>OZ018394.1:15659505-16364442 GCA_963969525.1 Ontholestes murinus | reverse complement strand
AACCATAAGCTTGTATCATTCGACGTATCTAACATGTTTGCAAAAATCCCACCTAGAGACTGCATAGAATTAATCAAGAAATCATTTGAAAATTGCAACGTAAACATAACAGTTCAAACAGAATTTATTAATATCCTTGAAATTATTTTAGACAATAATTATTTCACTTTTGAAAACAAATACTACAGACAAACAGAAGGACTAGCAATGGGCTCACCTTTGAGTCCATTGCTAGCTGAAATATTTATGTGTAACATAACAAATTTAATTTTAAATTCTCAATTAGGCAAAAAACATATAAAAATGTGGTTTAGATACGTAGATGATATTATAGCTTCCTTTGCAGGTACTAACAGACAACTAACTCAATTTTTAAACTATATTAATTCCCTACATCCTAACATCATTTTTACAGTAGAAACTGAAACTAATAACAACATAAAATTTTTGGACCTCTCAATAACTAAAACTAACAAAACACTAACATTTGACATATATAGAAAACCTACATTCACAGACCGAGTAATCCCTAATTGTTCTAACCACCCCTATAAACACAAACTAGCGGCCTTTAATTCAATGATATATCGCGCTTTTAACATTCCCCTCTCAGATGCCTCATTTAAAAAAGAAATAGACACGATTAAAAGAATTGCTAGTTCAAATGGATACACACACTCTCTTATCGACAAATTGGTTAACCAACAAAAATATAAAAAAGTCAAAAAATACATATATGCAGGTTCAGAAACCTTTAATACAAAAACATACATCCCCCTAACGTATTTTGGCAATGTTTCATTTAAAATTAAATATAATTTACAAAAACACAACATAAATGTTGCATTTAAACCATTTTCCAAAATTAAGAATAGTTTATTTAACCCCAAAACTAAAATACCAACTGCTCACAGATCAGGGATATACAAGTTGACATGTGAATCTTGTAAAGGTGTGTATGTAGGTCAAACTGGTCGTAATTTTAAGACTCGTCTGGGAGAACATTTGCACTCTTTTCGGCATAATTTAATCGACAAGTCGTCATTCGCTAAACACATAATTGAAAATAATCATTCTTTTGGCGAGGATGTACTGTCGGTTATTCATTTTGCCGAAAAGGGTCGTAAAATGGACTTCCTGGAATCATTAGAAATCCATAAAGCCCGCGCTAATCCGGAAACTCCAGTAATTAACGACCAGGTTGACCTAGTATACACTCCTATTTTTAATGCCATTGTAAATCCATAATCTATTTGTATATAAATGCCGCACGTTATGTAGTTTAGGTTACTTTCGGTTTGAAAATGATACGTGAATGTATTGAAACCATTGGTCACCGTTTAAATAAATAACTGTTATACAAAACAAAGTAATTATTGTGTTTAATTTGTGATTAAAATGTATAACGAAGTAGAAGCCTCCATAGTCAATGAATTAATTTCTATATTATAATTCTAGAATGTTTAAATTTCTTTTTGTAAAACGATTTCAATTATTTTCATTTAGTTATTTATTATTTTGTTTTCTCTTCCTTCTCAACTTTTTATTAAGTTTTGAGGAAATGTAAATTGTTTGTACTTCATAACTGGCTGTTATCGTTATAAACACTTTCATAAACATCACAGTTAATATCAGGGAGACGTAACTTTGCACACAGACAACTGAAATGCAACTGAACATGTTAGCACACATTCGGTAGTTACTCTATTCGCCATCGTTCCGCACAGTGCAAACAGGTACTACTTTCCTACCATCCCTTGTATTATTATTATAGTATAGACACATTAAATAGACATGAAAATGTCTTTAGATATCTATAATATATTTTTACAATGTAAAAATAAATAAAACATTGAAAAATCAATCAAATATGTATTATTAAACCAATTGATTTAAATACCGGTCCATTTTACAATTTCATACATTTATTAAACGCATTATAGATAAATTAAATTATTTCAGTACACCAGACTTTAGGCATTCTATTAATTTAATGGAGATAAATTAAACATAAAATATATATAAATACGAAATTATTGGATTCGCCATTATGAAAGGTAGGATTATGAATAATTTCGGTCTGGTAATGAGATTTTATAGAATTCCGGACGCAACGCTGCAATTTAAATATGTAACAAAATTTTAATTAATCATTCTGTCGATCGGCCTCCATATGAATGCAGATCGGTTAAATTTTAAACGGCCGGTGACGAATTGTTTCATATTGTCCGAGCTTGGCGGAGTGTCGTTGAAAACATTTAAACACAAAGCGACCCCGTGTTTAATACACACAGGATGACCCCCGGCTGTAATTAATGTGCATACCTTTATTTAAAATTCAAATAATAACCTCACGCCGTTTCGACCTGTTAGTCGCTAATCTGTTATTTACATTAAAAGGTGACAATTGAAAATTACGAGGGCCGTTTTAATACCGTAAATCATTTTAACATAATTTTATATTGTAATTAAAGGAAATATTAATAAACCTGCAGAGTTCGGAACAAAACGGTAAACATAATATTCGGTCGGTAATAAAATGCTCGAAGTATTTGCTCGGAAAATATGACATTTCGGGGGCGTAAATTGTATTATAAATCAGCGCGGGCAAACACGTAAATCTGCCGGTTAATGAAACTTTTAAGTGAAACCCGTGAAGCCATCGCCGCCGGAACGAGTACGAAAACAGGGATTCCGCTTAATTATGCTAATGTATCGGATGGAAAATTGGAGAAATATTCGGCGTGTTAAGTGGAGGCGCCTGGTGGGAATTTGCCGCGAGGCATCTAAGAGAATAGATTAAGATTCAGAGGTGACAGTGAATTATGTCGCGGTAACTGAATTAGACAAATCGAATTAAAACATGTCTAGACGCGAATCTAAATTGGACGAGTTAATCTGCCATCGGGTTAAATCTGTGCAGAAGTTTCATCGACAAAATTTAAAAATAACTCTACATTGATTTACGTTCCTCATCATTACAATAATCTACTCCTCAATTTCTTATATTTAAGTTAGTTATTAATAAATTTACAAAGGATGGTAGAAAAGTTGTTTCGGTCTGCACCGTGCGGAGCGCTGGCGAATAGATGTGTGCTAACATGTTCCCTTGTATTTCAGCTGTCTCGGTAAAAAGTTACGTATCGCTGGTATTGACTTGTTTATGTAAGTGTTTATAATATAACAACAAAATAAAGTTATGTTTAAATTTCTCAGCCCAAGAAATGAGCTCTTGCGAGATTAATCGTCAATTGAAGGGGTGTATGGAGAAAATGATGTGAATGAGTCGTCTGTTTGGCACTGGTGTCATTATTTCAACATGGGAAGAGAGAAGACCCATGATAACGAGCGTTGGAGATGGTCCTTACAGACGAACTTTCAACCATCCACACTATAATCTAGACTTAACTCCTTTAAATCACCATCTATTTACAAAACTCAAGAACTTTTTGTCAGGAAAGAAAGATTACAAATTGTCCGAAGCATATCTTTTTACCAATCTAAAAATCAATCATTTTGAAAGTGAACGCAATTAACAAATTTCTATGTTCAGAACTAATTTCATGATTTATTTGTCAGTGCATGATTGTAGTTCTCAGTGAAGAACTTTAGTAGTTAGTGATCTTCGCTTAGGTATCTTTCCGTCTAAATTTTGGTTCATGTTTAATTAATTCATTAGTTTTGTAAATATTTTATAAGAAGGAAAAATAAGGTTTGAAAAGAATAGTTCAAACCCCCAAAGATAATAATTAGTTGTAATTATTTCAAAGCTTTTTTTAGGGATTGTTTTCTTTTACTTATTCTTTGTCATACTTGCTCAAAAAACTGAAGTTATTACAAAATAGATACAAAATATTGAAAACATACAAACAAATTTTAAATAAAAGAAAGTATAGTTTGTAGCAAATAATTATTATTGACAAAAAATATATTTAACTCTTGGCATTAATATTTTTGCTCATTACACCGCAAACTAAAACCAAATTAAAATTAATTTAGGAGATAACATCAATTTTGAATACTCTGCATTAAAGAAGTCTCTACATAAAAAAAACATTGGAATCGCACCCAAGCCAAAAAGACCAAATCATCCTACGCTAGGAACACATTGAAGAAGCCGAAGAGCACCCAACACTATCCAAATTCTTATTGTGACATTGAAAATTGTTTCAATGAGAGATTGGATGATACCTGGGGAAGAATTTAGAGAATTTAGAGCTAAACTATTAGAGTAGTTTATACAGCCAATATTAAAACTGGATTGTCGAAACCTAAGCAAAAACTGAACTTATTGGTCATTACTTAAATAAGGACTTTCATAGCTAAGATTGTGCATGTTTAAATGAAGACTATTATCAGTTTTTATTATTAAGGTTATATACACTATATTGTAAATAAATTTAAAAAAAGAGGTTCATAATAACGAAATTATATAATTGAGTAATTACAACCAAAAGATAGTTTAATTATCTCTATTTTTCATGGTCTATTAATATTGTTTCCTCCTATATCTGTGGCTTGGAGCTAAAAAGGCCAATGTCAATATTTTGCCGTTTTCATTTAAGCAGTACATTAGACTTCTTTTCTTACGGTCTTTAAGATGGTAAAACAGCCAATGTCAAATCTCAACCAATAGCAGACCTATAAATTTAATTTTGACCAATGTCGCTATTAATTCATCAACATCAGTTTATGCTAAAAGGGCCAGTGTCTACTTTAGCCCTTTTAGTTGTAGCTATTGGGATTGGGCAAATGTAATAGTTTGGTGCCAAGAAAACCCCCTATAAAGGTTATAGAATTGGAACAAAACGACTTTTTAAACTTCAAATCATGTTAAAACACTTACTATGTACATCGAAAAATAAACATCTTAAAGGAACCAATTCAGTGGCTCAAAATAAAATGGATGCAGTATTCAACAGATTTTCTGAACATTTTGTACAAACATTCCTTTGAGGACGAGTTTAAAATTTTCGATATATCCAGAAATCAGAAGAAAACACGACAGAGTGGTCTTCTCAAGCTTCAACCACTTAATAAAAAACCCTTAAGTACGGATAAATTAAATGACACTTTTGCCATATATCAGCACAACTAATAGCATGTACTACAATCTCTTTATTGAACAAATGTCAGCAAATGATAACATAGTGGATTACTTGGGTGAAGCTTCTGAAGAGGAAATAGATTTACTATCATAAAGTTTTTCATATCTATGTTAGATGTAGAATATCTTAGTTTTGTAATGTATTTAGTTTATTTCACCTTTGTTATCACTAAACTTTGTAAAAATATAATAAACTTCGTAACAAATAACTATATTCTCGTTTTTATTGTTGTTATATCGTCACCTAATTTTTTTTTATACGTGAATGTATGCAACAAAGGCCAAAGTCATTTTTTTTCAAATTAAAATCATTTTTCAAAACAGAGTACATTATCAGATTCTATGCAAAGTTATCTATGTTTGAGCCACAGTTGAAACATACAACTTGTACTTTATGTCAGTTAGAATTAAAACAATGTTTGATAAAAACTTTCAATGCGATTTTCTCAAATACGCAATTTTTGACATTGGCCTTTTTAGCTCCAAGCCACAGATATATCCATTTCTTAATCATTTTTTAATTTTTATTTCACCTTCTAGTTTCTATTTTTTGTAATCTAAGTTATTAGCTTCGATGTCATTGTGCTTTCCTAGCCTTAACTTCCTCTTTATTTTAAATCCAAATTCTCCATCTTAGATTTCCTCTTCATAGTTTCCGAATTTTTTTTATTCTTCTTTTCATCCTGAACTTTATTCTTATTCGTTTTTTCCAAATCATTCATTAGATTAAAATTCTAGAGCGAAAGAAAATCTGATAATAAAAGAAACAGTAGAAAATAGTAGTTTTTTTTTTGATAAAAAGCTTCTCTTTCACAAATCTATTTGTATGACGAAGAGCTACAAAGGAGCACACATCTGTCTGATCTCAGACAGCCAGCATTCCTTTAAGAACTTCAAAGCTTCTTGGAACTGTAAAAAAGCTTGGGTTTTCATAGCCTTAACTTCCTCTTCTATTTAAATACAAATTCTCAACTCCATCTTAAACTTCCTCTTCATGGTTTTGGAAATTTTTTATTTTTCTTTTCATCCTGAACTTTATTTATATTCGTCTTTTCCGAATCATTCATTATATTAAAATTCTAGAGCAAAAGAAAATCTGATAATAAAAGGAACACTAGAAAATAGTATTATTTTTTTATGAAAAGCTTCTCTTTACAAATCGATTTGTATGAAGAGAGGCTATAAAGGGGCATACATCTGTCTGATCTCAGGTACCCAGCATTCCCTTAAGAACCTCAAAGCTTCTTGCAACTGTAAAAAAGCTTGTGTTTTCCTAGCATTAACTTCTTCTTTTATTTAAATCCAAATTCGCAACTCCATCTTAAACTTTCCCTTCATAGTTTCGGAAATTTCTTATACTTCTTTTCATCCTGAACTTTATTCTTATTCGTCTTTTCCGAATCATTCATTATATTAAAATTCTAGAGCGAAAGAAAATCTGATAATAAAAGTAACAGGAGAAAATAGTAGTATTTTTTTGATGAAAAGCTTCTTTTTCATAAAACTATGTGTATGAAGAACAGTTACAAAGGGGCACACATCTGTCTGATATTAGAGGTTGTGTTTTCCTAGTCTTTTCCGAATCATTCATTACATTAAAATTCTAGAGCGAAAGGAAATCTGATAATTAAAGGAACAGTAGAAAATAGTATTATTTTTTGATGAAAATTGATTTGTATGAAGAGAGGCTACAAAGGGGCACACATCTGTCTGATCTCAGACAGTCAGCATTCCCTTAAGAACCTCAAAGCTTCTTGGAACTGTAAAAAAGATTGTGTTTTTCTAGCTTTAACTTTCTCTTTTATTTAAATCCAAATTCTCAACTCCATCTTAAACTTTCCCTTCATAGTTTCGGAAATTTCTTATACTACTTTTCATCCTGAACTTTATTTTTATTCGTCTTTTCCGAATCATTCATTATAAGAAAATTCTAGAGCGAAAGAAAATCTGATAATAAAAAGAACATGAGAAAATAGTAGTATTTTTTGATGAACAGCTTCTCTTTCATAAAACTATGTGTATGAAGAAGAGTTACAAAGGGGCACACATCTGTCTGATATTAGAGGTTGTGTTTTCCTAGTCTATTCCGAATCATTCATTACATTAAAATTCTAGAGCGAAAGAAAATCTGATAATTAAAGGAACAGTAGAAAATAGTATTATTTTTTGATGAAAATTGATTTGTATGAAGAGAGGCTACAAAGGGGCACACATCTGTCTGATCTCAGACAGCCAGCATGCCCTTAGGAACCTCAAAGCTTCTTGGAACTGTAAAAAACTTGTGTTTTCCTAGCCTTAACTTCTTCTTTTATTTAAATCCAAATTCGCAACTCCATCTTAAACTTTCCCTTCATAGTTTCGGAAGTTTCTTATACTTCTTTTCATCCTGAACTTTATTCTTATTCGTCTTTTCCGAATCATTCATTATATTAAAATTCTAGAGCGATAGAAAATGTAATAATAAAAGTAAAAGCTTCTCTTTCATAAAACTATTTGTGTGAAGAAGAGCTACAAAGGGGCACACATCTGTCTGACCTCAGACGGCCAGCATGCCCTTAGGAACCTCAAAGCTTCTTGGAACTGTAAAAAAGCTTGTGTTGTCCTAGTCTTTTCCGAATCATTCATTACATTAAAATTCTAGAGCGAAAGAAAATCTGATAATAAAAGGAACAGTAGAAAATAGTAATACTTTTTTGATGAAAAGCTTCTCTTTCACAAATCCATTTGTATGAAGAAAGGGCACATATCTGATCTCAGACAGCCAGCATTCTCTTAAGAACCTCAAAGCTTCTTGGAACTGTAAAAAAAGCTCTGAATCAATTGGCCAAGGACAATCTAATGTGGGAATCAGGTCACGCAAATATAATAGGCAACGAACGTATACTTGCCAACGAAGGAGTTGCGACTACCATGATCAGACTAATGCAAATAGGAATGGCGTGATCCAAGAGTGGTAAAAAAGCGCAAAACAAGGCATTGTATAAACGCCCCAAGTAAAAGGGAATTCAAAATTTGTATTGACCTCTCGCCAAGCAGAGCTAACAAAAAGCAGGATAAGACTTATCACGGGTCTCCTTACAGGACATTGTCCAAGGAAGTACCACCTTCACATGATAAAGTAAAGTTGAAAACACCACTTGTAGACTATATGGATTTGTAGAGGAAACAGGCGAGCATATCCTATGGATCTGTGTACCACTTGCTACCACCAGACTAGCTCAAATCGGTAAAATTGATATAACACCAAAATGGATCAGGACATGACCTTCTAGGAAGTGAATTGACCATATCAAGGAAACTGACTTCTTGTGAAAATACTAGTATCATATCAGATCAGATAGTTAGGCTGCCTTAAGAACGTCAATTCTAAAACTTCTTGGAAGTGTAAATAAGATGTAAAAAAAATGGCCAAGAAAAACAAACAAAAACAAGGCCACGGAAATATAATAGGCAACGAACTTACCAGGGAAGGAGCTGCGACTACCATGGTCGGACCAAAGCCTACATGTGGGCTATCAAAAACACTTGATGATCCAAGAGTGGAAAAAAAGTGCAAAAGAGGGCACTAGATTAACGTAGCAGGTCAAAGGGAATCCAAAATGTTTACTGATCTCTCACCAAGCAGAGCTAACAATAGGCAAGATTAGATTAGACCTTGCCGAGTTAAAATATTTTAAACCATAGTAACCTGAACCTGTTTGTGCATTTTGTAGTCGTAGTTGCGGTAAGTTTAAGCTATCTTTCGTGGAAAAATTTATAAATTTTGTTTAACATACATAAGAAATACGTAGATAAACAAAGAAAGCAAGGTTAGTATTCCAAGATGTTAAAAGGTATTTTTACAGTCATCTTGGTACTTGAGTGAGGCTATTATCCTAATTGCTCTTCTTTGCAATCTAAAAAGTTGCATGGCCCCAAATAAGTATTCCGTAGTGCATGAGGCAATGGAATGTAGCAAAATATGTAGTTTTTGGCACCTGTGAAATCATCATTGAAGGTGCTCTTAAGCAATGTGAGGCTTTCGTCAATTTTCCAGCCTTGACTAGTCCAACTTTATGTCAAGTTGAATACCTAAGAAACAAGCAGATTCCCTGTGTTAAAAGTCAACGTTTTTGAGAGTAAATAAAATGCCGACAGTTTTCGTTTCATTGGCTTTAAACCATTCTGATGCCTTGGCTTGATTTGACAAATTTTGTGGCTTAGTAATGAGGCTAAGTCACAAAAATTGTCAAATCAATACTAAATACTATATCCTGTGCTTAAAAGCATTTTTACATTTTTGCCTATTGCTAATAAACTATAGTAGTTACATGAAAATTATATAAGAAATAATTGTAGAGAATTCAAAATTCAGCAAATTATTAAGAATAGCATTTTTGCGTAAACCTCATAGTTTTCAAGAAAAATATAGGGAAAGTACTATGGTGGCCACATCAACATTTTTTTTTCTTGCTTCTCTCAGCAAAACTTTTCAGCAGTTTTTCTCATCGATTTCAAAAATTATTATCTAAAGTTAGTGTAGAAGTCACTCTTTATAATTATTTGTGTGCATTTGAAAAAGCAACTCTCATTCAATTATGAATATGTTTGTAGACCCCATCGACACACTTACAATTTAACATGCATAAGTTATAGAACAACTGGAGCAAACGTGCCACGTATAAATTACATCGATCACCCCCACCGAGGAACTGTCCGGTAAATATTAATACCTTTTTTAATATATTATGCACCAAATAATCGGTCAGGTTTCAATATTAAAACGGTCTGCTAACTAACATGCACATATTGTACCATCAACCTGTAATCAATAGTTTTACTGAGTGGGCCGAACACCCCCATAAATTATCGTAAAACATAAATCACGTAATCCTAATGTCATTCATTACGTGTCATTCATGCATCTTTTAATAGGACAATCGATGTGGAAAAATGTGTTGTCTCTAATTACTTTTCTTTTTGATTCATACATACGTTCCTCAATAACGAGTATAAATTACAACCTTGTTTTTTTTTTATAGAATAATTATATAATTAGTATTTACGATTGTTGAATACTAGCTAATTATATATATATAATTATAGATGTAGTAAAAAGATTTTCACTAGATGGCGTTAGAAAGATGAGATTTCGCACTGGAAATCCAATTGTCAAGTCCGACCGTCATGTAAGCACTGTTTCGATTGTCCAGATTTTAACAAAACAGTAATTTCCCTCTTTAATAATGAATCATAACCAGCATAAACTGCATATAGCAATTTTAATGTTGCGAAATTTTGGTTTTACCACTTAAATTAGTTTTCGATTTAATAAACTATTCGATGTTAAACAATTTTATCTTGTTGGGTACCGTGGAACGTTAATTAATTTGGTGTCAATCAGGCATCACATGTCGTTATAAATCAGTCACGATAATGTTATACGTTAATGATTGGACATAATCAATTGTGTAAACTTTATACTGTCGACGCCATTAAAGTTTTCGCCACGTTATTAACTCAATCGTTTACGATAAGTGAGGCGAAAATTTAATCAGGCGTCATTAACGAATTGATTTGACATTAATATAATAAATTCATAATAATTACTATTAAATTTAGTTGTTGCAGACCAATTTAAGAAAACAATACTTTTCAATTATTGAAAACTCTTTAAATTTTATAACAAAACCACTGTTTATATCAATAATGATTTTTAAAGAAACAGTTTAAAAAGTAGGTAAATAACATGCATGTTTATATATTAATTTTCAATTTCGATCAAATCGGCAAAGCCATTTTCATTTATTAAAAAAAAAAAACGTAATCAAATTGCCGAAGCGATTATCACCATCAGCCCCATTCAGTAATAAAACGAGCAATAAACAAGGCTCAAACACTGTTTACGTAATTCTATGAAAATAATGCGTGCTTAATCACGGTTTAGCGTTTCAATTAAACGGTCCGGCGACGCACCTGTAAAGCCCATTTCAATTCTCACCTGACAAGTATCGGACAAAAGGGTTTGTTTGTAATTGCGTACTTTTTTTCCCTCTCTCTCTCTCGCTTTGCCGCACCCGTCCGTCAATAAATCGCATTCGGAATTCTATTAACGTGCCGACTCTGTAAGTAAATCGGCAGCGATAAGATGTTAAGTTATTGCATTTATCACTTGCCAATATTTTCATAGTCTTATAAGAAGCGATACGTGATATAACTGTGTGAAACATTTTAGATATTGGAGCGTGAGGGAATCAATATTGTTCACCCATGCAGCGTGGTAATTTCCTTTAAGAAAATTTACTGCTCGGGTATATTATGTAATGGCTGTTCAAATTTGATCACAATATCTGATGTAATTATAAATCTTGGAAGTTCGTTCGAAGTGGCTGTACCAAGAATACGGTTTTCTGACTAATTTTTATTATGATACAGCGTTTAAAATCTTTTTGATCTTATTTATAACATGTATTTTAGGATTTTAATAAGTAGTAAGGGAAACAAAGGCTAATTAATTAACTTTTGTATATCATAAAATTCCATACCACGAGTTATATAATAACTAAATTCTAAGAATATTAACGTCGCTTAATTTTAACATTTATTTCTATTTAATTTTTTTATTAGATTTATAAAACATCACTCCAAAAGCTGCTGAAGTTTACTGTGGTAAAAGTAATCAATCGATAAGTTTTTAATTATCAATTTAAATATTGTATTTCTATTCAATATTTATATTATAAGAAATGGTCTTTCATAATTATATTTTCTTTATCTAGACCGAAGACGATTTTTTAAAAACATTTCTTAGATGTCATTGTAATTTTTTGGTACGATTTTTCCCAAAAAAGGCACAAGTTTTTTTAAATTTTCAATATTTATAGTAGTGACACTTTTAGTTTGTTTGTTTTTTGGTTGGCCAAAAGTTATTATCCAACATACAAATTATAATATTCAAAGGAAAAAAAAAACAAATTTCAACTAGTCTACAAGCTCAAAAATTTAACATTTAACAATTTTTATGAAATTAGAAAAGAGACGGATTTTGAATAACCATTCTACAACCCCAAAGCGCTTCTTTTACAAGTACCAAAAAATTGGTTTACCCTTCACCTTCACAAATTAATTTTTTACAATTATTTTATAATTTTTAATGAAATATAAAGAAATATTTATTTAATTTTTTTCTCGACAACGGGAAGTGTATAAAAGTTCATGAGTTTTATATTATCTTCAAATTTGTTTGAAAAACTTGAATTTTTAATATTCAAACAAAACAACCGAGAGTTACAAAGAATATTCTGAAGCAACCGTCCACTTCTATTGGATACATTTACATTTTCTTTTAGATTTTGACACAAAGAATAAAACCATAAGTTGTAAGTTCAAAATTTCTCACGGTCACAATACTTTCCCGACTTCCCATCCAGGGAAAGTAAATATCACGAAAAACTATTAAAACCAACGCTTGATTAAGTTAAGACATAAGCTTATATAACTTACTTCAGCGAAGCAATATTCATTGAAGTGTAATACATATTGAAAGTAGGTCTACAAGAATTAGAAATTATTGTTTTAATCTATTTTGGATCTCATAAGCGTAGAACAGTTTAAAAAAGTTTAAAAAAGATTTACTATAAAGTTTGATAACTTTGGTACAACGCTTTATAGCAAGACCTTTGGTACCAAACCAGCTGGCTCGCGCAACCCTGTGAAGGTGCGTGTCTGAATCTAATCTTCTGGCATGTCATGTTGACCCTCTCAATATCTATACCAGGTCCAAATAAATTTGTTGCAACCAATATCCTCTTTTGAAAATCCTTAAACTGTTGATACCTCGACAATCGCTCTTCTTGATTCATTCCTCTGTGAATACCAATGGCAGGGAAATTTTGTTCAGTCAATAATTGGGCCAAGACAACACGCCTCTGCACAGACTTTACAAATATGACAACCTGCTTAAATTTTAACACATCTAAAAGTTCAAAAAGCTTTTTATTTTTTTTTTCATCGAAGGAAAATGAAAAAAATAAAAAGATCTTTGAATTTAAGCAGGTGTGGTCATATTTGTAAAGGCAAACATTGCAAAGTCAACTTCATCATCCACGCACACCTCCATGGGATTTTGCATAAATTTCTTGCAGATCAGACGTATTTCTTTGCTGAGTGTCGCACTGAATACAATATTATACAGAACGTATTAAGGCGACATAATACGTTTTGTATAATCTAATTGTAACTAATTTGCTTATCTTACCTTTACTAAAAATTACTTCGTTCATCAGCCTCTAGTAAAATTTAATATGCTTAAATTTGAAAACAAAAATTAAAAGAAGAATCGCAAATTTATAATTCATTGGCTGTGCTTACCTGACTAAATAATCTCAAGGAGAAAATCTGAATAAGAATCTAAATTTTATCGTCAAAACTTTACGCCAGACACCATTTTAAACAGTTTTGATTATTTTATACATTATATATATATATATATATATATATATATATATATATATATAAGTAAGTAAGCAAGTATTTTATTCATGTTTTGATAAAGTAGCCTTACATACGTCAGAATAATTCATAAAGGAATACATAAAATAATTGATGTAAAGTTAAAATAGGTCAGTAACCAAATACATGACATACAAAATACGTATCACAAACATATTAAAATAATGTCACTACTTAAGAATATAATATAAATATAAAGTATAATGTCAACATCATTTAGAAAATTGTTTGAATCCTAATATGTTTTTTTTTGACAGAAAAGTTTTAAGCGTTTTTTTTTAAATTTATACAGTAAAGTGATGGGAAAACTTTTTTAATATGAATTTTAGGAGAAAAAAAAATTCTTGCTTCGAAACCCCTTATAGTCAAAGAAAAATCCAGTAAACACTTAAGATTGGATAAATAAAATTGAAATTATGTCGAGTTGTCGATTTTGAGTTTGACTAAGTCCGAGTTTTACATCAGTACCATGTTACCTTAAATTGTCTATGTTAGACATAAGCAACTGTCATTTCGATAAAACATTTATTGTTTCTCTTTTTGTAAACAAGGATGATTACTAAACTGAGACATTTATCTGATTATTTTCTGAATAGGAAAAAGAAATACAATAATTTAATACAAAAATTCAAAATGGTCTCCCAACGAACAATTTAATGGCAAATGAATTGTGCGTCCGTAATTAAATTGAATTTATTAAGTGACAGAATTGGAATACTTCGTATGGTTATTATTATTATAGGTCGTTATGTTCTGATCTAATTATCAAGAGGCTAAACAAAAAAATGAAAGGAACTTTAAAAGAAACTGCACTTAATTAATAAAAGTCGTTAGAATTCACTTTAATTACAATTTATTTTGTTTTTACTAGATGTACATTTCGTGCACTAAGGGCTCATTATCAATAGCAAACTATTGCTATATAGCTATTGATAATGAGCACTTAGTGCTCGAAATGTACATCTAGTAAATAAAAAATAAATTGGGAAGAAAGTGAATTCTAACGTGTTTTATTAATTAAAATTTCTCCTTATGTAACTCAAAAACCAATAGTATAAACTGCACTTACATGATTTTTCTTTTTTTTATCTTTTTTTTTTTCGTATCCACTAATTTGATATTTGAACTATTTTTGTTTAACATATAGACATCTCCAACCAATTTGATAATTAAGTAAAAACTTTTGGTATGATTTTAAAGTTTTTTTATACAACTAGTTTAGACACTTGTTAATATTAGGAATGATTGACAATTTTGATACTTTTACTATTCATTCTCAAATTAAAAGAGATCTCTAATTAACTTAATAATTCCTTCTATTTTCGTACTATTACTATTTCCTTTTTTTTGTAATTTTTGTATGATTAGTTTAGATACTTTGTCAATCTTAAGCATGTGTTTCTAATCAATCATCAAATTAATCCAAAAGGTTTTAGCACGAGTTAAGTCAGAAAATTAATTATATTCATCTTTATTATTTAAATCTAAATAACTTTAAAGTTGGTGCTTATGTGTAGTAAATAAAGACTCTTGATGGTTGAAAACTGTCCAAAAATATTAAGACTGAGACAAACAATTTGTAGCTACAGATATAATTAGATACCACTTCGTAACACAATCTAACTACTCTTCTAAAACGATTTGATCATGCTGAGATTACGCTAATCATGTTTAGATCTGCACACAGAAGAAAATTATTTGATGGATGAAAGCCAAGGTGCTTTCAGATTCATAAAATACCTCAATTCAATCAAGAAAAAACTGAAGAACAAAATTAACGAATTTAAAATTTGAGCAACAAAAAAAATATACCATATTTGATAAAATTCAAAAGGACCAAAACCGTTAAACGTTGGTAGCTGGCTGAATTACATCTGCAATTAGGGCAAATACTTTGCGTTAAATCAAACGACTTTATTCGATCTAATAATATCTGATTATTAAGGTGAAAATATATGTAAGGCTTGAATTAATACTCAAGAATAAAATATTATCAAAAACATCGTAAAGTTACTAAAGCTACGAACAATGTATGTTTTGCGACCATTTCTCAATGTATTATGATTATTGTTATTAAAAAATTACTTAAAATAAAATGTACTAGAAGTGTGTTCTACATATATATCTGACAAAAGTTCTTCCTAAAAAGTGGACAAAAAACAATATTAAAGATAATATAAAAAATTCGGAATGCATGAAGATTGCTGCCTTCCCATCCCAACATCATGGTTCAAAAAGGGTTTGTGTGGAAGAACATAATTTGTTATTGTGAATTCCGCCCGTATGTTTTTTGAATTTTTTTTTATATATATTTTTTAAGAAAAAAGACCAAATATGTAAATAAATAAATAAGTGATCTTACTTGACAGATACATAGAGTTATAAAACCCTTCAACTGTGCTACGATGATAAGATGCAAAATTGATCAAAATCGGTGTTGACAAGGAAACTTATAATTCAATAATTGCAAGAAGTTTGAATGTTGAATTATATTTAGTAATAACTTTTTTGTTTATGTCGGTTCTCTAGTATACTACTTAAAGAACTTTCTAAAATCAAAATATATAGAGTTACCTAAGCCTTATTCAAAGCAATGCTTGTAAACCTTATATTAATATTGCTTCTTCTGATGATTCCTAAAAGTTTTGTTAAACTATTCTCATTGCTGTTTTCTTCATGCTGTTTTTCTTTACTTACTCTCTTTAATTAATCAAATTTACAGAATATTTCGATTGGAAATGACTTTTGTATTGAAGACATCTAATTCAAAAATGGATTTTGACGTATACTCTTATTACACTAGATACATTAGTAACAACAATTATTTAAAAGCATACAAGTATTTAACTTAGTCTCATCTACTGTAAATGCAACATCTTTGAGTTTATATTCTTCATTTCTGGAAATATTTATAACAGCAGATTTAAATAAATAATTATTCGAATACGGCAGAATGAAAACATCCTAAAGATTAAGATTTACCTCAATGAAATTCAAAATTCTACAATCTATAATAATAATGTCATACTGACATAAACAGCTAAAAAGGGACAAAAAAGTAAATAAGAGCATTTATAGAAGAATCCGTATGTCTAAGAGGATATTTGCTCCCTCAGCATCATGGACAAAAGCAAGGGTTAGAGTGGAAGAACATCGCAGCTATATGAACTCCGCTCAGCTTCATCAATCCGAAATTTTTGTACGTTTTGTATAAGATTTGTGTATATTCATATGTATTTTTTTTGGAAAGGAAGCTAAAGACTAATAAACATAAATATAATCCTAATTAGTCACTACTTCGTAGCACGATCTACGTCCTTTTGTAAAACGATTCGATCATGCTGAGATACCTCTGAATATTTTTAGATCGGCATACAGAAGAAAATTATTTCATGGATTAAAGCTTAGGTGATTTTTGTTTCATAAAACGCCTAAATTAAATTTAAAAAACCTATTTGAACAAATTATACGAATTTAAAATATGAGTTACAAAAAGAATATATTTAAAAACAATTATAGAAAACAAAAAATATTAAGCTTTGATTTCTGGCTAAATTACATCAGAAATTAAGGCAAAATGCTTTTTGCTTTTTCGAATAAAAACAAATGTTTTTATTCGATCTAAAATTAAATAGTAATGGTATAATAATGTAAACGTTTATTTAATAGAAATATATTTCTCAAGTTTGTGAAGATGTGAAGATTATTATAGTAAATTGTATTGAAAAAACTAACACTTTCTTCATAAATTTATTTTTATTTAATCTATGTACATTTCGAACACAAAGTGTTCATCATTAATAGTTAACTGACATTAAAAAATATAATTTGTTAAAAAGTGTTGGTTTTTTCAATACATACATATTTAATAATTTAGAATTTTAATCAAATATATTTATTCTAAAGTTATAGTTATTAGAAGCGGTCTTCCATATTTTTTTTTTCTGAATTGTAACTAGAAAGAATTTATCATTTTCCTATATTTTCTAGATGTTATTAAGTAGATGAGTAATTTTGTTCTTTGGTGTTTTTGTTAAGTTATCAATACTTATAGTAGCATGACTTTTTTAAAGGGTTGGAGGAGTATAGTTTTGGAGGCAAAATCCCTATTAGGGAGGTAAAGGCCATAGAAAGGAAGAATTTTTCAATGTTTCAATGACCCAGGAAAGACATTAAAATTATGGTATCAAAGAAAAAATTAGGAAATTTGAGCCTTCAAGCTTAAAACGCTTCTTCACAAATTATACAGATTTGTATCAGTAAAAGCAGTAAGATATGGCCAAAAGTTTTAAGGCTGAGACAAACAAATCTGTACAGATATAATTTCACCACTTTGAAACACGATCTAAGTCCTCTTCTAGAACAATTTGACAATGCCGAGACACATTTAAACGTTTTTAGATCTGCATTCCGAAGCAATTTATATGATGGATGAAACCCTTTTTCTTAAGTAATTCAATCTGAAAAACTGCTTTTAACTTAAAAATTTACTGCCTATAATACGATAAGTATAATGTATCATCAAAAGATTATAAATTATTATGGTTGTACAAAAACATCGTAATCTAAGCTAGGTACAATATAGTTCTTACGACGAAATTTCAATTTTGTGTACTAACCTATCGATTTTGCTGCAAGTCTTTTTAGGATCTGGATATTAATTATTTTATCATTACGTTTGTTATTAGAAGGTTAGTTAAATTAACAGGTACAAAAAAGTTATTCTACATTTCAATCACTAAGAATTCGAAATTTTCAGATTATAAAAAACGAACTTCTTCAAAATGTATCACAATGTAATGGCTTCAAGCATCAACTATAAAAAATAACTTACTGAATACCTGAATATAATATTCCGGTTTCCATTACCTCCCCACCCACATCAACAAAGCCAAGATGGTATTGAAAAAATATAATGTAATATTAATTCTTCACTTGAAGAAGCCACAGTTGTCGAAGATAAATAGAAGATTTGAAAATCAAACACACTTTATTAATTAAATATACAATACAACTTATTTTTTTGTCTGTAACTGTACTAAAATAGGTCGAAACAGGTCAGAGGCTATTGTTGACAGAAAAACAATAATCAATAATTACAAGAAGTTTAAATGTTGGTAGATTATAGTCAATTGTAAAGGTTTTGCTTATTTTGTCTATAAGCAGGGAAGTATGGTGTTTTTAGAACGCGTATAAGTCAGCGCAGGGAGCAGCCTAACCTTTTCGGAATGGTTTATATGTGACCACCCCACCTTGCCATTTTGTTTGGTTTAGTGGTTATAGAACCTTGGCCGCTAGAGCAACGCGTATTTGTTTATGAGACTCGCATCAAAAAACTGGGCGTTATTTGGTTGCTCCAGACACATATTTCGAGCAGAGTTCAATTTTAGAAGGCACGGTCGTATTTCTACGCGAAACAACATGCTGAAGTGGGTACAAAACCTCCGTACTGGAGGATCGTTAACGCCTGAAGTTCCTCGAGGTGGAAAAAGGTGTCAAAACCTCTAAAAATGTGCTATGAAAGCAAGTTACCATGCTACGTGATTTTTCTTGCCAGAGTTAACAAGGCGTGATATTGATATTAGAAGAGTATTTTTTTAGCAAGATGGGACAACTTCCCACACCTCAAGAGAGTCTATGCCATTTTTGAGAGAACATTTTTCAGGACGACTCATTTCGCTACGATGGGACATGGAGTGGCTCCCACGATCGCCTGATCTTACGCCCTGCAATTGTTTTCTGTATGGGTATCTAAAGGCCCGCGTATTTGCCAAGAAAACATGGACCCTTGAATTACCCGAGAAATTCATGTTGGAAAGATGGATGAAGAACTTCTCAACTCGACTTGAGGAGTGTGTGGAAAAGAACGGACATCACTTAAATGACATATTTTTGAAACTTTTCTTTGATATGAATATGAAATGGCAAATCCAAGCCTACCTATTAAACAAATAAAGTTTTAATTTAATTGAAAATTCTCGGAGTTATGATTTTTTCAAAAACTGCATACTTTCCTGTCTAAAAGTTAATCGGGTTCTCTGCAAATGTAAATTTAATTTAGTTAAAAGAAATTTGCAATCAATCAGACCATTGGTTAATTTAAAAAGGAATACCATATCTCCAACGAACCGTCTCTCACTTAAGGACATTACATTAAAAGAGCTTAATGAATTTCTATCATAGTTAATGACACAACGATAGCATAAAAGCTTTAGGAATTTAGTTTGTATTTTTTCAATTGCAACTTGGGTGGTGTTGTAATTAGGTGTCCATACTATAGAAGCATATTCTAGGAGAGGTCTTACTAATGTGGAATATAGTAATTTAAATATTTCAGGGCTAAAGTCTTTCGAAAATCTTTGTACAAAACCTAGCCTTTGAACTAATATTCTTTATATGAGCAGTAAAAAGAAGTTTACTATCAAGAAGTATTCCCAAATCTTTTATTTGCGTGACGCAATTAAGAATATAACCATTAATATGGTAATCATTTTTTAAAATTTGATGTTTGTTACCAAAAATCATGTGGTAACATTTGTCCAGGTTAAAATTCAAACAATTTGACACGCACCATAGGTGAATAGCTACAAGGTCTAACTAAAGCTTTTCAATATCAGATTTACTTGTAATGGCTTTATATATTTTGAGGTTATCAGCAAACAATAAAACTTGGAACAGTATCGGTCCACAATGTGATCCTTGTGGTACCCTAGATTTTGCATGAATAACTTTTGAAACACAGTTATTGAGTTTAACATATTGAATCCGATCTAATAAATAATTTTCAAACCACTTAACAATTGCAGAGCCCAGTCCTAGTGAGTAGAGTTTACTAAGAAGGATTCTGTGATTAACATGGTCAAATGCGTTAGAGAAGTCTGTATATATCGTATCCACTTGAGCACCCTTCTCTAAGGCAACAAGTACAAAAACTTGAAAAGTTAGCAAATTAGTAATTGTTGATTTGCCCTGACAAAATCCATGTTGCTCATCGATGATGACCTTTTTAGTAGCAAAAATTAGTTGAGATGTAACAAATGAATCTAATAATTTAGGAATTGTTGACTGCAACGATACTCCCCGATAGTTTTTTACATCTCCTCTATCTCCTGCTTTGTAAAGAGGAGTAATAAAACTACTTTTCCACATAGCAGGAAATTGCCCAGTAGTCAAAGAGTTTTGAAACAATAAATAAATTGGTTTGGCCAATGAATAAACACAACTTTAAAAAAATACAGGTAGAATACCATCCGGACCAGACTTAGTGCTGTTATTTAGTTTCGTAAGATCTTCAAAACCATCTGATAATGTAATTTGATAACAATTATTAAAATCAATCTGCCTTTTGGAACTTACAGTGGGAATTGCAAATCCGCAGTCAGTTACATAAACGGAAGAGAAGAAATCAGCAAATAAGTTAGCACATTCCTGTAAATTAGTCGACAATGAATTGTCGAGGAACATATGTTTAGGAAAACCACTAATTTTTCTAGATTCTTTAACGTAATTCCAAAAAATTCTGGGATTAGATTTAATTTTGATCTCAACATTGTTAATATAACGCCGATAAAGAAAATCATTTCAAGTTCATTCTGATGATTCCTAAAAGTTTTTTCTTTAATATCCTTTCAAATATTTTCTTAATACTGTATACATCAACTTATTCTCTTCAATTGGAAAAGATTTTTAAATTTACAGAATATTTAGATTGTAAGAGGAAAAAAAGGGAGAAAAACACTAGGACTGATTGCAAATACAAACAATTTACATATTTATCAAATTTGTAAACTAATTTTTTGTAAATGTAATTGTAAATAAATGTTTAATCTTTAATCTTAATCCAACAACTTTTTGATGTATACTCTTTCTACACTGCATATATATAGTTAATTTAACGTATTTAGTCAAATTTTCTCTAATGCATCTTTGTGTATAAGGTGCTCACCCCTCAAAATTATTCGCAACTGTTGATTAAAGGTACTTTAAGCTTATTACCTGAATATAAAAGCCTGCCGATTTCTTTTATAATGACTCTTAATAATACTGTAACAAACGAAACTAAAAATCAGTGAAACAAATCAAGTGTTGATCAGTTCATTCAAATAAGTTGATATTTGCTAGTAATCAAAACATATGTAAAAATCGTTAACGAAAATTAAAAAAAAAAATGAATAAATGCCCATTCGAACGTTACATGTGAATACCATTTTAAATTGGAACCTGAAATCTTGCGATAAGCACGAAATGCGATAAGTTGTTCCTTAATTTCTTGCAGTAGGTAAGTAAAATTATTATTTAAATACTAAAACGTATGAAATAATTTTAAAAAAAGCCTAAAAGTTAAGAGAAATGTATACTTATTTACTTTAAGTAGTTAAGTAGTTAATAAAATTATTACTCGAATACTTATAAAAGTATAAAAGTTATAAGGTCTAAAAGTTAGTGTATAGAGCTTTTTTACTCTAAAATTATATTAATGAATTGTTTACAAAACTAAAGAAAATTAAAATTTACATAAAAATACAGAACAATACAATACATAATTAAATTTATTTCGTCGTCTAATGTAATTCTAACATGTTTTTTTTAGTTATTGCCCGACTATTGGCACTTATTACGAGTACACTGATTAGTTCACAGATTATTAAAAGAGATTAATATCTAGGTAAAAAATACGCTTAATTTCTTACGATAGGTCACAGATACGTTATGTGATCATTCGGGAGAATGACCAAAAGCCAGAAAATTCTCTATGGTCAAAAATACGATAAGTTGCTGCTTAATTTCTTAAGGTAGGTTAATGTAACGTTAGTGATTATTAGAATACGTTCGAGTAACGTAGTAATGAAGTCCAAAGGTAAAGAAAAATTATAGTTATTTACTTCTAGAATTGGTGTAAAACATTTAAAAAAATATAACTTATTACAAAATTAAAATTCCTGATCACAAAATTAAAAAAATCTAACTAAAATCTTAATAATAATCCGAATGTTATTATAACAGTTGGACAATATTTTAAATTCTAATAATTAATATATTAGTGAATTATTCCAAAATGCTTCCATAAACAAGTAAACTGATTGAAATCATCCAATAGACCATTAATACTGGTAGCAGAGACATCAAAGCATCATGTGAACGTGAACTTGAACCTTTCCATGTGGAGATGAAATTTTTGTATACATTTATTGAATTATTTGCAAGTTTTTCGAAACATGTTTACACATATAATACTATGTATGTCAATACAAATCATACGTTGTACATTCATTTAGCGTATTTCTTACCTACTCCAATAAACCATAAACGTGTTGCGCAGCGAAAGGGTTAAGTTTATTTAAGTAGGTAGGAACTACGCTAAATGATTATGTTTAGTATGTGTACGAGATTATTGCTTAAATTAAATGGTTGATTTTGAGTTTAATGCCAACTTTATCATACTTAATAGAAATGACCTACTGCGGTTTAAACTATTGATTGTGCGAGTTTACACGTTTATCTTAGATACACTAATCAAACACATTATGTTAGTTATAATAGCATTACGTGTCGTGACAATTTATTGTACGACTCGCCTCCGTGAAGATCGATATAATTTGTGTGCAACGGTTTCGCTGGGGTGTTTATTTTCTAATAAGTTATCTCTCGCGTGCAAAGTCAACACCACGAAAGCCTAAATACATAGGACGGTGTCGGAGGCCCAACAACAATAATAGAATGACTTGAGGTAGCCATTCAAAACCGCATTTGTCAATGTTATCGTGACAAGTTGTATTGAATTAAATGACGTAACGTGTTTTTTTTTTGTGATACGTACTCGCATTCACACACACACACACACACACACGTAAGCTTGGAGTGCCGTATCATGGGCAATGTTGAAAGACATGTCATTCGTCAATCAAAACGAGCTTATGATATAGCGCTCTCACGAACCGCTGATGAACCGGGTAAATGATGGATGACCCTTTGTGCGAAGTCTTCACCCGGCCAGGAATACATTTATACACGTCTTAATTTTCTTAAAACTCTCCCGTCTGTTATAAAACGTAAAAATCCAGCTGTCAACGTTATTATCTTTTATTAAAAACCGCATCCGCGTTATTTTTCACTAATCCGCACCAAACAAAACGTTATTAATTATTCAAATTAATTTTTGGTTAAAAAAAAAAAACAAATGCAAATTCAACCGGGAGCGTTAATCATAAAAATTGGACGTTTCTCTCTGCGTAAATAAGGTGGGCTTACAGGTGAGCGCCCCTTTTTTTTCGCAGTCTCATGACTATAAAATGATGTATGGAGTTAATAATCACTACTTTTACTCGTGCCATAAAAGTGCAGACTATCCCCAATGAAAGAGAGCCCCTCTGAGAGGGGGATGAGATGATTTAGAGATTTCTAAGAAGTACTTTCTTGATTAACGAAATGTCCGGTTAGGGGTTACAACCCTACACTGGATGGAAAAACTATAATTGCGCGGATCCATTTTCTAGCTACCGGCCTTAATTCTAATTACTCCTTAGAGGGACTCACTTCCTGTTACGATGCCTCGTTTACTATCATTTTATTAGTGCGTTACTTGTAGATTTTTTACGTACGTGTATTAAAAAAAGTGATATAGTAAAACTTAAATTTACGATACAAGACCGGTAAGTGTTGTTAATTTATAAGTTTTCCTTACGGTCGTGTAGGAATGGGATTTATAGCATTAAAGTCGTAAAAAGCAATATAAAAGTATTTTAATCAAAAAAGGGTGTCTAATAACGTCCCTATTCATTATTAATAGTTAATTTTTCTTTCCAAGTTTCCAAGTTGAACGTCGCAGAGTCGGGCAGCGCGCAATTTATTTATAACGCGCCTCATATTTTCCCCGGGCTTGAAGTGTCTATTTAATATAAGATTTAAAATTTATTGCCCGGGATGACTTCGATAACATAACAGAATGAAGTGCCCGCAACGAAGAAGTTTCGCCCACCGCGGGACATCCGAGGGATTGATAATTTACGACGTTTCCATTAGACCGCAGTTAATTTGGCAAGAGGAAATGTAGTTAAGGACATGTCCCGGCGAAAATAAAAAATAAAAAAATATTCAAAATTCAGGAACGACGCGAAATCCCGCCCGGGCGGTATCTGTCAACCTATGCCGTCATAATTTAAAATGCAATTTCTTAGGAGGCAGAACGTGACGCATAAAAGTAGCGAATTTGTAGCCATCATGTAAATACACGGAGGGGACGTTCTTGCATGTGTCTTGTACATATATACATATAAGCTATATGGGAGAGAGGCCGGGAATTGAACGGGAACGGCGCCGGCGTCTTCTCTTTTGTAACTAGAATTACATACCTCTGATTTTCCCTTTGAAACGCAATTCGCCACGTTAGTCGGCTCCAAGTTCAATGCATCTCTCTGGAAATAAAGAAAACACATATTAAACTCAAGTATTTTCCATTCGAATTGAAATCGTTCAGAGCCCGTAAATTATTAACGGTACTGGTGCTCTCACGATTAAATTTAAAAAAAAGCGTACCAAATTTATAAAACAAAAAAAAAACACACACACAAAAGATCTCACTAATGTGGCGTAGGAGTTATTCATTTAATTTTATGTTGAAAAAAAAATTTGTTTCGCTGAATATACAAAATTATGTTATTACATAATAACATTAATCTTATATAAAATTTCTCTGTGTCCGTAAAGCTTTCCATTTTTAACAATTAGCTATACATTATAATATTACCAATCCTTAGGAATGTGATCTGTATCATAGACTATGTTATATATCTGAAGAATCCACTTTTCTTCGTCTATTGTTTTGAATAATTCTACAAGTTCCTGCTCTTTGTATCTTTGGTTTCTTCTTTTAGAATTGTTAGTCCTTCCAAGGCCTATATTTTCCTTATGAGTTGGGTGGCTTGTCTTCTGAAAATAGTTTCTCTGAATTTCTATAGTCTAGAAATTATGTAACGAATAAAGATTATTTTTTTAG
Organism: Ontholestes murinus; assembly: GCA_963969525.1. Taxonomy (NCBI): domain Eukaryota; kingdom Metazoa; phylum Arthropoda; class Insecta; order Coleoptera; family Staphylinidae; genus Ontholestes; species Ontholestes murinus. The sequence goes on along the minus strand of OZ018394.1, from coordinate 16,338,853 downwards.
TATTTTTCCTAATTTTCACTTCTTTTAAATATTAGATAACCACATTCATTAAGAAACGATTTTTTCACATAAAGTTGTAAAAGTTTCTTCATAGATTCATAGTTTAGGAATTTTTCAAAGCCTAAGAATACTTTTTAGAATTTTTATTAATTTTATAAAGCGAATGTTTGAGAAATTAAGAGTTTGGAAGAATACAGAATTTGGTAAGAGTGGAACTGTTGAAATGCTTGCCTGTAAATTTGCTGAAATATGGGTGTGACTATTTTAAAATCCAAAATATTTTTATTACTTTTTATATAGATTCTATTCTTTTAGATTATTTAGCTGTACCTAAAAATGTTTAGTATTTACATTATTTTTTAACACTTAGGAATATGATCTGTATCATAGATTTTCTTAAATATCTGAAGCATCCACTTTTAAGGTTTCTTCGTGTATTGCTTTGAATAATTCGGCATTATGTTCGTCTGATCCTGTAACCTTGCTGTTTTTTGTGTCTTCGATTGCCTTTTGAAGTTCTCCCTTAGGAATTGTTGGTCCTTCTAAAAGCTTTTCTTTTCGAGTTGGGTGGCCTGTCATCTGAAAACAGTTCTTTCAGCTTTCTATATTCTAGAAATTTTGTAATGTAGAAATATCATTTTTTAGTATTTTTCTTATTTTTACAATACTTTTTTTAAAATTTTAGATAACCACATTGTTTAAGAAACGATTTTTCTACATAAAGTTGTAAAAGTTTATTCATAGATTCATAGTTTAGGAATTTTTCAAATTCTAAGAAGAATTTTTAGGATTTTATTTTTATTTTGAGTTATTTTGAGTTTCGAAGAATAAAGAACTTGGTAAGAGTGGAAATTTTGAGAGGATTTCTTGAAAATTTTATGCTGAAATATGCTTGTGACTGTTTTAAAATCCAAAACGTTTTTATTACTTTTTTATATAGCTTCTAATTTTTTAAGAATTATTATCTGTACCAGGTAACTTTATTGATAGATTATTATTAGTAAAAATGTTTAGTATTTCCCATATTTTTTTAACACTTTACATAATTTTTAATGTAATTTACAGATAGTTTGTAATATCTCATTTATAGATTTTTCATAATTTAGAAAATTTTCAAAAGTTTCCAACATTTTTATTACTTTCTTAAACCCAACTTGTCGTCATTTTTTGAGGTTTTCTATAAGGTTTTATTTTTAGATTTTTAATAATTTAATAAATTTTCAAAGTTAAGAAATTTTATCAACTTCTAAGAAGAGTTTACAGCATTTTTATTTTTTTAATCTAACTTTTAAATTTTATAATGATTTATGTTACCGATTTAATGTTATTTTTTGGAATTGGAGGTTTTCCAGAGGTATTTCTGTAAGACTATTTTTAGATTTCATATTTATAGATTTTTTATACCCCGGCGAAGTTTCGATTTTTTTTACATGTGCACTTGTCTATAGTATTAAGTTAGAATAATTAGAATAGTATATATTAATTAATATAATGCCAACACCGTTATATTAATTAATAAAAACTTCGATGTCGAGGCCAAAATCCAAAAAAGATTTTTTATAGTTCAGAAATCTTTCAACGTCTAAGAAGAGTTTCCAGCATTTTAATTTGCCTTTAACCTAGCCATTTTTGAATTTAAAGGTTTTCTTCCGTAAGGTTTTATTTTTAGATTTTTCATATTCATAAGTTTTTGGCAGTTCAGAAAGTTTGTAATGTCTATCAAAAATTTAAGGTTTCTTCGTTTATTGCTTTGAATAATTCGGCATTAAGTTCATCTGATCCTGCAACCTTCCTGCTTTCTGTGCCTTTGATTACCTTTTTGTGTTTTTCATTTAGAATTGTTGGTCCTTTTAAGGGCCTATATTTTCCTTCTGATTTGGGTGCCCTGTCATTTGAAAACAGTTTCTATGGGTTTCTATAGCCTAGAAATTTTGTAATGTAGGAAGATAATTTTTTCGTATTGTTTTTTTAAATTTAAAACACTTCTTTTAAATTTTAGAATACCATATTAATTATTATATGATTTTACATAAAATGGAAAAAGTTTGTTCATATATTCATAGTTTAGGAATCAATGGTTTTAGCATTTTGATTATTTTTTTAAAGCGCATTTTTTGGGCTTTTAGAGTTTCGGGGAAAACAGAACTTGGCATGAGTGGATTGTTGACAGGATTACTTTTAAATTTGATGCTGAAATATGGGTGTAACTATTTTAAAACATTTTTAAACTTTTTTAAAGTCCATCCGTTGGATCTTCCGTCCTAGATCACAAAATATCGCTTCGAGAAACGACACAAAAACATTCAGTCTGATAAAGTAAACCAAATGCGTTTTTTGAAGCGATAGTTTGTGACGTACGACGAAAGATCCAACGGACAGACTATATTACGTTTTATACCTTCTCACTTTTTAAATTTTTTTTAGCTGTGCCTGTAAAGTTTTTTTCAAAGATTATGAGTTTAAGATGTTTAGTATTTCCCATGTTTCTTTTTCTTAATTTACAGATAGGTTATGAAGTTTAATTTATAGATTTTTAATAATTTAGAAAATTTTCAAAAGCTAAGAAGTTTCCAACATTTTTATTACTTTCTTAAACCCAACTTATCATGACAATCATGTCATTTATACTATTTTTAGATTTGTAGTTTTAGTACAGAGTTTTATTTTTAAATTTTTCATATTCACAAATTTTCATGGTTCAGAAATTTCATCAACGTTTAGAAAGAGTTTACAGCATATTAATTATTTCTTTAATCCAACTTTCAAAATTTAATTTTTTAAGATAGCATGTTGTTGATTTAACCCTATTTTTGGAATTGAAGGTTTTCAAAAGGACTTTATTTTCAGAAAATTTTCGATGCCTAAGAAGAGTTTCCAGCATTTTAATTTTCCCTTAACCCAACAATTTTTCGATAGAAAGGTTTTTCTGTAAGTTCATAAGTTTTTCAACGTTTAAGAAAAATTTCCAACATTTTTATTAATAATAATATTTTTATATTTTATATTCATAGATTTTTCATAAATCAGAAATTTTTTAACGACTAAGATTTTTTATTATACAATTTTGAAAATGGTCATGTTGATTAAAAAATGCTATTTTTGGATTTGAAGGTTTTTCAAAGGTTTTTTTTCTAAGACTTTATTTTTAGATTTCATATTTATTGATTTTTATGGTTCAGAAAATTTTCAATGACTAAGAAGAGTTTTCAACATATTTTTTCCCTTTAACTCAACTATTTTTCGATTGAAAGGTTTTTCTGTAATTTCAGATTTTTCATATTCATGAATTCTTCACAGTTCAGAAATTTTTCAACGTCTATGAAGGTTTTCTATTTCTAATACTTTTATTGTTTCATTAACTCAACTTTATACGTTTAAATATGGGAATGTTGTCGAATTAATGTTATTTTGAGAATTTTAATTTTTTATAGAGATTTTTAAATTTAAAGCATTTTCTACAATTTTTCAACACGTCTATATAATTATTGGATAGATGAGGCTCTTACTTGTTGAAATTCTATGGTAATACTTAGAAAAACACCGATAAGGTGTGAAAAAATTGTTTTTATTGTTTTACATAAATTGTTTCGCCACACAGTGTTTTCATTAGGTAGATGACAAATGACTTTTATTTAACTTTTTAGATAGTCAAATTTACTCAATGACCAAATGCTTTGCAGATAGTTTAAAAAAAAATATTCATGGATTTTTCACAGTTCAGAAATTTTCAAATATCTAAAATAAATTTCCAACATTTGATATTATTGACTTTTGCGGCTTCTACTTAATTATACAGGTTGAGTATAAATCCACTTTGTAACTTTGTTTATATAAAATAAATAGTGTTATACAAAGAAAGTTACAAAGAGTTTTTATTTATTTCAACACTTGATTTAATTCTTTTGAATTTTGCTGTTGATTTAATGCTAATTTTGAATTTTAAGATTTACCAGGCTTATTTTTAAAAATATTTTCTTTATTTTAACACTTATTTTTTAAATCAGTTGTCAAATTGATTTAAAAAACAGATGCTTTTTATATACTTTGTAAAATGTTTTTGATGAATATTTCAGATTAAAAACAAATAATCCAACTTTTGGACTTTAAGGCTTTCCAAAGGGTTTTTTGTAAGGCCACATTTTATATTTATAAAAAAAATAGATAGATAGAGTTTCCAGAAGTTATATTATTCCTTTCACTAAGCTTTTGAATTTTGAAAATTGTCATGTTGATTTAATGCTATATTATTGAAGATTTTTCAAAGGTTTTTTTGTAAAACTTTATTTTTAGATTTCACATTTATTGATTTTTTTATGGTTCAACGCCTATGAAGAGTTTGCAGCATTTTGATTTTCTTTTAGCCCAACTATTTTTGGATTGAATGGTTTTTCTGTTTTATTTTTTATTTTAAGATTTTTTATATTCATGAATTCTTCACAGTAATGAAATTTTTCAACGTCTGACAAAGAATTTTAAGCATTTCTACTGTTTCTTTAACCCAACTTTTGAAGTATAAGTAAGAAAATGTTGTTGATTTAATGCTATAAGAATTGAATTTTTTTAGAGATAATTTTAAGCATTTTGTACAATTTTGCAACACTTCTTTTTAACTCTTAAGATGGTCAATTTTACACAAACAATGAATGCTTTGCAGATGGTTTAAAAAAAATATATTCATGGATTTTTTCAGTTCAAACTTTTTTAAATGTCTAAAATAAACTTTACTGTTGATTTAATGATAATTTTGGATTTGAAGGGTTTCTAGTGTTTCTCCTTTATTTATTTATTTATTAATATGTTTGTACACCTTTCTAACAAAATAATACACAATTTATAATATCAAATATGTAAATATACTTAAAATTTTAGCCGGAAAGAGGAAGGACGGAGTTCTCTTCATCGAAAGATCTTTTAACACTTCTTTTAAATTTTTAAGATCGTCGAATAGATTTAAAAAAAAACAAGTGCTTTTCATACAGGTTGTAAAATGTTATTGATGGATTTTTCAATGTGCAGAAAATTTTCAATATATAAGATGGGTTTCTTTCTTTATTTAACCCAACTTTTGAATTTTAAAAGAAAGCTGTTATGTCGAGTTAATGCAACTTTTGAATTTAAAGGTGTTCCACGAGTTTCTCTGTAAGGCTTTACTTTTATATCTTATATTCATAAAAACAATTTAATTAGAAATTTTTCAAGGACTAAGAAGAGTTTTCAGCATTTTTATTATTCCTGTAACCAAACTTTTTAATTTTTAAAATTGCCATGTTGATTTAATGCTATTTTTGGAATTGAAGGTTTTCCAGAAGTTCCTCTGTAAGACTTTATTTTTAGATTTCTTATAGTTCCGAAATTTTTCGACGTCTAAAAAGGGTTTTCAGCATTTTAATTTTCCTTTAACCCAACTATTTTTGGATTTAAAGGTTTTTCTGTAAAGTTTTATTTTTAGATTTTTAATATTTACAAATTCTTCACAGTTCAGAAAATATTCAACGACTAAGAAGAATTTCAAGTATTTTTATTGTTTCTTTAACCTAACTTGTGAAATTTAAATATGTTGATTAAATGTTATTTTTAGAATTGGAGGTTTTTAGAAGTTTTTAAAGCATTTTCTACAATTTTCAACACTTCTTTCTAACTTTTAAGATGGTCAAATTTAGTTCTTCTGTAAGACTTTATTTTTAGATTTCATATTTATAGATTATTTCAACGTCTAAGAAGAGTTTAACCCAACTATTTTTGAATTTTAGGATTCATAATTCAGAAAATTGTGTTTTTTAAAAAAAATTCCTTATTTTAATTAAGACTTCTTTAAAATCTTTAATATCGTCAAATAAATTAAACAAAAACAAATGCTTTTCATGTAGTTTGTAAAATGTTATTGATGGATTTTTCAATTTGTAAGATGAGTTTCCAGCATTTTTATCTAACCCAACTTATGAATTTTAAAAGAAAGCTGGTCTTGTCGATTTAATACAATTTTTGGATTTGAAGGTTTGCCAAAGATTTCTCTGTAAGGCCTTATTTTTATATTTCAAATTCATAGATTTTTCATAAATCAGAAAATTTTCAACGACTAATAAGAGTTTCCAGCACTTTTGAATACTTTGGAATTTTGAAAAATGTCCTGTTGATTTAATGCTATTTTAAGAATTGAAGGTTTCCCAGAAGTTTTTCTGTAAGACATTATTTTTAGATTTCATATTTTATTTTCATAGATTTTTTTAGTCCAGAGGAGTTTTATTTTTAAATTTTTCATAATAACGAATTCTTCACAGTTTTTCAACATTTAAGAAAAGTATCCCATATTTTTGTTGTTTTTATAACCCAACTATTGAAATTTATTTTGAGAATTGGAGGTCTTTTAGAGACTTTTGTTTCACAGATTAGAAGTTTTTTAAATGCTTCAGATGAATTTTTATTATTTCTTTAACCAAGCTTTTGAATTTTGATTTATATTTCTAGATTTTTTATAGTTCAGTAATTTTTCGACGTCTATGAAGGGTTTGCAGCATTTTAATTTTTCTTTAATCCAACCATTTATGAATTTAAAGGTTTTCCGTAAAATTTTTCATAATCATTAATTTCTCATAGTTTAAGACGAATTTTCATCATATTTATTATTTTTAACCCAACTTAAACGTTAAATATGAATACTCTTGATTTAAAAAGGTTTACTAGAAGTTTTTTGTAAGCTTTCAATTTTTAGATTTTCCATATTTATGGATTTTTTGATATTTGGTGAAGGTATAATACCTTTGTCTTAGTCTTTCAAAAGGATAGAATTAATTTAATAATACATAAGGTAAATAATAACACAAATTATTATAGTTCTTATAGTTGGGATGAGAGATCTTATTAAATAACAAATATTATATTGTTAGCTAAATCATATATACCAACAAACAACAATTTTGTCATAAAGTAAATTCCCCAGCCTTATACTCGGTTAATACAAACAAACCGGTAATTGACGTGACCTGATCGGATAAATGAAATCCATCGATCGCCAACGTCGATTGCACGCAGAAAGCAACGGTATTTATAACAGGAACGAATATACTTCGTAAGATATTTAACATTGATCCGCAGTCCTTAATTTCATAGGCGAAATGTTTGTCTAAGCCTCCCGAGACATCGATTACGAAACGCGTGATTGAAATGAAGTGTGACAATTCGAAACCACTAGGAAATGTTTAAGGAAATGTCGAAGAAAGATAAACTTTATCTGCTCCCGAGCAAATTGATGTCGTGAGCTTAATCGTGATACTATGCATACTAACACGATTGAGATTAAGCACACCTTACTCATTCACCTTAAAGCACATGGCGTTTATGTCTCGTCTTATCTTGTGTATATGTGCTTTTTAATTAAACCACTTTGTAATAGGCTTTTAAAAAAGTTTAAACTCAATGGTTAAATTATCTGGAAGGGTGCGAAGATTTTCCATTACGAGAGACTGTCAATCATTCAACTACATGATTGTGCAAACGTAACTGCATTTCGTTTAATTAGTTTCGAAAAGTAAATGCAATGGTATCATTAATCAAATAGTTTTTAGAAAAAAACAGGACTATTACGTTTCGCGGTTATTGATTATTCGAATAAAATGATTCAAATTCACTCGGTGGAAACTTTGTGTAATTCGTGATGTTAAAAAAAAATAGCGGAAATAATACGGCGCGGAATAAATTACCCGCGTGAATGTGAGATTATTTTGAATGACTTATGAATTATCTGTAAGATGAATTATTCACGCGATCCTAACCTACAATCGAAGCCATTATCGGATGATCTTGCGTTTACCAATTCATATGATTTCCAAGGAAATTTAAATATATATAAGGCATATTTTCATAGTTGTTCAAGCGTGAAGACCATTTTCATAATCAATAAACGTCAGTGGCGCTGGAAGAAAGAAAGCGAAATGGGTCAGACCGATTTTCCTCGGATATCGCCTTACTTTAAAACAAAACCCTTTCCAATTTTTTACCCCGCACTTTCGGAGTGCTTCCGGGGAAGGGTGCGAGTTTATAAATTATCAGGGAATTATCGAGTGGTCATGGTTCTACCTTTTAGTTTTACACGTAATTATGATTGTCAACTTTCAAAATTGTTTGTAAAGATATCGTATCTAGTGTAAATAACATTTGTTTTGATTGTCTATAATTAATTTGATTATATTAATGTAAAAATAAATATCGCGTGCCATGGTTGTGTTAAGGTAAGCGGGGCGATACTTTGAAGTATCATTTCGATAGCACTTTGCATACATTTGTACTGCGGTATTTACGTGTAATCAGTTTTAATCAGAGCACCACCGTTCGGGTGCTCGACCGAAGATAACACGTTTAAAACTGATCGAACTGACGTTTGCTGCTAATTTAATTACGTGGTTATGCAAAGGGTGTGCTGGGTTCAATAAATTTCTCCTTAGAATCTTCAGACATAAATCTAGCTAAAAATATGTTCATAATTGTACTATATTTATGATGTTTCTTAGGCTATTTTAGTAATAAAAAACTTCTTAAGAATAAAGAAAACACTTTTACTTTTTTATACCACTTTATTTTCGACTAGTTTCGACTACACGGTAATCATTATCAAACTAAGATGGTAGTGGGATCGTAATCATTATCAAACTTAGTGTAGTCGAAATTAGTCACTGAAAATAAAGTTTAAAGTGGTATAAAAAAGTAAAAGTGTTTTCTTTATTCTTAATATTGAGACCACGAAGTGAATGCCGTTAAGATCCAAGAAAAAAATTTCTGATATAATTGACTAATTAGGTTTTATTTACTGACGTTAGACTTGGAAATATTTCCTTAGTTTTTAGGAGATGATTAAGATTCATAATTTAATTGCCTTGCTCGACTCTTTTAGATTTTATCTATAATTTGAGAAAAAGTATTTTTAGGAATTTTTATCTTTGGTTTTGAATTTTGATCAGATTTCTCTACTTTTTTTCAGTTACATGAAGTTTCTAAAATATTTCAAAACGATTTTTTTTTAAATCTCTTACATTTTTTATATTTATTTAGATTTACTAGCTTTTCAGCAGTTATATTTCTTTCTTTGATAATAATAAAATTTAAATTAAAAATAATAAGTTTTTTACCTTTTTTTATATTTTTGTATTCATAACTTTCTTTATTTTTTTCTTCGGAATTTTAGAAAAAGTGAAAGAAAATTTTATTATTTCTAATAGAGAGAGAGAAAACATCTTTATTGAAAGTAGTATTGCAATATATCATTATAATAATTATTATTATGTTTCTTCATCTACATCTTGACTATCGACAGTAGGTCTTCCAGCCTGTCTTCTTTTAACATTTAGTTTCGCTGCTTTTAAGCTTAAGCTGTATAAAAAAAAATAGATGAGTTCGTGAATTGAGGTTTTGGGATTAGTATTTAGATTTAGTATTTCTATTTTTAAATCAAATTTTGTTGATTTATTTAGGCTTTTGGTTTTGATCAGGTTTGTTAAATTTTTTTTTTGTTATAAGAGATTTCATTGACGATGGAGGCTTCTACTTCGTTATACATTTTAATCACAAATTAAACACAATAATTACTTTGTTTTGTATAACAGTTATACAAAACAAAGTAATTATTGTGTTTAATTTGTGTATAAGAGATTTCCAAGCTTTGTCAAAAACGATTTTCTAAATTTTTTTATGTTTCTTCTTATTATTATCGTTTTTAAAATTTTATTCTTTTTTTGATAATAAAAATTTAAATTATTAAGTTTTTTTATCATTTCTAGTAACAGAAATATAATTTTGATTTTATAATTTACTAATCTTTTTTTGGAATTTGAGAAAAAATAGAAAAATCTCATCATTTTTATACTAAAAAAATAATTTCACTTAAATAAAGATTTCTAGCCCATTTCAAATACAATTTTCTACATTTGTAATGTTCCTCTTTATGTTTAAGATTTTTTAGGTTTGTAAGAATGTATTATCTTTTCAGTTGTTTCTTTGATAATAAAACTTAATTGGGATTATTTTTTACCCTTTTTGGGCTTAGAAAATATAATTTTGTTTCTATATTCCTTGGATTTTTTTCATAATTTTAGATAAAGTAAAACAAAATGTCATTATTTCTAATTTATTTACTTTTAATATATTATTTAGACTTTGTGTTTTAATCGGTTTCTCTCTTTTTCTTGGTTACAAAAGATTTCTAAGCTTTGTCAAAAAAATGTTCTAAATTCCCTATATTCCCCTTATCTTTAAGATTTACTAGGTTTATAGGGATTTGCTAGCTTTCTAATAATTTTATTCGTTTCTTTGATAAAAAAATAACTTGAGATTAATTTGAATAATTTAGTTTTACCATATCTAGTCTTAGAAATATATTTTTGTTCTCATAATTTTTTAATAGGTTTCTATCAATTTTATTCGTTTTTTTGGTAATAAAGATTTAACTTGAGATTTGAATTATTAAGTTTTTTTAATCATTTCTAGTCTCAGAAATATAATTTTGAGTTTAAAATTTACTAATCTTTTTTTTTGGAATTTGAGAAAAAATAGAAAAATCTCATCATTTTTATACTAAAAAGTAATTTCACTTCGAGTTTTAGAATTTCAAAAGATTTCTAGCCTTTTTCAAATACAATTTTCTAAATTTATAATGTTTCTCTTTATGTTCAAGATTTGTTAGGTTTGTAGGAATTTACTAGCTTTTCAGTTGTTTCATTGATAATAAAAATTAATTTGGATTCTTAAGTTTTTTTACAATTTTTGGGCTTGGAAAATATAATTTTGTTTTTATATTTATTGGATTTCTTTCATAATTTTAGATAAAGTAAAAAAAAATTTCATTATTTCTAATTTATTTATTTTCAATATATTATTTAGACTTTGTGTTTTAATCGGTTTCTATCGTTTACTTGGTTACAAAAGATTTCTAAGTTTTGTCAAAAAAATGTCCTAAATTCCTAAGGTTTCTCCTTATCTTTAAGATTTTCCAGGTTTATAGGGATTTGCTAGCTTTCTAATAATTTTATTCGTTTCTTTGATAGGAAAAATAATAATTAATTTGAATAATAAAGTTTATTTTTACCATATCTAGTCTTAGAAATATATTTTTGTTCTCATAATTTCTTGGATTTTTTTTTAAATTTATGTGAAAGTAAGAAAAATCTAATTAATTCTTATAATATAAAATTTTTTAAGATTTCTGATTTCTCTCATTTTTCATTTTCTCAAGAGATTTTTAGCCTTTTTCAAATACAATTTTCTAAATTTGTTTCTCTTTAACTTTAAGATTTTTTAGGTTTTTAGGAATTTACTAGCCTTTCAGTAGTTTTATTTGTAAACATTCATTGTAAATTAATTTGGAAGTTTTTCAATTTTTTCGGCTTAGAAACATATTTTTCTTAAGAATAAAGAAAACACTTTTACTTTTCTTATACCACTTTAAACTTTACTTCCAGTGACTAGTTTCGACTACACGGTAATCATTATAAAACTTAGTTTGTAGTCGATGTAGTAGTCGAAACTAGTCCCTGAAAATAAAGTTTAAAGTGGTATAAAAAAGTGTTTTCTTTATTCTTAATATTGAAATGTACCACGAAGTGAACGCAGTTAAGATCCAAAAATATATTTTTGTTTTTATAATACTTAGATACTTTTTTTTCGAAATTTTAGAAAATGTAAAAGGAAATCTCATTATTTCTAATATTTTAAACAATTTTTAATTTTCAGACTGTTGAGTTTTTTCTCAATTTTTGGCTACAAGAGATTTCGAAGCTTTGAGTGGAAGAACATAATTTATTATGAATTAAGTAAGTTTTTGTAATTTGTTTTTATATGTATCTTTTTCTTTCAAGAAAGAAGACCAAAGATAAATATTAATAATAAAGTAAATAAATAAATAAATAAAGTTTAAAAATGTTTTATCTTCCTCTTTATCTTAAGTTTTTTCAGGTTTGTAAAGATTTATTAGATGATATTCTGATAATTTTAACCTTTTCTTTGATAATAAAAATTATCATTATTGTTTTTCTCCATCTCAGAAATATATTTTCGTTTACATAATCCATTAGAATTTATTTTTTTTTAATTTTAGCAAAAGTAAAAAAATGTGTATCATTTCTAATATTTAAATGAAAATTATTCTCTTTTATGATTTCGGGTTTCTCTCATTTTTTTAATAACAAGAGATTGCTAACCTTTTTCAAAAACATTTTTTTAAAATTTTGTAATGTTTCTCCTTACTTTTAAGATTTTTAGAATAAAATAAGAATAATAAATATCTTTATTCAAATGCCTTTTTATTCCTTTTACAATAAGGTATTTACATTTGTGCTTTAATTGTGAACGGGCTATCGACCATTGGTCCTTTGGCCCAGCTTTTTTTAGAATTATAGGGAAAAAACTACTGATAAGCTAGTAATTATCAGTAGTTTTTTTTTTCATTTATTTGATAAAAAATTTAACTTTAGATTCATTTAAATTGCCAACTTTTTTACTTTTTCTTATCCTTAGAAATATTTTCCTTGAAAAACAGTCGAAATTACTCGGAGAGAAAATAAAAAATAGCAAAACAAAACACTAATAACATTTCTTCACACTTTGTGTCCGAAATGGAGTTTTGGTAATTCAAATAAAAGTGTGAAGAAAGGTTATTAGTGCTTCATTTCGGTATATGGATGTTGTTTTGTTAACAGGAAACAGCAATTTAATGTTTTTTCTTTAGATTCGCTAGTTTTTTCAGATCTGTAACACTTTAAAGTTATTAGGATTCCTGAGGTTTATCGAATAAAAATAATTTCTGAATCTAGGCGTATGACTAGCCTTTTAAGTTTTTTTATTGTTTAATTTCTTATTAAGATTAGAAAAATTTCGTTGATTTTCAAAAATTAATATCAAATATAATTAAGTAAGTAGTATGGGGATTAAGTTGTACTTCCAATTATTTTAGTACATACTACTTATTTATATAACCAATTACAAATTGGATTTCCTTCAACATATCAAATATAATTGTTTTATTCTCTTAGGTTTATTTTAACCTTCAAGATTTTTAGTCTTATTTTTATTGGCTTACTGAATTTCTTTACATTTTCTTCGGTATTTGGGAATCAGCACAAAAAACTCATCTCCAAGTTTTCAATAAAAGTATATTAACTTTATTTATTAACATGTTGGATGCTTGAAGCCATAACTTTGTGATACATCTTGAATGAGGAACTTTATCAAATGGTAAAACAGAGTAGAGTTTTATTTATCATTTGATAAAGTTCCTTAATTTAATAAATAAAGTTTGTATTTAATGTCTTAGGTTTCTTATCGTTTTCTAGATGTCTCGGAGATATAAAAAATTGTGTTTAATATTACCAAAACAAAATTATACCAAGCAACTTAAAATATGTTCATAAGCCTAAAATGAGGATTTAGTAGACTTTATTTAAATTTTAAAGACTACATTTTTTTTGTTGAGTATCAAAAATTATATTTTTCAAATTTTTGAATTTCCTGATGTTGGGATAATGAACATATTTTATGATTAGAAACAGGAGTACTTTTTTAATCATTTATAAATCTATCGCAAACTAGAAACCTCCATAATTACTTATTGAACATATTTTAAGTTGCTTGGTATAAAAAAATGTCTGATTCCTTTTTGGGTTGGTTACATTTAACACAATTTTTTATATCTCCTAGATTTATTTTTATCTTCAAGATTTTATAGATTTATATGAATTACTAGATTTTTAGTATTTTGTTGAATTTTTTAGTAATGTAAATAAACTTTAGATTTTTTAAAATTCAATTTTGGAGCTTTTTAACTTTTTTGCCTTCATGACTATAAAATAAGTAATTATGGAGGCTTTCACTTCACAAGTTAATTGTTTATTTATTTTGAATTCATGAATATATTTTATTTTTCACTTTTACAAGATTCTTAGGATTTAAGAAATATTTCGATTGCTAAATATATCTGGATAGAGTAGAAGAAGACTCATGATTTCCAAATTTCCATCGTTTAATACGATTATTTAATACTTTATCCGGTTTACTAACCTTTAATTTTGAGTTTGGGTTTTAGAGATTGAGTAAATAAAAATCATGATTTTCAAGAAATTTTCTCAGGTTTAATTTTTGATTTTTACTTATATTATATAGCATTACTTTAACCTTCAATATTTCTTTTGCTTGTGATGGTCTTTCAGATATATATATACAACATCTTTATTAACAAACACAAATACAAGTAATATAATATATGAATGATACAGTTGATGTTAGTTTGTTAGTTTGCTAAATGGCTATCGACCAGCGGTCTTTCAGCCTTGATTTGTCCTTGTCGATGTTTTTCGTCAGTCTGTCTCTGATGATGGTGATGGATGATGTGATGCGATGAATTCAAATGTAGTGAATGAAGGGGTTTTGTATTTTGGGATTTGGTTGGGATTTCTGCGCAAGCAGTAAAGGGAAAGGATGTGATGGTTAAAGGAATTTTTGGAAAATTTTTCACTGAGGTATAGAAGACGTTCATTGATGGGTATAACAGAGGTAGAGTCGTATAGGAGTTGGTTAGAGGGATTGTGTAGAGGATTATTAGGATGGCGGATTTTGGTTAGGATTCTTAAGGAGGATCGCTCGCTAACTTGGATATTGTGGAGGGTAGGATTGCAGGAGTGGGGGAAAAGGTCTTTCAGAATTTTTATTGTTTATGCAAATTACCAACAATCAAGAATTTAATACGTAAATTTATGGCTGCTTGTATTTTTTTTAAATCTCTTAAGTATCTTTCTACTTTCAAAAGTTTCTTGGGATTGCGAACATTTACTAGCTTTTCAGGATTTTATTACTAAACTAAAATTAAGTTTAAATTTTTTTGAACTACTAGGTTTTATGCTTAGAAATAATTATAATTAAATGTTTTTGTAGGAATCCTTTAAATTATTTGCTATTTGAGAATCAGCAAAAATTCTTATAATTTCCAAGATTTCTAACAATTTTTCTGCGTCCTCGGATTTCCCTCACTTTTTATTTTGTTAGATTTATCGTATAAAATTTTCTAAATTTCTTAGGTTTATCTTTATCTTTAAAATTTCTTAGAGTTCAAAGGATTTACTAGCCTTTCCGGTATTTTCAGGATATAATATAATAATACAACAAGGTTATTATGAAAACAGGCGATCAGTTACGATTACGCGAATCCACTATTAATTTGATCTTTGTTGAAAGATAAAATTAAAGTGTTTAAAATAAAATGTCTCGATTTTTATATTTAAAACTATTAGTAAAACCCTCGCTTATGTTTTACTGATTGGAGGGTGGGATAGTAGCCACCCACCTACCCTACATATGTACTTTAATCACTGTCACTGCTTTAGTTTCCAAAAAAAACAACAATTTTGCTGTTGATGTTCCTGAAACATTTAAACTTGTCTGATACTTCTAAGTTTTAATGTATATGTAGAGTGGGTGGGTGTCCAATATTTCACCCTCCAATCAGTAAAACATTGATCTTAGTTGTAAGATAAAAAAGTGTTTGAAATAAAATTTCTCGTTTTTTATATTTTAAACTATTAGTAAAACCCTCGCATATGTTTTACTGATTGGAGGGTGGGATAGTAGCCACCCACCCACTGTACATATGTACTTTAACTTTAATCACTGTCACTGCTTTAGTTTCCAAATAAACAACAACAATTTTACTGTTGATGTTCTTGAAAAATTTAAACTTGTTTCATACTTTAAGTTTCAATATATATGTAGGGTGGGTGGGTGGCCACTATCCTACCCTCCAATCAGTAAACCATACGCGTGTGTATGTTAACGAAAATTTATTATTACAAGACATGCTGTAATTTTTGGATTGTTTGAGTACGTAAAAAGTTAATATAAATGTAAAAAAAACATAGTGAAAAATTGCCAAACTATTGTTTTTCATATGCTATAATTTATTTTCAATTCAATGTTAATGTTATAAAAATTAGAGTGTGGAATAGTGGATACCCACCCACCCCACATATACATTTTGCTTCCATCACTATGACTACTTTAGTTTCCAAAAATCAACGTCATTATTATTGTTGATGGTGTTGAGGAAGTCAAACTTATTTTATAATTTAAGGTTCGATTTATATGTAGGGATAGTGGGTGGCTACAATGCACCTTCATACATTAACAACATTCTAAATAAAAATAAATAGTACCTAAGAGTATATTTATATTGCACAATTAATAATTGAACAACTCTTTTAATAATTAAACTTTTTATAACAATAATTTCTTATGCTCTACTGATTGGAGAGTAGAATAGAGGCCAACCACCCACCATACCCATACATTCAAACTTTCATCATTGCTACTTTTTCATTTCCTCCTTTTAAAGGCAATGCTAGTGTTGATTTCATTAAGGAATTTATAAACACTATTTTTACTTAATTTTTCATGTATATGTAGGGTGGGTGGGTGGCCACTATTCCACCCTTCAATTTCTATAGAATTAACAATATCCTGATTAAAAATTAACAGTAACAGAAGAAAATATTTGCACAATTAATAATTTAATTTAATAAAACCTTACATTAGAAAAATTGCTTATGTTTTGCCGATTGAAGAGTGAAATAGTGGCCACCCACCCACCCTACATATGTAGTAAACTTTTATCACTGTTACTGTTTTGTTTCGCTTCTTTAGAATCATCATTAGTGTTGATATGATTCAAAAGGAATTCAAAAACAAAATTATCTTTTTTTAATTAGTAACATTGTTAGTGTTTATATTGTTGGGATAATCAATTCAGCTGATTTTTCCACTACTCCACCCTTCAATCAGTAAAGAGAGTTTTGTATTCCAATTTTAAAAAAAAAAGTTGTGAATCTTTAAAAATTGGACGCGATAATGTGACCTAATGGAAAAATTTGAAAAAAAAGTGGTATGGTTATTAATACGCCAAGAGTTCACTATCAACGCTGAGGTCGTTCAGGTAAAGATATTGATTGTATATGTGATAGTGTGGAAGAAGAATCAAGCACGTCAATCCGTCACCGTTCCCAGCAATTAAATCTTACATATGGAACTACTCGATGAATTTTCAAAAGAAAAACCTGCAATTACCCCAAAATTTCAGCCAGCGGACCACCAAAAAAGCCGTATATTGGTGAACTGAAACGAAACTGAACTGAAACGAAAGAAGTGGATGCTGATGTTCATAACAAAATCATATGAGTGTTCATTTGAATCGGTAAGTGAATTGCCCAAATTGTGGCATCTTGGGTAATGAAAATCAGCATGCTATTCAAGAAAAAACAATGCATCCAGTAAAATGCATTGTTTCGTAAGCACTGTGAGTTGAAGGAATAATTGACCTTTACTTTTTTTGAGCGTTGTTACAGCTACTAAAGCACGCTATCGGGAGGTGCTAAACAACTTTTTCTTCCATGAATTCAATTATTTTAATTTGGAAGATATGTGGTTTCAACAAGATGGAGTCACATGTCAAATAGCATGGGAAACAGGAACTTTACTTTAAATCAAATTTCCTGGTCAGATTATCTCTCAAAGGGGCGACATCAATGGGTCTTGCGATCTAACTCCACTAGACTTTTTGTCTCTAAGGTGATTTGAAGGTCAAAAAAAACTGCTACATTCTAGAACTATAGGAGAACATCGGACGTGCAATTGTTGAAATCGTACAGCATTTATTGGTAGTTGTTACGATTCAGGAATGGTATCATGTATAGTTAAAAAGGTTAAATGTTTACCTCAATTAAAAGTACTTTATTTCAATGTGAACTCGTGCATTTGTATTTTCCCTGAATACGAACAATTTGTGCGCCCCGAGGAGCGTCTGAATGGAAAAATAAAATCCGAAGCTAATTGTATGCACATGCGGTTATCATTCTTTCAGGAACGTATTCCTTATATGACAGGTCGTACAATTACCAGTTGATATAATTCCACGTCGTAAACCCGCGGAATGCATACGTATAAAAGCCCATGACTTACGATCAGCGAAAGATAATTAATGCAATCCGTTCAGATGTTCGCACCGGAATTCCCCATAGCGATTAGCCATTTTCTCGCTAAATTTGTTCGATTTGTCGGGCAAATTAGCGCATAAACAATGGATGCGCCCCCGGGTCACATATTTCCATTTACGATGCATGTTACAATAACATGTGATTCTGTACCTGAAGGCACGTATGCGTGATTACTCTATTCAATATTATCGGTTCGTAAATGCTCATTTCAGTCGGCGCTCGCAACGGAAAAATGGCGAATTACGGCTGAATCTCCATTAGGAATTATATGCATATTCATGGCGCTTAAATAATTGCCCACGCATACACACAAATGCATTCATTTCTAAGCGTCATCAATTAATATTTAATGATGGTACTGTTGCACTATTATGTATGCAAAATTGTTACTAAAGTATGCTACATTAAAAAAAATGATCACAATAATAGTCGATTTTAATATTAGGAAAGTGCGGAGCGCTGGCGAATAAAGACTGTGTGCTAACATGTTCAGTTGTATTGCAATTGTCGGTGTGCAAGGTTACCTCTCGCTTGACTACTGTTTATGTGAGTATTAATAATGTTTAAGAAAATAAAGAACGAAGCCAGTTGTAGAGTTAGGGCTGTGATTAGATTTCGCAACGCAAGAAATGTGCAATTAGCGCTTTTCTTTATTAAAACTACAATGTATGTTTTTTATATACCCCCCGCAAATCTTAGCGATTCATCGCTTGACTTCCGACTAGAAAATACCTTTTGATCCTGAACAACTGCAATCGTGGAGAAATGGTTTTAGTTGGTAGGAGTCTGATACTACCCAACTATAAGGGTGTCCATGCAAGATTTCCTTTCCTCTTTTCTCTTATGCAAAATAAATGTGTATCTATATTGGAATATTATATATTTTGCACCTATATTATTTATTTTGTATCATAGCAGGCCGAATAATGAAATTCCTGTAAATAACCAGTTTCACTTTATACAATTTATTCACACGTAATAAAATTTCAGTAAATCGAATCCCGCTCCAATAATTACACACAGAAAAAAATACGCAATTAAAACCGATTTAATATTAATAACAACATCGCCGGAAGAGCAATCGTTTATTTAAAAATCGCCGGCTTAACAATGTTTAAACAATTACGTTTCACGTTTAAACAATTGCACCGCTATGATTCAATTAAAAAAAATTATACGCAGCCGTTTTATTGCGTTAACATTTCAATAATTTCGCAAATTCCTGGGAAACTAGGTATGCGAGCACAATCGCAATTAATTAATGCTCCCGAAATAAAAAATAAAAACTACATATATATTTTTTTTTTTTGATGTTTTTACATTAAACGCACCAGCGCAGTGAGCGAATTGGTCGGGCATCGTATAAAATTGATATTTTTGTACCAGTTGTCATAAATAATTAAAAAGGGAATATGACTTTTTACGTTCGAATATTAAACGCGGTACATAGTGTGATTTAAATTGATTGGGCGTTCGATTTTATCAAATGCTGTTCATTTCGTTAAAAATAAAAAATAAATAACGCTCACAATGCAATATATATTCGCTGTGCAGATAACAATAACTCAACATGAGATTCGTTAAATTATTTTGCAATCACTTTCCAATTAAGGTTCAAATATTAAATGGGATTTTCAAATAACTACTGTTTCAATTATTTAGTTCAAAGTTTGTTGATCTTAATTGCCTATAAAAATTAATTAATAATCAAGATTAATGAAAAGATGAAGAATCATGAAACTTGCCAGTATCTGTATTCTATTGAACCTTAATCTTAAAATATACGAAAAATATTTCGTTGTCTAAATGGCAGTTTAATATTTTATTATTGGAAATTATTTATTATAGTAATATTATAGGATTTTCTTTTAAATTAATGAACATTCTCTAATAAATTCTATCTACAGTCTTCACACAACAGCGGAATTTACATTATGATAATACGTCTTATGTCACGAAAAAGAGATTCACAAGCTTTAAATAATATCCCCGGAGAAATCTTATTCTCGCGCGAAAATATTTATCAGACCTTATAAGGGAACACATTTGGAATTCAATTCCGCCATATATATAAAAATACGTAAAGAATAAGAGATAATATAAAAGTCGTAAAGGGCCAAAAAATTACGTCCCTCGACGCGAAAACTGGGAAAAAAAATGACGCGACTGTACTTTCGAAAAGGCGGATGGGCTTAATTAAAAAGGCCCGACCCCCTTTTTCTAATGAGACGCACAGGTTAAGTTTAACTACGGGGCGCGCGTAAATAAATAAGGGGGTGATCTGTAGTGCCGGGCTAATGTTGGCCCAACTTGTTACGCACGGGGACAGGGGAGGTATTTGTTTTAGGATTCATAATCAAGAGGGCGAGAGAGAGTTTTAAGAACGTTAGCTCGGTCTATTAGTTTCGGCGTTTCGAATTTTTCATCGAGCAGTTAAGAGAAAGATGGGGAACTTATATTAAATCAGCGCGTTTCACATGCAGCGCGACTCTCTTGAGGGTGAAAGGGGGTGGAGGAGGCGATGGGATTCGCCAAGTTGCCGCCTTCAATTGAATAAAAAACAAATTTGGGACATGCACATCTACGCATAACAAAATTGTTGCGAAAACAAAGAGTAAACGAAAGCCATTAAGGGAGTGGATGAAATGTGTAGCATTCCCCTGTATTACTATTTAATAAGGTTATGTTTTTTCAGAATAATTTTTAGATGATAAAAAAAAACAAGAGTGAATAAATTATGAAATATTTGAATTATTAAAAAAATAAAATAATATTTGTGTTATATAATTAATTAATTGCTCACTTAATCCGTAGTGAAACATTTTTCTAATATCTTGATTAGAAATTAAAAGAATTAAAAATTACTAACTATAACTACTTTGAAACTGGTGTTAATGCATCAACAAATAAAATAAAAACTACATGGAATATCGTAAGAAATTACAAATTTAGTAACAAACAAAACAAATTCAGATTTTTCAGAAATTGATAAAGACTTGAATAGTGTTGCCTCAAATTTCAATAATTTTTTTTGTAAACGCTGCATCAAATATAATTAGTAATCTGCCTAAACCCACTGCTACGACTCACAACTTTACAAATAATAGTCTATTCAATTCAATTTTTTTAACTGATACAACCGAATGTGAAATTATAAATATAGCAAGAAATAATAGGTTGTTGAAAAAATTCACTTGGTTTGTTTCACTAAATTGTTTATTTTGTATTCGACTAGTTTCGGCACTGGGCCATTATCAAGAATATCTTGATAATGGCCCAGTGCCGAAACTAGTCGAATACAAAATAAACAATTTAGTGAAACAAACCAAGTGAATTTTTTCAACAACCTATTATTAACACAATGTTTCACCAAGTGAAAAATGAGAATCAAATACAAGATATATAGCAAGAAACTTAAAATGTACTGATAGTGCAGGAAATGATGAAATTCCTGTGACACTACTTAAAAATGTAATAGCAGTCATAGCAGCTCCTTTAGCATATATTATTAATAAATCAATGCAATTTGGTATATTTCCGGATCAATTAAAACTAGCCGTAGTGAAGCCTTTATATAAAAAAGGAGTCAAATCAGAATTAGGAAATGGGACGTAGGAATTATCTTACCCATACATAAAAGTGGAGATTCGCCTGTCTGCAAAAATTACAGAGGAATAACACTATTAAGCACGATAGTAAAAATATACGAACGAATATTGCAACAAAGATTGATAAACATCATAGAAAATACACTAGAAGACGCACAAAGTGGTTTTAGGAAAGGTAGAAGCGCCAAGACCATATTTTTACTATCAAACAAATTATACAAAAAAATAAAAACATCAAAGCATAAATGGCGTTTATAGACCTGGAAAAGGCATTCGTTAAAGTAAAGAGGAACAAAGTCTGGGATATCCTAAGACAAAGAGAGGTACTAATAAAAACTATCCAAAGTCTATACAATACGAACATAAACTATGTGACTACGAGAAATAAAACGTCTAACACATTCCAAGCAGGAGGAGGATTAAGACAAGGAGGAGTCATGAGCCCAATTCTATTCATAATTTTCATTGATGAAATCATAAAACAATGTTGACCACACCTGAGAGCACTAAATCTAGGACACCATCAATTAAGGTCCGTAAAAATAACTGAATGTGCATTTGCAAAGAAGGACTACAGAAAAATATAAATACATGGATGAATGTTTTACACAAATACGATATGACGATAAACGATGAAAAGACAAAAGTGATAGTAGCAGCACAAGAAGAAGAAAATATACAAATTCAAATAGGACAACTACAACTAGAACAAGTTAAGGAATATAAATACTTAGGAGTGATAATACAGCAAAATGGCAAACAAGACCAAGACATAACAGAAGGAATTCAAAAAACATCCAAACTGTATTACGCACTCAATCAAGCATTTATCAGGAAAAAGGAAATAACAGAAAAAAACCAAACTGGCCGTCTTTCAAACCATATACCTACCAATACTAACATATGGATGTGAAACGTAGACGCTCTACAAAAAGACAAAAAGTAAAATCCAAGCAGCGGAAATGAAATTTTCACGAGGAATAAAGGGTATAACTAGAAGAGATAGAATAAGAAATATGGATGTAAGAAAAGAACTGAATACAAAGGATATACATAAATATATTGAAGAGATGCAGCTGGGATGGTGGGGACACATACAGAGGATGGAAAGAAGAATACCTGTTAAACAAATATGGGATGCAAGGATAACCACGAACAAAGGGAGAGGAAGACCACTAGAAAACTGGGAGAACAGGATAACAAAGGCTCTGCAAGATAAAGGAATAAGCATAAGAGAGGCAGAAAAAATTGCTAAGAACAGAAACAAATGGAAGAAAGTTACCAAGACGTAAAGAACGAAGATACCAAAATCCGGACACTGGTTGGTAAAAGGGGTCATCGATTATATATATATATATAAGTATATGTAGGGTGGATGGGTGGCCTCTATCCACTCTCCAATCAGTAAAACATCATCAAAAATAATTTGAAAAATATGTTTCAATAAATCTATAAAAATTGCAATAATGTTATTTATTTATTTATTTATTTATTAACGGGTAATATGTTTATTTACGTTTTACAACTTTTAATTAAAATCCTCGCTTACGTTTTACTGATTAGATACATGATAAATTTAGTAACTAATTGTTGATGGATCTTTTTTACTTATAGAGAATATAAAGTTAAAAATTAAAACATTTTTGCGTATTGCTACGAATTACATGAAATTTATATAAAAAGTAATTGTAGAGTCCATAATTGAGCAAATTAAAAAAAAAATAGACATTTTGCCTAAACCTTATAGTTTTCGAGAAAAATATAGGGTGATGGCCACATCCAAATTTTTCTATATAAGAAAAGTAAAAAATATGTAATATGAAATTTTAAATAATTATTTCATATGAACAATCTTAATATTTTAATTTTAAACTCCACATTTTGCTCCTCTGCCCAAATAAAGAAATTTTATTTAGTAAGCTTTTACTACTCATAAAAAGTTTCAACATAACACCGAGACAATTCTAGTTTTATTTTCTTTCTAGTGCCTTCTACATAATATTATATTTCAGTACCTTAATGTGGACATAAATGCGTTCCCATTTATAAACGTTCTACTTCTTCTTTTAACTTTGCAAAAGAAGAATAACTGAAATGAGGCAGTCTTATTGGACTTAATAATATATACAACCTCGATTTTTATCCAGAAAATCATAAATTACATAATTTAGAAAAGCATTATTTAAATTGCAAGACGTAACGTGCACCGTGGAAGACTTCAAGAAAATTACTTCACGGTCGTGTGGCGCTCGTTTAAATGGCAAAAGCTCCCGTTTGAAAAGTAATGAAGGTAATCTAATGAAAAGATCTAGCCTAGATTTTCGTCCGGCCGTCATTTGCATTTCCCCTGGCGGTTCGGAAAATTCACCGGCAATTAGAAAATTTCCAATGAATGCAAATTTATTTGCGGCGCAATTTTAATATCGCCGGATGAATTTATCGCTAATTCCGCAGCCACTTGTAGAAACGCAATTCGCACCGGCATGGCGGTAAATTATTGTTCGCCCCCCCACTCACACCCTCCGACATCCCCAACATTTCCACTAAGCCCCGGGTAGAAATAAATTCGCGAAAGGTTAAGACGCGGTGAATTGTTATTGCCCGGATCGGCAATTGTAGCGGAATGACAGCCGGCGTACGTAAATTCAAGGTGTCTCAAACTAATTAAAGTAGTTAATTCCGCTTCCGGAACAAATGGCGCCCATTACTCCGCTTGCTCCTTGGTCCTTGTCTTTGTCGCCTCGGAGTCCTCCCCCCAGACGGTCCCTACGGATTGTCTACGACTTCCTTCATCCTTTCAGGACCCAAGGTTTCATATCAGTTTAAATTTTTTAAGATAGTTCAGATTTCCAAAAAAAAAATGAGTTTGACAAATTAATTTACATGATAATAGGAACAAAATGTAAAGAACTGATTCGGATTCTACATACACAACGCAAATGACCAAAGCTATCGAAAAGCCCTACAAAAAATCTTGATATAGGATGGTTTGTAGGGCGCTTCGACAGCTTTGGTCATTTGCGTTTTGTATGTAGAATCCGAATCAGTTCTTCCTATCAAAATAAAAACTGGTATCAGGTGAAATAATTTAAACTAGGTTAGATCAAATTTTTCGACTGAGGAAAAGATATCACTACTCAAACTTCTTAAAAATATATTTAGAATTAATAACATAAATATTAGAGCATAACTGTAAAAATTCGACCTTAGCTTTTGATTAAAGAAGCTATATAGCTGTTTTCTTTTTAATAATAGTTTTAGGAACTGTAAAACTTACAATCACAATTTCGTATTGATTTCAAATAATTTTTACAATCAAGATCTAACGCCTTCCAGTAAATCATCGAATAAGTAATAAACGTACCTACTTGCGGTAAATACTTAATGTGTATTCACATAGTTGCGACGAAATTAAAATTTAATTGCCGATAAATTCGGGGCAATATCACCTGGGTGTATAGGTACAACACATAAACAGAAATGGAAGTTGAGAATTTATAGGCCAATAACTCGGTAGGAGAGCAATAGCAAATTACAGTCGGAACGATGGGTGGGCAATCACACTTTAACAATGAGAAAGAGGACTAACAGCATTAATAACGGTCGGCGCCATTATGATTTAGCTATAAACAATAATTAATCACTGGGGCGTCGGATCGATGATTTCGGAATATCGAATTATGCAAATATATGAACAAGTTCGGTCTGCGGTAAGGCGAGTCGTACATCAATTTCATGCATGTTTCAAATTTTCGATGACAAATGCTGCATGCAAAACGCGGCTGACTCATCCGCAATGATTAGCAATGAAACGATTTACTTTTACAAATCGCGATCATTTATTACGCCGGCTAAGTGTTGGTGTGTGTGTGTGCGCGTGTGTAAAAAATCTGCGTAATTTGGTACGAGGGCGACAGTTTCACCCTCTTCGGCGACATGTATATTTTTTCTGTTTGATTCTCCTCGGGCTTGGGAATTCTTTCCCATTACGGTTGATATACATCACCGTGCTCTTGCATTATTTAGTAACTGCCGTAAACTTTCACCCCAAAAGTGCGAAACATTGCCGTAATGGCTTCAGCTACATACAAATTTACAGCAAGTTTTACAATTACTGCTTTAACTTTCGTAGTTAGTGCTGCACAAACGTTATATTAAACTTCCAGTCCGAAACTTTCGTTATGCGTCTGACTAGCATAAGTGGATATTTTTTTAACATTTGTATAATATTTCAATATGGGAACTTTTTTTTAAGACCACAATGAATACATTAAACCACAATAGGTCCATTAATCTAATTATCTTTTGATGAAACCAGACATGCATTAACATTATCCTTATTTATTTACGCATGAATAACACATTGTTCTTAGCTAAACTTTTTCTTAGTTCTATTTCCAAACTTTTGAAGTCGGACTTTTATATATAAAAGCTTATTATTGCGAAATAAAAAAAACTACAGCAATAAAAAATATCGTTCTTTTAACTTTAGTTTTGCAATACAATTTTCTTGAGAGAACTTTAAGCCTTTCAAGCCAGTTAAAGATTCTTATTAAAATATAAATCAAGAAAAGATAGAAAGGAGTTATTTTTACCTTAGTTTCAATGTAGATCTTAGATTCTTTATCATTTAAAAGTTTTACTTTAAAAAAACTTTTATTTAAAATTTAAGTTAATTTTTTAGGTTTTCGCTGGATTTGAAATTTTCATCCAAAAGTTTTAGACTTTCAAAAATATTTTAATGCATACAAATATATAATTTAAAATGCATGAAAGCATACAAATATTTGTACAGCGTTTCTTACATTTTTACCATTATAATAACCTGGAAATATTAAAGATTGAGATTTAAAAAATATATTAAACAAGGTTTCCTTGTCTACTTTTCTATGATTTTTAATTATTCACTATACAGCTTTTAAAATGATCTAAGTTTTTTGAACCTAAAAATCTTATCAGTGTCATTGAGATTTTGCATTTATTTTCTTTAAAAAATAAAACCAAATTCAAGTTATTCTAATGAAAAATGCTGAAAAATCCTTCAAATATGAAAGAAAAATGGATGCAAAATTCTAAAAACTTCAAAGAGAATTTTCTATTAGAATTTTTTAAGAAAATCTCAACAAATACATTAAATTTGTAGAGGACTTAAGCAAGATTCAGGTAAATTGGAAATTTTAACAATGAACAAATCTAATAACCTTAAAGAAGAATCTAGAACTCTGTAAGAAAACATTCTAGAAAATAAGTTGGTAAACTTATCAGAAATGTGAAGATATTATGCAAGAAAAAATCTAAAAATCTTGAAGAACAGTTGCTGATAAATTTTACTACCTCAAGTATTATGTAGAAGAACGAAAGTGAAGGTTTAAAAGAAAGCAACCCCCTCCCAAATAAATAAGATGGAAAATTTGCTGATAAATATTTTCTGAAAAATTTTCTAATAAATTAAATAAGGATTGAAAATATTCAGGAAAACAGGAATGATTATCTGTGAAAATATATAGAAACCTTACAGAAAATCCTAGAAAAATGTCCTGAACCTTCAAAGAATATAATAATAATAATAGTAAATCAAATTTACAGAAACTAATATTAATAATACAGTATAAGGATTAGAAAGAATAAAATTACACAAATTCTAAAAATCTGCAAAATTTTTGTAAGAAGAGCTACCTGAAAATTTGAAAATCCTAGAAACATAAAAGAGAAATCGATGGAAAAATAAGATAATATAGTGCTAAATATCAAAAAATTAAACGGAAATCCTCAAATACAAAGTTTTTCTAATGAAAAATGCTGAAAAATCCTTCAAATCTGAATGAAACAAGCCTGGAAAATTCTAAAAACTTCAAAGAAAATTTCTATGAGAATTTAAATGTTTTTTAAATGCATTAAATTAGTAAAGACCTTGAAAAGAAATTAGTGAAAATTTATTTTTATTCGATAAAGCAAGGAATTATAGAAGATAAAGAAAAATTGGAATTGTTAAGAATGAAAAAATCTAAAAAGCGTAAAGAAGAATTTAGAATTCTGTAAAAAACCATTCTAGAAAATATGTTGGTAAATTTTCAAAAAGTAAAAGAAAATAGGCTGGAAAAATCTAGAAAACTTAAAGACCAGACAAATTCTATTACCTCAAGTAATATGTAGAAGGACGAAAGGGAAGGTTTAAAACATTCAAACTCCAAATAAATAAGATTAAAAATTCCTGAACAAAATTTTCTGGAAAATTTTCTAATAAATTAATTAAAAATTAAGAAAATTGAGGAAAACTGAAATTTTTATCGGTGAAAATATCTAGACTCCTTGAAGAGAATAATAATAATAAATCCAAAGGATTAGAAAGAAAAAAGTCTAAAAATCTGCAAATTTTTGTAAGAAATGTTACTCGAAATTCCTAAAAATATAAAAGAGAAATCGATGGAATGATATCGAAATACTATACGAAAATTCTGAAATACAAGTATTTCTAATGAAAAATGCTAAAATATCCTTTAAATATGAAAGAAAAATGCCTGAAAAATTCTATTTTAAAGAAAATTTATTAAAACAAAATCGTAAAAAATAAATAAAAAGCAAGGAATTTTGGAAGATTCGGGTAAATTGGAAATATTAACAATAAATAAATCTAAAAACCCTAAAGAAGAATCTAGAATTTTGTAAGAAAAAATTCTAAAAAATAAGTTGAAAAATTTTCAAAAATTGGAAGATAATATGCTGAATAAATCTAGAAATCTTCGTTAGCATAACGAAAGTGGAGTTTTAAAAATTGAGCCCCTTCCCAAATAAATAAGAATAAAAACCTGCTAAATTGTTGTTGACTATTGTCTCTAAAAAAATTTCTAATTAAATAAAGAATTTTCTAAT
The DNA here is from genome assembly GCA_963969525.1 of Ontholestes murinus. Taxonomy (NCBI): domain Eukaryota; kingdom Metazoa; phylum Arthropoda; class Insecta; order Coleoptera; family Staphylinidae; genus Ontholestes; species Ontholestes murinus. Next base: position 16,310,361 of record OZ018394.1, on the reverse strand, counting down.
TAAATAAAGATTAAGAAAATTCAGGAAAACAGGAATTGTTACGTTAACCTTGAAGAAAATTCTAGAAAAATGTCCTACATCTTCAAAGAATATTAAGGATTAGGAAGAAACAAAATAACACAAATTCTAAAAATCTCGAAATTTTTTGTAAGAAAAATTACTTAAATATCCTAAAAATATAAAAAAGAAATCGATGGAAAAATAAGATAATATAGTGGCAAAGTAACGAAGAATTAAACGGAAATCCTGAAATACAAAAAAACAAGTTTTTCTACTAAAAATGCTGAAACATCCGTCAAATCTAAATGAAAAAAACCTCAAACAAAATTTCTATTAGAATGTTGGAAGAAAATTTAAAAAAAAATACATTAAATTTGTGAAGACCTTGAAAAAAAATTACAAAAAAAATATTTATTAGATAAAGCAAGGAAATATCCAATATTCGGGTAAATTGGAACTATTTAGAATTAAAAAATCTAAAAACCGCAAAGAAGAATCTAAAACACTGTAAGAAAACATTCTAGAAAATAAGTTGGTAAATTTTTAAAACATGGCAGATAATATGCTGGAAAAATCTACTAGAAATCTTGAAGAGCAGTTGCAGACTGGCTATCACAAGTATTATGTAGAAGAACAAAAGTGAAGGTTTAAAAAAATTCACCCCCAATTAAATAAGATGAAAAAATTGTCTGTAAAAAGTTTTCTAGAAACCTCAGGAAATCAGGAATTGTTATCGGTCAAAATATCTAAAAACCTTAAAGAAAATTCTAGAAAAAAGTCCTAGACCTTCAAAGAATATTAAAAGGATTAGAAAGAAAAAAAATACACGAATTCTCGAAATTCTAAAAATATAAAAGAGAAATCGATGGAAAATAATATAATATTGTTGCATAATATCGAAAAATTGTACGGAAATCATAAATTCCAAAAAATTAAGTTATTATAATGAAAAATGCTGAATAATCCTTCATATATAGAAGATAAATGCCTTTACGTGAATTTTTTTGGCAACGAAAGTAATTCTAAGGTAAATCCTTTCTAACTGAGGGTTAGTTTCATTTTTAATTAACAGAAATGAAGTACAATAAATGCTTATCATTTTGATGGAGGAGGACTTACCAAAATGTTATTTAACTCTAGTCCCTGATTGTATATTAGTCTGTTCAAAACTGTTTGTCTTAAAAGAGTGCTTAAAATTTCAAACAAAAACAATAATTATTATTTTTTAAGGGTTTTAGATAACCAGATTTAATTTTAAATGTGTGTTATTTTAAAATTAATTTAATTCAGGCTTTTATTAGAGTTAAAGGATTTGGATTGTGCACGATTTTTAATGTACACAGATAACTTAATTAAATTAGGATTTGTTTCTTTCTTGGATGTAATTTAATTGCATTTTTAAAATAACTTTTACGGTTATTTTGAGTTTGCATTATTTTATTACTTTCCCTATATAGTATATATAGGGGAAGTATTGTTTTCGTGATTTTTTTTTCAATTTTTTTTTGCGGAAATATCCGTTTTGGGGTCCCCTGAACCCAAAACACTAATTTCTGGAAAAAAAAAATTTGTGTCTGTGTGTGTGTGTGTCTGTCTGTCTGTCTGTCGGTGGGTGCTGTATCTCAAAAAGGAATGATCCGAATGGCATGAAACTTTGAACTTAAGGTTTTATTGTTAAAAACTCGATCTGAAAAGCTTTTGGTAAACATTCATAAACCGGAAGTGGTGGTTTACTCGAGGCGTTTTTTGGTTTTTTCGTGATATTTTTCTAAATATGAAAATTTTTAAAAAACGGCTCAAACAAAAGTTAAAGGGAATGAAAAACTGAACAAGTTTTATTCGAACATGTTTTTCATAAAATTTAAAACTTTCGAGAAAAAAAAAAAAATTGAAAATTTTGACATTTTTTGCCAATTGCTAATAAACTATTGTAGCAATATGAAAGTTATATAACAAATAATTGTAGAGAATTCAAAATTGAATAAATTATTAAGAATAACTTTTTTGCATAAACCGCATAGTTTTCGAGTAAAATATAGGGAAAGTACTATGATGGCCACATCACCATTTTTACTTTCCCTATATAGTATATATAGGGGGAGTATTGTTTTCGTGATTTTTTTTTGAAAATTTTTTTTTGCGGAAATATCCGTTTTGGGGTACCCTGAACCCAAAACACTAATTTTTGGAAAAAAAAATTTTGTGTCTGGATGTGTGTCTGTCTGTCTGTGTGTCTGTCGGTGGGCGCTGTATCTCAAAAACGAATAATCTGTTTGAGATGAAACTTCAAACTTAGGGTTTTATCGTTAAAAACTGGAGCTGAAAAGCTTTTGGTAAACATTCATAGACCGGAAGTGGATGTTTACTCGAGGCACTTTTTTGTTTTTTCGTTTTATTTTTCTAGATATGAAAAATTTTAAAAAATGGTTCAAACAAAAGTTAAAGGTAATAAAAAACTGAACAAGTTTTATTTGAACATATTTTTCATAAAATTCTTAACTTTTGAGAAAAAAAATTAAAATTGAAAATTTTGACATTTATTGCCAATTGCTAATAAACTGTCAGAGTTACATGAAACTTGCATTACAAATAATTATAGAGAATTCAATGGTGAACAAATCATTAAGAATAGCTTTTTTGCGTAAACCTTATAGTTTTCGTGTAAAATATAGGGAAAGTACTATGATGGCCACATCACCATTTTTGATCTTTGTTATGTTTCCTTAGGATTTTAAATAAACTTCGAAAACATTTTTCAAACTCTTTAAGATTTTTAAAAACTTAAAATCTTATTTTGGAAAATTTTTTGTAAGATTCTTATAGTACACAGATAACGTAATTCATATTTTGTTTGATTAAACGTTTAGAAACCTTTCTACACTATTTAGTGAAAAATTAGTAACTCACTTAATCCAAATATTTTGTTTATTTGTTTCTTTGCGCTGTAATTTTTTTTGAGGTGATTCATTTTGAATTTGTATTTGTTTATTGGTTAGATTTTAAAAACTTTCTAATTGATATTCGCGTTGTTTTTATTTGTAAGGTTTTCAACAAGCTTGAAAGAAATAAAAAAATCTTTATAACTCCTAACAACTTTTTTGAAAATTTAAAATATTCTTGAAAGAATTAAAGGGATTCGATTTTTATAAGATTTTTAATGTACACAGATAACAATTAATATTTATTGAAACTGTTTCTATCTTTAATGTACTTTCATTGTAACTTTAGTTTCTATGGTCAATTAAATAATAAACATTTGTGTTTGTATTAGTTTATTGGTAAGATCTTTTTGAAGATTTTAAACAAACTAGAAAAAATAAACAATCTTCTAAACTGTTCATGAACTTTCATTGTATTTACTTTAAGGTCACTTAAATATTTAAAAATGTAATAATTTCTCACTTAACCAGTGGTGAAACATTTGTGGATTATGTTGACTGATAAAAACACTTGGTTTTGTTTCATTTATATTTTAACTAGTGAAACAAAACCAAGTGTTTTAATCAATCACCTAAGTAATTAATTTTCAGTTTGTATTAATATACTGGTTCGTTTTTAGAAACACGCTAAGTAACCTATGCTTATTTTTTTGAAAATTTTAAATAAGCTTAGAAGAAATTTAAAAAAATCGTTCAAACTGCCTAAGATTTTTTAAAACCTTTAAAATTTTCTAAAAATGAAAGATTTTTAATATAAACAGATAACTTAATTAACACTTTGCTCAACTGTTTCTTTCTTTAAGGTACTTTAATTGTGCTTTCAAAATAATTGTAGTTTATAATCATAATTTTATTTTTTATACGTCATTGAAGTAATTTTAAATTTTTATTAGTCTATTGGTTAAATTTTTAGAAACTCTCTAATTGATCTTCGCGATTTTAATCAAGTTTAGATGTAATAAAAAACACTTTGAAACTCTTCAACATTTTTAAAAATTTTAAAATATAAATTGGAAGAATAAAGGAATTTGATTTTGAACAATATTTTAAATGTACACTGATAGTTTAATTTTTCGTTTTAGTAGGTTACATTAATTTTATATTATTAGTATTAGTTAATAGAAAAAACACGAAAATATATTCGTAAAATCTACAACAAATGAGTCTTATTAAGACTACAAGAACAAATCACTTTTGAAACAACTACTTCTCTAGCTAATACTTCGACAGACATTGAATAATACAAAAGTAATTTGCGTGTTACAAAATAGCAAGGCTATCAAAGCAACACTAGTTTGAACGTATTTCTTTCTGTAAAATGAACTAAAAATGATGAAAGTATGTTAAAATAGTTTGTGAGTGACTATACTATGGTAATTTGGAAAAAGAAATGAATTTAGGTTGATGTAATTAAAAATAAATTAGCAAAAGCAATTAAATAATCCAATACTCAATTTTATAACCATCTGTAGACACGTGTTTCGATATTTCAATCTCTTCAGTACAGCTTTATTATAAAATTGATTTTAAACATAAATAAAAACGTTTACTAAAATAAATATAATGAAAAATAAATAAGTATTAGTTAATTGGTTGAATTTTTAGAAATTTACTAATTAATCTTTACGGTGTTTTTAAAAGATTTTAAAAAAGTATGGAAGCAATAAAGAGAATGGTTGCGACCGTTACTACGTGGTAATCCATACTTACACTGAATTTTTCAATTCCGTGTAAGTAAGGAAGGTATTAAAAAAAACTTTTAAACCTTTTTAAGTTTTAAAGGTTTAAGGTATTAAAAAAAAACTTTAAACTCGTTACGATTTTTGAAAATATAAAATATATTTTTAAAAGAATTAAAGAAATTCTATTTTTGTACGTTTTTCAATATAATTTAATTGATATTCGTGTGTTTTTAAAGCTTAAAAAATCTTTCAAACTCTAAGATTTAAAAATCTTAAATATTTTTTGGGAAAATTAAAGGATTTCGATTATTTGTAAATGAACACTTTTTTTACTTTCAAAATAACTTTAGTTTTTATATGGTAACTTAATAATTAATTTTGAATTTCTATTAGTTTATTGATTAGATTTTTAGAAACTGTCTAAGTGATCTTGGTGAGGTTCATTTTTAAAGATTTTAAACAGGCTTGGCAGAAATTTAAAATAAACTTTTTAAAATCTAAAAAAATTCCAGCTAATAAAAAGCTTATTCAAATACTATGAGGTTTGCCAGAATTTTTAAGCAACAAATAATTTTCATGGAATTAATTTTTCGTAAGTTAAGATTTTTGCAACAAATCATTGCTTAAATAAATTTATATTTTTCAACATAGTTCTTTTATTAACAAATTATTACAAAGTTCATATTTTAATAATAAATAGTAAATAATGATTTGTTAGTGTATTAATCTGTCAAATGGTTATAATTTTTAGATTTTTGTGATTTTAAAGATTTAATATTTTCTTTAGAATTTTATAGTTTTTAACATTATGAGAATATATTTTTGAAACAAAAAAGTAGCTTATTCTAAATCCCTGCTTCCAGCATTATTAATATATTAAGGATCTTTTTGCAACAAATAATTTATTTATAATTTAAATAATAGAATAATAATAAATAATAATAATAATTCAATTCTGTGTAGAAAGTGAACTTAATTTTTTGCATGTTTTGAAGGTTTTAGTAATAAATTATGTTTTTGAATATATAATTTTTAATATTTTAATTTTTTAATTTTTGTGATTTTTAAGGTTTTCCAGCAATTATTTTGTTTAGAAATTCAAAGTTTTTAACGTTATGAAAATATATCTTTGTAACTGTAATGATTTCCAAGATTTCTTAAGCTAGACTAGAAAATCAGCATCCTGTTTTATATTAGTTTAAATTGTTTAAAAATATACACATATTTATTTATAATAAAACAAAACTGAAACGAAATTTAAATATTCCACTTTTTAATTCCATATACACTGGTTATTTTATTCGAATAAAAACACTGTGTTTTTAAATAATTTTTTTTACGTCGCGCAAAAAAGTAGAAACCAATGTTGACACGAGAATTACAAAATAAATATTATGAGTGTTACACGTCGGGATAATTGCTACAGAAATATTTCATCGACCAAACGAAATAACACCGTTTTTTACTCGGCGTGTCGCATTCGATAATGCCAAAATTGATTTATCATCGTCACGTCCCCGCAGCGTCCCCCGAAAGGTCGGTACGCCCCGTCGAACTTTGACAATAACTTAAAATTTTTAATGCGCGCCGAACTAATTTAATAAAAAAGTTCGCTCCCAATCATACGACCGACCGAAAATAGACATAAAAATAGCGCCGATGAATCTGATTAAGAAAAAAAAATGAACTGTGGAAGAGGGACGGACGGACAGACGTAGAAGTGATCGATCCCGGCAATCATCGACTTTCCAAAGGCGACTTTTAATATTTGCGCTGTCAACTTAATAATCACCCAAATGGGATTTCCGACGAGAAGTTTCCTTTTCCACTTCCGGCATCCAAAATTGAAATAGTAATTAAATGAAATTGAATCGTTTTTACTGTTGTTACTTTTCAGTACGTGAAGACAGTTTTTTACTTTCCCCATATATAGAATATATAAAATGAAATATTTTCGTTTTTTGGCAGTTTCTTTTAAACGAATATTGACAATCTATTAATAATTTTTGATAGTTTAAATATAGTGATTATATTTAAAATAATTGTTATTATTTAATGGTAAAATGAGTAATATCTTACGAAACAATACTAACCTAAAATTATATAACATTACAATGCACGTTCAGTTGTCGCTCGCCCGGTAATACCAATAAATAACGCTTAGTAGGTGTGAACTAGTGTAGCGAAAGTAATAACACGGGCCACAAATTAAAAATTACTTCAAATGTGACCACGGTAAACATACTTTTCATCCGCCAGCAAATGCTGCCAATAGATCACGCAGTTAACGATCTTGAATGCCAAAATGCGACGGCGGATAATGCACATTAAGATTTACGACGGAAAGTAAATAACGCCTGTAATATGCAAGCACACACACACTCACACACAAACATACGTGCGCGGATGCGAATCTATTGTGAGAGATTTCGTGATTTTTCGAAATTCCGCCGCGCCTAGATAATACCGGACGCCTTTATCTATCACAAATTCGCGCGAACGGCCTGCGCATGAATGGGCGCCTAAATGGCCGGCAATTTTCCGCATAAAGGTGCAATTGACGTATCGGATAAAGTGATAAAGGGAAATTCGGTTTGCTTTATCCAGATTGAATTGCCGGAAAAGGCTCGCATATATTACATTTTATTAAATTCGTGTTGGACTAGTCGCTGCGCTGCACTTGTTTGCACACCGAAGTTATGGAAAATTATGTAAATTTACCTTGCAACTTTTGATTATGTAATAGGATATTGAAAAAAGTGTTAAACATACTTGACAAAGCGAACGATACTAAGGCATTAAGGTTAAGTTGAGAAAATTAAGCGAGTGGGGGCGAAGCTCTTAGAGTTGATCTTATTATTATAATTTTTTTTAATTACATCATAAATAAGAATTATGTTTGTTTGTTTAATTTAAACACCCTACTCCACATAATTTATGGATACCCGGTACTGAACACGCCACCTGAATTATTAAGTAGTAACATTTAACCTATAAAATTAAAGAAACATAAAATACTGTATAAAAATTTCACTTAAAATGTTAAATGAAGGTTCAAATGAAGCCAGTTTTATGGGAAACCTAACTGATTCTCTTCCCTTAGTTAAATTCTGACCTATGGGTTTACAAAAATCCTTTAGTATCCCTATCAAATACAATTGTAAGCGCTTGAACAGCTATTGTGCTCCTAATGAAACTTTCAGTCAGGTACAGTATACCTTCTAGAAGAACTTTCATCAAAAAATTGTACATTACTTACTATAAAAATATCTGGCTTTAAAATCAGACACATACTTTAAATAATCCAGTAGTTTACTTGATTTATAACTTTCGTTCTATTGGCCGTATCTTATAGGACTTCAAGATGAATCAAAAGTTGGTGAAAAAAATCAAGAAATCTAGAAAAGAAATTGCTAGAAAATTTTTATCATGAAAATTCTGAACCAATATCCCCGAGAAAATTGAGGCTACTTCATCAATGGGTTATAAGAGATATTATCTTAAAAAAATCTAAAACTATAGAAGGAAATTCGCATTATTTGGCATTTCATAATTCTGGAAGGGAAATAAATAAAATGGTGATGTGGCCATCATAGTACTTTCCCTATATTTTTCTCGAAAACTATTCTTGATAATTTGTTCACTTTTGAATTTTCTACAATTATTTGTAATATAAATTCCATGTTACTCTTGTAGTTTATTAGCAATTGGCGAAAAATGTCAAAATTTCCAATTTTTCTCGAAAGTTAAGAAATTTACGAAAAATATATTAATAAAACTAATTCAGTTTCTCATTCCTTTAACTTTTGTTTGAAAAGTTTACTAAAATTTTTATTATTAAAAAAAAAATGAGAAAAAAACAAAAAAACGGCCTCGAGTAATCATCCACTTCCGGTTTATGAATGTGTACCAAAAGCTTTTCAGTTCCAGTTTTTAACGATAAAACCTTAAGTTCATAGTTTCATCTCAATCGGATTATTCGTTTTCATATAGGGGAAGTAAAAACACCAAGATAGAAATAGAGCAAGAAAAGAAGAAAGGATGGCGAAAAGTGAGCAAGAAAGAGCAAATCAGAACAAAGTAGAGCGGGGAAGAGCGAAGGCGAGCAAAGAGAAGCGAAAGAGAGCAAGGGGGAGCAAAAATTAGTAAGAGAGAGAGCGAATGTGAGCAAGAAAGAGCAAAAGAGAGCAAGGGAAAGCGAAGGAGACCAAGATAATGCAATTGAGAGCTAAAGGGAGCGTGTGAGATCAAAGGAGAGCAAAAGGGAGAAACGAAGAACGAAAGTAAGCAAGAGAGAGCAAACGAGAGCAATAGCGGGTAAGAGTTCTCTCTCTCAGGGAGAGCTAGGGGGAGCACGAAAGAGCGCGAGAGCAATGGAGAGACAAAAAAGCAAACGCAAGCAAGAGAGAATAAGAGAGAGCAAGAGTAAGAGAGCAAAAGTGAACAACGGAAAGTAAGCGAGAGCAAGGAAGAACGAAAACGAGTAAGGGAGAGCAAAGCAGAGCCAGGAAGTACGGATGAGAGCAAAGGAGAGCGAATGAGAGCAACGGAGAGCGTAAGTGAGAAAGAGGGAACGAAGTGAGGAAGAATAGAGCAAAGGAGAACGAAAAAGGAAAAATCTAATGACACACCCTCCAATCCCAACATCATACTCCAAAAATTTATCAAAGGAAGAAAAATTTATAAGTAAATTTACAATTGCCAATTCGATCATCGATTTCTATTCAAACTTTTGTTTGTGTTAACATTATTGGAGGTTAGGATAGTGGCCATCCACCCACCCTACATATGTATAGAACCTAAATCTAAAATAATACTTTTAAATTCATTGACTTTTAAAGAAACCTTAGAGATGATGTTTTTGGAAATTAATCTAGTAACAGTGACGAAAGTTAAGAAACATATGTAGAGTGGGTGGGTGGCCTCTGACGCACCCTTCAATCCTAACATCATACTCGAAAGATTTATATAAGAAAGAAATTATTATAACTAAATTTACAATTGTAAATTGGATCCTTTTTACGTAATGCTTTCCATTCAAACTTTTATTTCAGGTAAAATTATTGTATGGTAGGACAGTGGCCACCCACCCACCCTACATAAATATTCAACTTAAACCTAAAACACTACTTTTCAATTCATTAACTTTTACAGAAACTTTCGATACGATATTTTTGGAAATTAATATAGTAACAGTGATAAAACAAAGCAAGGGAGAGCAAAGGAGAACGCAAATTAGCAAGAGAGGGCAAATGAGAGCAAAATTGAATAAAAGTGAGCAACGTAGAGTGAAAGTGCACAAGGAAGAGCGAAAAAGAGCAACGGAGACCAAAAATGAGCGACAAGGGACGAAAGTGAGGAATAAAGAGCAATGGAGAGTATAAGGGAGCAAAAGAGACCAAGAGAGAGCGAATGCGAGTAAAAGGGAGAAAGGGTGAGGAAAAGAGAGAAAAACGAGCAACGATGAGTGAAAGGGAGCCAGAGAAGGCGAGGAACAGCCAGAGAGACGGAAATAGAACCAAGAAAATCAAAATCGAGCAAGAGAGAGCGAAATACGGCATAGGAGAGCGAAAGCGAACAATAGAGAGCAAAAGTGAACAAGGGAGAGCGAAGGCAAACAATACAGAGTGAACGTGAACAGCAGAGAGCGAGAGAGAACGAGAATATATAGATAACATATAAAACTATTACGACATATAAAGTCAAACCTTTTTTACCTTTTTAAACAAATATTTATAAAAATTAAAATTTAACAAGAAAAAAAGAAATATAGTTTCTTTTAAAAAAAAAGTTTGAAATATACTTTAAAACAGTAGAAAAAGACACGTGAAGAAAATATTAATTTTAAAGCTGTTGAAATGTTGCTAATAAAACAATAAATAATTCATAATTTTAACAAGCCGGAGTTATAAAGATAGGTATACCTTGAAAGTTGCCACAACGTCAATTGCTTTCAATTGCGCTACACTTGATAATATATTTTCTATAAACAGTTTGTAAAAATAAATAATGAAATTTGATTGTTAGAAAACAATTCGAAAGTTTGCTATTAAAATAAAAACAGTTGAACCATTATTAGACAAACAAAAAACAAAACAGAAGCAATTAATATTCTATGTAAAATAAAATTTCCGGATTTTTTGTTTGTTTGGAAGCACAAAAGAATTAGTTAAAAACGAACATCTTTAAAAATAAAAATATGTGTTTGTGTTCAAGAATAATTTTATCATGACAGTCGAAAACTATATAATTATTTTGTTTCAATAATTTATTATTTTTTAACATTGTAATTTTATACAAGATCACAGATCATAATTGACGATTAATCAAAAACATATAGCAGATTACACATAAGATATAATAGATAAAAAATATAAATAAAACTCTGGTGGTAAAAAACTACGCTGTTCGATCAAGTGAAATATCTAGATTTAATTCAAGATAGGAAACTTATTTGGAACGCTCGCTCTTAAGTTGATTAAACCAGAATTCTTACCAACACCGTCGAGCTTAATACATATCGCGCTTTAAAGTCACCAAAACAGCATAATCTAATAATAAAAAAAACTAAAACACAACTCTGTAATATGGTATACAGATGGGCGTAAATACAGGTAATCATTTCCTTTCAGACTAGGTCCATCAGTCTTACAAGCTGAAACAATAGCCTTGGAAAAATGTGCTCAAGTTTGCACGAAGAAGGGCTACATCTGTCTGATCTCAGATAGCCAGGCTGCCCTTAAAAACCTCAAAGGGTACAGCTTCTATTTCAAAACTTCTTGAAACTAGCTCTGAACCAATTAACCAAAGGCAACAAGCTCACTAGAATGTGGGCACCAGGCCACGCAAGTAAAACAGGCAACGAACATGCCGATGTACTTGCCAGGGAAGGAGCTACGACTACCATAATCGGACCAAAGCCTACACGTGGGCTATTAAAAGCGCACAGGAGGAGCGTGATCCAAGAGTGGAAAAAGAAAAAGAGTAAAACAGAGCACTGGCATAAAGGCATGAGGTAAAAGGCAATCCAAAATGTTTATTTATTATTTATCGCCAAGCAGAGCAAAACAGCTCTTGCGCCTAACTAAAAAAGCCACAGTATAGGGCATTATTAAGTGAAGTACCATCTTCACAAGATAGGTAAAGTTGACAATACCACTTAGAGACTATGTGGATTATAAGAGGAAATAGCCTAGCACATCCTATGTTACAGCCAGACTAGTCCTAACTGGAGAAATTAAGATAATGCTAGAACGGATTAGGGCATGGTCTCCTAGGAAGTTAATTGTACTTACCAAGGAAATAGACTTCTTGGGAATATACTAGTAGTAGAGTATTAGCACAAAAGATTTAACAAGGCCGCAGTGCTATAAGGTGGTCTAAGCCAACCAACCCCTTCTAATCTAATCTAATTTAATCTAAGACTCACGCTACTTCCTTTTTTATCGGATAAAATATCCAACTTTACCAGATATATTTTTCTAGTAAAATTTCTCTAGTTTTTCTTCTAAATGTTTATATATTTTGTGAGTTTATATTGTAATATATCTGGTGTGAGAAGAGAAAATTCATGCCAGATGTATTACGGTTTAAACTCGTGTTTCAAGGCACACATTTACAAAGAAAAACCGGGAAAAATTTAAGAATTCACTGAAAATCCTTAAATGAACAGCATATACTGCTAACTCTTCCGGAACGTATTATCCAAAATATTGATCATTAAGTTAACGACATCTAAAAACTGACAAAATGTCATAAAACAATTAGCATTTTGAAATATTTGAAAAAAGTAAGTTTAAACAAAATCGTATTCTTAAAAATAACCATTTATATACAATTCGTAAACAGACTACTGGGTTTGACAAAAATCTCTGTTTATAAATGTGTTAAAGTAGTAAGTAACCTGATTGAAAAACTTTTCCAGAAAGAATGCACAAGTTGCTGATTACTTCTGTTGGCTCAAAGAAACCCAAATTTTGTAAGGTTAGACGTTTAGTACAAATATACAAGATTTCAAACTTAAATATATTTTGGTAAAAATTCATTAATAAGAAATTGCTTAAATAAAAGAAGACAAAAAATGTAGATATTTGACCACAATGCAGAAATTTCTAAATTCCAAAAAATCCTTGAGTGTATTAGAAACACAAAAATTTCTATAAAATGATATAGCAACTAATTTTTAAAACGTTCGTTTATGATGCTCAATAACCAACCGAAGGGTAGCAGCACCCAATCTGCGCGGGTACCATTATAGTCCAGTTATTGTCCAACTTTTCAGGGAACAGCGACCACTTCTTTAACTATCTTGAATATTTTTCTGAGTATACTTTCCGTATTTTTGAGATTATTATTATCGTTTCAAAGGAATCTGACATTTTCTCCAAACTTCTTAGATATCGCAGGATTTGCCTAATTTATCTTGTCTTACTTCATCAAGATTTATATCGATACAACGCGTACTCCTGACTTATCTTATTATTTTAAACCCAGCGAACTCTTGACCTACCTCAATAATCCAAATTTCAGTCTAGCGACTCTTACTTATCGTAATACCTTAAATATTAATAACTGTAATATTCTAAAAAATTTTGAAATTTAGAAGTCAGAAGGAATTTCTTAATTATCTTACAGAAAATTTCCAGTTTTGTTCCTAATTTTATCAAGATTTATATACCTATTTCAACTATTTAACCTTCTTTGCCTTGATTATACCTCAATCGATAAAGTAAAATAAACATTAAAACATTTGTTTTTACTTTATTTTTTACACGTTTATATGACGTTCCTAACTATTTCGATCACGCAAACATATTAGCGTAAAGAGGTTTATTAGAGAAAAAATTCATATGAATTTAGAAATAGTTTTTAATAACTTCTTTGAAAATAATCGTATGAGTGAAACTAGTTTACAAAATTATATACACGTGTAAAAAATAAGTTCTGAAATATATAATATTAACCTTCTCGTTCAATTATGTTCCAATAAATTGAGTATGAGCAAAATCATTTAAATACTAAGCTAGTGTTATTTTGGCCTATTCGAAAACATTAAGTATTAACTTGGCACACTCTTGACCTACCCTAACAATTTGAATATTAATATTATTATCTTTACCAACTTCAATAGTCTAAATATTAAGCTAGCGTACTCTTGACCTACCTCAATGGTCTAAATATTAATCTAGCGTACCCTTGACCTATCCCAACACATTAAATATTAAGCTAGCGTACTCTTGACCTACCGTAACAGTCTAAATATTAACCTAGCGTACCCTTGACCTATCCCAACATATTAAATATTAAGCCAGCGTACTCTTGACCTACCTCAATCGTCTAAATATTAACCTAGCGTACCCTTGACCTATCCCAACATATTAAATATTAGGCCAGCGTACTCTTGACCTACCTCAACCGTCTAAATATTAACCTAGCGTACTCTTGACCTATCCCAACACATTAAATATTAAGCTAGCGTACTCTTGACCTACCTCAACCGTCTAAATATTATCCTAGCGTACCCACGACCCACCCCAATACTTTAAATATTAACCTACTGCATTCTTGCCTTGGTACAACGGGTTGCCTTAGTGCTATTAATAGAGATTGTTCAGACAAGGGTTTTTCGACAGCTCTTCCGATAAAATATAGAAATGTAGAAAAAAATTATTTGTATTTCTACCTTTAGGTAATCCTAAAATTATGATAAAATACTAAAAAAGAAGAATAGATCCAAATAACAAAGACTTGAAAAAGAATTTAAGGTAAGAACGTTCTTTCAATCTCTACTAAGCATCGATAGGAATTGCTACGAAACCAAATTAAAACAAAATCATCGTCGTCTGTCTAATTCTATTTGTTTTTCAATGTAATTTAAATTTTTGAAAATTTGCAGCAGATAATATATTTAATTTGATTTCCAATGTTTCCTGGGGAGATATATAAAGTAGAGTTTTCAAGTAATCACTTAAAGAAAAATTCTTTATTTCTTAGGTTTTTATATTGAATTTTAGATGTAATAAGTTTGTATTTAATTACATCCGCAGTTTCTTTCAAATAAAAGTTAAATGTAGCAAAGAAGAACGGTGGTGAATAATAAACACATTCGATGATATTAACTAGAAATTGACAGGGACTAATTTTTGTATAAAGAGGGATGGAAATGTCAATGTTTGGACTCGTAGAGATTACATCCTTCAGAAGTATTTGCCACGGGGACATTGTATGGGCGCTCCCCTGTAGGACTCGCCGGAGGCAGCTTGGGGGAGATCGGAGATACTCATTACTAGCAATATCTTTTTGTGTATCTATTTCTGCACTGCAAATAGAGTCATAAGTTTTAATAGTTAATATATTTCTCGAAATTGTGGGCGGAGATCTGAGATGGGGGGAGCACGGCATAAAGGCCTTATCTCGTTCGGCGCGAAATTAAATGACGTATGAATTCAGATGAGACCATTTATTGATGGAAAATTAAATTTCAACATCTTCTGTTCACCCCAGCCGTTGCGAAGGGTGCGAGGTATTGATTATGTAGGTGATTTAATTGGTGGTTTTAAAAGGGCTCGCGATGCATAATCGCTGTTGTTTTAGTTAAAATTTCCGCTAAAATGTTTGGAGCGACGACACTTTCGCCTTCATGGGAAAGCTTTTAAGCATTTCCGCAGGCATCGGATCTTGTTTGCCCGTCAATATTGACGCCATCAGGTTGGACGTGTCTGTCTTTATATAAGGCTTGTACGGATTTTTCGAAAATATTAACAAGAGGAGCTTCCACCTTCGATTGCAACATATTAAAATAATTCGAGTGTAAAACGCGACGGAGTTTTATCATGGAAGAATACCTGCAATTCCAATTTCAGTTTTGATTATTGTTGACACAGATGTATTCTGGTATTGCATTTTCTATTTGTGTACGGCTTCTTTGAAGTCGGCTTACTCGTAATACATATCATGTTTAAGTAAGATGCGCCTGCAGGAAGCAAAATTAAAATTGCAACGTGAGCATTACCTTATACACGTAATATTTCATGCCGTTTTCATCCTCCGAGGGAAATATACTTATTATTAGAAACGGGCGGGCGGCCATTGTTTCCTCTCGTTCTCTCTCTAGGTGATATTGTAAAATAATTGTTCGCCGGGGCTAAAAATGGATCAAGTTTAGTTTCAATTTGAGGTTGTAGTAAGTTTGTTTTGAAAATCAGTTCGCAACTTGGGCACAGTTGGAATTCTTAATAAGTTTGCTCTTTGAATCCACGTAGATCGTCTAATCATTAAGGCGGAATCGTGCCTTGAAAACATTACCTTTTTCCAACGGGAAAGGGAGGCGCATCTTTTAATTTACGATTTCAATTCAAAATAAATAGAAATGTATTACGTTCAACTGAGTACAGCTTTGTTATTGTATACCTTGATAAATCAGTAGTTTAAAACCTATTTTATTAATAATCAATGATAAAGAAAATTATACAGGAATTTTACTTCTAAATTTATATAAACATTAACAATGTTTTTGCATGGATGCGTAGAGAATACATTAAGAGTTCTAACTTACAGCTAAACTATCAGTAATATTAGCAGAATCAAGAAGACTAGACTGACTTAAAGATAATATCTATGTAAATTATCTTAATAGCGGATCTATAATAATTATATAATCAATCATCAAACCATTAATAAAATTAAAGCAAAGAGAAATTTGTACTTAATGGATAAAAAGGTTTAAGCGCAATAACTTTTATTGCCCTCGCATAATTTAAATAAAATTTAAGCCTCGGCGGGGTTCCATATACCAAAAATATTTTATTACATCCCCCATTGCCAAAACCACAAAATCCCATAATTCACAAGATACAAGCGGTGGGCTTTACATTTTTATCAAGACTTGTTATGAGGGTCGATCTCATACATGCAAATTGTTCGTTCGCACTAGTTGTATTCACGCCGATATTTCCATCCCTTATTAACGTGCGAGACGTCGCGCGCTGAAAAAGGACGGAGATGAGTAATTCGTGTGCTCAGTTAGTGCGGACGGTGTGAAGTAATGAATAGTCTGAACGTCGCGCCCAGATGCTCCGGTATTGTTTTAAACTTTAAAGAGTTCTTTATGGTGTTTAGGGTTGGGCCCCGTTTCAAGTCGCCTATATTGTAATGCATATTTTTGGCGCATCCAGCTCCTCGGTGCATAATTTTAATTCTACACCGAACAACTGACCAAATACTACAAACCAGACACGCCATCAAAGCAAAACCAGTGTGCAAATAGTTGTTAAAGCCGAACTACACGGAGTTTCGCCACTGCTGCAATGTTTTATAAGTAACTGGATATTCTCCCCCGGGCTAAATTAATGTTTTAAATTAATTACGTAGCGCGCAAAAAAAAAAATCAATTAGATTAGTGGAATTATTCGATGGAGCAATGGTTGCTGGGTCGCCCTTACGTCGGAATTCCGAGGCGATACAATTGTATATTCCCGAATGTAAATAAATGTAACGAGAACCCCTTTACAATTGCCCCGCCAATTCGAAACGCGCATAAAATACAAACTTTAAGAGAGAGAGTGTTATAATAATCCCCGAGAATTCCCCAGTGTCTCCCTTTCATTAAGCTCGTGTTAGGTATCGCAAATAGCTACGGCTATCCAATATAGAGTTTCAATTCTTGTATTTCTATAACTTCTGTTTAAATGATTATTTTTATGCGTCTATTCAATATTCTTTATAGATATCCTAAAATTTTACTTAATCAATAAAACCAACGAATATTTTCTTAACAATAATTGTTGTTACTAACTAGAACTTTCAGATTAAATACAGCTTGATTTAAAGGTAATGAAATGATTACTTATTAAAATAAAGAAACCAATTAACTTTTTAAACTAATTTTTTGTTGTACTGAGATTTAATCAGAGTACTCTTTCTGCTTGTTTTTAAGATGATTAAATTCAACATCAAAATCAGCACATATAAGATTTATCATGAACTTTCTTCTTTCTTTTAGGTTTTCTAATGCCTGTGAACATTATTATAAAGATGTAAAAAATAAATTTGGTTAAACAGTGGGAATAATTAAACAGAAAAGAAGAACGAATAATAGATACCTGATCTACTATTTAAGAAGATTTTTTAATTCATGGCATTCATAGAAACAGGGTTTGAATGCTTAGAATATAGCATAAAAATAGTGAAAAAAAAACAAATATTTAATTAACCTTCTAATAAGCTTAGAATATAGTCTAAAATTTAGTACATGAGGGAAAATCCAGATTACAATTTAACATTAGATGCCATTTATCAAAAGGAATCGTAAGTCTAATATTGATCGAAGATCCTATGAACACAGAAATATACCAGCGTATTTTTATTACTTCAATTTAGCAATTTACAATTGAATAATTCTGAGAATTTATATCACAATGTTATTTGCATTCGTAAAATTGTTGCTAAAGCAACAAAGCTCTGAAACAATTAAATATGGGCTGTGTAAACTGTCCTCATAATTTAAACATTTTTTGGAAGTACAGATTAGTGCGGTCTTTATTCAAAAGATGATATTAAGTGTAACTGTTTACTGATTAACTGATTTCCCTAGTTTTAAAGAGTTTAGACATGTACCTACAGTATTTCTATCGCTTTGCTTTTTCTAAAAAATCCTTTAGGTTTTCTCACGTTGAATATGTTAAATTTTGTGTAGGCTTTTAATTGAAGAAAAGTACAGCTGAATCGTATCAAATATTTATGGAAGTTTGTGATGCCAATGCACTAACTAAAAAATCATGTAATTTTCACGTTTCAAGAAAGACGATTTTGGTATTGAAGACCAACCTGGCTCTAGACGCCCAAAAAAATTCAAAGAGAACGAATTGGAGGTGACACTCGATGATGATCCGAGTCAAAGCTAAGAAAATCTGCAGAATCATTGGAAGTTACTCAACAAGCAATTTCTGTACGGTTGATATTTATTGAAATGATTTAGAGGTAATGCAATTTAGTCCCGTATGAACTGAAACTGAAAGAAGCTGAGGGCATATTTTTAATTACGAGCAACTGAATCAAAGACAACAAAGAAAGGCTTATGTATCGGGTTGTAACCTGGATGGTAAATGGATATTTTATAAAAAATATTGGATTGATGAGGCCGTTACTTTTTTAAACTCCATATTATCACTTAATAAAACACTCACGTAATGTAAGGTTTCAAAAAAATCGTTTAAAAAAATTCTATGCTATACTAGGTTGTTGCCATTGATGTTGAACATCAGAAACTTCGCAAAAACCGTAATATATACTTAACACACTCAAAGTGGCAAATTTCAGTCGCAGGAAATTATCTTTTCTAAATTCTGATTTATTCTCACAGATGCAGCACAATTTGGTAACTCATCGTTTCATTTCTTTCGCAAAAAATCGAAAAATTGATCCTAACTTGAATCGCCTCAAAAGAAGAGACTTTTTCCGAGATTTGAAAATTTGAAAACTGTCTAAAGGATGAGAACAAATAGTAGCCAGCGATGGACAATGCTTTGATTAATTTATTCTGAAATAAATGCATTCTTGAACAAAAGAACTGTTTTATACTCACAAAATTATATGTGACATCATTAACATTGCTAATTATTCAGGAATCTGCTATAAATGTCAAGATGACATAAATCACATATTTGTGTAAAATCCTTTTGAGGATATAATATGCCGCATTTGGCCAAAACAAAAAGAAAATATTCTGAGATGAGCTTCAAGAAAGAAGACTCTCATGGAAGAAAGTGTTGGTACGAGTGGAAGAACGCTATATTGTGAACTCTGCCCTTTCCATAAGTGATTTTTGTTTATATTAATGGATTTTATCTACGATCGTACAGAAAGTAGACGCTTTTTGCATCATTTTTCATTGTAAAAGTGGCTTTTTAAAGCACTAGTGCTTTTTTACGTTTTTATTGCACGGTAATGTCAAACTGTTTTTATTGCACAGAATTGTCAAATTTGACAGATGAATATATTATAGCACAAATTTTCGACGAAAAACTTAATTTTGTATTAATTGATACAAATAACTAATAAAATATATAATACAAACGAAATGGCAGATTTAAGAACTCTGAAGATTTCATTTAATGCAAGTCGAAGCGATTACAATAAAGCGAACATTTTTTCCATAAAGAATAATGGCGGCCGACATTTGTGCAACTTGTTTACTGGTTGCTAAGTAACGCTTTCATTAGTGCACTGCGGGTAAAATATGTTTTCATTAATTAAATTATTGAAATGACATTAAAATATTACTCATAAGAATATATTCTTTGAAATCCTTTACGATCGAAGATAAAATTTTGTAAGGCACACGTGTAAAAAGTTTTCACTTTTTACACTTGTACCTTAAATAACTATTATATAGAATTTAGGAATATTATGTAAGCATATTGGAATAAATAAATAATACTAATACTAATACTAAATGATTCATATAACTTAGCTCAAAGACAAAAAGTATTTCCAGTACAATTTTTCAATTGGAGAAAGGAACAATACAATTAATAATGATTAAAGTTGTTATTTAAATAGTTTTATCTACGATCGTACAGAAAGTAGACGCTTTTTGCATCATTTTTCATTGTAAAAGTGGCTTTTTAAAGCACTAGTGCTTTTTTGCGTTTTTATTGCACGGTAATGTCAAATTGTTTTTATTGCACAGAAATGTCAAATTTGACAGATGAATATATTATAGCACAAATTTTCTCGAAAAACTTAATTTTTTATTAATTGATACAAATAACTAATAAACTATAAATAAAATATATAATACATACGAAATGGCAGATTTAAGACCTCTGAAGATTTCATTTAATGCAAGTCGTCGAAGCGATTACAATAAAGCGAACACTTTTTCCATAAATAATAATGGCGGCCGACATTTGTGCAACTTGTTTACTGGTTGCTAAGTAACGCTTTCATTAGTGCACTGCGGGTAAAATATGTTTTCATTAATTGAATTATTGAAATGACATTAAAATATTACTCATAAGAATATATTCTTTGAAATCCTTTACGATCAAAGATAAAATTTTGTAAGGCACACTTGTAAAAAGTTTCTTTATTGCACTCCTGGCTTTAAAAAAACTCGCTCGTTCCTCGCTCGTATTTTTAAACGCCAGTTCGTGCAATAAAGCATCACTTTTTACACTTGTACCTTAAATAACTATTCTGAACAACTTAAAACTTCTGCAGATAGGGAAATCTACTTTACATCAAGTTCTAATTTGATTAAAATATTGCAAGAAAGTTGGATTTGATAGTAATTCGACTTTTTAAATATATCTGGTCCATTTCTATATTTTAGATTGTACTACCTTCTATTTCAGAGTTGTCCCAAAAAGGATTTAGTACACTTACTATTGCAGAACTTCTTAAATTAAACGATCAATGAATAGTTACTACTGTATAAGCAACAAACTGTTATATTTTAAGTATTTGATCTAGAATATATGTAGGATGGGTCGGTGGCCTCTATTCCATCCTCCAATTAATTCATTTTCGGCGAGTGTTTCAAAAAAAAAAAAAATCAGTCGTTTAGGATCTTAAAAATGTATTTACGTTTAGAAGATTTGTTTATGAAAAATTTTAATGGAATTAGCGTTTATAGACCTGAGGATAGTTTGTAGGTTAGAGGCCACCCACCCACCCTACATATACATTTAAACTCAAACCACAAATTTTGTTTTAGACTTTGGAAACAATAACAAAATTGTTGAAGTTGCTGCAGGATTTAAAATTGCTGGTTTAGTTTAAGTTATCGAAATATATGTAGGGTGGGTGGGTGGCCTCTATCCCACCATCCAATTTTTCTTTTTTATCTTTTGTCCTTATCTACAATATGACTTTTGTCTTTTATCTTCTGCCCAATGTTGTCTATAATATGTTTGTTTTTATCTTCTGTATTTTATTTTTTAATATCTGCTATCTCCCACTTCTGCCTTTGTTATTCTGCCTTGAGTCTTGTTTTTTTGTTATTAATATTTTATTGTTGTTTGTTCCTCGTAATTTTCCTATTTGTGGTTGGACCCTATCTCGGGCTAACGGTATTGAAGGAAACTTGTGGCTTCTTCTGGTTTCAACTATTTCTTTAGAGTATTTCGTTGTTTATAAGTTTATGTCTTACTTCCAATTTAAATGGAATAAATTTTAATGATTTTATATATGAACTTTGTTGTATCCGTTGGCAAGTGTTGGGTGATTTTTTTGGTTTTAAATTTGTCTGTTCGAATATCTGATTTTCGTCTTGTTTTATAGTTGTATATTTGTTTATTTGGCTTGACTATAATTCGTGTTGTATTTTGTATAGCATTAACAACTGTTATATGATATTATTTTTTTATGTCTAGTTCTTTTGTTATTTCATATAGTTTAGGTTTTTTATCTTTTGTTAGCATCTTCTGTTTTCTGTTTTCTTCTGTTTTATATTTCTGATCTTTTTTCTTTTATTGAAAAAATTTATTCAATAAAACTGAAATAATATTGAATGAGTAGGATTAGAGTACGATGGAACGCAA
This sequence comes from Ontholestes murinus, assembly GCA_963969525.1. NCBI lineage: Eukaryota > Metazoa > Arthropoda > Insecta > Coleoptera > Staphylinidae > Ontholestes > Ontholestes murinus. Next base: position 16,288,197 of record OZ018394.1, on the reverse strand, counting down.
TATTTTGTTTCTGTTATTTGTTATTTTAATATCGCTTTTGTCTTTTATCTTCTGTCCACTGTTATCTGAAATATGTTCCTTATTTTCTTGAATTATTTTTGTCGGCTTATGTCGTTTTTTTGTATTTTCTATATTCGTTTTTCCTTCGTTAGTCTCTCTCTTTATATCTTTATCTTTGGTCTTTTATTAGTAGATACCAAATTCAGTCATCTTTTATAAATCATGTTTTGTACCTTTATTTTACATTTTTGTTTTTGGTTTTTGTACATTCTAATCCTACTTTTGTTTTGTGTTATTGACCTTGTATCTGCATTATTTATTTTTTGTCTTCTGTATTTTGTTCTTGCCTTTTGTTTTTGGCCATTTATCTTCTACTTTCAAAATTAATATCAAATGTCTTTTATCATTTGGCATCTACCTCATATTTCTTATGTTTTCTGTATAAATTTTTTGTTTTAACATCTGCCTCATCTTTCTTATGTTTTCTGTTTATATGTTTTATATTCTGTTTTGGCTTGTCTTTCTTCACTCTTTCGTTTTATATATTTAATATTTTATTAATAGATACTGAATTAGTAAAATTAAACTGAAATACTATTAAATGCTATTTATAATCAATGTGATGAGTATGATCAAACGCAATATTTTCTATTTCTGTATTTTATTTCGAATTTCTTTTCATAATCTAACACCTTTTTCTGTTTTTAAACAATAACATTTTTATTAATCCACATTTTTCTATATTTTATTTCATCTGTCATGTTTTCTGTTTTTTTGTATTATATTTTCTGTCCTTTGCTTTAAAATACGGCCTGCTTTGTTTCTGTCTCTGTTTTTTACTTTTTAGTATTTTGCAAGTAAATAATGGATTGATACCTTCACAATTCTTGAATTAATTTGTGCGAATCATCAGAACAGTTCAGCTAGCTTTTTTTCTCACTATTAAATTCAAGACAAAACAGAAAGACCTCTATAGCTCAGATGAACTAACACCATCTATTTGTACGAGTAACGAGTTTTGTATATACAGGGTGTCTCGTTAATATGGGGGAAATGGCTAGACCAGAGATTCCTGGGGTCAAAATATAATGATTTTACACAAATTATCTATATCCAAAAATTTATGGCTGAGCCAGAATTTTTTGGAACTTTGAAGAAAAATCCGGCTTAACCGTAAACTTTTGGAAATAGATATGTTGTGTTAAATAATCTTATTTTGGCCCCAGGAATCTGTGGTGCAGCCATTTCCTCGCATTAACGAGACACCCTGTATAATGGATATGATGGATTGAAATCGTTTTTTTAATTTTTATCATATATCTTAAGTTCTCTATCTTTTATTATTTGTCTTTTGTACCAAAACATCGGATTGTTTAAATTAACATACATGTTAAAATTTACTATTTCTGTCAGCTATTCTTGGTTTTATATCTTTGTCTTCTATCTTTTAACATCTATTTTTTCCTGTTGCTACTAGCTGCTCTCAGGTTTCTGTCTTTTGTGTTTTATCTACTATCATATATCTTTCGTTTCTTTGCTGTTGTTATCTGCTCCTATCGGGTTTATATCTTTTGTGTTGCATATTTTATTATTTTTTGTAATTGCTGCTTGCTTCTCGTGGTTCTTTATCTTTTATTTTCTATCTTTCATTTTTCTTTTGCTGCTACTGCTTACTGATCTCGGTTTTCTATATTTTATCTTCTATCTGTAATCATCTACATTTTGTTTTTATTTTTTGCTTTTGTATGTAAATAGAGGCATAGATGGATTAGATCGGACTAAGAAATATTGGTTATAATTTAAAAAGTAATAAGGCATTTTGTCATTTAACTAGTATATTTTGTCGTTTGTCTTCTATTCAAAATATTGCTTGTATTGCAAAAATTCTTCGTTGACACATAATTCCGTTATTTATTTATCTTCGATCTTTTATCTATATATATTTGGTCTTCTATTTTATTCAATTTAAAATTTGTGTCCGTTGTCTTTATTTTTAGTTATTTTTCAATAGGTTTCACATATTTAATTATTTTATATCTGTTATTAATAATCTGTCTTTTGTTTTCACTGTTATTTACATAAATGAAACGTTATTTTGTCATTTGTCTTTATGTAATTTCTGTCTCTTCATGTTTCGCATTTTGTTGTCTTTCATAGTGGTGAAACGCTGCATTTGAGATTATTTATATTTTTTCGTCTTCTGTGATAACAATAATAGTAATAATATTCATAAATCAAGCATCTCTTTCTTCTGTTAATTATAAGGTTAATAAACACTTGGTTTTGTTTTACTATTTGTACATATTTCCTTGAGTGAAACAAAACCAATTATTTAATTAACCTTCTAATTAACATAAAAATATTTCACCACGGTATAGAAGAGAATTAAATTTAGTGTTCTCTTTCTTCTGTTAAAATCTGTCACATTGTCTTCTATCTTTCTTTATTGCCTTTTATTTAATTCGATTTTTATGTAGTTTTTAAATTATTTATTATTATTTATGTATAATCGGACATTAATTGATGTATTAATGATGTTAAATGTATATTGAATTAAGTGACATTTTTCTGTTCCTTGTTGTTCCTGTTTGTTAGATGTAATTTATTATCTATCTTTTATCTTTCTGCCTTTTGTCTTTTTAAATTCTTTTGTCTTTAGTCATTTGCTATGAATTATGTGTCTTCATCTTTTGCTTTTTGTTTCCGTTTTCTGCCTTCTGGTTGTCGTTTCATTTCTGCCTTATTTCTTAGTTTTTCTGTTTTCTGCATATATATTTTTCTACTTTCTATTTTTAGTCCTAGAGAGTAGAAAACGACTATGTTTCAGCTTTTTGTTTGTTGTTTATATTATGACTATTGACCTATAGCTTTTGTTTTCTGTATTCTATATTTTGTTTGTTATTCTACTGTAGGTCTTTCATTGATCTTTTATATTTTTGTTTTGTTTCTGCTTTGCGCCTTTTGATTTTTGTCTTTTATACTCTGTTTGAGTGAAAGATCCTTTGCTCTCCACCCTTCAGCATGGTATTACAAATATATGTATGCTTTTTTCCTTCAATATGTCTCATTAATTTATTTGAATATATTGCAACCATTTGATAATGTTTAAATAAAGTTGAAGATAAAGATATTCTGTCTTTCCTCTTGTCTGCTTTGATTTTGTGCTTTCATTATTATTTTTCCTGCCTTTTGCATTTTGTTTCCACCTTTCGTTTTTCGCCACCAATCTTCTACCTTCAATCTTCTGCCATATGACCCTTTGACCTTTATCTTCTTGCTTATATTTTCTGTTTTCTGCATATTTTTCTACATTTTGTTTTTGATCCTCTATGTTCTGTATTGAGTCTTCTGCTTTCTGTCTGTCGTTTCTTCTGTTTTCTACATTATGTTTTTGGTCTTTTATGTTCTTATTGATCTTTTATATTTTATTTTTTGTTTCTGTTTTGTGCCTCCTGATTTTGGATTTTTACATTCAGCCTTGAATATTTCGTCGTATATCTTGTGACCTTTGGCCTTGCGTCTACATTATCAATTGTTCTACCTTCTGTATTTTGTTTCTATCTTCCTTTTTTGTCTGTAATTCGTCTTTTGTCTTGTGTCCTTTGACCTTGCCTCTTTATTATTATGTTTTCTGACTTCTGTATTTTGTTTCTATCTTTCTTTTTCTTGTCTGTTATGCTTTTTGACCTCTACCTTCTCGCTTCTGTTTTCTATACTTTGTTTCAAAGTTCTATTTTTGCTCTTCTATGTTCTGTATTAAGGCTTTAGTCTGTTTGTTTATTTCCGTTTCATCTATTTTTTCTACCATCTTTATTTTGTTTTATACTTTCTATTTTAAAAGAAAACCTAAAATACAAATAGTTAAACCTGTGTTTTGACTCATTTTCTTTGTATTCTACATTTTTTCTAGTTTTTTCCCTTCTGTATTCTGTGTTTGGTCTTTTATCTATTGTCTCTTGTCTTCTGTTCCCGTAACCTGTATTTTTTGCTTTTCTTCTATCCTTTACCTTTAGCCATCTTTCTACTGATTGTTTTCCTCTATTCTTAGCTCTTTGTATTCTTTCTACTATATTTTTGAATATAAAGCATTATTTTTTAGTTCAGTAACCCAATTCATAAACAATTTGTGTTAAATGAGAAATTATTTGTTAATACTCCTATCATTTATTTCGAAGACATCTACTTCGTTATACATGTTGAATATGAATAAAAACACTTTAAACTTTCCTGTTTTTATTATTATTTGTTAAGTTTTCAAACCTAATATCAATAGAAAATTAAACAAAAACATTTGGACGAAAACTTGAAATAAAATATTTCTTTTTTTGCTGCGAAAAAGACGATATTACGTGCCCACAAAAAATTGGATTAGATACACCATCATATATTTTATATGTGATTTTTATTCAACAAAAATGCATTTAAACTCAAAACTGCTTCCTAGCCATTCCAGTTTTAGTAACACTTTTATTTTGATAATCTCTAGTGATTTCTATTAATACTTATTATCAGATGATAAAAAAGCTTGCACAAAGCTACATTATTCATTAATTTTATATCAATATACATATAGAATATTTATTACAAATATGAATTATTTTATTAAATCCGTAATAATTAAAATTACTTTGATATTCGAGCCATTCATATAATCACATATTTATACGAAGTTATTTTTGATAATTTCCCCATTCTATTTACGAGGGAATGTATAGCTTTCACGTTAATGATCAATAATGACCTTTATCACAACAATAGGGTGAACCACTACTATACATCCTCACTTTTTGTTGGCCCCCCAAGTTTGCATTAAACTTGTATAGATGGCGCATCCTTGTCTGGTCAGAGGGTTTATTTATGGTTGTATTTGTTTAGGGCAACGCACCATAAACGTTTTCGCGTTATTGATTACTTACTGTTAGTGCGGTGCTTGTTTACTAAACACATTAGGGTTCATGTTTGATGCTGATTCATCTGATCGCAGATAATTCGGTTTCGATTCGATGGTCTAACTCGCCGTTACGAAACGTACATTCGAATTTATAAAAAAACAAGGGTTGGCGGAATTACGTTATCGGTAACGTAGGTGTTTGTTGATTTAACTCGAATATTAAAAATGATGGGTTGTAATAGGTTACAATTTGGTAACCTCTTTTTTTTACACCCTGAAAAATGGCTCAATAAGCTGTACAAGGATGGGGCAGTTAACACGTGTCAGATGCTATCAATCACCTGAAAGAGCGCTTCTAGCATGCGAACTACAAACGCTTTTATAGCCAATTTAATCCACAATAATAAATTATATAGAGGTTTTTTTTTCTCGAAAATAACGGCAATTACTCAGATATTGGTGTTAATGTTGTAAATAGTTTACTCCGGGGCACGTATTACGTTTGCACAATTAATTTCAACTTTCAACTTATCAACTAAAACGGTCTTTAATTAACATCAATTTATATAATACCCTCCAGTACCCCAAACTTTGTTCGTATTAGTAGTAACCAACTTACTACGATTACAATTATTAATGATTTAATAATTGTTTTATTGTGAGTTAAGTTACTCTATTAATATTAATTGATGTTATATTGTTTAATATAATAGCTATAGAATATTTAAATAAAATCTTAATTACTAATGAATTAAGTTAATAATAGATGTTATATTTAGAACAAGAAGGTGTATCTTATTAAATAATATATTATTAAATCTTGTTTATTACGAAATTATTATTTACATAAAAAATATTTAAGAAGAAATGTAATTAAATAAGTAATTGTTAAGGCTTTCATTTCGTTTTACATTTAGATAATTCGAAATAGAATAATTGGAGGCCTTTATTTTGTGATTTATTTTTAATAATTTAAGATGATTGTAATATAATTTTATTTTAATCAAAATTTATATAAAAATATAATTACATTAGAAATTCTTTTCAAAAGCAAATACTTGCACACTCATACGATTAATATATTCGTAGGTAAATTCGGAATAAATTTTTAAAGCGAGGCCACTCAAACCAATTCTTATTAAGTAAAGATTGACTCCGAATAGAATTCCTACGAAAAGATATTTGAACGCACATGAATAATGTATAATAACGTTGCAACCCAGGAACGTCATATCGTTAAGGGAGGAGATGATTTTATATGTTAAAACGCGAAAAGTAAAACAATAAAATAAAACTGAAGCTTTGATTACGACCTGGCTCCCATTTAATCCTAAATTACCAATTTGCAAGGCTGATGGTCGATGGGGTAATTGGCAGCGCACAAAGTATGTGCATGCATTAAAATTATAAGGGTAAACCAGGCCACACGTTTTATGTATAAAATACAACGTGTATAAAATTTATACAAAATTATATGATGCAGCTTCACAGAAAGTTCTAGTCGCGTTTTATTAAAACTTTAACAGAAAGTTGTTTTTTTCCGAGCGTACATGTATCACCATAAAAATATAATAAAAAAATGTGTACTGCACGCTGTTGAAAACAATACATATATAATAAATATTTTATATATACTCTTCGATCAATTTTAATATCAAATTAGTAAACACTCTATTACTTATTATTACATACAAACGTATAGATTGTTACACTAATTGTCAATTCTGTATAAGTATGAATTACGTGGTAACGGTCGTAACCATTATCTTTATTGTATAGATTGTTATTAAGTTATTTGTATTTTATTGATAAGTATAATATTTTACGACTTTAATTTTCATGCAGCTTTGAATTTGTATATCTGAGATTAATATTTATTTTTTAAACATACGAGGTATATAAGAAAAGTAGTACCCGTTTGCACCGTGCGGAGCGCTGGCGAATAGAGTAGCAGCCGGATGTATGCTAGCATAATGTATTTAAGCTGTGTGCGTGTATCTCTGGTATCCCAAATGAGTACTATTTTCCCGGTAGTCGATGTACATACTTATAAGAAAGTACTACAAAGTAAATTAAAACTATTGATTCGTTCGGTAAATTTTTTAAATGTTAAATGTGGAACTCATTGATAATATAAATATCTTATCTTATCTTATAGTTTTAGATATGAATGAATTAACTAGCTACTACTTACAAATTACCAATTTTTTGAAACTCAAAATCCTAACGAAAACACTTTCAAAGTTTTTCCACAATTCAAATTCGAGACATTAATAAGTCATAACAAGAATTAATTGGTAGAAAAACATTGTTTAGTGTTTTACATTATTTCGTAGTAACTGTAGCACTCATTCTTGTAGTTTAGAAGCTGGTTCATGATTAGCTTACCTGAAATAAAAAGAAAACAAAAATTACATTATGTTTTGGTAAAAAGTTCTGAATTACTTAAATTTAAATTCAATTTTAACAGATTCTAAAACTATTTAGAGTTTTAAAGATTTATTCCTATCATAATCAGGATTAAGCGATTATTTGAAAATGATGGTGGCTACCCTTACTATGTGGTGATTCAGACTAGAATTTGTCAGCAATTTCTCTATAAAATTTTTATAATTTTAGATTTGAAATTAATACTTCCTAGGCTACACTCTTGATAGAACTGGTCTTTCAGAGGGTTGTTAAAATTCTGACACATAATTTTTTTAACCCTGTGAAATTTTACATTTACTTTAAATGCAAATATTTTACTATTTACGAACGGAAATGCTAGAATTTCCATGGGTAAATGGTAAATTATTTCTTTTCTTATATTTTAACATTTTTTTATCTAGATTTATAGATTATTCTTGTAGATATTCTGATAATTTTATACCACATCTTGCTTTATCTAATATATCAAATTTCTCCTCCAAATTTCTATGTTTTACATACGATTTCTTTGATTTTCAGTAATATCTCTCTTATATCTTCCGTTTTTTAGAATTGGTTAGCATTTAGAATGTTCTCTGTGTTTAGAAAATTGAAGCAGTTTCTAGAACTCTCCAGAATTTCCCTTTTAGTTTTCTTGATTTTTTTTTCAAGGTTCTAAAACAATTTATTCTTTAGAGTTTTTTTTGGACCAAACTAAACCAAAAGTTTTAAAGAATTATGTATTATTTCTTGCTTTATCGTAAAAGATTTTTCTAAAAAAATATTTACAGAATTGTTAGAATTTTGTAATAGTTTTTGAAAATTTCAACATATTCTATTTCAGATTTCTAGAATGTTTTAGTAGTTTCTAATATTATTCATGCATTTCTCTTTAAGCTTCCTAGACTTTTGTCCAAAGCTTCTTTAGTAAATTGCTACAATTTTATAAGGGTTTTATAATATTTCAATTAATTCTATTTCAGATTTTTAGAATGTTTTAATATTTTCTCCAGAGATGTTTTCCAATATTATTCCTGCATTTCTCTTGCAGCTTTCTAACTTTTTCAATGCTTCTAGAATTCACCAGATTTTCAGAATTTTAGATTTCAACGATAATTTATTCTTCAGAGTTTTAGAATTTTCCAGAATTTTTATTAGAGTAAACTGAAACAAAAGTTTTTAAAGAAATATGTTTTTTCTTGCATTTTTCGAGTATCTTTCTAGGTTTTTTTCCAAGGCTTCTAGAATTCTCTGTGTTTCAAGAATTCTACAGAATTTCCCTTTCAGGTTTCTTGAATTATTTCAGGGTTCTATAATAATTTATTCTTTAGAGTTTTAGAATGTTCCAAACTTTTTTTGGCCAAACTGAAATAAAAGTTTTTAAAGAATTATCTATTTGTTCTTGGTTTATCGTAATAGATTTTTCTAGAAATATCTTTAGTTAATTACTACAATTTTGTAAGGGTTTTATAATACCCAACTGATTCTATTTCATATTTTAAAAGGCTTTAATATGTTTTCAATATTATTCCTGCATTTCTCTTTCAGCTTTCTAGTTTTTTAATGCTTTTAGAATTCTCCAGCATTTCCCTTTCAGGTTTTTAGATTTTTTTCAGGGTTCTGCGATAATTTATTCTTTAGAATTTTCCAGATTTATTTAGACTAAACTGAAACAAAAGTTTTTAAAGAATTATCTTTTTTCGTGCTTTTTCTAATAATTTCTTTACTAAAGTGCTAGAATTTTGTAAGGGTTTTAGAATATTCCAACTAATTCTATTTCAAATTTTTAGAATGCTTTTATTATGTTTCACGCATTTTTCGTGCAGCTTTCTAGATTTTTTTCCAAGGCTTCTAGAATTCTCCAGAATATCCCTCTCAGGTTTCTTGACTATTTTCAAGGTTCTATAGTAATTTATTATTCTTCAGAATTTTGTAATTTTATCGTAATAGATTTTTCTAGAAATGTCTTTAGTAAATTGCTACAATTTTGTAAGGGTTTTATAATGCTCAACTAAATCTATTTCATATTTTTAGAGTGTTTTAGTATGTTTCCAATATTCTTCCTTCATTTCTCTTGCAGCTTTCTAGTTTTTTTTTTTAATGCTTCTAGAATTCTCCAGAATTTCTTTTTCAGGTTTTTAGATTCTTTTAAGGGTTCTACGATAATTTATTCTTCAGTTTTAGAATTTTCCAGATTATTTTTTAGACTAAACTGAAACAAAAGTTTTTAAAGATTTTTTTTTCCTTCTTGCTTTATAGTAGTAGATTTTTCTAACAATTTCTTTACTAAATTGCTAGAATTTTATAAGGGTTTTAGAATATTCTAACTAATTCTGTTTTTTTTTCTCCGAGGCTTCTAAAATTTACTGGCTTTCTACAATTCTACAGAATTTCCCTCTCAGGATTTTTGACATTTTTCAGGGTTCTATAATAATTTATTCTTCAGAGGTTTGGAATTTCCCAGATTTTTTGGACCAAACTGAAACAAAAGTTTTTAAAGAATTCTGTATATTTTCTTGCATTATCGTAATGTATTTTTCTAGAAGTTTCTTTAGTGAATTTTTACAATTTTTTAAGGGTTTTACAGTATTCTAACTAATTCTATTTCAGATTTTTAGAATGTTTTACTATTTTATCCAGAAATGTTTCCAATATTATTCCTGTATTTTTTTGCAGCTTATTATTTTTTTTCGATGCTTCTAGAATTCTCCAGCTTTTCTCTTTCAGGTTTTTAGATTTTTTCAGGGTTCTTCTTCAGAGTTTTAGAATTTTCCAGATTTTTTTTAGAGTAAACTGAGACATTGCTACAATTTTATAAGTGTTTTATAACATTCCAACTAATTTTATTTCATATTTTTAGAATGTTGTAGTATGTTTCCAATATTATTCCTGCATTTCTCTTGCAGCTTTCTAGTTTTTTTTTCAATGCTTCTAGAATTCCCCAGCGTTTCTCTTTTACGTTTTTAGATTTTTTTTCAGGATTCTACGATAATTTATTCTTTAGAATTTTTCATTTTTTTTCAAAGCTTCTAGAATTCTCCAGCATTTCTCTTTCAGGTTTTTAGATTCTTTTAAGGGTTCTACGATAATTTATTCTTCGGAGTTTTAGAATTTTCCAGAATTTTTTTAGACTAAATATAATTTCTTTACTAAATTGCTAGATTTTTGTAGGATTTAAGAATATTCCAACTAATTCAAATATTTCAAATTTTTAGAATGTTTCTAATATTATTCATGCATTTTTCGTGCAGCTTTCTAGTTTTTTTTTCAATGCTTCTAGAATTCTCCAGCATTTCTCTTGCAGGTTTTTAGACTTTTTCAGGATTCTACGATAATTCATTCTTTAGAGTTTTAGAATTTTCTAGAATTTTTTTAGACTAAACTGAAACAAAAGCTTTTAAAGAATTATCTTTTTTTTGCTTTATAGTAGTAGATTTTTCTAATAATTTCTTTAATAAATTGCTAGAATTTTGTAAAGGTTTTAGAATATTTCAACTAATTCTATTTCAAATTTTTAGAATGTTTCTAAAATTATTCATGCATTTTTCGTGCAGCTTTCTAGTTTTTTTCTCAATGCTTCTAGAATTCTCCAACATTTCTCTTTCAGGTTTTTAGATTTTTTTAAGGGTTCTACGATAATTTATTATTTATATTACATTCTTCAGAGTTTTAGAATTTTCCAGAATTTTTTTAGACTAAACCGAAACAAAAGTTTTTAAAGTATTATCTTTTTTTCTTGCTTTATAGTAGTAGATTTTTCTAATAATTTCTTTATTAAATTGCTAGAATTTTGTAAGGGTTTTAGAATATTCCAACTATTTTTAGAATATTTCTAATATTGTTCTCGCATTTTTCGTGCAGCTTTCTAGATTTTTCTCCGAGGCTTCTAAAATTCATTCTAGAATTCTACAGAATTTCCCTCTCAGGATTTTTGACTTTTTCAGGGTTCTATAATAATTTATTCTTCAGAGTTTTGGATTTTTTTTTTGGACCAAATTGAAACAAAAGTTTTTAAAGAATTCTGTGTATTTTCTTGCTTTATCGTAATAGACTTTTCTAGAAATTTCTTTACTCAATTTTTACAATTTTGTAATGGTTTTATAATATTCCAACTACGAGTAATTCTCTTTCATATTTTTAGAATATTTTACTATCTTATCCAGAGATGTTTCCAATATTATTCCTGCATTTTCTTTCAGCTTTCTAGTTTTTTTCTTCAATGCTTCTAGAATTCTCCAGCATTTCTCTTTCAGAACTTTATATTTCTACGATAATTTATTCTTCAGAGTTTTAGAATTTTCCAGAATTTTTTTAAACTAATCTGAAACAAAAGTTTTTAAAGAATTATCTTTTTTCTTGCTTTATAGCAGTAGATTTTTCTAATAATTTCTTTACAAAATTGCTAGAATTTTGTAAGGGTTTTAGAATATGTATTCCAACTAATTCTATTTCAAATTTTTAGAAAGTTTCTATTATGATTCACGTATTTTTCATGCAGCCTTTTAAATTTTATTCCAAGGCTTCTAAAATTCTCCAGAATTTCCCTCTTATGTTTCTTGAATTTTCTCAGGGTGCTATAATAATTTATTCTTCCCAGTTTTGGAATTTTCCAGATTTGTTTTTTTAGATTAAACTGAAACAAAAGTTTTTAAAGAATTATTTATTTTTTCTTGCTCCACCGTAATAGATTTTCTAAAAATTTACTTACTGAATTGTTAGAATTTTTTAATAGTTTTTGAATATTCCAACAAATTCAGTTTTCTATAATGTTTTAGTATTTTCTCCAAAGATTTTTCCAATATTATTCATGCATTTCTCTTTCAGCTTTCTAAACTTTTTTCATGCTTTTTCGTGTAGCTTTCTAGATTTTTCTTCAATGCTTCTAGAATTGACTGGGTTTCTAGAATTCTACAGAATTTCCCTTTCAGATTTCTTGACTTTTTTCAGAGTTTTGCAAAAATGTATTCTTTTGGAATTTTTTTACACTAAACTGAAGCAAAAGTTTTATTTATTAATTTTTCTTGCTTTAACGTAATAGATTTTTCTAAAAATGTATTTACTGGATTGTTAGAATTTTGTAATAGTTTTTGAATATTCCAACAAATTGTATTTCAGATTTCTAGAATGTTTTAGTATTTTCTCCAATGATGTTTCTAATATTATTCATACATTTCTCTTTCAGCTTTCTAAACTTTTTCTTCATGCATTTTTCGTGTAGTTGGCTAGATTTTTCTCCAAGGCTTCTAGAATTCTACAGAATTTCCCTTTCAGGTTTCTTGATTTTTTTTTGATGGTTTTATAGTAATTTGTTCTTTTGGAATTTTCATAATTTTTTAGACTAAACTGAAACACAAGTTTTTAAAGAATTATTTATTTTTTCTTGTTTCATCGCAATATATTTTTCTAAAAATTTATTTACTGAATTGTTATAATTTTGTAATAGTTTTTAAATATTTCAACAAATTCGATTTCAGTGTTCTAGAATGTTTTAGTATTTTCTCCAAAAATGTTTCTAATATTATTCATGCATTTCTCTTTTAGCTTTCTAAACTTTTTTTCATTCATTTTTCGTGTTGCTTTTTAGATTTTTCTTCTTCTAGAATTGACTGGGTTTCAAGAATTCTACAGAATTTCCCTCTCAGGTTTCTTGACTTTTTTCAGGGTTTTATAATAAATTATTCTTTTAAAGTTTTCTATATTTTTTTAGAATAAACTGAATCAAAAGTTTTATTTATTTTTTCTTGCTTTATCGTATTAAATTTTTCTAAAAATTTATTTACTGGATTATTACAATTTGTTAATAGTTTTTTAATATTCCAACAAATTCTATTTCAGATTTCTAGAATGTATTTTCTCTAATGATGTTTCTAATATTATTCATACATTTCTCTTTCAGCTTTCTAAACTTTGTTTCATGCATTTTTCGTGTAGTTTTCTAGATTTTTCTCCGAGGCTACTAGAATTTATTGGGTTTTGTAAAAATTTATTCTTTTAGAATTTTCCATATTTTTTTTAGACTGAACTGAAGCAAAAGTTTTATTTATATTTTCTTGCTTTATCGTAATAGATTTTTCTAAAAATTTATTTACTAAATTAGAATTTTGTAGCAGTTTTTTTTAAATATTCCATGAAATTCTATTTCAAAATACGAAAACATTTCGTGGATCTACAACAGTGAGTCTTACTAAGACTGTTATAGATTCACGAAATGTTTTCGTATTTTTAAATTTATTATTTATCTTTCTACAACGAACTAAAGGATTTTAATACATTTTAAAATTCTATTTCATTTTTTAGAATATTGTAGTATTTTCTCCAAAGATTTTTCTAATATTGTTCAGCTTTCTTGACTTTTTTCCTAGGCTTCTAGAAGTTTCCAGTAATTTCTCCTCCAGGTTTCTAGAATTTTTCCAGTGACAGGAAAAAAACACTTTTCACTAATTTTTACTTTATTTTATTTAGATTTACAGAATTTGTCAGATGTTTATTGTTTAGCAACACTTATCGTATTAAAACTCTTCCAAATTGCTGGATTTCATTTGGTGGGTTCTAGAATTATACTACTTATAACCTTCTGGCAATTTTTTTTTCTGCCACTGGAAACCTAGCGGAGAAATTTTTGGAAAATGTCTTGGAAAAAAAGATTTTACGAAATATTTTCGTTTTTTTCTAATTACCAGTGAATATCTTTAAAACTAAACGGACAATATCTTTGAAATTTTGCAGGTAAATGCAGTTGGGAAAAATTGCTTCTGATGTGTATTTTTTGTTAATAATATGTTTAATGATGTTTATCAAAACTTTTCCAAATTGCTGGATTTCATTTGGAGGGTTCTAGAATTATACTACTTTCTAGAACCTTCTGGTAATTTCTTGTCTGCCACTGTAAAATTCTAGAAACCTAGAGGAGAAATTACTGGAAAGTGCTAGAAGTCTTAGAAAAAAGATTTTACGAAATATTTTCGTGTTTTTTTTAAATTACAAGTGAATATCTTTAAAACTGAACGAACAATATCTTTGAAATTTTGCAGATGGAAAAAATTGCTTCTGAATCGGAAATATCCTCAACATTTTAAATTTAAATGGAACTTCGTTTATAAAGAGCATATTATTTCAAATTTGTACATACTGGGTTTAATATTTGTAATATCGAGCAATGACTCACTTTTAGTTATAGAATAAATAAATTGTATATCCACGCACAAGATTATATCTTCTGTGGATCCTTGTTTATCGATGTGGAAATTATGTATTTTTTACATGAATACACTTATTATTGTTATTATTATTATTATTATAAATAAAATTAATTATTTTAGACTAATGAGAATAATAATATAACAAAATTAAATCAAACATTCAAATTGCTTGCAGTTCACCTCTAGACAATAATGCCACCCTAATAACATTTTTTTTTTCTTTACAAGACTTCTCTACTTATTATTAGTTCATATACATCAATAATTCTTTGTCTCAATTCCTGCAAGCGTTTTGATCATTTAACGTAAACACGTGATTGAGATAACCTCAAAGAAAAAAATCTAATGGTCTAAGATCTGGAGAATAAGCAGGCCACTCTATGAATCCTCTACGTGTAATCCAGCGATTTGGAATATTTGCCTCTACAAAATCACCCTATTATAATGGGGAGGTGCTCCATCTTGTTGAAACAAAATATTTTTTGATAACTGCTTATTCTGTTGAAGTACAGTAAAAATTTGTTTATTTAGTAAATACTTGTTTTCGCCTACTACATAAAAAAATGAACTATGAGCCTATTTTTGACAATTCTCATCCAAACATTCAAGTTCTGTGGATGCTGTGCTTCATGAATCCAATGAGGATTCTCATTTGACCAATACCTTGGCGGTTAACTGCTACATTTAAAAAATAAGTTACCTCATCGGAAAACAGTACAATAGATGCAAAATGTTCATTGCATCAGTCGTTCCTGCCGTCGGTGAAAATCATCATTTGGTAATTCTTGGCAAATATCTTTCCTACAGAACGTCGACTTATACCATGGTTAGTGTCAAAATTGTAGTAGAAGTTTGAGGTGATTCGTCCATCAGTTTTGTTTTAAATATATTTACTTGGTTGTTCGATTTGGTATTTAGATTTAGAGGAGCAGACTTCGTCTGCTGAAATAAATCCGCTTCGAAAACAATCTCCGCCTTTTTTTGCCGCTCGGTAATTCCCCGGACAAATGCGGACAAAACGTGAAAATATTCGGCACACCAATAAATCTGGCAGACGCGTAAAATTAAAAATTAACCGATATCAGCGTTTTCGGTGAAATTCGCTGGAGAGGCGCAGCGGCAGCGGCGGCGGTGGCTGCGGGGGCCCTATCGGCCCTTTATTCCTGGGGCTATTAATTAAAACGGGGCTAACGGCGGCGCGATCATAGGTTGGAGGCGACAACGACCGCTTGCGATATAAAAGTGAGATTTATGGCGAGCTATTTTCGCCGCAGGATTATATGACCACGTCGGCCGGGCTTTACAGCTCAATCCTTTCGGATACCACCTCTCAATTACAACTCTTAATGATACACGCCGATGACTGAAATGGAAATTGGAAAATAAAAAATGGGCGCGCGCGAGGCTTGTTAACACCTTTCGGCGCAAACAAAACTCGAACGAGATTTAATCTCCGGCCGACCGAAAGGGATAAACCACTCCGGGACATTTAAATCTATAAAGCCCCACATAAAAAGATCTGCAAATCCAGCTTGTTGTAATGAAAATATATTTCCACACATTCCGTCTTCACTACTCTTAACCTCAGTTTTATTGCACTGTCCCCGTTCAAGATGCGCTGGTTTAAATGGGGTCAATCTATATTAGCCACATACAAAAAAAAACCTGACTAAAGTCTTAATCAATTATACTACATACTATCTAAAATTAAATTATCCAAATAACTAGGAAAATTTTTAACATTAAATCGTTGTGTGTGTTTTACATGTTGAAACTCTAGTTTATCATTTAAATAAAACCTAACGTTGTAATTTTATAATATCTTTTTTTTGGTTTAAAGACCCAAAATTTTACTCGAATTAAAAATTAGTCAGATCGTCATTAATGAAAATTACATGCACACAAATACACGTAATAATGACAAACCCTGCCTAAGCTCTAATCCAGCCAGTGACGATTTAAACAAATCGCTCGGAATCATTAACGCGCCACTAAGATATTAGTAAGTTTTAGCAGAATTTCAATATCGTAATCATAACTGCAGGGGCGGTTGGTTTTCATTGTGCCCGGATACCAAAACCGCATCTCCACTTATAATTGGAATTCCCGGTTCTATTGTGCATTTCAGCTGAAATATTGCTCCCCCAGTATTGTCCAATATTTGATATTTATTTCTGGTATTTCCAGCAGGTGCGGCCGCGCTGATTCCCGGTTTTTAATTTCCACCCATGATCCCGAAAATCCTTGCCTCGGTACACCTCAGACCGCGCAATAAAAAAAAAATATGTATATACACTCACGGATTGCATATAATGCGTCCGCTGTTTGC
Source organism: Ontholestes murinus (assembly GCA_963969525.1). Lineage (NCBI taxonomy): Eukaryota > Metazoa > Arthropoda > Insecta > Coleoptera > Staphylinidae > Ontholestes > Ontholestes murinus. The sequence goes on along the minus strand of OZ018394.1, from coordinate 16,271,369 downwards.
GGACGCGGTTTTCGGGTTTCGGCAGTTATCACGTTTTCAATATTCCCGCTTTAAATTCACCGTGTTTGCTGTCTTAATTCGAAATAGAAACGTAATCCCAATACGGATCGGCGGTATTCCGGTATTGTTATAACGAGATCCCGAATTTTAGTTTGTATTTATATTAACGCCGCCCATTGTTTAATTCAATTGCCTGAAAGTTCAGGTGGAGCACACTCAAAATTCCGTAATTAGATTCGATATAATTTATGTATATCCGCTATTCATACTTTAATAATCAAAGCGGAATGTGTCCGAATTGAATTTTCCTCGGCCTGGTAATTAGTTTAATTCGTTCGGATATTCCGGCCCGAATCTGATTCGATTTCGGCCAACTTAATTTTTCATGAATTTATTAATTGTATAATTCGTTAAGGTATTTATTATTAACGTTACGAATTAAATTTCCATAGTAATGAGTTTTCGGCGCGGTGCGATAATTATATCACGATAATATATTTATGCTTTAATATAGGTTTTTATGATTATTTATTGCACCAAACAGTCCACCGAAATGGAACAGAGCTAACGCGTGTTAAAATGTTAAAATTGGCACCCAACGCGGGGCCACGATCGAAATGTCTTTATTAGTAATACAAAAGCTCAATGCACCAAACAATCCACTGAAATGGAACAGAGCTAACGCATGTTAAAATGTTTAAATTGACACCCAACGTGGGGCCATGATCGGCATGTCTTTATTAGTAATAAAAAAGCTCAATGCACCAAACAATCCACTGAAATGGAACAGAGCTAACGCATGCTAATATGTTAAAATTGGCACCCAATTTTCTAGTAATAGAAAAGCTCAAGATCCGTAAATCTGAGGTATAAGTTAGTTTTCATAGCATTTCTGTATTTTTTTTTAAATTAAAATTTAGTGTTTCATTATATGTATTAATTTTTTGCGTTCTTCATTAGGCAGTAGACTCAATTTTATAAAAGTATAAACTACATTTTTATGATTATTTAATGCATCAAACAATTTACTGAAATCTAACAGAGCTCATGCCTGTTAATATTGGCACCCTACTCGAGATCATGATCAAGATGTCTTCGTAATGTAATAAGAAAGCCCAAGACTCGAAAATATCAGGTATATTATTAATGTAACTTTTATTAATTAAATTTTAAAGTTTGTCGGTTACTATAATTATATTTTTGTCTTTTTGGGTTCTTCTCTAGGAGGTAGAATTATTATATTGTTTTGTATTTAACTTTTATCTAACATGCATACACAAATAATTATATAATTGTACACAAACCGTAAACATTTTGACATTTTTTTCAACATAAAACATACATTTTTATGATGGTTTAATGCATCAAACAATTTACCTTTTCGATAAAATGCTTAAGAGTTTGCATAAATGACATTGACAAATTTAATTTAAAAAATACCATTCAAAATTTTTCTAAATCATTTTTTTACAGTTAAAATTTTAGCTTAAAAAGAATTCATAATTTGTTAAAATTTTAAATTTGATTAAAAATTAAGCTAGCACAAAAAACAATTGATACATTGCTCGGAAAGAAACAGTTAGTATTTTTAATTGGTTTAAATATTTGAAACTTTTAAAAACAAAACGGTTGAAAGAGTTCTAATAAAGTAATTTAACAATAAAATAATTGAATGATACTTCAGAAATCAACTTAAAATCACAAGCACGAGTAATGAACACCCCTCTCAGTCAGTGTAAATTTATGCTTGGGATACACAAACCTACACCTGTGCCTGTCGAAGACTCACTGAATGACCTGGCTGAGGACGCGAGACATCGGCGTCCTCATATTATCGCAGGTGACTTCAACGCGTGGGCAGCGGAATGGGGCAGCAGAAAAACAAATAGAAGGGGTGAGGCTTTGTTGGACTTTGCAGCATATCTGAACATAGTCCATCTTAACACCGGAGCAATTCCGACGTTCACCCGAAACGGCAATTCATCCATCATAAAACTAATGAAAGCCTCTCTTCTTGAGTAACGTCGTGGCAGGTAAGCGGACCTTATTTTTTTTACCTACAGCGACCACCAGGCCTTCGAAATTGCCGCAGATGGTAGACGAAGAGCTAGGATGTTTCCAGCACCATCGAAGTGGAATGCCAGGTCCTTTGATTGCGAAACGTTCCGGGTCCTGATAGGACATCCAGCTCACGGAGCCCACTGAGCGAATGTCCGAGCAATTGATGACAATGGTGACTGACGCCTGCGATGCTGCCAGGCGAGGGAGTTCCAGGAGGAATCGCGACGCACCGGTCTACTGGTGGACCGAAAAGATCGCCGAACTTCGGAGGATGTATCATCGCTCCCGGCGGCTGGCACAGCGCGCTCAAGGGCGGGAAGTCTAAAGAGAGCCATCAGAGAGAATAAACGACGCGCCTGACGTGAGCGTGGCAGGCAGTACAGGACTGTAATGTCGCGACTGAAAAGCCGACTTACCTCCTCACCTTCCTGTCCAGTGTTTCTGGAACGGATTGTGGCAACCCTGTTTCCAGCTCAGCTGGGCTACAACTACACCAAGGAAGTACCGCCTGACCATCACTATGACGCACCGATTACCACCGAGCTGAAGGCCTGCAGCAGGATTGGGGACTCGAAAGCACTAGGCCGTACTGCGTCCCTAACGTCAAGGCTGCCATCAAGTTCCGACCAGACGTCTTTCTCAGGACTTACAATGCCTGCCTCGCCGAAGGAGTCTTCCCCACCCAGTGGAAAAAGCAAAAACTGGTCCTCCTTCCAAAAGGGAAGAAGCCTTCATCGTATCGTCCGATTTGCCTGCTGGACATAGCGGGCAAAATACTAGAGAGAATCATCGGCAACCGACTAGAGGAGTTCACCGAAGGCGCACTAGGCCTGTCGCCCAATCAGTACGGGTTTCGGAAGGCGAGGTCCACTATCGATGCCATAGACGCTGTCATTGATTACGCGCGCACGGCCATAGCTGGACAGCAGTGGAAGCGAGGGGCCTAGCTAAGCATCACACTGGACGTGAGGAACGCTTTCAATTCAGCCAACTGGGACCGTATCCTAGACGCGCTGAGGGAAATGGCGGTTCTAAAGTACATCAGGCGGATAATCGTAAGCTACTTTAGCGAGCGAACCCTGGTGTACAACACGGACGCAGGACCCAAAATCTGCAACCTCAAGGCTCAGTGCTTGGCCCGATGCTGTGGAACATTATGTACGATGGCGTACTCAGGTGGCCACTACCCACGGGAGCCACGACTGCCGGTTTCGCAGACGACGTCGCGGTGGTCGTAGTTGCGAAGCACCTGGAGGAGGTCGTCCAGATGGAAGAAGAGGCTGTCGGCATGATCCGTCGATGGCTCACCATGAACGGCTTACAGCTGGCCGATCAGAAGACGGAGGCAGCCCTTGTGACCAGCAGGAAAGCCAGGGAGATCATTACCTTGAGAGTTGGGGGATGCGAGATCCTCTCGCAACCATCAGTGTGCTACTTGGGGGTCCAAGTCGACGCGAGGCTCCGGTTCGATGAGCAACTGCGGACCGCAAGCGCGAAGGTGGGAGCAGTCTGCAACGCTCTGTCACGGATCATGCCTAACACTGGCGGTCCAAGACAAGCGCATCGGATGCTGCTATCAACTATCAACTCACGCAGCCCCGATTTGGTCGGCAACCGCGGCAACTCCACACTACATGCGAAAAATGTCTTCTGTTTATGCAGGCGTGCACTACGTACGACGCCTTGTGCGTGATTGCCAGAATGATGCCAATCCTCCTTCTGGCAGAGGAACGTGCGGAGGTCTATCAGCGCAGGCGGAGGTCTATCAGCGGATCGACGCGTTATCGACGGCGAAGACGGAGCGATGGCAGCGACTATGGAATGTATTTCCCAGAGGACGGTGGACATATCCCGGTCGTGGCAGCATAACGAGGCAACAAGGCGAGGTGGACCAGTACCTCACCTAATTCCTGACGGGGCATGGCTGCTTTCGGGCCTACCAATTCCGATTTAGGCTGGATGATGACGAAGCCTGTCCCGCCTGCCACCCTATGCAAGAAGACGCGGAGCACGTGTCTCCGGAGAATGTCGTTGGAGAGATGGTGGACAGTAAGACCGCGTGGAGCGCGGTGTCCAGCTTCGCGGCCGTGGTCATCAGGAAGTTCCGCCGGGTGGAGAAATTGAGGAGAGGCCAGCCCGTGGCATAGAAGAGGTTGAATAGCCAACATGGAGGGCCGTTAATGGCCAGTATCCCCCCGCGAAGTAATGCCTGACGGTGGTTCCGCGGGGTGGTAGGGCGACAGGGTGAGTGTTTTTAGTGGGTATACCTGTTCTGGGGAATCCCACACTCCGTCTTTAAAAGATTTTCCACCTCCCAGCAAAAAAAAAACACTTGTGCCTGTGTTGCGTAACAATGTTCATTAATGTCTGAACTTATTAAATTACATAATATTGAGGAGTTAAATACACTTAAAAAAGACATGAGAAAAAACTATAAGAAAGCCATATCTCAAGCTAAAAAAAATTGCGAATGATAATTATATTACACAAGCTGATTCTACTAAAGCTATGTGGAATGTTATTAAGGATAAAACTTAAGTAATACAACTGCTGATCAATTTCCTCATTACTTCTCAACCGTGGCAACTAAAATTTTGGATAATATTCCAAATAGTGGGGTTAATCCAATATTACCAGCTTGTATCAATATTGGAGACAGTATTCCATTGTTTAAATTTAGATCTGTATCTTCGGTTGAAGTCAGTTATGTTATAAAGGGTATAAAAAACAGAAGGTGTTCTGACATTTATGGTTTGTCAATGGAGGTAATACTAACAATAAAAAATGGTGATGTGGCCATCATATAACTTTCCCTATATTTTTCTCGAAAACCATGAGGTTATTCTTAATAATTTGCTCAACTTTGAATTCTTAACAATTACTTGTTATATAAATTTCATTTAGTTCCTATAGTTTATTAGCAATAATCAAAAAATTGTAAAAAAAATTAAATTAAGAACTTTACAAAAAAAATGTTTTAATGTAATTTTTTCAGTTTTACATTCTCTTTAAGTTTTGTTTGAAAAGTTATGTCTTATTTTTCAAAATTACTTAAATTTCAAAATTTGTTTGAATAAATCTATTACAAAAATGCAAACATGTTAAGTTTATTTACGTTTTACAACTTTTAATTAAAACCCTCGCTTATGTTTTACTGATTGGAGGGTGGGTTAGAGGCCACCCACCCACTCTACATATACATATTAACTTTAATTACTGATCGCCTCGCGGTTTGCAATAACTTTAATTACAAAATTTGAATAAAAGAAAATTGTTAGAAGTAAAATTTTTGATAAAGAAAATGGTTGCGACCGTTACTATGTGGTAATCCATACAAATTATTAAAATTCTTCCAATAAAATCTTCACAATTTAGAAAGCGGGTAGAATTAATAAATCTTGAAACCTAGAGAAGAAATTAGTGGAAATTTCTTGAATTCTTGAAAAAGTATGTCTAGATTCTAGAAAAAAAAATTCTAAAAATCTAGGGCCTCAAGAAAAATCTTGATTTCTACAAACAAATTTTCTAAAAAGTTCTAGAGCCTCCAAGAAAATCTTTGCAACTTATAAGATAAGAAGATAACCTTGAAATCTGGAGGAGACATTTCTGGAAATTACCTGAACCCTTGGAAAAAAGTTTAGATTTCTAAATGAAAATTTTCTAAAAAATTCTAGAGCCTCCTAGAAATTTAGAAGACCAGTTGAAAAAATATCTTGAAAATCCTTAAACTTTCTCGAAAATAAGAAATGATTTGTAGGGGAAAATTTTCTAGACCCTCCAAGAAAAATTCCGCAATTTAGAACTTTCTAAATAATTTTATAGCCTCTAGTTGAAACAAAATGTTGAATTCTAGAGAAGTAATTACTGAAATTCATCTGAATTGTTGAAAAGGAGAGGAAATTAAAAAACATTTAGAGGCTGAAAGAAAATCTTCGCAATTTATAAGAAAAGTTGAAAAAAAAGTTATTGGCCATTTTCTAAACTCTAAACTTTAGAAAAAAAATCTTTGCAATTTAAAAGACGACTTCAACAAAAAAATCTTGCAACTCTGGAGAATAAATTGCTAGAAATTTCCTGAACCCTCGAGAACATAATCTAAATTTCTTGAAGTAAATTATAAAAATTCTAAAGCCTCAAAGAAAATCTTTGCGATTAGAAGACAAATTGAAAAACCTTGAAATGTGGAGTAGAAATTATTAGAAATTTCCTGAGTCTAGATTTTTAAAAACAAATTTTCTAAAAAATGTTTTCATTTAAATCTTCGCATTGTACTGGAAATTTTCTAAATTTTACACATCAAATTCAAATTGATACAATTAAAATCAAAAATTCGTTATTATTTTTTTACAATTTTAGCTATAATTCTTTAAATAATAATGAAATTACGAAAATTCTTTCACTAATAAATTACCAGCAAGGAAGAGAAGTAAAAGTACTAAAATTTAACTTTTTACAGCACGTATGGATTTAAAAAATTCTTTCACGAAATTATTTCTAACATCAAATACAAAAAAATTTATTTTCAATTGTTTTTCAGTATTTTTACAATTACTATTTACAGGATGGCCGGATTGTAAAAATTCTTTTACGAAACGATTACTGACATCCAATTCAAATTGATAGAATAAAAATCAAAAATTTGTTATTCAATTGTCTTTTTTTATATTTTAGCTATAATTCTTGGAATAGTTATGAAATTATGAAATTTCTTTCACCAATAAATTAGCAGCAACGAAGAGAAGTAAAAATGCTAAAAAATAAACATTCGATTATCAATTGTTTTTCAGAATTTTTATAATAACGTTTCATAGCAAGAACGGTTTAAAAAAATTATTTTACGAAATGATTCCTAACATCAAATACATGTTGATGGACTAAAAATCTTTAAATTTTTTTTCGCAATTTAGGTAAGAAATTCCTAAAATTTCGATATAACGATACAAGAAATTTTATAAATTTCCAGAAATATTGCAAAAACATTCTAAAAAACAACTCTTGAAAAATTGCTTTGCTTTATCCAAAACAAGTTGCTCAAAAATACTAGAATTTACAGACCAACAAAATTAGGAAATAAATCTAAATAATTAATGGAAGATACTAAAATTTTTGAAAAGATGTTTATAGCAAATTCTAAAATCATTAATGAAATGCTACACCCTAAATATACAACAAATAATAACATATAAGAAAAAAAAATAGTAGACTCCTTGGAGAAATTTCTAGAACTCTCCAAAAGAAATTTTTGGAAATTTCTAGTAACCTTTAAAAAATCTACATTTCTAGAAAAACATTCTTGAAAATTCTAAAAACTTTGCAATTTAAAAGATAACTCGAAAAAAACAATCTTGATACCTGGAGGAGAAATGACTGAAAAGAGTCTAGATTTCTAGGAACAGATTTTCTGGAAAAATCTATAACCTCCAAATCTGAAATGAGTTATTGGAAAAAAAGTGTAAAATTCTGGAAATGATTTGCAATTTATAAGCCAATATTAAAATTTGTAAGAGAAATTACTGAAAACAGCCTCAAAGAAAATTTTAAAAATATTGAAACGAACTTTCTATAAAATCTAGAACTCCGAATGCTAAAAATTCTGGAAATATGAAGAAGAAATTACTGTTAACTACTAGAATCCTCCAAATAAGTTCTAGAAATCTACAAGGAAAATTTGTGAAAAATTCTAGAATCCTTGATCAAAATTCTTTGGAAAGGAAGAAGCCTCTAAGTAAGTTATAGAAAATTAGAAGAAAATTTCCTAATAAATTGTAAAACTCGAATAAAATCTTTGCTAAAAATTCTGTAAATATATATTTATTTATTAGATAAGAAATAGTTATTTGTATAACAAGTGTGGAAATGTTACGCTTTTCCGCACGAGAGTAGGTTGTTCCATGCTAAAAAGTGTTGCTTTGCGGAAAAGTGTTACTTTTGTCAAAGATTTTGGATGCGGAAATGTAAGGTATTTCTATTCAGTATGTGAAAAAAGAAATTACTGTACACTTTTAGAATCTTCAAAAAAATTTTATAAACCTAAAATGAAATAAATGAAAAAGTATGGATCATCTGAGAAAATTATAGGAATTTAGAAGAAAATTTTCTAATAGAAAAAGTTGAACAAACTCTTGTATATAAACCACGAAGAAATTTTTATAAATAATTACTTTTTGAAACTCTCGAATAAAATCTTTACTAAACCTGTAAAAATTTCTAGAATTCTCGATAAAAATTCTTTGGAAAGGAAGTTGCAATAAAAACTAAAAGTGTGGAGGAGAAATTACTGAATTTTCAAGAATATTTAAAGAAAAATCTAAAAAAATTTCTGAAATATTATAAAGTTAAATATTTTTCTCACAAATTAAGAACTTTACGAAAAACATGTCTTTATAAAAACAAAAAAAATCGCCTCGAGTAAACATCCACTTCCGGTTTATGAATGTTCATCAAAAGCTTTTTAGTTCCAGGTTTTAATGATAAAATATTAAGTTTAAAGTTTTATTTCAATAGGATAATTCGTTTTTGAGATACAGAGTCCACCGACATTCTGGAATATTCTTAGACATTTGTTTACTTTTGAATTCCCTACAATTATTTGTTATATAAATTTCTTGTAGCTCTAATAATTTAGTAGCAATTGGCAAAAAATGTCAAAATTTTCAATTTTTTTATTATCCACTACTTATCCAGGTGCATTAAAGCTTGCTAAAGTAATCCCAATACATAAAAAATGCGATCAAAATGAATTAGGCAAGTTTAGGCCAATTTCTTTCTTACCACTCTTTTCAAAAATAATTGAAAAATTTCTATTTAATCAAATAATTTATCATTTTGAAATAAATAATTTATTTTCATCAGCACAACATGGTTTTAGACCAGGCAAATCGACAATAGCAGCAACTGTTAAATTAATTACAGAAATTGTGGTCTCTTTAGAGCATGGAAAATTTACATTAACAACATTACAGGCGTTTGACTGTGTTTCGCATGTAATTTTACCTCGTAAATTATATATGTATAATTTAGATCCAAGTAGTTGTTGTCTTCTCCTGTCATTTCTATCCCGTAGAAAACAAATTGTTGAATACAATAATAAAAAATCTGATAGCTTGGTCATAGAACATGGTGTACCTCAGGGATCTGTTTTAGGATCGTTATTGTTTTTGATTTTTATTAATGACCTTCCTAATTCTGTCAGCCTTGATTCTATTTTATTATTTGCTGATGATACCACATTAATAGCAAAAGATTACCCTAATAAAACTACTCTCTATACAAGTTGCCTTATGCATTGTAACGTATATGTGTAAACTGGGCATGAATAATAAATATGAAACAAGTGTGACAGAAAATAAGGGGACGACGGTTCGTGCGATATCACTGGTGCATTGAAATAGAATAGACGAGAGAGCACCGAGTGAAATCTACCGATCAGAAATCGCAGAAACATTTTATGATTGCCAGTGCCGCTCCGGTGACGTGAAAAGGGGACGATGGAGAAAACGGCCGCAATCTAATAAAAGAAATAATAATGGGAAATGGATTCCGGCCACAATGAATTGTCCGCTAATAAAATATTATTTATACTGAGCGCCCCCCCCTCCATGTAAATTGATTTGCACGGTTATCCAAAATCAAATTCTTGAATATATAAAACACACATATATATAATAATACAATACTTTTGAAACCATATTTTATTAAGAAATAAATCTTTATTTACCTTCTTATTAATATTATAATTATAATAAATAATATTTGAATTATTGCTTTTGTAATATAAGTCTAGTTAATTTTACGATAATATCGAATTAATTATGAACGCGATGGTAACGACAGTTAGAAAAACCGTCGCTCCCGCAGGACTCGAGCACTCTCTAAATAATTCCTAATCCAATTATTTTATAACACCGCGGGTTCCGGTGTCTAGACAAACCCTGGAGATTTAAGACGAGAAGGAAGTGAGTTTTAAAACGCTGGTAATTGTACCCGGGCATTTTCTGAATGTACACACCGGCACACCCCACTTACGTCTTTGCTTAGGGACGCTACCCTCTATTCATATTAAGCTCATCCCGTATGCATACAGAATTTGTAGGTATTACGTTTACACAATTCCAGAAACTGCAGCAACATTAAATAGCATTTCTAATCATGTTCTAAGCCGATGTTGCACAGTAAATATTTAATTGGCTGATTACGGATCAATCCTTCATTACTTACACAGCAGTTTGCATAAGGGTAAATGGTGAGTGATATGGACGTTCGCTCCTATTTGATTGGACGCAGTAATGTATCGATTAGAGTAACAATGATGCGACTAATTAATAATAATTTTTTCCGCGCTAAACATTGTAAACAACTGCGTTTTATGTGGAACGCGAAAGTAAATATTGCATTGATAATACAAAATAAACTGTTTACATAATTCATTTTTTAAATGTAATGTATGTTTAAAGTAGTATTTATTTAAATAATTAACATATATTTGCCCACGTATGAATTTCGAGTGAATCAACATTTAATCAATGTATTTAGTTATTTATATTGTTAAATTCGTCTATTAACCTATTGCGCTTAAATTTATTTGTATTACATTAATACTTACAATGGCTGATATAATAATTTTATAATGTCAAAATGGGATCAAATATTTTGTTATGTAGAAAACTGCGCGACTTAAGAAGCGTGTGAAGTTTTTGTCCAAAATATTCTTTTTGGAAATAAATATTTAACAAAAATAATTGAATAGTTTGTAATTTCCAAAGTTTCTAAACTGATAATATATAGTTAAGTTTGAACGTCCACGTTCAATTTGGCAAAGGGTGGATATTTTGAGTGTCCTCTTGATTTGGATCAGCCATCTCGATTCGAATGATTTTTCTTGGTTTGCAGAAAAGGTCGACTATGCGGCTTCTGAATTTGATGATAATGGTGAACACATAATGAATGATGTGAACCAGTTGTTCCAAATGTGTGGGTTGCCGTTCCAGGTCCTAGGCTTCTTGTTGGGGAATTGCTGGGTTTTTAAGGTGCCTCAGCAGAAGTTTTGTTTCCTGGTGAAATTCCAATGTTTTGTTTGGAATGCGGTATATCGGTATCTCGTATGTAGGTATAGTGTTCGCGTATATTGATTTGCCCATTATAATTCTGCAAGATGAACTGACGATATTTGTTCCTTGGATCCATTTTCTATTTAGCTGTCCATGACAATCTCCAATTATTTCTTGTTTCTTCTTCATTAGGGTCAATAATTGTCTATTTCGTAACACAGAGACAATTTGATAGTCATTAACAATTTTTGTAGTTTGGCACTTGTCAATGTTCGATGAGGTACAGTCTTCTAGTTCCGGTTGTTGTAGACACTCGGTAATGGTATGGAATGTTTGGCAGTCCTCATTGGTCCAGTAATTTAAATCATTGATTTCGATTAAAAATGATTGCAATATTTTGGTAATTAGGTACAGGATAGATTTGGGACTAATTTGCAGAGAATGGTTTCAGGATGGGTATTTTGAGTAGAAACGTAATTGCTTCATCTGTTCCTATTGCAATTAATTTTGATAATTCTAGAATTTTTATTAAGTGAGTGTTGTCAATAGGCAATAATTGCGTTGGATTGTAAATTTTTAATAAGTAATTTTGGACGTTTAAAAGTTCATCGACATTTAATAATTCTAAATCGGGTATTTGTTTCCATGCCAGACTGATTGCTCTTTCAAGCATTTGTAATGTTTTTAATAACGTTCTGATTGATATACCTCATTTTGTAAGAGAGTTCTGGTGTCTTCAATGAATTTTAGATTTTCAAGAAAGAGTTTTGTTTTATTTATATTTGACATTAAAATTTCTAAGTCAGAAGAATATCTTTTGGATAAGTGATTTGCAAAAGTAGTTAATTATTTATTTGCTCTAGTTCAGAATTTTGGTTGTTATGTAATTTTTGTAAATTGTCATTAATGTTATGTAGATCGTCTTCATCAAGATTTCCGGTAATGAATTTGATTGCTTTCCCTAGAATGCTAACCAATGCTCTTTTAGATTTATAATTGAATTTTCTTAATAACAATTCGATTTCTTTACAGTTTGATAAAAGTTGTTTATGAATTTCAAGAGTTAGTTTATCGATAGAGGCTTCGTTTTGTAAGGTTTCAGCATTTGCTAGTAGTTGCTCAAATCCTATTTCTAATTGTGTTGTGTTTATAAAAAATAGAAAATTATGGTAATGATCAAGAATTTTCACTGGTCCGATATGTTCTTGAAAATAGCCGTTGTTTTCAATCGGTTTGACCTGAAGGGCCTGGTTGTGGGGAACATCGGTCATCAGAATTAGGAATCTGTAAAGAAGATTATTTTCTTAGCCGTTTCAGTTTTTGAACATGAGATGTAGTATTTCTGGATTTTTGAGTTTTTCCAAATATTTTATTCGATTCTTGTTTTTCAACTGTTATTTTTTCGTATTTGGGGTCAACTTTGCTAGGCTTGTTTCGTTTTACGTAAACGTCGCGATTTTCTACATTAGGTGGATCACCACGGGTTTCGTTGCGTTTTTCTAAAATGTTTTGTGCTAATTGTTTATTCTTTTGGTATACTTGATCGTAAAATGGTAAAATTTCTTGTTTTCTCTTTTCGTTATATTGTTCGTAAACAGTCATGTCTAAATCGAATTCTGGATTTTTTTCATAAGGACCGTATAGTAAGTAGAAGGGTGAAAATCCAGTAGATGAATGAATTGATTGATTGTAAATTGAAACTGCTGAAATCATTAAATTTGACGGAATTTCGTTAGGGTTTTTAAGTTTTAAAATTCTTAATTTTTCTAATATGGTTGAATGAAATCTTTCTACGGGAGAATTGGAACTTGGATTATTTACTGTCGTAAAGTGAAGTTCTATTTTATTCATTTTACAAAATTACAAAAAACGTGTCTATGTGTAAAACTTCTAATGGTCTTTTGGCTAATAATGGTCCTGAAAATTTCAATTTATATGGGTGTCTTTCATACTTTGATTGTAAACAGACTTCGCATTTATTTATTACATCTGTTATAGTTTGCTTCATGTTTGGCCAGAAGTATTTTTCTTTTAAATTATTGTAAGACTCAGTTATGCCATTGTGATTTGAATCGTGGTATTCCATAACAATATCCTTTTGTTGTTCGTCGTTTATAATGTCGATAGAGCGTTTGTTGCAAATGAAGAATTTAACAGTGTCATTAAAATTATTTTTACAAAGATTTTCGAATGGACGTCTAAGTTGTTTATCAACGAAATAAATTGCATAGTTTGAATTTGGTTTTATGGTTTCTTTAATGAATGTCAAAAGATCTTGATCGATTGAATTTGCTGTGATCGTTACTCTGTAGTTATTTTTATTAAATGGTTTGGTAAAGCGATTTTTGTAGGTTTCGCCTATATCAAAAATGATTCGATTAGAAAATGTATTTAAACATTGTTCGGAAATTGGAATTGTTTTGCCGTTATCACCGTCGGTTGAATGTACAGTACCACTTTTTTCAGTTAATGATGATTCTAAATTTTCGAGTATTTCTGAATATTCATTTAGGTTTTCTACTTGGGAATTGATAATACGTTCTATATCTTCGTCGTTAATAGCGGGTAATTCATTGATGTTTGCGATTACGGATTCCTTATCGTCTTCAGTATTATGGATCTCTAATCTAGATAGAGCGTCTGTTACTTGATTTTCTTTACCTTTTTTGTAAATTATTGTAAAATCGAACTCTTCTAACTTTAACTTCCATCGTACAAGTCTCGAATTGGGTTCTTTAATTTTATAAAGCCAAACTAGCGGGTTGTGATCGGTTTCGATAATGAATTTTTGTCCAAAAAGATAAGGTCTGAAGTGTTTGGTTGAGTCTAAAATTGCTAAGAGTTCTCTTTTGATTGTTGAGTAATTTTTTTCGGCGGAATTTAGAGTTCTAGAGTAATAAGCAATGGGTCGGTTTAATTGGGATAAAACTCCTCCTATTGATACATTTGAGGCATCGGTCGTTAATTGTTTATTAAAGTCAGGATATGCAAGAATTGGTGCATTACAAAGTAGTTCTTTGTATAATTCAAAAGCTTGAATATATTCTGGATCTGAAATATTGATTTTGGAACCTTTTTTCAAACACTTAGTTAATGGGGATACGACTTTGGAATAATTACAGATAAATTTTCGATAATACCCTGTTAATCCTGAAAATGACTTGATTTCTTTGATCGTTTTTGGTAATGGGTACTTTGTTACAGCTTCTGTTTTTGATGGGTTAGGTTTAATACCATCTGGTGTGATAACATGGCCCAAAAAGGATACTTCCTTTCTTAGAAATTCACACTTATCGAGTTGTATCTTTAGATTAAATTCTCTCATTTTGCAGAAGATTAATTTAAGATGATTAATGTGATCTTGTAGGGATTTTGAAAAGATGACGATGTCATCCATGTAGACAAAACAAAATACATGTAGGAATTCTCGAAGGACGTTGTCCATAACACGTTGAAATGTGCTAGGAGCATTCTTTAGACCGAAGGGCATTCTTAGATATTCGTAATGTCCTTGATTTACAGAAAATGCGGTCTTTTCAATTGAGTTGGGATGCATCTCAATTTGGTGGAAACCTTGGGCTAGGTCAAGGGTTGTAAAGTAAGTACACTTGCCCAAATTATCTAGTATTTCTTCAATGCGTGGCAGGGTATATTTATCTTCTATTGTATTTTCGTTCAGCTTTCGATAATCTATTACCATTCAAATTTTTTTCTTCCCGGAGGCATCCGTCTTTTTCGGAACAATCCATACGGGTGCACCGTAGGGCGAAATGGAGGGTCTAATTATTTTATCATTTAATAGTTTTTGAATTTGATTATCAATTTCTTGTTTCATACCGTGAGGGTGTCGAAAAGATTTTATATAAATTGATTCGTCTGTCTTAGTTCGTATTTCGTGTTTAACTGCGTTACTAAATGTCAAATCGCAATTTTCGTTATAAAATATATCGGGAAATTGTTTACAAATTCGAGTAATCTCGCGTTTTTCTTCTAAATTTAGGTGTTGTGTTTTTATTAAATTTGAAATGTTGATTTGTTGGTTTTGGGTCTTAGGGGGTTCATTAATTTCATGATTTAAAAAAGGGGTGACGTCGATACGTTCATTACAGTTTAAATTTACTTCTAATGTCTCATCTAAAGGTAACATGCAAAAGCCATTTTTTGAAACAGCAAGGCACTCTGGAATAAAATATTCTTCAGATAATTTTGTTGCTGGAATAATAACTTCATCGTTGTTTAATGTAACAGGAATCTTTACATAATTTTTTCCGTTAATTTTCTGTGGAGAAATGGTTTCTTTATTAAGTTCTAAATAAAAGGGAATTTTAATACCATTAAGTTCTAAAGTATTATTCTTATAGTTTATGGTTGCATTTAATTTTTCTAAATCAGAGCTACCTATTAGAGCGTCGAATGTTTTATGCCAATCAACTACGTGTAAGTGTATATCGGATGGTATACCAAATTCACGAAGAATTGGGAATTTTAAACTATCTTATTAATTTGATTTCCTAAACCAGAAACAGTAAATGGTTTTTCATAAAAATATTGTGAGAATTTTTCGCAAGCGGGTTTTGAATTTATTACAGAATTTGTTGCACTTGAATCTACTAAAATGGTTAAATCTAAATCTGGTAAATAAATGAAAGGTAATTTTGATTTGATTTTGATGGAGTTTAAATCTACGTTCCTGATGTTTCTATCGGAGAGGCCGGTATACGAAAATTTTCAGAATTTGATTCATAATTTTTACTGTCGTGTATTTCTAATTCATCGTTTAATGTGTCTAAAAATTGAGATTCGTCTTCATAATTTTCAGAAGGATTAGTTTCTACGTTATATAGTTCTTCGACAATTACCTGTTGTTTTGGTCTTGAATAATTGGCGTTTGATGACTTTGTATTTTAGTTTGAACAGACATTGGAGTTGGTTTATTTATTCTAGACATGCCTGATGCAGCCTGTGTACCAAATTTATTTTGTTGTGGCAAGGGTTTATTTATTGATCCTTGAAATTGTCTAGGTTGGAAATTTTGTTGTTGAATGGGTCTAGGTTGAAAATATTGATTTTGAATAGGTCGGTGTTGTGAATTTTGAGCGTACTGTGGTCGAGAAAAATTATTATTATTATAGAATTGATTTTGATTGTATCGGGGCTGTTGAGATTGATTTTGAGAAACGGGTGTAAATTTAGGAATTTATTTGTTGGTTTCAGTTGTTTTTCGAATAAATTCACAGTAATCCTATTCTCGTCTTCTATTATCAAAAAATCTACATTTATTTAAACAATCCTCAATAGTATTTAATTGAAAGTTACTTATATAACTTCTGTACGGTTCTAGTAGACCTATTTGAAATGTTTTTAGTGCTAATTTATTATAATCAATTTTCTTGTAGTTTAAATAATTCTGATCGGATATGTTTAAAGTAATATGTTGCATTAAATCATTGTATTTTTTTAATAACCTGCTGTAATAGTCTAAGTACATTTCATGTTTTTGTTGAACGCATTGTCTTAAGGACGATTCTAGCAATTCTTCACTTCTTTGATATCCGTATTTTTGTAATAAGGCATTTCGAATGTCGTTCCATTCAAATGCGTTTTGATAAGCAATAAAATCTCTAGCTTCACCTTTTATTTTGGATCTTACCGAAAAACTAACTGCATAAGCTAAATCGGGTGATAATCTACGTTCTAAATGTTTGTGCAAATTATCAACTTCACTAATAAAGACTGACAAATTTTGGCCAGGTGAGTATTCTGGGATAGCATGCATCAATAAATTGATTTCACTTCTGTCTGTAATTAAATTTTCGGATGGGTTCATTTTTGGTGAATTAAGTTTAGATTCGCGTATTATGTTTGATTTAATTTTATAATTATCAGTTATTTGTGTTCCTAATAATAAAATCTCTAAATCGTCGGCAATTATTTCTATCTCACTTTTTTCACTTTCTGGATTTGAATTATAATTATATAAATAATAAATTTTAATAATACAGACGTTTCTGGATAAATACAGATAACACTATAGTTTAGAAACTATTACTTAGAATTGTTTAATTTTGAAATAATATTTATTCCAGAAAAATGTGAAAGATATTGCCGCTTTATTGTAATTTACCTTGAATTACCTTATTTCTCGGAGTTATTGTATGTGGTATCAATAATACATGAAGTACGATATAAAAGCCGTTCGAGGAATGTTACGTTTTGGTTGTCGGCAAAAAGCGTGCGGAAATATTGATTCAATTCGGAAGTCGATAAATTATTTAAAAGTTCGCGGAGCACCGAAACGGCCGGTGCGGTTTCGCCCTCTGCCCTCCTAAAATATATACGTATTTTCAATTTACAATGCGCTTCCAATGCCCTTAAATTTAGAGCCAGAAATCCCCAATCTAGTTATTAATTCTCGATTCCCTGCGTCACGTCAATCCCACATCACATCAGCCGCTCCGTGGGGACGGTGAAACCAAAGCCCACTCAGACGAAACTGTTATTTTTTAGCAAAGAATTGTTCGAATATCTCCTTTTGTTTGGTCCCCGGTGGTTTAGGGTGGCTAATGCCGTATTGCACTATTTTAAATGTAACGCTACACCCTGGAAAAAGTAAAATGTCAAATTTTCCATTAAGGCAGGGCTACTAATACATTTTCTTGAAGATATTCCCCATCGGAATGGTTGCAGACGGTTGCACTTAGGGCTAATTCGGTGTTTCGTGCTAAAAATAGCTGCGAGGGTCATCAATCAAGGAAATATCAATAATATATGATAGTAATATATCTAGTTGATTGCCGGAATAAATTTCCAGTATGGAAACGTAATTAGTGTGATTGATAGAAAATGTAGATAAAATTAGCCGTTCTCCACTTAAAAAGCGCTTAATCTTACTTATGTAGTCTAGTAGATTCCGTGCGTGAATTCTACGGCCCGTAATTATAATATCGTAAACTTGGACTGGTCACGACGAAACGGACCGAAAAACCGATACGGCGCCATTGTTATAAATATTCTTTTAGTCCGCCATTAGCTTTAACGGGTGCGCCATTATTTTTATAGGGTACTAATTACATACATTAATTCTATATGGATTTAGTCTGCTACTATTTGCATGCGTTCATAATTAACTACATATTTTACGACATTGCTGACGTATATTTTGTAATTAAAGCACGCACCCGAAATACACAATTTGTTCATTTTACTACCCTTAAATCCACTCCAACGACCATCCACAACTTCTTTACTTGATTTAAAAGTGCACATTTAATGTCCTCAACGAACGAATCAGCTCGTGCATGTTAAAACACCAATTTGATCTAAGTTTTTAAGAGTGATTTCGATATATTACTAGTAAGTGCACGTCTCATTACACAAGAGTAGAATTATATTAAAAAACTTATATTGTATGTAAATGTAAACTAAATTATTTAAGCATTATATATTTATATGTTAAATGGAGTAAATTTAAAATAATATAATAATAATGTTTTGTTAAAAGTGCTCGGATATAAAATACGTAATGATTTATTTATATTTCGCTTATGTAATTCATTCGCTCGTGTATTATTTAAAATAATAATACATGGATAAAAATTAGTAAATGTAAAAAGCTTATGCAGTAAAATTTGTGAAATTCAGGTTTTAACTTTGCCCTCCGAATGAAATTACCATTTTTACAGTCGACCGTAACGGTTATATGGAAGTTTTAACAAGTAAGTGAGCAAATTCGGTGGCATTAGAGAACAAAGTTCCCATGAATGGACCAGTTTAATGCGCTACATTTGTCATGTACAGATGATTACATTTGGCCGATTTGTGTGAATGGGTTCGTGCATTCGATAAGGGCACAATGTGGGGTATGTACCCCGGTGTAGTATATACGTATACCCACCACTGGCCAGACGATAAGATGACAATGAATGTGTGCTCATAGACCGCTGTTATTGCGCACATTTAACTATCGCCGACTATAATTCAGTTACTTGCAGCTTTATCAAGTTCCAGATTGTGCGGACCGTTTGTTTGCCCATTCCTGGGGCCCCCGGAACCCATTCATACATACTTTTCACTTGTTTACGACCACTGTAAATTTCTCATGCCTATCAATTTCCCTTGTGACCTAACTCCTTAATACCTCACACCGTTGAATGACCCTCGTTCTCTCACCCTCACACTTTATAGTTTGTTTCAAAAGGGACATGATTTATCTTCCTAGACCTTATAATTAAAGCATAATTATTAACCAACTTATAATCAACATAAACAAACATTATAAACAACAATAAAATCAAATTTCGTTTCTGGTGGATGCGCCGGGCACACCTATACTTATAAATAATTAATTAATAATATAAGTGAAGTAAGGCATTTTATTTCGTTCATTATAATATAGAACACTTACTCAACCCGAAATTTAGTAATAGTATAAATTAATTAAATGTTTTTATATTATAAAGCCTTATAAAAAAATGCTGTTATTCTACTTTAGTCACATTTGGTTGAATGAATAATTTATAAGACTGTAAACAACAGTATATAACTATTTAAAACGTCATTTCACCCAATTGCCCTTTCAAAAAAAAACACACACACACACTAACAAGATGAATGTAATTGCACTTTCATTATAACACATTCGTATAAAAATATTCAACGTTCGCTAGGACGGCGACATAAAAAGCCCAGTTAATTGGGACATGTGAGCGTAAAAGGAATTAAGTTAATTACGTCAGCGAAACTGCTTTGTGGAACAGGTCTACTGGGATGTCTACCGACATAATAAAGTTTTTCAAGTGTTTAGTTGATAGCCATTTGCTGCCCATACAACTTTGTTTAATCAAAAGACAATTAACTAATAATTGCTAAATAAATAATAAAACAAGGAAATACAAATTGTAATTATTTTAACCATCCTTTTTAATATAATTGATAAATAACACATAGCAAAAAAATCCGTTATTACCATATGTTACAATTTCACTACTAATATCCACAATTAATTGCGCGCATCTGTTAAAATGCTCACGTAAAGAAATTATGTTGTAGTGCGGAATTAAACGGAACGCCATTAATATTCGGCGCACGTATAACCGGATGTTATACTATTTGTACGGCATTCAAAGTTATATTGCCTAATTTAATATGAATGATGCGGACCAGACGAAAGTATTACCGCCCCGAACTTCATCATGCGTTACGAGATGAAGATAAGGGCGCCGGCGAGGGAGTAAGTGCCCTATGCGTAAGAATCGCAATCTCGGTGTTGTAATTCGAGCCAACCCCGACTTATTACCTCATATACCGGCGGTAATAACGTAAAAATGATGACATAAAGTCCGATGCGCTTTATTGCATCTCTAAACAGCGAGTTTTAGAATTTACGACTTACCTCACAGCTAGATTGGTTGATATTGCTCAAGTTCAGTCTGAATACACGGTCCCTGAAACAAAAGGAGCAAATTGTTAAAAAAAAGTAAACATGTGACACGTACGTAAATTGGCAGGCGAAATTGAATATATTGGTTAAAAGCGTTATTAAACTCTTCGCACGGGTCTGATGTATGACGTAGATGTTCAATCGATTTTAATCTAATACCTCACTTATTCCTGACATATTATACATTTTTTAAATATTTTAATAAATACTATTTGAATGGGAACAAATTAACATCAAATACGACATACATACACTGGATGTAATATTTGAATTAACGAATCATTTGTATTATTCAATATTTGCACACCAGTCATTATTACTATTGTTCCTATATAGAAATCCAAAGCATAATTAATGAAGTTGACATTGACATTGAATTCAACAGAACAATCGTTTCATTTACTACTCCACGTATATGTTTGGAAACAATCAATATTCTCAGTGGTATAATGAAAAATAATATATGACACACGTGCGTAAGTACTTTTAAAGCATACGCCACGTGTACTATAAGGGTTTATTTCATCACTTGTATCATAACATACTAATTTGAAAAAGGATTTTTTTCTCTTGAGATGTCGCCTCATTAAATTGTACATAAATACTAGTCAAATAAAATTTTAGGGATAATTTTTGTAAATTTTAGAAAATGATTGAGAAAATAAGACTAATTTTTATTTTACAAGACTACAATATTAAATTCCATTTTTACAACTTTAAACATGATGTAATGATATGTAAGATATGTCTCCAATATCAGCATTGGCAGGTTTTTTTTAGTGATAGCTGAAAGCATATGTGCGAATTGAAACGGGAGGAAGGAGGAAAGGGGAACGATGCACCCTCCGAAACAATCCCCGGAATCAATAGCGCAGTAATTCAAGTTCGACTCGATGGATATATATATATATATATATATATATATATATATATATATATCCTTGCGAAATCGTGGTAATGGAATAGATAGTGTGTGGATTGCTCTTGTCTCGACGGTTTCGACTCGGACAAAAGCGCGATCCGATTACGAAGAAAATGGAGTTTTAAAAGCGGTTACAATTATCGAGTCTTCGATTCCTACTAAGAACACACAAGAGAAATATTGAATGATACAAGATTTTGCATAATATATTGAAAATAATTTATATAAAGTTCTATAAAAAATTGATGATTAAATCAAGAAAAACATGAAAACCAGACGAGGACGTAACAAACTTTTATTATATGTTTATATATTTACTAATCATCAAAACAATTTTTAAATAATCAAATAAATTATAATTATTAATCTAAAATATTATCATATTATAATTAGAAAAGGTTCCGCAAGGTTCCCACTTTGTCCTCTAAACCACATACCTAATCCATTAAGGCCAGTTATTAATAAGTCTTCTAGAAGATTTTCTAATCGATGATAACCTTCTAGGCACGTATTTCCGAGATTAGATTGAAAATTAAGAAAAAGTGGACTTGTAATACCACCAAATAGACAGAATGGAGAGCGACCATGAACTAAACGCAAACCTAATCTAGAGCGAACAAATCTAAATGCTGTCACTGAAAATTGTTGCAGCAGTACTAAAGGAATTGCAAGATTACTTAACATTAACAATAATAAGATAGTTCATCAAGTTTTAAAAGCTAATCATCGATATCCTTACAGATCCTGTAAAGTACAACCTTTATTATATGGGGATTATTAACAAAAAATTATTTTTTGCAATTGTTTGTTGACTAGAAGAACAACCAACTTTCACAGTAATATTATGTATGCAGAATATATTCATGAAGCAGCATTTACTAGAATTGCATTATTTAATTTACACGAATGAGCACATTAAAATCCATATAATTTATTATTACTCTCACTGAATTTTTGGCTGGGAATAAATGGAACAAGAATAGTTGGATAACATATCTCAAACAATAGATTAAAAGCCGAAAGTTATTTTCATTTTGCCAGAGTCAAAATTTGTGGTATCATGTTTAAGCATCGCGTTACATTAGAAGAAGAATACAATACGTATCAAAAAGGCCTCGAAGTATCAACATTGTATCAACAAATGGAATTTAAACATGATTACGTGACTTCGATAAACTTGATTGGTAATAAAGGCTGAGTAAGAAAATCATCAATCGTCATGAAGCATCTCCATGATTACATAAGTACCACAAGGCATAAAAGACATGGGAAATGCCAAATTTAATAATTGCCTCAAAAACTATTTTATATCTAAAGCATTCTATGCTATTGAAGAATGTTTATCCAATAGATTCACCGATCTCTAAATTTTATGATTGTAATTTATTCGTTTATTATTGTACTTTTTATTTATTAATTTTAATGTCTATTATTCTTTTTGAATTTTACTGCCTGACTACTTTTAATTATTACTTACTATTAGACTTGTGTAAACTCATATATTAACACCAAATAAATGATTTGATTTGATTTGATTTGAAGTTTCAAGTGTTCAAAAACATTATTAAAGAACCTGCAATGTTAATTACATTAAATCCTCTATGAAATGTGCATATAGAGAATATAGCTTATAGAGAAAAAGTCATACGCTGTCCTTATAGATCTTTTTGGGGGTTCATCTAAAAACTACAGTTATAGAGTTAATTGAAAGCACAAACATATTCTTATTGGCGATGACATGGCCAACTACTTTGGCCCTTTTCCATAGTCAACCCCAACAATAGCCATTAACCTCCTTTCCCTCTGCTCTCTCTTCAATTTGCCGCCATTCATCGTTCTTGCATCCAAAGAAAATCTTCTCCCGTACTAAATAGAATTATTTTCAAGCTACCTAAAAATCCATTCAACCTTCCCAGAATCTCTCATCGACAGACGACATTGGATCGTCCGTGCTTAACATCACTTCCTCGATTCAACAGATAATCGACAAACACACACTTCTATCCCGCCCTTTCTCCCACTCTTAGCCCCCCCCCCTTACATCATCATCCGCTAAAAGAGAAATATATACAGATAAATCAGAGGTTTCAACCATCAACATGACCGAACCGAATGGGACAGGATGAATGCACTTAAACTACGAATCAATGAACACAGAAAACAAAAGTGGCATACACCATCAACAGTCTTGGCATTGCTCTTTTCTGGAAAACTTCTTCTCATATTCCACCTCTATCCGACATCCTACTCTAATATCCCCTTCTAGTTCCACCATTACCGAATGCTTTGACTTATACCTCACCAAAATTCACTCCTCTTTTCTCAAAGGCAAACCCCCATGGACATGAGGCTAACTAAAACTTCTCCCCCTTATTGAATTCTCCCTTAATCACAACGATAATGACGACATACAGCAGTACAAATCACTTCCGTTATTTAATTTTCCAAAAATTCCTCACTCACCCCGACGGCATCCCTTCATCCTAAAATACCTTCCTGCAAACCTTATCTCCTTTATATGCCTAATCTTCCACTCCTACATTTCTGCAAGATACTTCCTTTGCTTTAGAAAGCTGACAATGTTATAATGCTTCGCAAAAAATCTAATGACCCTCTAATCTATTCTCTTATGAGCAAACAAACTTTTTGACTCTTCTGAATATCACATCCCCGACCACCAAAACGGCTTTCGCCACGGAAGCTCCGTACACGACTTCTTTGCCCTTACATCCTCCTTTGTCAATTCCGTCAACAGCGGCACATTTACTGCAGCTGTATTCTTCGATATTCAAAAAGCATTTGATACCATTTGGCACGAAGGCCTTATACTCAAACTTTACAATTTGAACATGCCTCTCCCACTAGGCATCAACTCATGCACTGAATATTAGCTTGTTTTTCAGCTAAAAGCCATTCCTAATGAATTTACTTTCTTTTCCTTTACAACCTCCTCTGTCAATTCCACCAACTGCGGCAAATTTACTGCAAGTGCATTCTTCGATATTTAAAAAGCATTTGATAATGTTTGGCACAAAGGCCTAATCTTCACAGTATGAACATTCCTCTCCCACTAACCGCCTGTTTTTATAGAATCGCTCTAACTCAGTCTCCTACCTCTCCGCAAATTCTTATCCATACTCCATCAACTATGGCGTTCAACAGTGTTCTATGCTATCACCCTCCCTCTACTCCTTCAGTTATGATATCCCTCACCCGAAATGCGCTCTAATTTAAATCTACGCCGATGACACAGCCCTCTGGGCTTCTCACAGAAACCCTCGCGCAGCCGTTCCTAACCTACAAGAAGGCATCAACCCTTGCACTGAATGGGCCCATAGATTGCATCTAACAATTAATCTTTCCAACCAAAACACCATCTTCCACCACTCTAACTTCCACGAAAATTTCCTTCCCCTTCCTCTCTCTCCCTCGCAGTCAATAATTACCCCATTCTTCCACAAAACCAAATTTTCTACCTTGGCATTCAAAATCTCAATCCCTCTACTATCTGAAAAAAATACAGAACTAGAAGAGCATTGATTAAGAAAATAGAAATATAAAAGGAAAATTCCCGAAAATTAAGTATTAAATCATGCAAGAAACGATTGTTAAAAGAAACAATTGTAAATCAGTAAATTTTATCAGAAATTATCAGAAAAGTTTCGAAAAATATAAGCAACAAAACCGAAATATTCTATAAAACTATAAATTTAGCAAATCTTATAGAATACTCAATATTTTCGGAATTTGAGAGGGGAATTGATGGAAATTCCAATAATTTAAAATTCAAGAATCTTTGAAGCTCTTCGTCATCTATTAGAAAATTCACATAAATTAAAATAAGAGATGCTGAAAAATTCTCTAAAGTCTGTATAACAAATTCCAGGACCCTTCATTCTTGAAATTTGTGAGAGAAATTGTTGGAAAACACGTGGTGAAACATTTTTATGTTAATTAGAAGATTAATGTAAATGAATTGTTTCACTACTTGTGAAATATATGAAACAAAACCGGAAAATTATTATTTATGAAATAAGTGAAACAAAACTAAAACATTCAAAAAATCTTTAAGATAAATTGCTTAATTAATTCATCTTCTAATTAAAGAGATTCATTTTTACCTTAATGAAACAACAACAAAATTCTCCAAAATAGAAAAGAATTTGTAGACCCTTCAAACAATTCTCACAACATGACAGAAAAAATTGCTACAAATTTTTGAAGAAAAGCTCTACAAATTGATGCTTAAGATACTGAAATTTTAGAAACTTCGAAGAAAAATGGTCAGAAAATTATAAAGGAATAAAGCGGGATGTATACAGGTATATAGAAACTCTAAAATAATAAAATAAAAAAATAGGTGCTTATTCTATCTACAAGATTCTAGATTCTAGAAATGTTGAGAAAAAGTGCTTGGTGAGGAAACGAAAGGGGATGTACATAAAACAGATAAAATAGGAAATCTAGAAATGTTGAGGAAAAGTGCTTAGAGAGGAAACGAAAAGGGATGTACATAAAACAGATAAAATAGGTGCTCATACTGTCTCCAAAATAGAAATATAACTACTTGACCAAACTTCAAAGTCCAAAATGGCAAGAGATTTGATGCATATCCAACACTGCGTTCTTTACGAATTCGAACAATGAAAAATTGTTGAAAAAGCTTGAAAATCGATTAGTTTCTTTGCCTGCGAAGGTGTTGTATGATACAAAGTCTACGCATTTTGGTTAAAGCGGTTCAAAAAGCAAAAAAGGTGATTTGTGTCTGAACGACAAACAACGCCCTGGAGAACTTAAAAAAGGCGACAACTATGACTTGGAGAAGATGCTCGCTGAAAATTCGATACAAACACAGAATAAGCTTGCAGAATAGCTGGGTGTAATCCAGGAATTGATTTACAAACGCCTGCATAAAATGAAAAAGATCCAAAAAGAAGGAAAATTGGTTCCACATAAACTCACTGAAACCAATAAAAATCTAAACCTTTCTTATAAACAGCTTCAAGTGACTTTCTTCTGGAAAATCGTTACGGACAATGAGAAATTGATTATCATAAAGTCAATCTGAAATGAAGAAAGTTATGAGTAAATCCCAGTAAATCATCACAATTGGTTGCAAAATTTAGTTGTTTCAGAAAAAGGGCTGTTTTCTGCTTAGAATCTTACAAAACAGATGATCGATGTCATCCAACAATTAAGTTCTAATCGTCTACATGAAATAAAAAGGATCCAAAAAGAAGTAAAATGGTTTGTAAATACTAACTGCTATTGTAGTAGAAATACATTGGCTCTTAAAAGTTAGTGTCTGAAAGTGATTTTGACTGCGGCTTTAATGGGTTGGGTTTGTAGTTTGGAGTATAGGTTTTTATCGAAAAAAATTCGGAAATATTTACAAATGTGTGATGGTGAGAAATCAATTTGATTCTCTTAACCCGCGGTGTAATATTTTTTATATTAATTAGAGGTTAACTAAACTCTGAGTAATTTTAATTTAGACTTTGTTCGATTAATTTTGAAAACCAATTTACAGTGATTTAAGTATGTGTGGCGGAAAAGGTTTCGGCGGGTGATAATACAGCATTAATATTATCTGCAAATTAAAGTGGATCCACTAAAGTATTAAAGCGAGCAGGATTGGGATTGGCATATTCAATGGCAGTATAGGTTATAGTATCGTTAAAGAGAGTTGAAGAGAGAGTGATTTTAGAATTTTTAATTAAAGAAATTGGAAACTATCGACTTTTTTATGCAATAAATAGTAACTGTTAAATTTAATCACGTGTTTACTGTTTAATAAAGATTTAATTACTGTTTGACAACGTGTTTAATATTCAATTGATAGTGCTTTTTCTGCTCTACAAAACTGTAGTTAACCGACTAATTTTGAGTAATTTAATTTTTTATTACATTTGAGATATAAGAAGCAACAATTTCGACACCTGCTCTTCTTCGCTTTTCATCGAGGACAAAATTTGCTGAAGCAGCCCAGGATATTTGCAACGTATACAGATAAGATGCCATATGCAAGTCTTTAGCATAGAAATGGTTGGCCAAGTTCCAAAATGACGATTTTGACGTCGAAGACACGCCTCGCCGTGGAAAACCTTCTGAATTGGACAAGGAGCGTCTCAAAGTACTTTTGAAGGAGGACGGTCATCAAACAAGTCGTGAATTGAAAAATTAAACTGCGATCATAAAACGATTCTTAATAATCTAAATTCAATGGGATTTGCGAAAAATTGGGACCCCGGGTACCTCATGGGCTTAATGAAAACAATGAAGAAAATCGCCTCTAAATTGCTTTTTAACATCAAGCAACACGCGACCATAAACAATGCTTTATGTATCGAATCGTCACAGGAGATGAGAAATAGTGTCTATACATAAATTGAAGCAAAGAAAGGAGTGGGTGGCTGCAGGAGATACGCGAAGAGTCAAGCTTGACCTCCATTCAAACAAGACCATGATTTGCGTTTTGTGAGACTGGAAGGGCATGGTCAACGTATAATGCTCGAAGAGACAACTAAGACAACAAACTATAATAAGGAATTCCTAAAGCACAAAGCTTTTAAAGTATGGAAATCATTAAATCAGTAAATTAATAAAGAAAACAAAAAGCTTTGATTGATAAAGTAAAGCAGAGAAAATCTACTTCTACCTTGTCAGGAGTAAAACTATGGATCATCAAATTTTTGGGTAGTTTTAATTTTAGTTTTTAAAGGTAATTAACGATTTTATTTATTTATAAATCAGTAATATAATCTGTATTTGAACAATTGAGGAAGCGTTTTCAATTAGGAAAAAACTAAAACTGATTTTTGTATCATGGCCAAGTTTTTGAGTAACCAAAAATTTTTATAACCTTTTTATTAGCATATTTGGCTCTGTCTATTAGACATTGAAAAAGAATTTCCACACAGAAATCTGGTCTTACTATAATCGTGGTCATTGACTTTGTTTTTTATGTGTCTCATGCACTATTTTTTACAATTTTTTTTTTCATTATTTATGGCTACATAAAGCTATATTTCATAAATATCTTCAAGGTCTTCTAAGAAATGTATGTATGAGTAACAACAATATATTACAGGTGTGTAGTAAAATATTTCTATTTTTTTTAACATTAATTTGATCGATAGTTATCGTTACACCTTCAAGGATATTAATTCTATCCATTTTATTACTTACGTTTTTTGTTTATAAGTGGTAATTATAGCATTTCCATTAGTATATACTTGGTGATTTATAATAGGTGCTGTAAAGATGTCTGGGAAGTTATTTAGGAGCAAAAAATTTAATAAATGAAGGACATATTTCGGTTATTTAACGAACTGTATGAATCATGACCGAAGTGTATGAAATTAGTTTCAATTTTATAGACGCTATGTCAATTATTACGTCTTAATGATTTTCCATTAAATATATGAAAAGTAAGTGTAAAGTTACTTTTATTGTTTGTTTTAGCTGTATTTATCTGGTTGCAATCAATTAAAATAATTATGATGATGGGAAATCTGTAAATGGAGGAAATAACGTTTTAACATTTCGTTACGTAAATAACGCTTTACCATTTTGTTACACAAACACTTCTGTTATTAATCTTGAGGATCGTGACTATTCGCGCGCGATTGCACAATTTACAGCAACAATTTCCATAATCTCCGATCTAGGAATTGTTTGTTTTGTGCGGAATCGTAGTACCAATAAAATATTTATACGGGCCGTCGACAAAAACAATTTAATAATGCACAAAGACCTTTCCATGTAGATTTACAGTGACTTCTTGACAGCGGAGTCCTGTCATAGCCATATCGTGATACGCCCGTGTGCCCTCCCGGAGTCGCACGTCAATCATGACCGGCATTAAGACAGGCTAAAGCTCGCCGTGCAGGATTTGTAAATGGCATTTTATCCGAATGGCATTCTGATATGGTTTCGCTTCTTACGTAATTCACCCCGTTCACTGTCACAACAGATAAACGCGAGCGCGCGTCGATACGCGCAGATTTAATTACGCGAAAATGTAAGGTGCGTGATAATAAAATGAAAACAGGGGGTTTCAAGACAGCAAACATTATAATGTGATATTGATATTGTTTCGAGCACATGTCGCTACTCTTGCATTTGGCGGCGTTAAAAATAATGCGCAAGCCGCAGAGCGGTGTCTTATGAAAGCCGAATTTATACTTTCAAATGTGCATATCTTATGCACCGCATCTGGGGTGGAAACCGCCAAACGTGCTCATACACTCAGAAACACGATATTTTGATGTTTTCTTGTAATATCACTAGAACGGTTGTCGGGGTGGAGGATGACGTGGAATGTTATGCAAAGGCTTATAGTGTGGAGGATGTTTCCTTTAACGTTGCCTCCACTCCTGCTGGAATAAGCTCAATAGTCTGTGGCAAACTCACATATGTTTTATTTTATATATTAAAATTATAATAATACTATATAGAAATAAAACAAAAATATCTCTATTATAATTATTATTAAACCTTTCACATTAAGCTTAGTTTCTCGTTTTTTTTTTTTTTTTTTTTTTTTTAAGGAAGGATGATATTTGACGGAATTGCGGGTCGAGGAGGATGAATTATAGAAAGGAAATTGTCATAAGCAACTCGGCTAATCAGATACATCATATTTTTAATAATTAAATGAAGACTAACACGCACATCCATGGATCCACACAGTTAATTCTTCTTTTCGAAAAATCCACCGTGCGACTGGGATTCGAACGAACAAGAAGCTCAAAGCTTATAACATATAAATTGTATAATCTATTTAATAAATTTATAATTGAATATTGTGACTAATTTCGTAGGAATATTGAAAGTGTCAAACAATTAATAAATAAATATCACCCCCGGGGCGTTCATTAAAAGAGACAATCTCTTGAAAGCCCATTGGCTTAATGATACGGCACTTCGCGTGTTAATATAATTCGCGGTTTCCAATACTTGTGCCATTAGCATGCGCATCACGAGTCGAACATATAACCAGATTAACATCTCCTTTGTAGCGGAGCACTACTGGAGCGGCGGCGGCGGTAGTGTGTGCGGCCTGGTTCACTCCGGTGTGCACAGAGAGCGACTAGATAGAAGACGTGAACTCCTTGCGTGGCAACTCGGCCCAAGATTATTCCATTAAAGTAATGGTACGAAGCTGAAACCGCACACCTCACACTGATTCGCCAACTCCGAAACTAAGCAGGATGCAATTTGATGGCACTAACACGCCTCGTCTCGCCTCTTCGCCCGAACCGAAAACCCGTCCTCGGCAGCGGGAACATGCCATTGAACATAGTACTTCACTATCTGTAATTATAACAATGCCGAATTCACTTAAACAATCTTAACACGCTTTGTCTTGTAATGCCGCTGTTTAAACGATGTATTCAATTCTGAACTTTAGAAATATATATCTTGATCTGCTAGATTTAATTGTCACTCAGTTTCAAGCTGTAATTTCAAAGTAACCTATTGATTTATTACTCACATACAAAAAATGCATTTTCCCTCATAATACACACCGATAATTTCTAAAGAATCACGAATGTATAATCAAGAAATACGTCTTTAAAAAGCCATTAGAAATTTTGATCTTCTAAATCTTTTTTTCTAAAAAGTTTCAGAAAGTACTAAAAAATTATTGTTAACACCGATATCGGTCTGTTGAAGATTGTGTTGACTTACACATCTCCTAAATTGATACTTAAGGGTAATCTTAATATTGTATTAAATAACAACATGCTAACGATTACAGCTGGCTAATTGCATTCCAAAAGCCCTTACGGGAACAGCTCTGAATGATAATGGCAAATCTCTTCTTGAGTTGTTAAACATCCTAAAACATCAGAGCGATCGGACCAAACACTCCTGACGGACTCGAAACAGCCCTTTTCTAATCTTAACTCGGACCACAAAATTTTACCCAATGACACATCGTCTTCCATTAGCATTGATATTGCGATCGACATCAAGAGATTATTTAAGAGAGATTAAGTTTATCAACTGACATAAATACAAAAAAGAGGCAGATTTCACCTCTAACGACAATAAGATCTAGAGCACATCTTAAGGCAGCTGTTGACAAGCTCTATTATGCTTCTAAATCTCAAAATATCTATGTCTAGTAATTACCTCCCAAGTAATCTGACTATTCCTTTTGATATTCAGTCTACAACTAATGCCAAAAAAATATCGCCCACCGTATTTTCATTCATAATGCACACTGCAAATTTCCAAGAATCACGAAGAACTAATCTAAAAATATATCTTAAGATATCATTAGAAATTTCTCATTATTTATGCTCTCTCAAATTTGTTTAAAAAATCTCTAGTCTTACAATTTTCTATTTATTTTCAAATAACATTTTATGCCATCCATCCTCTTCAATCACCTTGACAGTTATAACTGCAATACCTTCATCCAGAATGTTAGTAATGAGTTCTCAATACTTTCGTAGAATTATTTATTTATTTATTTATTTATTTATTGTTTTCTTTGTTTCTCTTCTAAAATAAAATCTCCTTTATTTATCAACTTTATCGTCCTCATATAGCCGCCTATTCGTCCTTTTAGATCTGTCTACCTAATGTCTTCGGAAGACCATTAAAAATAGTTTTTCTTTTGGGTTTTGCTTGAACTGTTACATTTGGGTGATACGCATTTGAACTTTTTTTAAGAGCTTGGTCATTCTCAGACATCCTATTCTCCGCCCTTTTCTCTTTGAGTAAACTACCTAAAAATTTGTCGGTCTTTTCTTCAGAAGATTACAAAAATATATAGTTCTTTTAACTTATGCTAAAATTTGTTGCTATTAGTCAGTAAATACGTTGATACTCGAACTTCCTAATTTTAACAGTAACACGATTACACCTTGACAACCCTGCATATTTCCGTCGCCTCTCCTTTTGAAATGAGCACGAGCTTCTTGATCGAATCTATGATTTCTAGAATTATATGCACGATAATTATATTCATACTATGGCTATTAATAAAACACTCATAAGAAAGCTAGAATTTCGAGGTATTCCTCACATATCCAAGAACTAACACCATACATGATAGCTCTGTTACCTACAGATTAGAATAGAAGAACATTATTCAAGAGTGTACTCCGCATATTTTGCCTGCAGGTGAAATTATTTGTGTGTTTTTTATTAGGAGTAATATTTTTGATATTGATTTATATTTATACAGCAAGTTTGATAGAGTACTAAGAAGATTCCTTTATACGTTTGCTTTAAAACCGAAGATTGTGTCATTTCTGGAATCTCCTAAGTTGATACTTAATTCTTGTATATAATAACAATATGCCAAAAATTATGGTTTGCGATTTAAATTCCAAAAGCCCTATCTGGAACAGAAATAAATAGACACGGCAAATTTCTTCTCGAATTGTTTAACAAATCGAGACATAACATCAAAGAGGTTGCGCAAAACAGTCTCTTCGCTTTTCACGAATAAAGTACTAAAAACCTTTCTTCACACAGTTATCTACGT
Source organism: Ontholestes murinus (assembly GCA_963969525.1). Lineage (NCBI taxonomy): Eukaryota > Metazoa > Arthropoda > Insecta > Coleoptera > Staphylinidae > Ontholestes > Ontholestes murinus. Next base: position 16,238,391 of record OZ018394.1, on the reverse strand, counting down.
TCTTAACACAGTTATCACTTGGTTTTGTTTCACTTCTAATGTAGATGTAGTTTAAGTTTCAAGTGCAATGAAGGGCGGATGGATAACCACTAACCCAGCCTTCAATATTTTTATACTAACGACGATTTTGCATTTTAAATTGCTGTATTCTTCTAAAAATTACGGAAGAATTGAATTTCAAAAGATGTTATACTTAAAAATTTGTTAAATTTATCTAGCAAGTAAGTTTTAGTAATGATAGCGTGGATGAGAGGTCATATGGAGATACAAATGTAGGCTGGGTGGGTGGCCTCTATTCTAAACACTAATTATTACACCATTAACAGCGATATTCCAAAGATTAGATTCATTTTTCACGTCTAAACGTTTAGACAATAGATGGCACTTTTATGGTAATATCGTAATCGATGGTTAACCCGGAGAATTAAATACTCCATAGCAAATCTCAATTCCCTGTCTCCAACTGCGCTACGCTGATGAGATCTAAAATAAATCGAAACCAGTCCGTGGTTGTTGTTAACATGGAACAATTATTTATTCATTTTTCAGGTTACATACAAATTAATTAAATTAAGTTTTAGCTTAATGTTTTCGTATGTTTGTAGGATGGGTGTGTGTCCACTATCCCACTCTCCAATACTTCTAGATTGACGACGATTTCCCAATTGAAAATTTTTCAAATTACACAATAATATGATTTAAAAAGATTTAAAATTGAATGTTTGAAAAGTAAATCTAGCAAGTAAAAATTATCGATGAGAAGGTGGATTAAAATCCACCCATGCTTGTAGTAAACATATCGAGTTCCTGTGACAGTTTGATGGCCTGTCTTCATTTTGAGCACCAATCTTCAGCTGAAGAAGTTGTCGACAACTACAAAGAATTCGGGAATAACCAGAGGGTGACAATTCTTAAACTGAAGAAGTTAACAATGACCAAACGGTCTAAAGTAGAACCAATGTTGACTAGAAGGTAAAAATTTGCAACCATGTTGAATTATAGGATGGCAACACTGCACTTAACTTGAAGCTTTAACAAATCAGAGTCTAGACAATACATTTTTGAACTTCCCGCCCCTTAAAACCCAGCATCATTGCTATTTTGATGCTGAACCTTCTGGAATTTCTATAAACCATGCATTTTTTGGGAACGACGAATTTTATTAATATACTCAAAAAATTTACCTTTTGTATTTCGTTTTTATTTTAAAAGTATTGTAATTAATTTTACTCAAAACCGCGAGACGATCAGTAATTGAAATTTATATGTATATGTAGGGTGGGTGGGTGGCCTCTATCCCACCCTCCAATCAGTAAAACATCATCAAAAATTATTTGAAAGGTTTGTATGAATGTCTCTAAAAATTGCAGTTATTTTGAGTTTATTTATATTTTACAACTTTTAATTAAAATCCTCGCTTATGATTTACTGATTGAAGGGTGGATAGAGGCCACCCACCCACCCTACATATACGTGCTAATTTTATATACTAATTGTTGATGATTTTGCTGCTTACAAAATAATAAAACCTTGAATGTAACGAAAAAATAAAGCATAATCGGAATTTAAGTTTAAATATAAATGACTTTCTATAACTAATCTTATATAATTTAGATTTAAAGTCTGCCCACCCACCATGCATACAAATTTTATTAATTTACTTTAATTTAACCTTTTGAATTTCATTTTATTCAAAAAGTTTTGTAATTAATTTTACTCCAAACGGCGAGACGATCAGTAATTGAAATTTATATATATGTAGGGTGGGTGGGTGGCCTCTATCTCAGCCTTCAATCAGTAAAACATCATCAAAAATTATTTGAAAAGTTTGTATGAATAAGTCTTTAAAAATTGCAATGATTTTGTTTTATTTATATTTTACAACTTTTAATTAAAACCCTTGCTTATGTTTTACTGATTGGAGGGTGGATAAAGGCCACCCACCCACCCTACATATACATTACAATTTTAAATACTAATTGTTGATGATTTTGCTGCTTAAAAACAATAAAACCTTGTATGTAATAATAATAATAATAATAATAAACTTTATTGCCCAAAAGTCACCAATTACAGGACAATATAACTATATATGCTATAAAATATACTTAAAATCTAACAATCATTAATCTTAAGTATATATAATAAAAAATTAACAAAATATCTAAAATAGAAAATATAAAGAAAAAAAATATCAAAAATTAAGCATAATCCAAATTCAAGCTTAAATATAATTGACCTTCTACAGCTAATTTTATGTAATTTAGATTTGAAGTCTGCCCACCCATCATGCATATTTATTTAATTAATTTACTCACTTAAAAATTTTACCTTTTGAATTTCTTTTTTATTCAAAAAGTTTTGTAATTAATTTTATTCCAAACCAGGAGTCTATCAGTAATTGAAATTTATATGTATATGTAGGGTGGGTGGGCGACCTCTATCCCAGCCTATAATCGGTAAAACATCATCAAAAATTAGTAAAAAAAAATTGAATGAATAAGTCTCCAAAAATTCCAATTACTCTGTGTTTATTTATATTTTACAAGTATTAATTAAAAACCTCGCTTATGTTTTATTAATTGGAGGGTGGGATAGGGGCCACCCACCCACCCTACATATTCATGATAACTTTAAATACTAATCGTTGATGATTTTGCTGCAAAAAACGATAAAACTTTGTTTGTAATAAAAAATAAAGCATAATCGGAATTTAAGTTTGAATATAAATGACCTTCCATAGCTAATCGTATATAATATAGATTTAAAGTGTGCCCACCCATCATGCATAATTCAATTACGATCAGTAATTGAAATTTATATGTATATGTAGGGTGGGTGGGAGGCCTCTATCCCACCCTCCAATCAGTAAAATCTCATCAAAAATTATTTGAAAAGTTTGTATGAATAGGTCTCTAAATATTGCAATTATTTTGTGTTAATTTATGTTTCACAACTTTTAATTAAACCCTCGCTTATGTTTCACTGATTCTAGGGTGGGGTAGAGGCCACCCACCCACCCTATATATACATGGTATTTTTAAATACTGATTGTTGATGATTTTGCTACTTACAAAATAATAAAATCTTGTATGGAATAAAAAAATAAAAAATAATCCAAATTCAAGTTTAAATATAAATGGCATTCTTTAACTAATCTTATCTAATTTAGATTTAATGTCTGCCCACCCATCATGCATAAAAATTTTAATAATACCCTCAAAAAATTTACTATTTGAATTTCTTTTTTATTTTAAAAGTTTTGTAATTAATTTTACTCCAAACCGCGAAACGATCAATAATTAAAATTTATATGTATATGTAGGGTGGGTGGGTGGCCTCCATCCCACCATCCAATCAGTAAAACATCATCAAAAATTATTTGAAAAGTTTGTATGAATAAGTCTAAAAATTGGAATGATTTTGTGTTTATTTATATGTCACAACTTTTAATTAAAACCCTTGCTTATGTTTTATTAATTGGAGGGTGGAATAGAGGCCACCCACCCACCCTACATATACATGATAACTTTAAATACTAATTGTTGATGATTTTGCTGTTTACAAAATAATAAAATCTTGTATGTGATAAAAAATAAAGCATAATCCAAATTTAAGTTTAAATATAAATGGCCTTCTGTAGCCAATCTTATATAATTTAGATTTAAAGTCTGCCCACCCACCATGCATACAAATTTTATTAATTTACTCACTTAAAAATTTAACCTTTTGAATTTCATTTTATTCAAAAAGTTTTGTAATTAATTTTACTCCAAACGGCGAGACGATCAGCAATTGAAATTTATATGTATATGTAGGGTGGGTGGGTGGCCACTATCCCACCCTCCAATCCATTTATTCTAACGGCGGTTTTGTACTTTGAAATTCTGTACGTTTCAATAATAGTACAGTAATTAATTTTAAAACGATTTCATAGTTAGAAATTGTTTTAAGTAAATCTGACAAAAAAATTTATTAAGGAGAGGGTGGGTTAGAAGCAACCCACTTTGTAAATATTTTTTGAGACTTTAAATTCTGTCAGAATTTTAATTTCAAGAAACAAGAACAGTTCTACAATTGATGTTATTAATTACAGTCGTAATTGTGGTTGAAGTTTTATGTGCATATGTAGGGTGGGTGGGTGGCCACTATCCCACCCTCAAATCCATTGATTCTAACGATTATTTTTAATTTTAATATCCTGCACGTTTTAATAAGAACGCGGTTATTAATTTTAAAACGATTTCATAATTAGAAATTGTTTTAAGTACATCTGACAAGTATAATTTATTAGAAGCGACCCACTCTACATAATTTTTTATACTTTAAATACTGTCATAATTTTGATTTATAAAACATCAACAGATTTACATCTGTTGATAATGAACGTACAAACATAGATGTAGTGAATGTTTTAAGTGTATATGTAGGGTGGGTGGGTGGCCACTATCCCACCCTCCAATCTATTTATTCTAACGGCGGTTTTGTACTTTGAAATTCTGTACGTTTCAATAATAGTATGGTAATTAATTTTAAAACGATTTCACAATTAGAAATTGTTTTTAGTAAATCTAAAAAGTAAGATTTATTAAGAAGAGGGTGGGTTAGAAGCAATGCACTCTACATATTTTTTTATAATTTAAATACTGTCATAATTTTGATTTTAAAAAAGTCAACAGATTTACATTTGTTGTTAATATACGAACAATCATAGATGTAGTTAATATTTTATGTGCATATGTAGGGTGGGTGGGTGGCCACTATCCCACACTCCAATCCATTTATTCTAACGGCGGTTTTATACTTTGAAATTTTGTATGTTTCAATAATAGCATGGTAATTAATTTTAAAACGATTTTATAGTTAGAAATTGTTTTAAGTAAATCTGACAAGTAAAATTTATTAAGAAGAGGGTGGATTAGAAACAACCCACTCTACATAATTGTTTTATACTTTAAATACTGTCATAATTTTGATTTAAAAAAAACATCAACAGATTTACATTTGTTGTTAATAAACGTACAACCATAGATGTAGTTAATGTTTTATGTGCATATGTAGGGTGGGTGGCCACTATCCCACCCTCCAATCCATTTATTCTAACGACGGTTTCTCACTTTGAAATTTTGCACGTTTCAATAATAGTACAGTAATTAATTTTCATTTTTTTTATTTCGAGATAGACAAGGTTGATGCGTTTGCTGTTTTTTTATAGTGGTAATTTTTTTTCAATAGCAAAGAATTAGATGTACATTCTCTATTTTGAAGTCAGTGATGTTCCTTAAACTATAATTTGAGTCACTACTAAACCTTTATAATCATTCTTTTAAAATCCTTATTAATTTTACTGCATAAAATACTGACACACTAGAAAGTTTCAAAAACGTAATGAAGTGATATGAAGATAGTTTATTAATTTATTTATAAAACATTATTGGAAATGAGTAGATTTTTCCATTATTGTTTTATATATTCCAATATATTAGGTATTATATTCAAATATTAAAATTTAATTAAAAAACCGTTAAGATTATTATTATTTCGACACATAAAGACGATACGAGTTCATACAATATTTACATAGCATTTTTTTGTAGTGCCATCCCATCATTTTCGTTTAATGAAATTTCCGCCGACACGTTTTTTTTTTCTCTCGCGCGCGGCGGAACGGTACACGTGAAAATAAATGGGAAATGCCTTTTTTTCGCACGCCGATATCATCGGCGGGCATTTAAAGAATGGAAAATGATTTATGCATTGACCAGCATTCTGGCGGATGCGCCGGGCGCGCGGTGTCTGCGCGCCTATACTGTATTTATTGCGGTGCGCGTTTTATAAAGTTTAAAATAAATACATCGGCGGTGTGCAGCCGGCGATGATTTATGAACATTGCGTATTTAAAAATCGATTCTGGATGGAATTTCGGCCACAACGCCGCATTATATATATTTCAGCGTTCGCCTGCATTCGATAAGCAAAACCGGCCTGAAAAGACACACTCGGGCGGAAGTAATGATTTCAAAATAGCGACGTGCACCCTTTCCTTCCAGTCCCGTGAGCCCCCACACGTTGCCGTAAACAAGGAACCCCCCGTCCGCGAGTTATCACTTCAGCGGTGTCAAGTTTTTCCCTTTAATTTTCCTTATCAATTATACTCGCTTAATTATCGCAAATTAAACGTGAAACGCGGGGAACGGGACAAAGAGGAGCCAGTATTTATGTTTAACATTGAAAGAAAAAAGCGGGGTTATTATTGTTCCTCCGCTGGCTTGGGGATTGTCGCCGAGAATACAAATGAGTGTGTAAAAGTACGAGCGTTTTCCAAAAATAGCCGGGATTAGCGGGGTAATTTCACGCATGGCATTATTTTAAAAGGATGTTTTGGACGTCGGCCAGACGGTACAAAGAGGTCGGTATCGGGGATGCAGAATAGTGATTTAGGAAATCTGTAACGGAGTAACAACGTCGTGTCTCACTCATTATAGTAAATAACTGTAATTCACTCGGATTGCATTACAAGCGAAAACGGCTGCATCGGCGTTTTCTAAACGACTTGTAAAAATACTTGAGGGGACATTGGGACGACGCCAGGGGATTTTTTTTTCGCAACGACCAATTACATCGTTTTTCTTATAACATTCAGGGGATAATAATGCGTCGCCAAGATTTGTGCAATCTGCATTTAGTAAATTGATGAAGAAAGTGGTAATGTTTTCAATACAATTTACTATAAAGTTAATACTTGATGCGCTGCTCTCTTGATGGAAACATATATTAATATTGGGTAAATAGTAACTCTTGTTTTGTTCCATATTGTTTTTATTTTCATTTACTGACACGTGTCAGTAAATGAAAATAAAAACAATATGGAACAAAACAAGAGTTACTATTTACCCAATACAATTTACTATAATAATAATTTTTACGTAACTTGAGAAATATATTTCTGTATTTAGTGTTTAATTATAAACTTAAATTCTTTTTACACGTTGCGTATAATATCCCACATTAAAATAAGCTTGAATGCTTGAGCCATAACTTTGTGATACATCTTGTATCAGGAATTTTGTCATAGTGTACTTTGTTAATATCACACATAGAATTTATTCAGTGATTATAGTTTCAACCTTTACAAGGTCATTATCAAACTTACATACATAAAAAAATATTGAAATGGGATGGCCATTGTTAAACTTACATACATAAAAAATATTATGGGAAGGGTTAAAAGTCATAATAGTAAGCCGATTAAATTTTCGAATGAAGATGACGCATGAATTTCGTGTCAATGAATTTGCGTTTTGGATAATGTAATACGCATTCATTACGCCGTATTGACCATGTGTAATATATGGAATTAGAATACATTGAGCTGTGTGTTCAATGAACGAAAACCGATCGCAGTGTTCTCCCTGTGACACTGCAGAAAATCAGGCTTTATTCTTCTCGATAATATAATCTTATTAAACTGAGAGAGCTGGTGCCGGTCCTGATTCAGCGATAGGGTGAAAACTTTCCCCCTGTCGCCCCTAAATAGTAATTCAATGAAATAAGGTCACAAATAACCGAGAGAGGTTTTAATTAAGAAATCATAATTAACCCGAGCACAATGCATATTTGTTGAGGACCGCAGGAACGAGGAGCGAAGGGGCGGGGGGGACGAGTCGGTAAATCATCGATGTCTTTCTGCTCTTAATTAAACCAATGAATTGCGAATAATTATTACAATTAACGCAGTCTATCTCTCGCCTATATAGAAAAAAAAACCGGCGGCACTGGTTCCGAGAGTATTTTTGCAACATTCCGCCAACTTTAACGAGGATCTTGATAAAGTTATAATTAATAGCATATGAAAGGAATCCGCGGTTAATTATTGCGCCGAGTTACTCTTATGCGAGTGGAAACTTTTAGTATTTCAGTAAATCAACGGAACATGTGTAGGCATCGTTTTATATCAGCTTGAATGGCCAACAGAGTTTCAGTCGGATTATTAATTGCTTCAATGGTATTATGTAATTTTATTCGAGATTAATATTTACCACAATTATTATTGGCAATTATACCAGTAAAACAATTTTTATAATATAAATGTAATTCCTTTCAAAAAATGGAAATGTTTAAGTGTTAAATTTGAAAAAATAGGACTAATATGAATAAGTTTCAATGGTTTTTAAGATTTAAGTCAAAAAACATCTCTATCTTCTCATAAGTAATTTGTATTCTAGTTTTAGATTTTAAGATTTTCTGGAGTTATCTGTAAGGTTTTATTTTTAGATTTTATATAGTCTAAAATAAAATGATCATGTTTAAATATCTAGATTTTTTTTATTTACCTCAAACCTTATATTTTATAATTCTATGTTCGTGTTTTGCGTGCGTAAATCATTAAAAAAATTGGACTATGCATTTGCCTCCTCCGGCCGTGCAATGAGTAATGCGAGCCATACACCCATTTATAAGCCAGAATAAGTATAAAATGCCTTAGTTTTGGGTGATCTATCCTAAACCGCTTGTTAGGGCGCGTTCACGCACCACGCTCCGCCGAGCGCCCCCAAGCTTCACGCTCCGTTGACCGCCCACGCAGAATTATGGATGTGGACTGAAACCCTCAAACCCCGAAACCCGTGCAGCACCGGCCCCCGCCGCCACTTGCATACACGCATATATCACACCGACGACTTCCCAGTTTAATTATCGGGATGAGCGGCGGGGACGCCGCCGCCGCCATCATAAAAATATCGGATCGAAGAGTCCGGATTTCGGATTTATTCCCAATTTCCTGCGAGATTCCACGGAAGACTAGCTTCCAGACATCGAACACCGGAAGCACAATCGCATTAAAATATGTTCAACGCTCGATTAACAAGAGTAAATATTGCCCGCATTTCCCCGCATTTTCCACTTTTTCGTCTGCGTAACGTCGTTGCCGACGGTTATGCGTCATAGTCTTTTCCTGGACGTTCCTGCCGCCCTACGGGCCAGCAGTAAATCATCGCTAAAGACATGTTTTGGGGCTGGCGCACAAACAGAAAAGGAGTGCTCCTGTTTATGTGATTCCGAGCGAGATAACGCGGGCGATGATTGTTACAAGACATCTGCAACTGTTATAAATGTCGGGTCGTTCTGGTTACCAGCAGGAAGTGGGGTCATTTTTTCCTACGGGCTTTTACGCGGTCTCGTAAATTTTATTTATTATTTAATACGCAGACAATTTGTTCCGTTAACACATTGTCTGCACGAGCAGTGAACTGCTAAACTCGAGCAGCACTTTTACATCTATTTTTGCTTCGGGAATTTAATTAACACGGTTACACCACTACAAGCACGCGTTTATAAAACGGGGATGAAAATTATGTTTTAAATCTACTTGTAGAAAACTTACCACCGAGAAGCTAATTCAGTATTTCGTATGAATATATGTAAAGTGAGTTCAAAAATATGTCCGCATTTTCGATAATTTCTAAATAATATAAATAATACACATTTCAATCATTCATATATTTGCTTCAACTATTCACAATTTTAGTTCTGTTATTATAGAAAGTCTCTGGCTTTGATGTAAAGATCTAGAAAGATTATTTTGTACATCCTAATTGGAATTTAACTTTTACCTTAGCAAAAAAAATTGGGCGAAATAGTCACTCGAGGCAACATTCGGAGATTCATGAGGTTACAGACTCACTAGAGCAAATTGAAAGTCTACAAAATAGTCAAGTCTACCCAAACCGCCAAAATTCTAGTAACTTCCATAGACGAAATCAAAGACCTAAACAAAAATCCTCCAGTTACAAAATAATATATAATTTTATTCTAAAAAAAATAAATAAACAGGATATCATTATAAATTATTGTGTTCAACAGTTAATACTATAATAATATCGCTGGTTCATCTTCTTCTTCCCTCCGTCCTCGCCTCGGGAATTGTGGGTAATTGACCCGTCTCGGGCTATCGGTATTGAGGGATCCATGGTTGCTTCTTTAAATACCTGCATTACTATATTTTGTTATTTAGTAATAGGTTTTTAATTTTTAATTTATAAGCAGGATATTTAAGCGTCCGTACATGTTCCTGTAGCTCGTTGTATTTTTTAATTGCGTCTGTTGTTAGTGTATAGTTTGGTTGTGGATTTCTCTGCTCGTAGATCTGATTTCCTTCTTGTTTTGTGGTTGTGTATGTCTTTGTTTGTTTTTAGTGTGATATTCGTTTTAATAAGCTTGTTTTTAATTTTGTATATTAAGAGTAGGTCATTTAGTGCAATGATGTTTTCTATATTCAGTTCTTGCGTTCTTATGTATAATTCATTTGTATTCGATTTTTTGTCCATTTTATATAATATTTTTAATACACGGCTTTGTTGAACTTGTAGTTTTCCAATATTTTTCTTAGTTGTATTGACCCATATATTACTTAAATATCTAATTTTTGATGTGAAAAGTGCGTGATATATTTGTTTTCTTATTTCTGTTGATATGTAGTTTCTTATTTTGTAGATCGAGGCTATAGTTTTTGTATTGTGCTGTATTAGTTGGTTGATGTGTCCATCCCATTTAAGGTTATCTTGAATTTTTAAACGTAAGTAATCAATTTCTTTTACTTGTTTTATTTCCTGTCCTCTTAATTTTATTTTGTTTTTGTTTCATTTAGTGTTAGTAAGTTGTTATAGTACCAATTTTCAAGAATTTTTAGGTCTGAATTTATGTTTTCTTGTATTTCCGGGTAGATATTTCCTGTATATATTAGGCATGTGTCATCTGCATATAAGTATGATTTTCCCTTCAGATTTAATTCCATCATATCATTCGTGTATATTATGTATAATATTGGGGGAAGTATGCCACCCTGTGGTATTCCGTATTCTGCATACATCTGTTGGCTTTCTATATTATTTATAATTGTTGTTTGAGGTCGGTTCGTTAAGTATGTTTTCAGTAGGTTTATGTCTTTTCTGTTTCGTATTCCTATTGTCATTAGCTTTTCTATCATAATATCTTTTGAGATTGTGTCGAAGGCTTTTTTTAGGTCTATAAAAATAGCGACAGTTTTTTGTTTTTCATATGATGCTGTTTTTATTTCATTAATTAGGTCGTACGCTGCAGACGTTGTTCCTGAATGCTCTTGGAATGCATCCTGTTGTTTTTGAATTATATTATGTTGACTTAGGTGCTTGTTTATTTGAATTTGCATAACTTTTTCCAGTATTTTGTTTAATGTTGATAGTAGTGATATTGGTCTATAGTTTTCGGGGTTAGTTGTATTTCCTTTTTTGTGTACTGGTATTATAATTGTTTTTTTCATATATTCTGGGTAACATCCTTCATCCAGTACTTTATTTATTATTTTAATTAGTATAGGTATCAGTGCTCTTTTGTTTTGTTTTATTAGGTAATTTGTAATTTTGTCAAATCCAGGTGTTTTGTGTCCTTTGAGTCCAATTATTATATTATTAACTTCTTCGTAGTTTGTATGTTTAAAGGTCAATACAGTAATTTGTCTTTTCGTTTTTGTCGCAGCCGGTGGTTTTTTTGGATCTATGATTTGTTCGGCTAATTGTTTGCCTATATTTGCGAAATAATAATTGATTTCATTCGAAATCTCAGTTTTATTTTTTGTGAGTGTTCCATTTTGTTTCATTATTTCATCAATTTCTTTTTTTTTTCTTTCTTTCTTGTAGATTTGATTGTTTATTATTTTCCATATTTTACTTGGATCGTTTTGGTTTATTTCGAATTTTCTTTGGTAATATCGTTTTTTTTTGTTTTTTATCAATGTTGTGGTTGTTTTCTTTTGCCTCGAGTATTGTTCCTTTAAAATTTCGTTGTTGGGATTTTTAAGGAATTTTTTATGTAATTTAGATCTAATGTTAATTTGATTTATGATTTCTTCGTTAATCCAAGGGTTTTCTTCTCTTCTCTTTATATTTTTGAATTTTTGATTATTTTGTATTATATTTTCTAATTTGTCTGATAGTTTTTTAAAACTGTTGATTTCATTTATATCTATATGGTTTATTTGATTTGTTATATGTTCATAGTTCGTTTTTTTGGTTGTGCTAATTTTATATGTTGGTTTTATTTTTTTAATTAATTTTATTTGTATTCTCAGGGCATATGGTCCGATAAAATTCTAAAATTTTTATTTTGTTTATGAGGTTAGTTCTATTTATCAATACGTGATCCAGTATAGCATTGTTACCGTTATTATTGAGACGCGTATATTTTTTTTCACATATTTTGTTTTTGATTTTATAGTTATTTTCAGTTAGAATACTTGTGTATTCCTTTGTTGTTTTATTTTTTTCTAGCAAGTTTATATTTATATCACCTAGTATGATGTGATTATTCTTCTTCTTAAAAATATGATTTTTTAATGTATTTTTCAGAATATAACAGTTAATGTGTGGTGGCTTGTATATAAGGGTGAATGTAATATTGTGTTCTATTAAATGTATTGTTAGAAATTGTATTTTTTTAATTGTTTTATTTGCTATAGTCTTATAGTCAATGTCATTTTGTATGTATATTGCTATTCCCCCTCCTCTTGAATCTCTTGAGTTGAATTCTGCTTTATAATTATGTAGTTTAAATAAGTGTTCATTATGCTCAGGTTATTTTGTATTTTTCGTAGTATTTCTATTTCATGAAATTTATTTTTTATACTTCTAGCATTGTGTAAATATATATTACACATGATTTTAAGTTAGTTTGTGATGTTCATATTTTATTTTTTTGATGATTAGACAATTTTGTCTAAATCTACGTGAGTCCTGATTTTCATTTTGTTACTTGTTTCAGTCTTCTTAATATATATATTTCCATCTCTTGTCCATAGAAACTTATATTTGTGTTCTTTTTTTAGTTCTCTTGCTTTATAGAAAAGTGTGTTTGTTAATGGAGTGAGTTGTTCATTTATGTATATTTCGTTTGAAAGTTGTATGTACTATCCAAAATCTTGCTGTCAATATTACCAATAAGGCATTCGCAGTATATACCATGATATTAATTAATGAATTATTGAAGAGATCTACTAATCACCATTAAGAGATAATAAAATAATGATCAAATGAAACGAAGCAGAAAAATGTTCTAACGCAAACCAGTCCTATTGGATATTTCTAGAAAAGCTCACCTGAAAATGGTACATATCGCAAAACTGTCCTCATTTGGATCTACAAAACACCACGAGAATATAAAACGTTGCGAAACAAAATTTATAATTATATAAGCAAATTTTTGAATACAATAATAAAATTTCTGCTAGCTTTTTTATAGAGCGGTCTCAAAACAGATCCTTGAGGTACACCATCAAGGATCTGTTTTGAGACCGCTATGATTTTTGGTTTATATTATTGACGTTTTTAAATCTATCAGCCTTGATTATATTTTTTTAATTTGCTGATGGCACCACAAAATATGAAACTATAAACAATATATATATATATACTTTTTTTATTGATGTGCTTATTGCATTTTGTCATATTTAATCTGTATTTCGTTTTTATTTTCCTTTTATATTTGCCTTATTAAGGTCACCTGTTTTTTTATTTGTGCGTCGCCTGTCTTTCATCTGTTTATCGTCTATCTGTTAAGCGTTTCTCTGTCTGAAATCTATTTGATGTGTATCCTTTATCTTTCTGTCATCCGTTGACCGTTCTCTGGTCTGACTGTCTGGTTTCTTTCTATCATCATCTTTCATCCTTCTTTGGTCTACCTATTGTATTTCTGTTGACTGTCTACTTGTTTTGTTTTTCTGTCGTTTGTTTGTCTTCTGTATATCTATCTGTCGTCTTTTTGTGGTATCTTTGTTATCTATGTTTTATCTGTCTCTGGTATATTTGTCAATTGCCTGTACTTGTTATCATTCTGCTATTTGTTTTTAAATCTGTATGTCATCTGCCTATCTGTTATCTGTTATTTGTTTGTCATGACTATGTTTTTGGCATTTCATTCATATATCTTTTCATGACTGTTGTTTGTCTCTATTTATCATCTATGTTATTCACCATTCTCTGTGATCTCTCTGTCCTCTAAGATTAAAACCTGCAGTTTTCTATATTTATCAATTGTATTTTTTAATTATACATTACTTCCTATGTTTTTTGTCATTTATCTATCGTCTGCATGTATTTGTATCTGTTCAGTGTCTGTTCATTATCTGTTTTTATATGTCTGTAGTTTGCCTGTCACATACTTGAAGATCTTGATTTCCAAGATCTTTCGAATATTCCGGAACCCTCAGAAAAAATATGGTTATAATTTGAAAGAGAACTTTTATTAACTGAAATCATTCGGAATTTTCCAAGTAAATCTTGGCATCTTGAAAGAGGAGTCAAAAAAATTTAAATTCTTGAAAAAAAAAATTACTTAGAATCGGATTTTTTTGGTATCTTTAAATAATTTCTCCAACTTGATAAAGACTGGAAAAGCTTTAAATAATTTGAATACAAGATTCTCACAGTGAGGGGAAGGAGTTTCAGAATTATTACAGAATTTTTGGAAAAACTTTAGAAAGAAATTGCTGCACTTATTTAAACTCTAGAAAAAATTATTACACTTTGAAAATTTCTAAAAAATTGAAACTAGTTTCTCTTAAATATTGGGAAAAATAACAATTTAGAGGAATTAAAGAATGGAACAATGCCAAGAGGGAATACCAGTCAACATGTGAAAAGAAAAAGTCAGCATGGGAAAATAAACAAGTAAAATCAATAAGAGAAATTAAAACAGAACAGGAGGATATGAGTAAAACATAGTTTGGCACTTTTTTCACTTGTTTAAGTTCTATTTTCTTGAGTGCTTTTTTGGCGGCAAGACGGAATTGCTCTGCTTCTTCCGGTCCTAATCTTGAGGCAGCCATTTCGATGTCGTTAATGATGTCTTCTATGTAGTTCTTGTTTGAGTGGACTGCATGATTTAGGCCTTTTTTCAGGAGATTCAGTTCGTTGTTAAGGAAACATTCTTCGGTTTTGTTATGAATTAGTATTTGTGGAATATTTTTCGTTGTTGTTTGTTTGGTATAATTATTATGGTGTTGTTTATTGGATAAGTATTTTAGTTTCTTCTGTATTGTGGTGGATTTTCTTTTTACTTTAGCACTTATTACTGAGAACATTTTCATCAGAGATTGCTCAAAGGGAGATGAATAGTGTATGTTAACGGATGGACGCGGAAGACGTCCTCGTGTTGACGGACTGTCAAGGAAGTAGCACCGACGGTACTTTCTGGAACCAACACGCACTGGAGGCGGCCCAGGGGTCCCTGGCGAGGCTCACCATCGATTAGCAGCCGCAGGCTTCGATTAAACAGTTTCCCTTCGGTGATACTTGCTTGGGCTTCCACGCCACGTCAACGTATGGGCACCGGCTAGCTGTGAAACAGAGTAAAAGAACAAGAGAAAGTGTGTAAATTAAACATGGGGCCGGAGAAGAAGAAAATATATTACAACAGAATAGACAGAAAATAGACATAGAAAATATACAATATATACAAGAGCAAGAGGCTTGAATCGGCGGAACCGACCAGGCTGACCACCGCTGCTGATGGCAGACGACTGGTAAAGAGCGATGGTCGGGCCTGGTTTTATATGGTGATCTCAGGTACCGCGGCTTTGTTCTTGTCACGTAGGCACGGTAATTCTTGGAACAGGTAATTATCCTCGTTCGCCGAAAAAGGGTCCGATTTATTGTTCGGCACTGGCAGCTGCACATTTTGGAAAATTATCTCGTTTGGATTATTTCAATAATGCGGAATTTATGCAAATTATTATTAGGAGCAATGGGTAGCTCGTAAAATGGATTAAAATATAATTACGCATTTGTTACCACGTTCAGGTAAACTGAACGCCGGTAACATGTAAACGTTGAGAAAATGAATACCTTTTTCAGGGATAGTATAAGCGAAGATAATATAATAATAAGAACATATCAGGAACGTATGATAGTGGACCTAAGAAGTGATTCAACGGAGGTTGAGCTTGAGAAGGCAATAGATGGGATGAAGGGAAATAGTGTTTGTGGCCCAGGAGAAGTAGAGGTTAAGGCATTGAAAATATTAAAAGAAGAAAAGGGAGAAGAATGGAAGCGACTTGCAGAACAGCTGAAGGTGATATGGAGCAGGAAGAGGGGAATACCGGAAAGTTGGACACAAGCGGAAATTATTCCGGTGCACAAAGGAGGTGACAAAGAAGATCCAGCCAACCATAGGCCAATAAGTGTAACAAGTGCAACTTATAGGTTATGCATGAAGACTAGAGGTGGAGATGGAGAGCAAGGGTATTATTTCCGACAGCCAAGCAAGGTTCAGGAAAGGTAGAGGGGCAGTGGACCATACACTAACTTTGAACCAAATCATTGATAAGGGAATTGAAGAAAGGGGGAAAGGTCTACATACTATTTATAGACTTGAAGGGGGCATATGACTCAATCAATAGGGAGAAACTGTTTGAATGTATGAGACAAAAAGGGGTATCAAATGAAATGAGAGAGTGGGTGGAAAGAGTGTATCAGAAGACAGAATGGAGTGAAAGGGTCTGGGGAAGAATTGAGGTGGTTTAGAACAACTAAGGGGCTAAGACAGGGATGTCCAATCTGTTCATAGCAGATGCCGAAAATCACTAATTGGTGTGCGGTGTCCTGCTGCATGCAACTTTCTATAGTTTGACAGGGTTTCTTCCAATTCGAGGTGACAGTGAAGGTAGGCATACTTCCTTAGGTATTGAGTTTCGGTTTCGGCTTCTATTGTTCGGAAGCCTAATCCACCTACTGTGTGGGGTAGGTATGCCCTCTGATTGCTAGTTGGTCGTGTTTTAATGTTTTCCCCTGTCATAATCTTTCTTATTTTTTCATCTATTTTACGGCATTTTGATAGTATTAGAGCAGGGACAGGATGGTGGAGTAACAATTGGGGGGATAAAGATTAGAGTGCTGGCTTATGCGGATGACTCAGCAATAATGGCAAAGAGGAATCTGGATTGCATGATAGAGAGAATGAAACAATATTTTGAAAAGAGAAAGTTAAGCGTAAATGTAAAGAAACGAAAGTAATGGTGTGTATGAAGGGAGGAAGAAGGAAGGATGAAAGTTTTTATTGGAACGGAGAGTGAAATGTTTCAAGTACTTGGGGGTAGTTTTTACGCAAAATGGGAGGTGGCAGGAGCACATGAAGTATGCGTCGAAGAAGGTGAAGGCAGCGGCTGGAATTCTGTGGAGAGAATGGGGCAGGAGAATGAGAGATTCAATGGTGGCGAGCGAGATCGTATGGAAAGTATGCTTGAGGTCAATATTAATGTTTGGAGCAGAAGTGTGGGGGTTCAGCATGAAAGAGAGTATGGAAGGAGTACAAACATGGTGGATCAAGAGAATGTTAGGGCTTGAGAAGAGTATGCCATGGTATGGAAAAAATGGTCAAAGTATGAAGGAACAATTAGAATGAATGGACAGAAAGAAATTACGAATGGAATACTAAATGAGACGGACAAGATGGATACAGTGGTGACTCAGTGGGAAAAGGGTAGATATGAAATGTACAAAAAAGTAGGCTGTAAAAGAAATGGTAGGAAGGGGTAAAATATTCGAAAGTGTAATAAAGATTATCCTGAGGGATGTTGATAAACAGGAAAGATGGAAATAAATAGACAAAAGCATATAAAACCCAAAGTATAAACAAATAGCAGAAGAGGCGGACAAATCCGAATACTTCTAAGGAAGAAGCGATTGAATAGATGTGGCAGCGAAGAACGTGGAAACCGCTATTGGATGAATGAGGAGGGGAGAATGTGCCGATTGTGTGGAAAGGAAGAAGAAAGATGGGAGCACTGGAGGATTGACTGTGTGGGGACTAGAGACGTGCGGAAAATGCGATATGGTCAAAGGGAATGGACAAGGTTACTGAAAGGCTGAAAGGGGGGACTGAGGCAATGGACGTAATAAGGAAGATAGAAGAAAAGAAAAAGATAAGTGGGAATAACTAGTTTTTTTTTGAGTCAGTTTTGATAAATGAGATATTTAATAGAATTTGCTCTTGTAGAAATTATGCCAATAAAGGATTAATATATATATATACAGTGTGTCTGCTTAAGTTCGCACCATATGGAAAACTTTTTTATTATTAATTTTACGAAAAAAAGTTATTCTTTATAAAAAGTTCTGCTTGGTCCAAAACTTAAAATACAATCATCAGATATCAAACTTTTCAATCTTTTTAAATCTATAATTGGATATAATTGCATATTAAAACATAGTTTTTCATTCCGAACAAATTTTCATAATTATAATTTTCGATATTGTCACAAATAAAGGTACTTTACTCTTGAGAAGAATTCATATTTTTTGACATTACTCGTATACTGCTTAAAAAATTTGATATCTGATGATTGTGTTTTAAGTTTTGGATCAAGCAGAACTTTTTATAAAGAATAACTTTTTTTCCTAAAATTAATAATAAAAAAGTTTTCCAGATGGTGCGAACTTAAGCAGACACACTGTATATAAGAATTTTGAGGTTTACAAAAATATCTAGGACACATGTTAGAAAAGTTGCTAGAAAAAATTAAATTTGCTTTTTTTTAAATGTTAACTTTAAAAAATAATTCTTGCAGCTTCTATAAACTTTTTTTTTTCCTCAAAGAAATTCCTTGCAGGTTAGAAGAAGTTCTCTAAACTAAAAATGGAAACCTTGAAGTAAATCTTGGAATCTCGTAAGTGGAACCGCTACAAAATTTTGATGCCTGGAAAAAAATGATTTCAGTTTGAAAGCGAAATTCTATTAACTAGAACTTTAGAAAACGTTACCGCCATATTAAACAAAAAGTTTGAAAGGAAAAATTCTAGAACCTTAAAATAATTTCTGCAACTTTATAGATAAATTGCTGCCAAATCCTAGAAGATTATTGCAGTTTAAAAGTAAAGTTATTGAAATTTTGCAGAATTTTTGTTCTTTGGGAAGAAAACTTCTGAACATTCTCACAGTGTGGGGAAGGAGTTTCAGAATTATTAGAGAATCTTTGGAAAAACTTTATTTATTTAAACTCCGAAAAAACATTTCAGTTTGAAAATTTCAAAAAAGTTTCTTTTAAATATTGGGGAAAATGACAATTTTGAGGTTTATAAAAATATCTAGGACACCCAAAAAGATTCCTGCAACATGTAAGAAAAGTTGCTAGAAAAATTAAATATGCTTTTTTTAAATGTAAACTTTGAAAAATAATTCTTGCATCTACTATAAACTTTTTCCTTAAAGAAATTCCTTGCAGGTTAGAAGAAGTTCTCTGAACTAAAAACAAAATTTTGAGGCCTGGAAAAAAAATGTTACAGTTTGAAATGGTGGAAAATTTAGAAAACGCCCTATTAAACAAAAAAATTGAAAGGGACGTTTCTAGAAAATTCTATAACCTTAAAATAATAATTTCTGCAGCTTTATAGATAAATTGCTGCCAAATCCTAGAAACCTCTAAAAGATTATTGCAGTTTAAAAGTGAAGTTATTGAAATTTTGCAGAATTTTTGTTATTTGGGAAGAAAATTTCTGAAAATTCTAAAATATTGAAAAAAATTGTCACAGTTTGGAGAGAAGTTTATAAATATAAAATATCGCTGTAGTTTGAAAGGGAAAATGCTAAAAAAATTATATACTTCAAAAATTTTATCAGATATGATGGACAATTTAGACTTTCTGTCGATTGTCCTAATATCATTTTGTGGTCTCTAGATAATATATCTTTCATTTCGTTTCTCCGTCATCCACCTGTTGTTAACTATTATTGATAATTAATGTTTCATATTTAATTCCAAAGTTTTGCTAGTCTAAGATTATTAGATAAATTATTATCGTGTTTTTTATATTATAACATTTAATCATAATAATGGTTGCGACCGTTACTATGTGGTAATTCATGATAAACACTAAAATAAATGTGTGTTGTTGTAATTTATTTTATATATTTTACAATAAATTTTAGTGGTAAAAACATAGTAAGTGTTTTATTTTAGTATTATAATATTTATTTTTTTGAATTATTGTTTCCTTATTAATAACAGCCACGTTTGGAAATATTTTGGATCTCATCAGCGCTTTAGATAATAAATGAATACGATTAAGTTATTTTTTTATGTTGTGTGTAAAATTATATAAATATACTTATAGCATTTTGATTATTTATACAACATTAAAATTAGAATCGATTTTTACTCTATTTTTATACATTTTTTCACTTTGTAAGCTTTTTTCTCCCCAAGAGAATTACCACCAGCAGCCAAATATAATGGCTCGAGTGGAAGAACATGAAAATTCGTGAACTCCGCCTTCAAGGTCTACGGTCAAAATTTTAAAGTGATTTATTGTATTTATGTTTGTATATTATGTATATTTTTTTATAGAACTTGTAAAGTAAATAAACTAAACTAAACTAATTCATTGTGTGTAATAACGAGAGCACTTTTCTTTGTTTAAACATCTCAAGTGAAGTACGTATTAGGGTTAAATAAAGTAATGCTGTTTTTATTTATAACCCTATAATGTATTTATTTATAAATCGATGAACTTCATGTCTACAATGACACCGAGCCATTAGGTAGGAAATTATTCCCATAGATTTTTTCCCCCAGCGAAACTACACCGCGTAAATGGGTCGCATTCGAAAAGCTTTTACGTTAATAGACGACTAATTGCATATTTCTGCATTCCCATCAATTTAACAAATTCACAACTATTAATTGAATGGGAAAATTATACTTCCGCGCGCGCGTACGTGCTTAATTTAAAATCAATTCCGTACATGTATATATATGTTTTTTTTTTGAGCGCGGAAAAGTTTACTTACGGGTTTATCTATTATTCATAGGTATATCGCATTGATCACTCAGAGCGCATTGACATTTCGGTGCATTTTAATTATGGCATCGAGTAATTGAAATTGATTTTCAGGTTGAAACTTTTATTGAAACTTGTGTGTGTATATTTTTTATGGGGCAATCGTTTTAATTGCAGGATGGAACACAAAGGGGAGGCTATAAAATGTCGAAATCAATCACGATGTTACTATCTACGAGTTTGAGTATGGAGTCGAGATTAAGATCTGTGTCGGTTTTATTTTTATTACTGCTGTTTAAAATTATTCGATGAGGGTAATTTTTATTCAATTATAAGAGAAATGAGTAATACACATGTCGACAATTAATTTTCTAATAATTATGAAAATATATTATTAGAACATTACTGAAATAAGAACTCGTAGTTAAATTGCAGTCATTCGAAATGTGGTGAAAAGAAGGATGCTTTGCATATCCTAGCCTAACGTAACCTAACCTAACCTAACCTAATTACATAAAATGGGAAAAGAATACGTAGTAACTAACAGCATAAAGAGATCAAAGCTTCAATATCTAGGACAAGGATTAGGTCCAGGATTATAATTGGTGTAACTGTGTTATAATTTTCTGATTCGTTTTGTAGCTTGGTATCTTCTCTTCTTTTAAGCAAAAAACGGAGAATAGATTTAATCTTCTTGTAAAACTAAGACTTATCTTCTCTTCTTTTAAGCACAAAACGGAGAATGTAAAACTAAGACTTGAGGATTTAGATAACAAAGGTAAACATTTTGAAGAAGAAAACACTGGGATGAAGAATTTATTATTGCAAAAGCTCATTATAAAAACTTTAAAATATATATTACAAATAATAAGGGCTAATAAAAATGAGTACATATACTATTAATGCATTCTGGAAGATATCTCGTTAACTTTTTTCTACACCCCACCATCCATTACGAGGACAGATAATTAATAATTAATAATGCAGATTGTTACGATTAAATTGAGTTGTACCCAAGTTATGCTGCGTCTATAGTTTTAGTTGTGAACTGTTCCTTGCAATGGGCTTGCGGAACGTAATGACGTTAATTATATTAGCCACACAGACTTGTAATTGGTAACTCTATACGACGTATACCCATACACCCCCGGGCTTCAGAAGACGTGAGCAAAAAACCGATGCGCCACGTTAATATTATACGGGCCAAACTAAATAAAGGGCCATTATGTATCGTCACAATTTGCGGTTTTTATACCCGCCTGCCCTGCCTACCTACCTACCTGACAGACATTTAGATATCGTCCCACTGCCTTCAGCACAGTTTTATTAAAAATCGGCAAGCGGTGTTTTATTGCGATTTTTTAATTTAAAATCGCAATATTCCGTTTTATTTAATAACCAGATTGAATTTACAAATCCTATAAAAACACACTCCAACGGTATACAATGGTATTATTAAAAATATTAAATCGCAATTATTACACAATACCCCACTTTATCTTTCAGACTCGCTTCAGTAATAAATAATAACAATATTTTAGGAAACTAGAACAATCGTTCAATAACCCAAAAAAGTTACAAAACATTAACGCCTCCACAATTGAACCTTTTGTTTTCTCTGATTGGACTATTTGTCTTAAAGAATGATTAATATAATTTTAAATAATACATAAAAAATTTCATCAAATTTATAAACCACTTCCGAATGTCATTATTTTATGCAAATGAAAAAGATCACATGAATTATTTAAAGTTATATACCCGTGTTTTATTTATATATATAAAAAAAATAATTGTTTGTATAAGGTAACACCAAGTAGAATACATTATCATAAAAATTATATAAAAAACATTATAATGGAATATATAAATTGTTTCTAATTGTTCCCTTTCTAATTTCAGCAGGGGGACATTTATTTTTATGAGTTATGGAGGCCATTTAAGTAATTAATGTAAAATAGTATGTGTGTGTAATGTTTTTTTTTGGGGGTTGGTTGCTTGTATAATACGTTTTCCGGTGGAAATTGCAGTATAAATTAATTTGGCGGTATTTTCGTGAACGAGCCACGTTCGTAATATAAAAAAAAAGGAAGAGGAGAGAAGAAGGAAGGTAAAAACGTTATATTTTATCCTCGTGGCTATTCCGTGCCTTAGAGCTTGAAGGCGACGCACGGAGCCAATGCAATTAGCAGTGTTGTCTCCGGAGCCATTGTTGCTTACCGGAGCCCCGCGTGACCGGATTCCCAGATTCGCAATGTATTTGGCGCGTTCATGTCCGAGCCTTTGACGACCCGGCGGAACCTTTGAAGTCGGTCCGCTTAATTTAACTACGTTAACTGTTTTAAAATTGTCAAGTTTTGCTTTTAACTTATTTTAAGTTTTACGTAATCCAGCGGAAATTCCTTTCAAGGCGGCGAGGTTTTTTCGAAGGAAATTTCGCTTTGCTCCGCACCAGCTCTTTCATCTAATTCAACCTTTTGCTGATAAAAAATTATCGATTCCTACATGTGTACACATATAGGCGTTTTTACTTTTCAACTTCAACTTCAACTATACATTAATATTTCCATCCAAATTATAATATCTATGTGATTATTATGTATGAATACTACAGAAAGATGACGGATGGATGATAGACAAACAGTAGACAAACAACAAAAAATAACCATCAGGCAACAGACAGATGAAATATAGATGAAAAATAGAGGGCAGACAAAAGTCATATAGACAACAGATATATAAAAAAGAGAGACTTCAAATATCAAATGATAATAAAATAAGAGACAGGAAAATATTAGAGAAATGACATAGACGCTAGAGAGACTACAAAAAGAGACTTATGATGAGCAGATGAAAAACATATTAAAGACAGCCAGAATAGACAGACAACAGACAGATGAATAATAGGTGACAAATAGACGACAAACAAAGGGCAAATACACCACTGATAGATGAAAGACAGAGAGTTTTTAATAAAGTTAATGCTTGTTGCGCTACACTCTTGATGGAAACAGAAACACGTGTCAGGCAACTGAAAATAAAAACAATATGGAACAAAACAAGTGTTATTCTCCACCTAATAGAAAGACAGAGACTTTAGAAAGGCAGATAAATAACAAGACAATAGACATCAGACCATAGACACATTCAAATTAAACTTTACAAAATAAGACACGTTTGTTTTTGAGTTACACAGATTTATTGTTGAAAAAAAAACAATTCTTGCAGTTTATAATGCTATATGTTATGTTATATTTGTCATTATCATACATGCTTTATAAAAGAATATTAACAAAACGTGGACAAAAAAAATACATACATATAAAGAATACAAATTTTGTCAGCATGCTGAAGGGCGGAATTCATTAGCATCAAATGTTCTTCCATTCAAACCCATACTTTCCTCCGCTGTTCCAAACGATTCAGCATTGGATACTTATTTTGTTTAGCATTTAGGTGCTTATTATTCCCTTGATTTCGTGATGTCTTTAATAAACTTTTCAAAATGAAGTTTCACCAAGTATCCGTCCGACCAATCCAAATTCAAAATAAAACAAATAACTTTTGTGATATCACTTCTTTATTAACACTTGCTATTATAAATTGGGTAAATTAAAGCACTCGTTATGTTCCTTGCTATTATAGTTTCGACAACTTCAGTTTGTCATTATCAAACAGTTAATTTGTTTGATAATAACAAGCTGAAGTTGTCAGAACTATAGTAACAAGTGTTATTAAAGAAGTGACACCAAAAAAGTTTTTGGTTTTGTTTTAAATTATCTACAATTACAATTTTTTCCGATAGACAAATGTCAATTACATGACAGAAAAATCAGACTCATATGACAGGCAGATGGAAAGAAATGCTATGGTGACGACAGATACACTCTACCAGAAATACGAATAAATGTTTACATATTTTTCAATAATTCTAATATTTACTTTTAGGAAACGAGAATTTTTGTAATCGAAAAATTTCAGCATTTTAAAAATTTTATTTTTCAGTTCTAAAATTTTTCAGCAACTTTTCTTTTATATTTCTAGAATATTTGAATAATTTCTATTTCGAATTGCAAGTATTTTAATCAAATATCTATAAAAGTTTCTCTTCACATTTCAAGAACTTTGTTGATGGTACTGGAATTTAGAAACTATGTTTAGGTAAATAGTCTAAATATTAATCAAATTAATTGATGAAAATAAAAGTAAAGATAACTAACTGCCTGGCAGTGCTTTAGTACGAGGAATGGTTGTTTGTTTTTAGTGTTATTTATTTATTTATTTATTTATCTTTGGTCTCCTTTCTTAAAAATTACAAATATTACAAATCATTACAATAAAAAAAACATGCGAAAGCAGCAAGGGCGGAGTTCACAATTGCAAATCGTGTTCTTCCACTCAAACCCTTCCTCTTCTATGATGCTGAGGGAGCAAATATTCTGTTGATCATCTGGAATTCTTTTATAAATGCTTTTACTTTCTTTTTATCCCATTTTTAGGGGAGACATTTGACCTTTGCTAAGAGAAATTATTTTTTCTAATTTTGTTTTAAGTTTCTAGAATTTTCAAGAAGTTTTTCTGATTTTAAGTTTATTTTATTAATATCCTAGCAGCAACTATTTTTCTTTTAGAATTTCTAGAATTTCTCAAGAAAAAGTTATTCAAATTTTAAGTTTTTTTTGATTAATATTCTAGCAGCAACTATTTTTCTTTTAGATTTCTAGGATTCCCTGCAATTTCTCATTTAAATTTCCAAAAATGTTCTTTAAGAATTCTAGAATTGTTTATACAGATTACTATATTTTCGACATTTGTAAAATATGTTGTTCTTCAAAATTGCGATAATTTTAACTTTTTCTTCTAGATTGTTCCATTTGATAACAATTTCTCTTCCAAAATTCAATAATTTATGTATTATAGAGTGCTTTTTAGATTTTTTGAATTTTCTTGAAATTACTCTTTAAAATTTCCAAATTTAATTAGTATTCTAGCAGCAACTATTTTTCTTTTAGATTTCTAGAATTTTCCAACAATTTCTCATCAAAATTTCCAAAAATGTTTTTTAAGAATTTTAAAATTGTTTATGCAGATTACTAGAATTTTCGACATTTTTAAAATATGTTGTTCTTCAAAATTGCGATAATTTTTACTTTTTTTTTCTAGATTATTCGATTTGATAACAATTTCTCTTCCAAATTTCAATAATTCTTGTCTTGTAGAGTTCTTTTTAGATTTATAGAATTTTACTGAAATTACTTTTTTAAATTTCAAAAAATTCAAGAGTTTCTGTATTTTTTTCTTAAATATTTTCGAGCAATCCTTTGTAATTTCATATTTCGTCAAGAATTCTAAAATTGTTCATGCGTATTACTATAATTTTCTAGATTTCTAAAATGTGTTTGCTTTTGCAAACAGTGAGAATCTTTACTTTTCCTTTGAGATTTTACTATTTGACAATTTCTCTTCCAAATTGCAATAATTATTTGCTTATAGACATGACAAAAACGACAAATAATGGTCAGATGAAATACAGATGAAAGACGTCAGTCAGACAACAGATGGATGATAAACAGTTGAAAGACAGATAAAAGGCAGAAAAGAGAAATACAAAAAAATCATAGAAAGACGATAGATAAATGTCAAAAATTAACAATCAATCAATAGATGAATTACAGAAAAAAGAATAAATGACAAATATACGATATATATGTGCAGAATGGACGAAACAAAGGCCACAATAAATACATAATGATAACATGTAGACGATTGTCAAACATTTGAAAAGCAGCAATCAGCCAAAAGACAGATGACAAAGACATAAAAGATAGAAGTCAGAAAGATTAAAAATAGATGAGACAGATAAGAGATAGACGACAGGTAGATTAAAATTAGACGAGACAAATGAAAGAAGGCAGTGATTTCAGAAAGAAGACAAACGGATCAAATTACAAGCTAAATCACATACACCGGACAGAAGATGAAAAACCTTTAAAAGGGAACGCGATATGCTCAGAAAATAACAGAACGACGAAAAACATATTATAGATAGATAATAGAGAGCTCAAAGAGAAACATGTATGACAGATAGATGATTGGAAGACAACAGATGAAACACAGTCAACATACATACAACAGAGATGGCAGATAGATGACAAACAGATAATGGCAGATGACATAAAAATACAGAAAAACCTAGGTTGGAGACAAATGACAAATATAAAAGACACAAATCAAATATAGATAACAGAAAGACAGATGGCAGATAGATGAGAAAGATGGATAACAAAACTATTAAAAACAAATGATAAACAAATAATATGCAATTAAAAAATTGAGACGGCAGACAAACAATAAACGGATGACAGACAGACAGGCAACATACATACAACACAGATGACAGATAGATGACAAACAGATAATGGCAGATGACATAAGATGACAGAAAAACGTAGGTTGGAGACAAACGACAAATATACAAGAGACAAATCAAATATAGATAACAGAGAGACAGATGACAGATAGATGAGAAAGTTGGATAACAAAAACATTAAAAACAGATGATGCACAAATAATATGCAATTAAAAAATAAAGACGCAGACAAGCAATAAACGGATGACAGACAGCAGCTAAATTAAAATCAGATGACAGTAAAACAATAGACTCAGAATAGATCAAAAGAGAATTAACTAAGAGAAAGACGATAAATGGTTCACAGATGACAGACGCAGACAGTTGGAAGAAAGAAATTCGGCAGACAGATAAGACAGATATCAAAGAGAAAATACACGTATAACAGGTAGTCTGTTACCAGAAAGTAGGCAGAACATAGACTGATGAAAAACAGACAACAGGTACATAAATTGACCTAAAAATGAAATAGATGATACATAAATGACAGGAAGACCATAGATAGATGGTAGACAGGAAACAAACAAATATGACACAGATAAAAATATGCAATATACAGGCAATACAAATAAGAGACAGATAAATAATATATGCAATATACAGGCAATACAAAGAGAACAGACAGATATTAAACAGATTATAATCAAGCGATAGGCAGATAAAAGAGAGATTCCAAATATAGATAATTTAAGGACCGTTGGCTGGTGATAGATGGATAACAGGAAGACGATAGATAAACGATAGAAAATAACAATCAGAAAACAGGCAAACTAGAGATAGGCGAAAAATAGATAAGATATAGATAACTGACAGACAATAGATAGATAGTAGACAGACTTTAGAGAGAAAACAGATAGGCGGTTAACAAGTGTCTTAGTAAGACTCATTAATATAGATTTACGAAATGTTTTCGTATTTTTAAATTACTAGAAGACAGGCAGATGAAAGACAGAAAACAAAGAAACGACAGCTACATAAATCGATCGAAATGGAGACAGATGAAGAAAGAGAGATTACAAATAGAGGATGGACATACAGCAGGCAAATAAAGAAGAGATTAAAGACATGCAATACAGAGACGATACAGAGACGTAAAACAGACATCAAGCAGATCAGAGAGAGATGAGCAATGAAGACAAACGACAATTATATGAGAGAGGGATAATAGATAAATGACATAGATATCGTAGACAGGGATAGATGAATTAAAAAAATATATAAAAATAATCAGCCAATAGACAGACTTGAGAATTTGAAGTGTGGAAAAGAGAAAGACGACAATCAAAAGACACAGACAACAGACAGATTAAAAAAATCAAGCAAATAACAATACGATAAACATATGTCAGAAAAATGACAGATGACGGACAAATGATAAAAAACAGAGAACAGAGAGATAGTAAGCTTAGAAAAAGTCACAATTTGAGCACAGATAGACAACAGATGAATGATAGATAAATGAAACTCAGATGACAAAAAGGTCATAGACAATAACCAGCAACAAAAATAGAAGAGATTTGTAGAAGAGAAATGGCAGACAGATAACAGAGAAAAGATATATATATATTAGGGTGACCAGAAAAATTTTTTTTTTAGAATCGGCTCTTCTCGAATTAGTCATAGTGATCCTTGAGAAGCCCTATTACCAAATATCAGGTCATTTAATTGAAGTTTAGAGGTCGCTCAAATCAAAAGTCTTCGTTGATACGAAAAGGAAAATCTTCGACACGTTTAAAAACAATATTAAGTGCGATGTTCAGTCCAAGAGGGATAAAATCAATTTGATTAATGCACCCGAGTTAGAGATGAAGATTTTATGAATAATAATGATCCTAGTTTGTGGGAAATAAATGGTGAATATAGTAAAGCAAAAACATATTTATTACAGCTGCGCATGGTAAATGACACGGCTGAAAGCGCCGTAGCGTTGGCTAAAAAGTTTAACACTTTGCACTTAATATAATAATAGTAAACTATTGATGATTTTCAACTTTAGAAATATATATATCTTCACCTGAAGAAGCTACAGTGTAGCGAAACAATTGTAGTGAGTAAAATAAAAAGTTGAAAATCACCAATAGTTTACTATTATTATTATATTAAGTGATAATGGATTTTCAAAATATAAGTGCCTTAACAATCAACGAGATTTAACACTTTGATTACGAATTGAGAAGAGCAAAACCAGTACCTATATAAATATGTGCCTAATCATCAACAGCAATTCCCGAATGCTAAGAAATCTAGTCTTAGAATATTGAAACAGATTTGTGAGAATCACTTATTACCTGAATATATAAACATCGCCGGTTTTCTTCTAATAATTGCTCTTGAAAAAGCTGTAAAAAGCGAAACAAACCAAGTGTTTTTAATTAATTACTTATTACTTGGACTTCCTCTCAAAAATTCAATTGTTTAAACCTGACCTTGACCACGTTTTGAATTAAAAACATAGTTTCCCACATGAGATATGTTATTAAAATGTTAGTACTTAATTTCATAAGCGTTTAATGAATAAAGACAAAAATCTTGAAATCGCCGCTCAGAGCACCTAGACGAAATTCGGGGTTACAAAAAGTGGGAGGTACCAGTAAGTGGTGCAATGGTAATGGCAATAAGTCTTACATGTATTCTTTAGTGTTTGAGACCAAAATTAGACGATGAAGTCATCTGTTAACCAAAGTTATACGTCAAGTTATCCGGAAATACGAAAATTTTGACCAAAATTAACATCTTTTTCTGTGGTTAGCTTATTGGCGTTTCTCCCTCGGTCTTCACCTCAAGAATCTGGGCCATCTGATCCATCTCGGGCTGTTGGTATTGAGGGATTTATGTGCTGTCCTCTGTTTCTTCAATTTATATTTTGTCATTTAGTAGTAAGTTTTTAATCTTTAATTATTATTATATTTAAGACTCCGGATTTTTACATTTAGGTTGTTAAATTGTTTGGTAGTCTCTGTTGTTAAGAGCTGTATATATTGTTTTTTTGTGAATTTTTCAGTCCTTACGTCAGATTTTCTTCTTGTCTTATAGTTGTGTATTTCTTTATTTATAGTGAGTGAAATATTTGTCTTTATAAGATTATTTTTAATTTTATATATGAAGAGTAGGTTGTTTAATGTTATGAGGTTTTTTATGTTTAATTCTTGGGTCTTTTTATATAGTTCTACGGTACTAGTTCTTTTATCTGATTTGAAAAGTTTTTTTAGCATTTTATTTGGTTGTATCTATATTTTTGTTAATTTTTTTTTTGTTGTGTTTCCCCAGATGTTACATATAGATTTTTTGCGGTTGAAGGTACGTAACTACGAATTTTGTCGATTGCTGCCAAAGTGATAGTATTTTGCTGGAATAGTTTAAAGATGTGCGCGTCCCATTTGAGATTCTCTTGAATTTTTAGTCCCAAGTAATCTACTTCTTTGATTTGTTTGATGTCCTTTCCTTTTATTGTTATTTTAAGATCTGGTAATGGGAATTTTTCATTAAACACCATGTAAGTTGTTTTATCTTCGTTGATTGTTAGAAGGTTGTTAAAGTACCAAGTTTCTAATAGTGTTAAATCATTATTGATTGAATTATCAAAGTGTATCACGAAGTGAAAGCTTCCACAATTACTTATTTACTTATATAATGCTTTATTTGGCAAGGCAGTACTTATACGAGTATGTTATAATATGAAAAATTATTGGAATTTACAGTTACAGTAACTATAACAGGTTTTATGCTAGTGCAACAACTTGATATCCTCCATCGCGTTTCTTCTGTCTGAATGGGCGTGAGTATAAAGAATTATTATTAAAATATATGACGATCTTTTCGTATTACAGTAATTACCCTAATTATAACATAACGTAATTGCCATCAATTACGAGCTTCAAAGAATTCTGCTCGAACAGGTTTTATTAAGAGAGACTATGGATGTAACATATACGGTAACGCTTTATTTAGTTTTTGTTGTTACAGAGATTACTTTAATAATCTACATTAATGTGCTGTGATTAATATCTGTACTATTAATCGTATTAAATAAAACTTCTGTTTATCGACGAGTGAATCAATATTTTCACATTCAAATTACCCGATGACTAAATAAGTCTAATGGCCGACGTACAAAATTGTCCGCCATAATTAATGAGTAATACTAGAGCCATTAAAATTCCCAACCCTCCCAGCTTTTAAGAGTTTTACGTTAGTAAATTAGAGCTAAAATAAACGTAAATCGTCGTAAAAATTAATTACGGCTCCAGAGATAGGACGGTGCGTTTTACTCACGGTATTTGATGAATTATCAAAAAGTTGGGGAAAAAGTAGGGAATTTCGGAACGGTGCGCAGCTCGCCGCCCTTATCTGCTTTAAGCAATTGAAAGAGCTAATAGATGTATGTGTAGGTTGTGCAACTGTAATTAAGGTGGTATTGTATTAATTACCGGTTGGCAAGAATGGGGTAATCGTTGAAATCCAATATTTACAATCGGTAATAACACGTTTGAAGCGAGGCCGGTGTGTACCGTACGGGTGAATTTGTAGTGAGAATATCCATCAATTAGGGATGTTATAGCCTAAGCGGCACGTACCGGGGCTGTTTCCCCTTAGGCATTAGGCGCTACACCGTTACTGTCACTGCTAGTTACCAACTTTAGAGTATGCGAGCCCGTCGGGGCCGTGATTCCCAACCTGGAGTATCTTCTATTATTGCGCTATTTATTGATGACAATATTAAATTACTATCGGAATTACCGCAAATGCAATTAGTTTAAACGTGCAACATGTTTAATTGGAGATGACTTTATTGCATATAGAAATTGATTATAATTCTATATTGGTCTCGAGGGTCGACAGCGTTTTCAGTTAATATCAATGGTTATGCATGGAAACAAAAAGTATTATTAATTAACTTAATTAATCAAAGTCTTCATTCGTAATATATGGCTTTTCGATGGGTAGTAAATATTTCTTGAATAATTTTCTCACTTATATCTTGGTGAAACATTATGATAATAAATTTTTCTTCTTCTTAATAAAGAAAATGTTTTAGTATAAGTAAACTGCTATAATTATAAGCAAAGTTATAATTAGTAGACCACTTTGTTAAAGTTTAATTGCTTGATATCCTCATCATTATGATTGTATACCTACAACATTTAATAATTACAATATTACACAAACCAATGTAAGTGCTCGCAGATATTTTAGCAATATAATTTGCGGTTCGTCTTACATAATGAGCAGTTTGCGGATAATACGTTCGGATAATCGCTACCTCAATATCGTATTACTCCTGCCTACCTTATTTGTGCCCCAAATACACCCGTAATTACGTGGCCGCCGAAAATAAGCCAATTAGGCGTGCGATTTTTACGCGGTGAAGACAATGAGGTAATGATGTCAAAGACAATGGTCGGCCATAATGACAGTAATTTCTCGACGCACTTTAGAACACACGAATTTATTCTTGATTTACCGTTAGAGGAAGTCGCGGTTTTTACGTCCAATTACTTAGTCATTTTCCTATCCGGGCTCGGGCCTTAATAAAAATGTAATGATGTGTTGACACGCTGAAAATATATCGTCTCATTTGGTTTAAGTGGCTTGTTCAAAATGCATTTGTTTAATAAACTCGTCGTAAATGATACTATTACCTGTTTGTAGTTGATTTATTATCATGATTATAAAACGCATTAATACCTGATAATATTAACAATCAAAAATTATATTCAATAATGTAAATAATACGGTGTGTGTGTATATGGTATAGGAAACCCGACGTTGATGCTAATATTCGTAAAGTGTGTTTAAATGTAAATATAATAATTATATTTGCGCACGTACGTGCTAAAATATTAAAAGCGAGGCCCCCGAACCGGAATATAATACGTCGGTGAAAACATGATACCTGCATTCCGGTTCATGCATACTACAGAAGCATCATTTATCCGGTATCATCCAATTTGCGTCAAATAGAAGAATAATTTATACTTAAATAGCGTTCGGAATTCATAAAACATTATCAGAAATAAGTGGATTATCTGCGAAAGCACATGTAATTTAATATTCCGGAACGTGGCGGCCGCGTTCAGCCCCGAAATATATTAATGGAATTAACGACCGAAATAATTATTAGAGTAAATAACTCTGATAAAAAAAATATATATACACCAGGTTTCGTGCACGATTATTCAAGGGAATAAAGGCACGAAACCGATCGCATGAGACGGCCGCGGAATTTTCCGACTAATGAAGGAAATATTACCATTCGAGCTAAGTAATTATTAAAAAGCAGTAAAACGGGCTCAGAATTAATGAAAATAAGGGACATTTCCAGTGACGCGACTGTAAGCATTTACATTAACGAGGTTTCCGGGAAAATACATTAAGAGTGGACACTGGTCATTACCCATAATTCATTAAAACCGCCGTAATTTGGTCACTTTATAGCCATTGGTGTTATTTCTGGTAAAAAGGGAAGTAGGGCATCGCCGCGTTTCAAATTACACTGTAGAATTCTAACCGTTACATTTTTTTTTCTAAAAACCCAGCCCTGCGGAGGACTTAATCTCTCTTAGTAACATTAGTGTTTGATGTTACGCCGCGGTAAACTAGTAAATTGCATGTTGATAAATTTAACATTGTTTAACTACGAATTTACTATGTTTCTTTATTATTTAGAATATAACACGCATGTGTAATCTAAGTTTATTACTGTAATTACTTAAAATTATAACTAGAAAACTAGAAAGAAAAACGAAACGAAGTATAGGGATCAGCGATCAGCAGCCAACCAATAAAGAGAAGAAAGAAGGAAAGAGACATACATAATAAGAGTATGTGTGTGTGAGAGAGAGAGAGAGATAGAAAGAAGGGAAGAGGTATAAAGAAAACGAAGAAGACTATAGGTACTCATTGGATTTTAGCGGAAAATAGATTTAGATGTCCATCACATCTTTTTATAAATGAAAATGATGGTTATCGCAACAAAATGGTAAATAAGGAGAGAAAATAAAGAGAAGGCGAGAGACATAAAACTAAGAAGTGTGGCAGAGGTAAAGAGAAAAAAAGAGAGAAAGAAGGATAAAGAATAAATGAGAGAGAGATATATTAAACAATTTCTGCAAACAAACTAGTCCACAATTTATTTTATTGAGCCTTCACCCGAACTACCTGTATAATTAGAGAAGAAAGAAGGAGAACAGATAAACAGGTTAAACGAAGGAAAGAGAGTGCAAGAAGAAAGGAAAGACATACACAGAGAAGGAGAGAAGGAGAATAACTTAGAGAGAAAGCAGCGTTGGTTTTTTGTAAAATAAAATGTTTGAGAGTTATCACAACGAAATGGTCAATAAATAGAGAAAATGAAAGAGAGGTGGAGAGAAAGAAGAAAAAAGAAAGAGAGAGACAGAGAGAAAAGAACACAGAAATAAATTATTGGTTTTAAGACAAAATTAAACTGAGATTTCCATAATATTTTTTGTAAATTAAAGTATTTCATAAATGCCACAATAAAATGCCTAAACAAGAAAGAAGAATACGAGAGAAAATGTATTACTTTTTTTATAGGAAAACATATTCAGATATTCATCGAATTTTTTTTTTTAATGTTTAAGAGATGTGAAGAGAGGTGAGGAAGATTTTAAGGGAAAGATAAGGGAGCTAAAGGAGAAGATAGATAAAAAGGAGAGAAGGGAGAGAAGAAAAAACATAGTAATAAGAGGAATTCCGAGACAATGTGAAAGTAGGGAAATTCCTGAAAGAGGTGGTAGAGTGGAGATGTGGAGATGAAGCAGTGCTTCAGGGCGAACGGGGCAAGAACGGAAGATAACCGTGGTGAAGTTGGGAGAGAGTGAGGATAAGATTACGGTGATGAAAAATAAGAAAAACATTTAAAAAAACGGGATAAAGAATTTATATTCATGACGACCTGACAAAAAAAGATAGAGAGATGCAAGAGCACATAAAGGAAAGAGCAAAGAAGAAGAAGAATGGTACAAGGGACGCTTGGCGAGGATAGTATACTTGAAGCTAATAATAGAGGGAAAGTGGTATAGATGGTGCAGTGACAAGAGGGTGTGGGGGGTTGATAGAAGAAATAAAAACAATTAGAGGCAGAAGGACGGAGAAAAGGTAACAGAAAGAAGAAGGGGCTGTTGGAGGGAGGAGGTTCTAACAATAGGTGTGTTGGGGATAAAATGCAAAACGGGCGGAAGGGATAGTCGTAGTGGGATTAGTGGAAACATGGATGATGAAGGTTGTAGCATGTCATTTTAAATCAATGAATATTGGGTTGCATACAATTGCATACATTGAATCAATTAGCCGCGAAAACAATTTTTGTTATAAGACGTTTTTCTCATCGTTTCAGACGAGCTGGTGATAATTCAAAATAATTTTGTTTGCTCTTTAACGCTGGGCTCTTCGTGGCGAAGGTGAGTTTCCGTTCTAATTTCGATAGATTCTAATTGTTTACTTAACAATATACCTAGAGCCATTATGTTTTTCTCGTACCGTACCGGAATAACTACGACTAATACGTCCGTACATTTTTTACCGTTCCGGTTCCGAAACGTTGCTGCTGTTCAATCTATCTTTTTGGAGTTATGTTTGATCGAGGGCAACTTCTTCCCTGTAATACTGAGGTTCGGGAGATACAAGGGTTTGAAGAAGTATCATATCGATTAGGAGGAGGAACAGTGTTTCCACAAAGATAAGTTCCAGCAATATTTTTTGTTGTTATCGGAACCTAATTTGGAAGTCCGAAACACGTATGTTAAAGTCGCCATTTAATTTTTGTTATCATGTTTATTTAGTTAATTATTAATTTTTAAAATAAATTTTTATTTAGTTAACATTGAATTAATCTTTCACGTGTGTTCCCACCCCAGCACCGCAAAGAACTGAGAAGGAGGTTACTAGGGGATTTCAGATGAGAAATGAAGGAGGCAAGAAAGAATGCAACGCAAGGGAGAGGGAAGGAGATACTTGGAGTAAGGAAGAGCAGGTAATCAGAGGAGTTGGGGTTTAAGAAGAAGGATGGAGACGTGGGTTGGGTGAGGTACGGACAAGAAAGGCAGGGGAAAACTGTGGAAGAGGTGAAGAGGATAGAAGTGGAGGATGCGAGGGGTTCAAACCATTGGCCACAGTAGGTATAAATAAGGACGATGAAATCAATGGAAGAGTTTAAAGAAACTATAGTGAGTTGTGGCATGAGGAGGAAAGTGAAGGGGAGAGGAAAAACTCGTGGTTTGATGAAGAATGCAGAAGGGCAAAGACGGAGGTGAGGAAAACGAGAAATGAATAAAGAGGCAAAAGAGCGAACGAAAGAAAGATATGGGAAGCAAGGTAAAGGTACGATAGGATGTGCAAAGAGATAAAAAAAATAGGAAGGTTGAAAAGAAGATGGATAAACTGAGACTATGTAAAATCGAGGCGAAAATGTGGAGAATACTAAACAGCCGATGAAGGAAAATTTCCATTTTGCCGAAAAGGGATTAAAGATGGATCTATTAGAGGCCCTGGAAATTTTCAAAGTAAAACGTAATCCGGACATCCCACTCATCAACGACCAGACTGACCTGATATATACCTCTTTGTTTAATGCCGTAAAATAATATAAATAGTGCAACAAATGTAATTTTAAGTATTAGTTTGATAATGACCAGCTAAATTGTGTCGAAACTATAGTCACTAAGAATAATAAAGTGTGTGATATAAACAAAGTTTATTTTATTTTATTTAAAGTTAACATTCAAGTTGGTTCAAGGTTGTTCAAAATTATCAAATGGTCATTCAGTTTAAATAAGGTGTGAAATTTTTGGATCTTTTAAACATTAAAAAAATTCTAAATCATTCCTGACCATTCAAAATCATTTAAAAGCACTCGAGTTCCTACAAGAGCATTAACGAATATTTAAGTTCTTTCGAGGTAATTCGATATTATTTATGTTTAATCTTAAAATAATTTAAAGATTATTTAAAATCATTCGAGATCATTCAAGATCATTCAGGATCATTGGAGATCGTTCGGGATCAATAATAAATAAATAAATAAAGGATTTATTTACGGGAGACCCCATTTTTCAATATCAAAAATAATATAATAGAACATAATTACATTATATGATACTTAAAATTAACTATACTAACTAACCTAATTATAAGTAATAATAAAAAAATAATAAATAAGAAAATAAAGAAAAAATAGATAAAAATCAATCAAGATCGTTCAAGAAGATTCAAAATCACTCGATTCAAGATCATTCGAGATCTTTCGGGAACATTCAAGATCGTTCCAAATCATTAATCGTCATTCAAGATCTTTCGAGATCATTCAAGATTATTTAACATCATTTGAGATCATTCAAGTTTGTTCGAGATCATTAAAGATAGAGAACGTTAAATATCAATTCAAGATTATTCGAAATTATTCTAGATCAATTTAAATCGCTTGAAATCATCCAAGATTATTCGAGATCATGTGAGATCGTTCAAGATCGCCTAAGATCATTCGAGAACATTCGAGATTTCGTTGGGGTTTATTAAAAGTTTGCTTGAAATTGTAATAAAATAATAAAATTGGCTTAAAACTAAGAAAAACAAGTTAAAAACAATGAAACAATCACTTTGGTAAATTTCCGTAAATGAGTTTCTTCGCCTGAAGAAGACACAGTGTGTCGAAACAATTGTCGCGAACAGCAAAATAAATATTTGAAAGTGTTATCGTATTTCATTTACGAAAATTTACCAAAGTGGTTAGAATATGAACTTTCAACAACTAACAGCCTCAACTATTCAGTAATTATAGAACTGTTGGAATTTTTAGAAATTCTAAATAATTTTTGACCATTAAAGATAAGTCAAGTTTCTACAAGACAATTCGGGAATATTTAAAATCGTTCGAAATAATTCGAGATCATTCAAGGTCATAAGATCATAAGATTATTAAAAATCATTTAAGATCGTTTATGTTTATTCATAGATTCTTGAAAGAAAAAGTATAAATTAAGTTTGAAGAAAACTTAGCAGAAAATGATGGGCTTAAAATTGGAAGATAATTTTCAAAGAGAACTTTCCGAAAAACTTTGACGTAACGAGGCAAAAGATGTGGAAAATTTATATAAATTCCAAAAAAAGGTTTCTAGAAAACTCTGTTGTTTATGTCAGCCTAACAGATATATAAAATATATGATAATAAACCGACAAAGGGATAAAATTCAAAGATAAAAATTAACGCCACATTTCTAATTACTAGCGGAAATCAATAAAATCAATAAAGATTTGTATATTGGCAAATTCTGGTTGACGGAGAAAACGGGAAGAAAACGGCATTCATATGTTTAATTATTATTTTACATCTTTGCCTTTCTTTCTAACAAAATATCACGTAAAAGATATACAAAATTTGGAAAAAATACTTAAAATTTTAAGTTGAATAAAACACGATAACTTTGTTTGTATAACTTGAAAATCAAGTTATACAAACAAAGTTATCGTGTTTTATTCAACTTACAAAAATGTATAACGAAGTAGAAGCCTCCAACATATATAACTTAAAATTTTAGCCGAAAGGAGAACGGAAGGAAATTACTTATTCAAATGTTGTTATGAGAGATTGATTTGTTCCGCGTGCTCTTTAGTCTAACGAATGCTTTCGCTATATTTCAACGAATTTGTAGATCGGTTGTACGAGGTAATGAAATGTAAGTAGTTTTCGTCTATTTGGATGATGTGACAGTCTTTTCATAGGAGCTCATATATTCAGGCCCCGAAGATAATACTCTTCTCATATCGGAAATATACATTAAAAAGCAACCAAAAAAAACAACATTGTCTTTCGGTGACATGATCATTACCAAAAAACTTTAGTCGATTTAAATTCAACCTTCAGAATATCGCGAGAGTGGAGAAATACATTGACAGGAGAAATTTAAGGGTAAATGTTGAAGAAACGAAGTGGATGAGATTTAGAAATAAAAGAAGGGAGGGAAAGATAAAAGAGCTAGAATGGAAGGTGGAATGAATGTGTGAGACCGATCTTGATGAATGGGGCGGAGGTATCGCATTTCAGGAGGTATGAGAGATTGGAGAATAGTAGTGGTGCCTCAAGCAGATGTTTGGGGTAGAGAAAACGACGTCTGAATACATACTGCTTCAGGAAACGAATACGGAAAGAGTGTGGAGTGAAATCTAAAGAAGAGTGGCTGGGTATGAAATGAAATTTTGAAGATTAGACGAGGGGAGATTGGTGAAGGAGGTATGGAAGGGAAGCATGTCTATCTCCATGCTGTGTGGGTAGATGGAGAGCGGAAAGGAGGAGAATGTAAGAGAAGGTGGATTTGTCAGAGAGAATCGTGAAGGAGTGGCCAGAGTAAGGGGTGAGTGTGGCTGGATGGCTGCATGAGAAGGTGAAGAAAGTGGACAGGCAAGAGAAACGAGGATGTATAAAGAATAGTGGATATAATGGTAGCTATAAGAAGTAAGGCACATACATGGGAAGAGGTCTACCTGTAGGATAATCGTTTCAGAAGAGAGGAGAGGGTGACCTTGTCAAGGGCAAGATGCAACGGTCGCAGAAGAGAGTAAATGAGAGAAGATGGGGCCAGGGTAAAGATGCTGACAAGACTGAGTCGGGAAAGAGGGAGGAGAAGAGATGAAGAAATCAGAAATAGCAGAGTATAATGTTAAGTCGTGCATAGTAAATGCCAAATACCAAATGCTACAATAAAATGACCAATAGAAAGAAGAAAGAAATAGAAGGGGAGAATTTTAGAGATACAAAGAAGACATGTTAATAAGAGAGAGAAAGAGAGAGAGAGAAAATGAGAGAGAGAGGAGAGAAGAATGATAGAGAGCACTCATTGGTTTTAAATGGAAAATTCAAATTTCCATCACATTTTCTGTAAATTAAAATGTTTAATAGTTTTTACAATAATATAGCCAAGAAAGAGAAGAAGATTTTAAGCGGAGAAGAGATTCAAATTTCAAACTCAATCGCAGATTTTGTATTAAATTAAAATATTACCTTCTTAAAACCACACTTTTCATTATCTTCAATAATCAACATTATGTCACTATAGTAAAAAAAAAGGTTGTCAATTTGAAGCAAATGATTGTTTAACCCTTTGAAAAAAGTAATAATTCTTCCAACAACCTACTCTACGTCTTTTCTAGAGACTCTAATCAAATTACCCACATAATCTAAAATGAACATAATCCTAGAACAAAATTTTCCAATAACACCTTTAATTTAAAATTTGATGGAAATTTTATTTTCCCAAAATCTTTTCAAACACTGAATTGTAGCTAGAGGTAATTCAATATCATTTAAAAAGATAATACATGTCCACAGATAGGATAATTTAATTAATAGTCCAACGGTTTTATGTATGTCGTAACATTTTCCATTGCTATATTTTACGATATACCATACATAAAATCATAAAAGAAACTGCTACTTGTAATGTTGTGTTACGTAAGCAAATGCATATTTTAAGACGTAATATATAAGTATAAGTTGCTCCTGTCAAAAGTACATGTTGGATAGGGTGAATGAATATAGAAAATTCGTTTATACTGTAGGTGCCCACCAATTAGTTTAAAAACTAAATTGGAATAATAATTATAATTAGAACTAATTCTTCTAAGCTTTCTGCACCGTAATTTTTACGTTATTCAAAATGTAAAAACTATAAAAACCAACTAACCGTTAAAATATTATTATAGTTATTTTTAACAATGTAAAAAATACGGTGCAGAAAGCTCAGAAGAATTAGTTTTAATTCTAATTATTATTTACATACTGCACCTGTAAATTAATGTTTAGTTTATACATTGGAATAATTTATTTTTACTTAATTGCATATATGTTATAATTGAACTGAAGAAGATTTATAAAATATAAACGAATGGTATTGAAATGTTAACACTCATACAGATTGTATTGTATAAGAATGGATTTGATGAAGACAATACTTATTGGTTTCAAAGGGACTGTCGGTCTAGTAATTAGTCCACTACGTCAACAGGCCCTTTGAAAATAATCACAAAACAAAACCTTTCGGTAATTAATTCAGGAAATGTACGAACTAAATTAATGTTCCTCTGTGAAGTAAATTTTGAACTGTGTTGCGGCAGATCTAGGCTTTTGCAACAATTACCTACATCAGTAAAAATAGAAAGGCATTCCGGCCAGAAAAGCTCGCCATAAAGACAAAAGGTACTTCGCACATATACAGTTTATTCCCTGAAATGTTTACTTTTAGTACAGTGTAGTGTTGACGTTTATCGTTTCAGAACTTCTGTGCCTTTAATATAAATTCCTCGCAGCGTCCTAAGAAGATATTTAAAACACAGGCGGCCACAAAATACAACGACATCCGTATTTATTATGAACTGGCAATTATTTAATTTTAATTATCACTTATGTCAGTGGCAGTATTTAAATTCGGCGTTTTATTTTAAATTCCATTCCGACCGTATTTGCATAATAATGGAAACTGTTGTGCGGACGTGCCGCGTAATATGGCCAGATAAATGCGATATAATTTTGTTTATGGTAATATTGTTTAAAATAAGTATTTATACATGATTAATCCGCGGCGCATTTCGAATTTGAATGAGCCGTAAATATGAATTTTTAATTGCGTTATGCATGTGCGGCTGCATGAGAAATCCCACATGCCACTAAAATCTATAATTTGATGCGCATTTCTCTTCGGCGTAATCCGATAAATGTTAAATGTAATTACATGGCGACCCCGTAAAAAGGGATTTACTATTTAATGACTTCAATATCGGCGCAATCTTTCCGCCGGGGATTATTGCTCCCATTGTCTTTCTGGGGCAATTGTTACGCCCAGCAAACATGTAACATGTGGCACTGATCAAAGGTAAACATAATTAGCAGACGTTAATGGGATTCGATTGGCCTAACCCCAGTGCCACCCTCTATATTGTGGATTCCTAATAATTTGCGTTTTTTTTTTTAAATCGCATTATTACATCGACGGGAATTTCATAAATGGAATTTTACGGGATGAATTTTTGCTAATGTGTGTGGAATGACACGTGTGGGCTATATTATGTCAAAAAGTTTTTCCTTAAAAAGATATTTTATGCCTGCGAATACTGTTTGGGATAGGCTTTACTTTAGTGAATGAAAATGTATGTTATATAATTTTTGAATAATTAAATGTTATGATCGAAAATTTTAGAAGTTGTTTACAAGTGATGGTAATAAAAATAATTATAGGTATTGTTGAGAAACATTATAATTTTACATATTTAAGATAAAATTTCTAGTTGAATCAATTCTATCTATAGTTTATATGAATAAAAAAAAACGTTTTCGTGCTATAACTCGTATTCATAAAAAATATTGTTATTAGAAGCAGTAAGGCGAAATCTCAAGCACGAATACTAGCAGTGTTTACGTACAATAAATAGTGCTTTACGTCAAAAATTCATGACAAATAAATACACAAACATTTACATATTCTTTCAATTTTTCTTGGTCGGATTGGCATAAATCTAGATATATAGTGCGGACCCAAGCGAAATCAATGTTTAGTATGAATTTCAAGCACTCGTTTATCTGATCTAAGGGGGGAAATCGAACATTTATACCCTACTTAAGTAAACACCAGGGAAAATGTGATTTATTTATCCTTCGCGAATAAGCGCGCTCCAGTTTAGTTTCCTTTTGCGGCCGTAGGATCGAACAATGCGATTTCCATTGATCATTTTAATTGACTTGCAAATTATGCGAATCGGTACTAACGTCGTCCGTCTATAATTATGCAAATGCTCATTGTCTGGATCATCGTGGCTAATTGTTGTGTTGTCGAGTGTGGCATTTGAATGTAAATCTGGGGGTAGTGTTTTTTATTTTATTTTGTAAATTCGAGCAACACATGTCGACATGTCCTGCAGAGTAGTTTGCGGGTGGGCAGTGTGCATGTTTAGTCACTATGCAATAATAAAAAAAAGTTTCGTGATTGCGTTTAGTGTGACGCATTGTCAAAACATGCTACCCTACATCACAAGCACACCCCTTATCGTCCATCTTAAATAACTAGGACGTCAAATTAACCCGACCTAAGGGGGGTGCAGGAGTGTTTTATTTCGTTTGATAATATGATTCCCTCTAAATTAAGTTCCATACGAGAATGTATGATATTTAATATATACATTATAAGCACGTGCTCAAATAATATGATATTAAATAAACTTATCTAAAATTAAATAAATATCATCTTGTGTAGAGTAATTGAGTATTTCTATCTTACAACTTTGTTTTTATTAATCTTCTTTATACAAAAGATGTATCATCAAGAGTAAATCAAATTATAAAGCACATACTCGCAAGTTATGAGCAGAAAAAGAAGTTAAGTAATTAAATTCCGTAAGGTAGGTCCGTGCGAGTGCGGGCGGAAATTAATTTAAATAGGGCGAGTTTAGCAAAAACAACAACCTTTACGTGATTCAC
The DNA here is from genome assembly GCA_963969525.1 of Ontholestes murinus. Lineage (NCBI taxonomy): Eukaryota > Metazoa > Arthropoda > Insecta > Coleoptera > Staphylinidae > Ontholestes > Ontholestes murinus. The sequence goes on along the minus strand of OZ018394.1, from coordinate 16,194,704 downwards.
ATTCTTTAATCACGGCTTAATTGTTTCCTAAATACTTGAACTTGTATGGCCTAGTTCGCTACGCAGTTCCGTGAACTTTGTACATATTTTTGTGATTTACGATTTCGCCACCGCCGGGAAATGTATTAAAACGTGTGGAATATTCGCCCCCACCCCCTGCCCCGTACTCGAACGGAAAGTTTCCGATTTCATACATGTTTACTTGTTATTAAGTCAGTCCTCTCCTTTTTCCCCAGATTGTTCCCTGAAATATACGCAAACTTTTACATTTACCGTCAGCGCGGTGAATCGAAGAATGTATCGTTTTTAAAAAACGTTTTTATTTAATGTCAAGGTCAATCAAAAAATTTGAATAATCTATATATGTTTATTATCTATCACTTACTGTTGCTTATAATAAAAAAATGGTTATACATCTCAAAAACGAATGATTGGGGTGTACCTTTAAACTTAGGGTTTTGTTGCTAAAAACTGGATCTGAAAATCTGGAGGCGTTTTTTTTTGTTTTTTATCGATATTTTTCCAAATTTGAAAAATATTACATAACTTTTTAAATAAAAGTTAAAGAAAATGAGAAACTGAAGAAGTTTTATTAAGACATGTTTTTGGTAACATTTTTAATTTATGAGAAAAACAAATAACTTTAGGATTTTTCAGAAAAAATTTAAAATTTTTCTCTAAAGATTCTTGAAATTTCAGAAATTTCTCCTCCACACTTTTAGTTGTTATTGCAACTTCCTTTCCAAAGAAGTTTCATCGAGAATTCTACAAATTTTTACAAGTTTATCAGTCCTCCTTTCGAATAAAATTTTGAGTATACATATTTACATAATTTATATTATAAATTTTGTAATATTAAGTTAGAACGGAGTACAAAATTGTTAATAAATAAATAAAGATTTTATTGAAGAGTTTTTTCAGAAAGTCATTATTTAAATTTATTTATAGAAATTTCTTCACGGTTTTTGTAGAATATTTTGTTCAACTTTTTCTATAATTTTCTCAGATGATCCATACTTTTAGTTTTTTTTTACATTGAGGTTTCTAGAATTTTTCAGAAGATTTCATTTTAGATTTATAAAACTTTTCTTGAGGACTTAAGAAGTGTACAATAATTTATTTTTCTTATCTAATAAATAAATAGATATTTCCACAATTTTTAGCAAAGATTTTATTCGAGAGTTCTAGATTTTCAAGATTTTGTTTAACTTGTAACGTGCACATTTCGCTACGATTGATTTCCGTGAGAAAGTGGTGAAAATTGTATTTAATGATACCGAGAAAAGCGGGAATAAAAATAATATAATATCTGAATGGACATTTAACATAGACCACCCAACTATCATAATTGCAATCAATTAAAATTAACGCTTACAAAATACCATTTAATATATAATTAAACTTCCTTATGCCAACGGTTATCGAGTTTCTTCTTAGTCTTTCATTAGTACTTGTAAAATCAGTTTTACTTGTTTATTGTCGACCGGAGATTATTTATTGTCGATATATCGAAATGACCGGTGTGATGGACATGAGAGGAGGGGGAAATTTTCGTTAATTCGCGGACGAAGAGATTAACGACGATTCTGTGTGGAGCTGTGTGCTCGGAAAGAAAACGAAAAAAATCGTGCTGTGTGCATTTTCGATTTTTAGCGGAGGAAATCTTGGCGATCCTCGCGCTGTTCTTCTCCTCGGAGATTATTCCAATTGAGGCCGCATTACACCACAAGGTAAATTGAAAATTTTTGTCATTGGAAACCATTTTCCATTTTTTTTAGAATTCCGACTAAAGTCAGGCCCGATTTTATTTTCTTTTAGGCCTCTTTCTTAAGGGTACAATATCCCAAAAAATTGGTTCGAAATTACTTGGCTGTGTGCGAAGAATATTTTCGAGTGAGGGTCCTCTCCTTGTATTTGGATTTCTTCTGCGGGAGAACGGTCCACGTGGGAAGTCGGAGCAGTAGATATTCCGTCCGGATCAGAGAATCACGGGGAAGCAGACAGAAAACTCCTGCTCAGCGGAAAACCGATGAGATAAGTCCCCACATTATATAATAAGATTTTTCTGTTAATTAAGAATCGCAATTTAAATGAATTTTGATCAAGTTGAGTTGAACGCTTTTATTTAAAATTGAATCAAACTGGAAGTGTGGCGTAGATTTATTATTATCCATGATATATTGATTCCAGTTAATTTTCTTTAAAACCGGAAGGGTAATAGTGTAGGATATCGAGATTAATTTATTTTTTTGTTATCCATTACTAATAGTTATACGCATAATAAATAATATTGTTGATTTTATGATTATTTTGAATATAGTGCATTTATTTGATTTGTATTTATTAATTGATGTAAAGGGGGTTGACGTCATCCTTGCTACAAAAGAAAAACGTTAATTGTGTACATAGTTTTGAATATGAATTTAATTAATTATTTTAATTTGAATTATTAGTAATAGGAGTTTGCAGGTAAATTAGTGATTGTATTTGTTAATGAATAGTCATTGGTATCAATTTATATTTGGTTGTTGTATCTATATATTTTATTTTTTTATTTTAATTAATTATTCAGAATTTAATTACCAACTTTAGACATTAAAAAGTTAATTAATAATTTTGATTGCAACTATAGCTGCATTTGTGTCTATCAATATTTTTTTTTATACTTAATTATTATTGAGAACTATAATTGTTTTTTTATGATTTAATTATTATTAGTTGTTGTTAAGTATTTGTGTATTTAGTCATAGTGCTCTATTTATTCTGTCTAAAAGATTAGTTTATAATCATATCCATCATTTTGATTATTATGTACATTTTTTTCTTGATAGGAATTACAATTAAACTTTGTGTATTATATTAAAATTCAGTTATTTTTTTAATATATAGTTTAAATTGACAATTGTTTTCTTCTTTTTCAACTAATTTTAAAATATCCCTATTTTTCTTGATTTTTCTTAAGGGTTTTACTACTATTAAAATTTTATAAAATCAAGTGGCGCCCATTTAAAAAAAAATGTTTGATTTTTAATTTTTTTGTTTTTTTATTTAACCACGACTGCCTACCGAGCTAGAGCTGCCGTCAGCGGCCATATAAATTTGGCGCCCAACGTGGGGCGTGTGAAAAAATAGAGCACTATAAAAAAAAAAAAAAAAAATATAAAATAAAAAAAATATTGAGACACAAAAAAAAAAAATAAAAATAAATAAATAAAAGCGTTTGACGCAGTGGCGTTTTTTTATTCAGAGAACGGGTAGATGTAATTTGATATATTAGTTACGATAGAGTTGCATAAAATTAGACAAAACACTTATATGTAAAATCGGCTAACAGAAAATTAAATAACGTAGACCAATATAATCATGGATGCAAATTTCCTATTAAAACATGAATTATTCTATGAATTGAGCATTCGGGGATTTTACAGTGAGGGCGCTAAAGTTGATGATTTACGTTTCATATTACGTAAGTTTTTATCACAAGGGGTACCCCCACTCGAAAATACAAGTAAATTTGTTGTTGGTGTTGACGATAAGGAAATATCTGATTCTCTTGATTCTGTTCGTCAAATGATAGACACGTATCCGGGTAAAGACGGTAAAGCAACTGAAAAACGGTCAAAAGTAAGATTGGCACATTTGAATAATAGAATAAGTAGGTTGGAGGAGTCGAGTGAGGATATAAAACGCTTTAAAACTGATTATTTAAATAAGTTACTATTAATAGAGGCTCAACTTTCTCGTAAAGTTCTAAATATTTCTAAGGCTATGGCATCAACATTCGTAGAAGGGCATGGAGAAATGTCAGCTGCTGCTGATGGCGCGAGTTTTTGCGAAGATCGTGAGAATGAAGGGAATGACAGTTTTATTATGAGTCCTCCATCTAATCCTGTAGATAGTCGAGTGCGTGTTGGACATGTTCCAGTGTATAAATGGGGAGTAACTTTTAGTGGCGAATCGTCTCTCTTAGATTTCTTAGAAAGGGTCGAAGAGCTACGGGAAGCTAGAGGCGTATCCAAGGAGGAGTTATACCGTGCGGCGGTTGATTTATTTTCAGGCGATGCTTTACAATGGTTTAGAGCAAAACGAAAAACACTTCCGAATTGGGATTCCTTAGTGTCAGTACTCAAAGCAGACTTCCTTCCACCAAATATAGATGACAGCACTCTAGAAGAAATCATGAACAAGAAGCAGGGACGAAACGAAAAGGTTGCTATTTATATTGCAGCGATGCAGCATAAATTTTCTCTATTGTCCAATCCACCTGATGAAACTTCTCAAGTCTGGAGGATTCAGCAGAATCTTCTGCCTTCTTATCGATCTCGTCTCAGTCTACAAGATATTACCAGCATTCGGCAATTAGCAGACTTGTGCCGCCGATTAGAAGCGAATGATCCGTATTCTGCAAGCAGATCGTGTAATACCAGAAATAGTCCAGGTCTGACAGCAGTGGCTACCACCCGCGATAGGTCCACTCTTATCTGTTACAGGTGTCGTAAGAAGGGCCACATAGCCAGGTATTGCAAGGAGAATGTTGTAGAGAGGCCAGTAATGTCAAAAAACTAGGTTTTAGGCTGCGTAAGGGTCGCCGCAGTCCAACTCGGAAGGAGACCCACAGGAATGAGTGGAGCGAGTGGTTAAGCGTAGTACAAGCGTTTTGTTCAACCAATTGGGTAAATTCTATTTTTGTTAGGAAACCCGAGGACAATAGGTTGTACTTAGATGTATCTTTGTTTGGACAAAATGTGACAGCGTTGATAGATTCAGGGGCAAGCCGTTCAATTGTTGGACGAGACGGAGTTAATATGTGCGAGTGCAACTTAAAAATTTCCTCTACTCAGGTCAAATCAATTGCTACTGCTAGCGGAGAAAATGTTGAGGTTCTTGGTGAGGTAATATTACCGGTTGTTTTTAAGGAAAAGGTTTACAAATGTAAGGCTTTGGTAGTACCAAGTGTTAAGTACACATTAATACTAGGTATAGATGCCATGCACAATTTAGGATTGCGTATTAGGTTAGCTAACAATTCGATAGACACGGTAGGGGTGGATTATTCAAATGTGGATGCTAAAAATGAAGGTGTCATGGGGTTTTCTGACTTTAACGAGACCGAGAGAGAAGAGTTAGAATCAGTAATTGCAATCTTTAAGAATCTAGCTGGAACGAACTTAGGGAAAACAAACAAGATAAAACATGTAATAGATACTGGGAGTGCCAGCCCAATCAAACAGAGACATTATAGCTTATCACCTTATATGCAGAAGATTATGAATGAAGCTTTAGACGAAATGCTGAAACTCGGAGTAATTCGACCTTCCACGAGTCCATGGACTTCACCTGTCGTTATGACGAAGAAGGCCAACGGTGAATTCAGATTCTGTTTTGACGGTCGGAAGTTGAACTCAGTTACCAAGAGGGATGCTTATCCACTTCCTAAGGTAGATAGTATTTTAAGTAAACTGAGGGAGGCCAGAATAATCTCGACAATCGACCTCAAGCACGCGTTTTGGCAGATCCCTTTGGACCAGGCTTCATGCGAAAAGACGGCATTCGCTGTTCCAGGTCGAGGTTTGTACGAGTTTACGGTTATGCCTTTCGGATTACATAATTCAGCTCAAACGCAACAACGGTTAATGGACCAGATTTTTGGACCAGAGCTGGAGCCGAATATATTTGTGTATTTGGATGATATAATTGTTTGCAGTAGGACGCTTGAGGAGCACCTAGTTGTCTTAAACGAAGTTTACAGCAGACTAAAAGACGCCAACCTCACTATTAACTTCGAGAAATGTAAGTTCGCCAGGCATCAACTGAAGTATTTAGGTTTCATCATTGACAGAGGAGGACTAGGCACGGATCCTGAAAAAGTAGCTGCCATGGTGGGATATCCCATACCGACTAACGTGACAGAAACAAAGAGATTTCTAGGGTTGTGCTCTTGGTACAGACGTTTCATTCCGCAATTCTCCACACTTGTCGCTCCCATTAATGCTCTGTTGGCGGGTAAAAAGAAGAGGCAGACAGTAAAATGGGATGACAAAGCAAACCAAGCGTTCCAACATATAAAAACAGCATTAACAACAGCACCAGTTCTAGCCAGCCCTAACTTTACAAAAACATTTTACGTCCAATGCGACGCCTCGGATGTGGGGTTGGGGGCCGTTTTGACACAGTTCGGTGAGGACGAAGAGGAACACGTCATTTCATATGCGAGTAGATCCTTATCCAGGGCAGAGAGGAACTATAGCGCCACAGAAAGGGAATGCTTAGCACTTATTTTTGCTGTCGAAAAGTTTCGACCATATATAGAGGGAGTCCGTTTCATAGCAATTACAGATCATTATTCGTTACTATGGTTACAAAGGTTGAAAGACCCGGTGGGAAGATTAGCGAGATGGGCTTTGAAATTAAGTCACTATGATATGGAGTTGCGTCACCGTAAGGGGAAATTTCATATCGTCCCTGATGCCCTTTCACGAATTCCTGCTTGTCAAGGTAATGAAAATATTGCAGTGGTCGATACGGATGTGGAGGGAACCATGACTGACTTGGTTGATTGCAGCAAACTGGATCCCTGGTATCAAGAAATGGTAAAGAAAATAACAAATTTCCCGGAAAAATATCCATCCTGGAGGGTCGACGGAAATAGAGTTTTTAAACATGACCCGAGTAGGTCACCGATTTCAACGAATTTACCCAAATGGAAGCTTTTGGTACCGTCGGCACAGCGATTAAAGGTACTAAAATGGGCTCATGACGAACCAACGTCGGGACACTTTGGTTTTTTTAAAACTTTTAGGAAAGTTAGCGATATATTTTATTGGCCTAAAATGAGAAATTATATTAGTAAATATGTGAGTAAATGTTCTGTATGTGGGGAACAAAAGGCTCCTAACGTAGCAAGAGCAGGGTTGATGGGAAGCAGGAAAAACGTACAATTTCCTTTCCAGATTATATCTACAGATATAATAGGTCCACTGCCCAGATCTAAAAAGGGGTTTAGTTATTTATTAGTTGTAACAGATTGGTTTACCAAATTTGTCTTAGTATGTCCGTTGAGAAAAGCGACCACGGCGGAGGTCTGCAATTTTATTGAAAATCAGGTGTTTCTTCTGTTTGGTGTTCCACAAATAATAATGGCAGACAACGGAAAGCAATTTATTTCTGTTAAATTCAAAGCATTAGCAGAAAAATATAAAGTCAAAAATGTATGGTATAACGCGAAGTACCACCCTCAAGTAAATTTTACGGAGAGGTACAACAGGGTTATAGGAACAGCCATCAGATCTTACCTAAGTGAGAATAACCATAATGAATGGGATAAGCACATTTATGAAATTGCTTACGCTATAAGGTCTTCAACACATGAAGTTACGCGATTAAGCCCTAACTTCCTTAACTTTGGCAGGTGTGTGCCAGCGAGAGGAGATTTTTATGGTGTTGGTAAGGAGCTTAAAGTGGAAAATGCAGATCCCAAGACATTTGTTTTGGAATTAGATAAACTACCCAAACTCTATAGGGATGTTAGTAGAAGATTGGAAAAAGCTTATAAAAAAAATTGCCAAACGTATAATTTGAGAAAGCGATCTGTTAAATTCGAGGTAGGAAATTTAGTGTGGAAACGCAATTATGTTCTTTCGAAAGCCTCCGAGAAATTCGCAGCTAAATTGGCGGCAAGGTATGTGCTCTGCGAAGTAGTAAGAGTACTGTCTCCGTTAGTATATGAATTAATGGATATGAATGGAAAAAACTTGGGTAAATGGCATGTAAAAGACCTGAAACCGTATTTAGGCGATAAAATCGTAGTTGAAGACTAAAATATACTTGATTTGTCCTTATTTCGTGATTTACAATCTTTTTATTACCTGCTTTATTCTATCAGCTTAATCTCGGCCCTAGAATTGTTTAGACGTAGGTTAGTAAGTAAGTTATAGGTTAAAAAAAAATAGGATTAAGGTTAGTTATAGGTAGGTTAAGATTCCAATTCTGGGGTATATTTCTGAATGTTTAGTTTGTGATGGCCACACATTCTAGATATAAGTTCGAAACAAAAAATAGTTGCGAGTTCTCACTATTTTTTTCATGGGGAGATGGGGTAGTGTAACGTGCACATTTCGCTACGATTGATTTCCGTGAGAAAGTGGTGAAAATTGTATTTAATGATACCGAGAAAAGCGGGAATAAAAATAATATAATATCTGAATGGACATTTAACATAGACCACCCAACTATCATAATTGCAATCAATTAAAATTAACGCTTACAAAATACCATTTAATATATAATTAAACTTCCTTATGCCAACGGTTATCGAGTTTCTTCTTAGTCTTTCATTAGTACTTGTAAAATCAGTTTTACTTGTTTATTGTCGACCGGAGATTATTTATTGTCGATATATCGAAATGACCGGTGTGATGGACATGAGAGGAGGGGGAAATTTTCGTTAATTCGCGGACGAAGAGATTAACGACGATTCTGTGTGGAGCTGTGTGCTCGGAAAGAAAACGAAAAAAATCGTGCTGTGTGCATTTTCGATTTTTAGCGGAGGAAATCTTGGCGATCCTCGCGCTGTTCTTCTCCTCGGAGATTATTCCAATTGAGGCCGCATTACACCACAAGGTAAATTGAAAATTTTTGTCATTGGAAACCATTTTCCATTTTTTTTAGAATTCCGACTAAAGTCAGGCCCGATTTTATTTTCTTTTAGGCCTCTTTCTTAAGGGTACAATATCCCAAAAAATTGGTTCGAAATTACTTGGCTGTGTGCGAAGAATATTTTCGAGTGAGGGTCCTCTCCTTGTATTTGGATTTCTTCTGCGGGAGAACGGTCCACGTGGGAAGTCGGAGCAGTAGATATTCCGTCCGGATCAGAGAATCACGGGGAAGCAGACAGAAAACTCCTGCTCAGCGGAAAACCGATGAGATAAGTCCCCACATTATATAATAAGATTTTTCTGTTAATTAAGAATCGCAATTTAAATGAATTTTGATCAAGTTGAGTTGAACGCTTTTATTTAAAATTGAATCAAACTGGAAGTGTGGCGTAGATTTATTATTATCCATGATATATTGATTCCAGTTAATTTTCTTTAAAACCGGAAGGGTAATAGTGTAGGATATCGAGATTAATTTATTTTTTTGTTATCCATTACTAATAGTTATACGCATAATAAATAATATTGTTGATTTTATGATTATTTTGAATATAGTGCATTTATTTGATTTGTATTTATTAATTGATGTAAAGGGGGTTGACGTCATCCTTGCTACAAAAGAAAAACGTTAATTGTGTACATAGTTTTGAATATGAATTTAATTAATTATTTTAATTTGAATTATTAGTAATAGGAGTTTGCAGGTAAATTAGTGATTGTATTTGTTAATGAATAGTCATTGGTATCAATTTATATTTGGTTGTTGTATCTATATATTTTATTTTTTTATTTTAATTAATTATTCAGAATTTAATTACCAACTTTAGACATTAAAAAGTTAATTAATAATTTTGATTGCAACTATAGCTGCATTTGTGTCTATCAATATTTTTTTTTATACTTAATTATTATTGAGAACTATAATTGTTTTTTTATGATTTAATTATTATTAGTTGTTGTTAAGTATTTGTGTATTTAGTCATAGTGCTCTATTTATTCTGTCTAAAAGATTAGTTTATAATCATATCCATCATTTTGATTATTATGTACATTTTTTTCTTGATAGGAATTACAATTAAACTTTGTGTATTATATTAAAATTCAGTTATTTTTTTAATATATAGTTTAAATTGACAATTGTTTTCTTCTTTTTCAACTAATTTTAAAATATCCCTATTTTTCTTGATTTTTCTTAAGGGTTTTACTACTATTAAAATTTTATAAAATCAAGTGGCGCCCATTTAAAAAAAAATGTTTGATTTTTAATTTTTTTGTTTTTTTATTTAACCACGACTGCCTACCGAGCTAGAGCTGCCGTCAGCGGCCATAAACTTTACAATTTATTACCAAATTTTTTTCTAAATTTCTAGAACTTACTTAGAAGCTTCTGGAAGTTTCAGGAATTTCTTCTCCATATTTTCAGTTATTTCCATCTTCCTTTCCAAAGAATTTTGATCGAGGATTCTAGAAATTTTCACAAGTTTTCCTTGTAGATTTCTAGAACTTTTTGGAGAATTCTAAAAGTTTACAGTAATTTCTTCTTCATATTCTTGAATGTTGTCGGCGTTAACTTGGTGGTACATTTTAATAAGATAATTAAAACACTTTAACTTTGTTTTACCACAAAAAATATTTATTGCTGTGACTATAGTTTCGAACATTCACTGTTCATTATCAAACATAAAGTGTTTATGTTTGATAATGAACAGTGAATGTTCGAAACTATAGTCACAGCAATAAATATTTTTTGTGGTAAACACTTTATGTTTGATAATGAACAGTGAATGTTCGAAACTATAGTCACAGCAATAAATATTTTTTGTGGTAAAACAAAGTTAAAGTGTAGGTTTTATAATTAAAATCACTTGGTTTGTTTCACAAATATAAAGTTAAAGTGTTTTAATTATCTTCTTCATATTTCTAGAATTTTTAGCAAAGGTCTTATTCGGGAGTTTTTTAGAAAGTTCGTTTCAATATTTATAGAATTTTCTTTGAGGCTGTTTCCAGATTTTAATATTGTCTTATAAATTGCAAAGATTTCCTTTTTTTTAGAAAGTTCGTTTCAATATTTATAGAATTTTCTTTGAGGCTGTTTCCAGATTTTAATATTGTCTTATAAATTGTAAAGATTTCCTTCAGGACTCAAAAATTAAAAAAAATCTTTTCCAGATCTTTATATATTTTTTTCCAGAGTTCAGAAATTTCAAGTAACTTTTATTTAGATTTGGACATTTTTCAGTCATTTCTCTAGATATCAAGATTGTTTTTTTCAAGCTGTCTTTTAAATTGCGAAGTTTTTCGAATTTTCAAAAACATTTTTCCTAGAAATGTAGATTTTCTTTGTAGAATTCAAAAAATTTCCAGTAAATTGCGAAGATGTAAATAAAGGCGTTTTTAGAAAATTTGTTTTTAAAAATCTAGACTTTTTTTCGGGAAATTTCTAGTAATTTCTTCTCCACATTTCAAGATTATTTCAACTTGTCTTCTAAATCGCAAAGATTTTCTTTGAGGCTCTAGAACTTTTAGAATTTTCTTCTAGAAATCTAGATTATTTTCTCAAGGGTTCAGGAAATTTCTAGTAATCTATTCTCTAGAGTTCAAGAGTTTTTTTTTAAGTGGTCTTTTAAATTGCAAAGATTTTCTATGAGGCATTAGGATTTTCTAGAATTTTTTTTCAAAAAGTTTAGAGTTTAGAAAATGGCCAATAACTTCTTCCCAAAATTTAATTTATTTTTTCAACTTTTCTTATAAATTGTGAAAAAATTTCCAGACTCTAAACGTTTTTTAATTCATCTTCTCTTCGAGAATTCAGGTAAATTTCAGCAATTGCTTCTCTAAAATTTAACATTTTGTTTGGACTGGAGGGTATAAACTTATTTAGAAAGTTCTAAATTGCGGAATTTTTTTTGGAGGGTCTAGATTTTTTTTAGAAAGTTATCCCCTAGAAATCTTTTCTTATTTTCGAGAAAATTTTAAAGAATTTTCAGTAATTTCTCTTCCCGATACTTTTTCAACTGGTCTTCTAAATTTCTAGGAGGCTCTAGAATTTTTAGAAAGTTTTCATTTAGAAATCTAGACTTTTTTTCCAAGGGTTCAGGAAATTTCCAGAATTTTCTCCTTCAGATTTCAGGGTTATCTTCTTATCTTCTAAATTACAAAGATTTTGTTGGAGGCTCTAGAACTTTATAGAAAATTTGTTTGTAGATATCTAGATTTTTCTTGAGGGAAATTTTCAGTAAATTCTCTTTTTGTGACGAATCATTTTTCTAAAATCTAGACTCACTTTTTCAAGAATTCAATAAATTTCAACTAATTTCTTCTCTAGGTTTCAAGATTTTTAAATTCAACCCGCTTTCTAAATTGTGAAGATTTTATTGGAAGCTCTAAAATTTAAAAATAAAAATTGTTTAGAAATATAGACTGTTTTCAAAAATTAAATTACCACGTAGTAACGGTCGCAACCATTCTCTTTATCAAAAATTATTTTGTCAATTTTCTTTTATTCAAAATTCAAGTTATTGCAAACCGCGAGGCGGTCAGTAATTAAAGTTAATTTCTATATGTAGGGTGGGTGGGTGGCCTCTAACCCACCCTCCAATCAGTAAAACATAAGCGAGGGTTTTAATTAAAAGTTCTAAAACGAAAATAAACATAATATTATTGCAAAATTTAATAGATTTATTCAAACAAATTTTGAAATTTAAGAAATTTTGAAAAATAAGACAACTTTTCAAACAAAAATTAAAGAGACTGAAAACCTGAATTTTATTGTCTTATTGAAACTTTTTTTTGTTCTTAATTTAAAAATTTTGATTTTTTTTTCTTATTGCTAATAAAGTATAGAAGCTAAATGAAATTAAATATAAAGAATAAAAATTGAGCAAATAATTAAGAATAACCTCATAGTTTTATATGAATTATGATGGCCACATCACAATTTTATTTTTAGTTTGTTTTACATTTTACAACTTTTAATTAAAACCCTCGCTTATGATTTACTGATTGGAGGGTGGGATAGAGACCACCCACCCACCCTACATATACAAGATAACTTTAATTACTAATCGTTGATGATTTTGCTTTTAAAAACAATCAAACCCTTTATGTAATAAAAAATAAAACAAAATCAAAATTTAATTTTAAACATAAATGACTTTCTATAGGTAATCTTATCTAATTTAGATTTAAAGTCTGCCCACCCATCATACATCAAAATTTTACTAATTACTCACTTAAAAATTTTCCCTTTTTAATTTCCTTTTTATTTAAAAAGTTTTGTAATTAATTTTATTCCAAACCACGAGACTATCTGTAATTGAAATTTATCTGTATATGTAGGGTGGGTGGGTGGCCTCTATCCCACCCTGCAATCAGTAAAACATCATCAAAAATTATTTGAAAACTTTGTATGAATAAATCTCTAAAAATTGCAATTATTTTCTGTTTATTTATATTTTACAACTTTAAATTTAAACCCTCGCTTGTGTTTTACTGATTGGAGGGTGGGATAGAGGCCACCCACCCACCCTACATATACACGATAACTTTAAATACTAATCGTTGATGATTTTCCTGCTAAAAGCAATCAAAATCAAAATTTAATTTTGAATATAAATGACTTTTTATAGCTAATCTTATTTAATTTAGATTTGAAGTCTGTCCACCCATCAAGCATCAAATTTTTACTAATTTAATCATTCAAAAGTTTATCCTTTTTAATTTCTTTTTTATTCAAAAAGTTTTGTCTTTAATTTTATTGGAAACCGCCAGACTATCAGTAATTGAAATTTATCGAATATGTAGGGTGGGTGATCAGTAAAACATCATCAAAAAATATTAGAAATAAATAGAAATAAATCTCAAAAAATTGCAATTATTTTGTGTTTATTTATATTTTAATTTTAATTAAAACTCTCTCTTATGTTTTACTGATTGGAGGGTGGGATAGAGGCCACCCACCCACCCTACATATATATAAATTTTAATTCCTTATCGTCTCGCGGTTTCCAATAAAAATTAATAAAAAACTTTTTGAATAAAAAAGAAATTTAAAAAGTAAATTTTTTGAGTAAGTAAATTAGCAAAAATTTGATGAGTGATGGGTGGGCAGACTTTAAATCTAAATTAGATAATATTAGTTATAGAAAGTCATTTATATTTAAACTTAAATTTTGATTTTGTTTTAATTTTTGTTACATAAAGGGTTTGATTGCTTTTAGCAGCAAAATCATCAACGATTAGCAATCAAAGTTATCATGTGCATGTAGGGTGGGTGGGTGGCCTCTATCCCACCCTACAATCAGTAAAACATAAGCGAGGGTTTTAATTAAAAGTTGTAAAAAGTAAATAAATGTAAAATAATTGCAATTTTTAGAGATTTATTCATACAAAATTTTTAAATAATTTTTCATGATGTTTTACTGATTGTAGGATGGGATAGAGGCCACCCACCCACCCTACATATACATATAAATTTCATTTACCGATACTCTCGCGATTTGGATTAAAATTGGTTACAAAACTTTATGAATAAAAAAGAAATTAAAAAAGTATAATTTTTGAGTGAGTAAATTAGTAAAAATGTGATGCGTGATGGGTGGGCAGACTGTAAATCTAAATTAAATAAGATTAGCGATAGAAAGTGATTTGTACTTAAAATTAAACTTTACTTTTGTTTTATTTTTTATTGCATAAAGGGTTTGATTGTTTTTAGCAGCAAAATCATCAATGATTAGCAATCAAAGTTATCATATGCATGTAGGGTGGGTGGGTGGCGTCTATCCCACCCACCAATCAGTAAAACATAAGCGAGGGTTTTAATTAAAAGTTGCAAAATTTAAATAAACACAAAATAATTGCAATTTTTAGAGATATATTCATACAGATTTTACAAATAATTTTTGATGATGTTTTACTCATTAAAAGGTAGGATAGAGGCCACCCACCCACCCTACATATACATTTAAATTTCAATTACTGATTCTATCTCGGTTTGGAATAAAATTGTTTACAAAACTTTATGAATAAAAATGAAATTAAAAAAGTATAATTTTTGAGTGAGTAAATTAGTAAAAATGTGATGCGTGATGGGTGGGCAGACTGTAAATCTAAATTAAATAAGATTAGCGATAGAAAGTGATTTGTATTTAAAATTAAACTTTGATTTTGTTTTATTTTTTATTGCATAAAGGGTTTGATTGTTTTTAGCAGCAAAATCATCAACTATTAGCAATTAAAGTTAATATGTATATGTAGGGTGGGTGGGTGGCCTCTATCCCACCCTTCAATCAGTAAAACGTAAGCGAGGGTTTTAATTGAAAGTTGCAAAATTTAAATAAACAAAAAATAATTGAAATTTTTAGAGATTTGTTCATACAAATTTTACAAATAATTTTTGATGATGTTTTACTCATTAAAGGGTAGGATAGAGGCCACCCACCCTCCCTACATATACATATAAATTTCAGTTACTAATAGTCTCGCGATTTGGAATAAAATTAGTTACAAAACTTTTTGAATAAAAAGGAATTCAAAAGGTAAAATTTTTGGGTGAGTAAATTAATAAAATTTTGATGCATGATGGGTGGGCAGACATTATTTATTATTATTAGCATTGAAATAAACTGCCTGCCAAAAACCTCATTATCTTTGTAAAGGGAATGACTTATCATATGAACTAGCATTCTATAGCCACAATGAAAGTTACACATCGAAATCTTTTGCAATGACAGTTTTTAGGTTCTTTTAATCGTGCCTTAAAATTTCGGCCTGGACAATATATACAGGATGGCCCACGATTTAATTTTGACCCTATAAGTATACTATTGTGGCAATAGCTTACAAAAGGTGCGCTCAACTATGCAGTTCATGGAAATTACGCCAGATGTCGTTCGTCGCTTCTGTTGTGAGTCCGCCATTTCAGTTTGCCGCGATGGTGGACAAAGGACGTTTGACAGTCGCACAAAAGACGAAGAGTGGCAGTGACCACATGCATGTACCGTACGTTCGCCGCAAAACATTGAAGCACTTCGAGTGGCTGTGACTTGCAGTCCGAGTAAATCAACAAGAAAAGTTAGTGCCGAGTTGGGAATTCCACGCCGATCTGTGCAAAGGATTATCAAATTGGACCTTTGCTTGTATCCATACAAGATGACTGTAGCGCATAAGCTTACTGAGAGAGATAAGGAGCGGAGACTGCAGTTTGCAAGGTAGACAATTGAGCAAGACTATGGTATTCTGACGAAGCTTGTTTTTTCGTGAACGGTGTTGTGAACAAACAGAACGTTCGATTCTGGGCACTTAAACCTCCGCGAATAATCCACACGAAGGACCCCTACGGGGAAAAAGTGAGCATGTGGGTGGCGATGTCAAGCCATGGAATCATCGGTACGTTCTTCTTCAATGCTACAGTAACACGTACTGCTAAACCAGTTCTTTCCTCAACTCGTGGCCTCACGTTTTCCATTGCAGACACAATGATTCATGCAAACTGCCAAAGTTGTGCTTGATTTCCAACACGAAAGACTTGATCCTTAGGTCAAACAGATTTTCAGAATGTTATGCAGGAGGAGGAATTTGGGAGCCCCACATCTTCTTCCTTTGGGGTTCCTTAAAGAGAAAGTGTACCACAGAAAATCCGAAAATGCAATGCAATTTAGGGCCATCATTGACGAATTATACTGCGTCATTCCAGAAGATTTGTGTCGGAGAGTCGTCACAAATGCACGTGTGCGACTTGAACATGTGATTTATTAGGTTGTATTTCGAAGCTGTATTCTTTACTTCTACATCAATAAATTACAAATCTTCTCAACAACAACTGTGTTATTCATGAAACAAATAAGGCGACTTATCGTGCGCCACCCTGTATATATTTAGCAGTTTAGGTTATGTCATATGTTGTCATCTATCATCATTCATTTTCATTTGGTTATTTTTGTACTAATGGTTTTGGATTTTTCTATTGATTATAATCGATTTTACAGTTTGTATTCCTATCGGAATAAAATGGGAAGATTAAATGCGCGATATTTAAACTACGGTAAATCACTCCCCAGCGTCAGGACAATGCGGGCCGGGGCCGCTAGATTATCATAATCTGTCATAATCTCGGACCTATTGTCAAGTTTTTGCTGCGGACCGGCCGTTCGCACGAGACCAGAGCCGTATTATTATACGGCCGAGGACAGCTGGGACTAACCAACCCTCGGGCCGTATTCCTGCTGATATGTTTATCTTGTTATAATAAACAGGCCGAAGTGATTGTTAACAATTCCGGATTAACCTCCCCGTCCGGGTAATTTTTGCGCGCGTGTAATTAATAGTTTAAATTCGGACTTATTCCGACTGTAAACACGTCCTATAAATCATTCAAGATTTCATTGGTGCACTAATGTCCGATGAAAAGTCCAGTAAATTCCCAACTGATACGGAACTAATGATGGACTTTTTGGCTTTCCGTTTGATAACCAATGATTGATGATGCCAAGACGATACAACTATAGGAGCCGCTTTCTCCATATCATGTCTCGGGGCTTTTTGTTGGGCATGGAAGTTTCCTTTTATCTCGGGATGGATTTTCCTGGAGGAATTTTGATTGGATTTTAATTAGTTTAGCGGAAATAAACGGAACGGAATAAATATCTCCGGTTTTTTTTTTCTTCTTCTTTCGGGAGGAGTATTTATCTTACTGTCTGTCACTCTTTCCTGTGCCAGAGCGTTCTTTCGATAAAGTTTACTCTCGCGATTTTTCACCATGTCTGCGACGTGGACGTATGCCATATGTTATTTCATCTTGTCCAAAAACTACATTAGTATTATTATCCATCAAGAGATTGCCGACGTAAATACGTCAGGAATAGGCCAAGCAAAACTTTCCTTGTTTGTTGATAATTAAAGGGAAAAGAAACATTACGTTATTGTGTTGTGAAAATTCTTCCAGCCACGTTTTCATCGTGGGGAGCGCGTCAACGGCCAATTTGCTAGGGACATTCTTACAGATTGTCGTTTCCATTTTGTAACTCGCGGCGCCGGGGAACTTCTGGGACGAGTTAATAGGATTAGATTTTTATGGCCAGTGTCGTCTGTTCTACTGCGTTTACAAGCCCAATTTTACATGTGTAGGACGAATATGATCCACAGATTTTTCCATTACATCCAATTTACGAAATTAACCCGATAAATCTTCGGAATTATGAATATCTGCCACATAGGATATAAAAATGTCGCCTACTTACATCAAGTGATCCATTTTCGCGGAGTACATAAAACGTCCCCAATCTCGGCGGTATAGCCCATCAATAATGAATAGGAATAGCATAATCCATCACGCCTGAAAGGTACTACACGTGTACCGAGCGGCGTTTACAAGAATAGATAGTTTGACGATATTTCTAAGTGGCTCGTGGGACTGCAGTTAGGTGGAGATTTTATCAATACGGCGTAATCACATGATTTCCACTCGGCTGCTTCCTAGATAATGTTATAACCCTATCTAATTTGGTGCTATTCCGGCGGAGCGCGCTGAGCCGCAGGACTTATCGGCCCATCATACTGGTATTAATTACCACCCACTTTGTCCTGCTACTTACCCCGGCTGTCCGATAGCTCAATGGTCCTGCTTGGAAACAAATTGCTTTAAAACCGCCGGCTATGGATTAGTAAATAATTGGATCCGGTATTATTATGTCTAAATTATATTTTGCACAGCGCGAAAGATGATTAAGATGATTACCGCATTAATCATTAAAACTCATCTAGGTGGTCTATAAACAAAATTAAACATCAAGAGGCTTTTGGATTTATATAAAATAATAAGTAATGAGATAAAATTATACGAACACTTTTCATTTTTCGCATGACAATTATGTTTTATTCAATTTGACAAATTCCATAAATTTGAGCAATAAATTAGCTTTTAGAGTGTAATTAATAATAAAAATTTATATGTAAAAAAATGGATGCAAGGGTGTACTATGTTAACGCACTTTTCGTGTAATAAAATAATGGTAATGACGGAGGAAGGGTTGACTACGGGGATGGGAATTGGCGGTGCACCATCGAAATTATAAATGATGGCCGGATGATAGGGCACGTTACGCGTTAAAAGTGATTGATGTCCAATACACTGATAAACAGAATCTATTATTTCTTTATCTAAACACCAGAGCGACGAGATGTGTCTTTGCATACGTCGAATCGTTTAATCACCGGAAATTAGGGAGGGGTTTATTGTGCTACTATCAGTACATGGACTACAATACAATGCCTTCGGCCAACATGTATTAACTTACTAAATGATCGATTATTACACATGTACTGTATATTGTATAGTGGACTAGAGTATCAAAGCTAACTAATAAATTTTGATAATAAAAAGCACGAAAAAGAACTTAATTACTGAAAATAAAAATAAATTTGATAATTGAGATTTTTAAATTATGAATATGTATTCTGTCGTAGGAATATATTTACAGAATTGTTAGAATTAATAATTTAAAAATTACATGTATATTATGTTGCCTATACATCACACACAAAATTTTACCAATAAACCTTAAATTATTTATATCTTAACATTTGACGATGTAAGATATATTTTTTTATATAAAAATAATATTATAATTATTACAACCTTTAAAGTACACGTTAATACTGAAGTAATTAGGTAAATAATTTAATTATAACATCTGCCATTTATACATGTTAAACATTCAATTTTCTTGATTAAGAAATAAAAAATAAATTATAATCTCAATATACGTTTAATTAACAATTCCGTTTGATCTCAATTTATACGACCTTTAATATCCCCGAAATACGGCGTACGCCTCTCTTAATTCGTTCCAGAAGAATTCTAACTACACCATAATCTGGCGATTAAAACTTTATCCGGCACTTAAAAAAAAAAAAAATTCAAATTACGCCCCGGGGCCGTGGAACCCCTAATGTGGCATGAATTCGTTCGGAAAGCTGACGTTAATATTTTCGGCGTGGTTTATGGTGAGCGTTTTTATTTTATGTAGTAATAACGAGTATTAAGGAGTTATTATGTTTTAATTGGGTTTCGATTACTACACACAAACTCACAAAATATGAATATATTTTTCCGGCGTCGCATGAGGCTTTCGCCTTTGTTTTGATTAGGTAGTCATAGCGACTGGATTTAATAGCCATTAATTTACTTTTATAATCGCGGTGAACGGTCCGAATTTAACTGCCAGTTTAAAGGAAGTCGTAACTTATTTCGAGTAATTTCAGTTTATAGTTTCAATCCGTAATAACCGACACGCATGCTTCAACAAAATGGTGTAATTGCGATTAGTTACTCGATAATTATAGTGGGGGGATATTGTTTGGATTGGATTTACAATTTTGCTAAATGCAAATTCCTCAAATGCACGCCACGTAATAACGTGATGTTATAATTACGCGACGCCTTTTTTATTTCGGAATGTTCGTGATGAGGGGGGATGAAGGTGTGTAATTAGAGCAAAGTGCGCGCAGAGGGGGCGACGATTTAAACATATAATAAATAACTGAACTAGCTAAGGGGATAACACCCTATCCTGCTGTTAACCCCTTGCAACAAACACCCTAGGAGCTGCCCGTCTAAACGACCGCTCTCCTATCGTGCTTCCTCGCACCTTCCTTTCAAATTTCCGGCCGAAATGTTAATGGCCAATAATACTTGATAATGGATAGATACAGTCAGATTTACTGCGGAAATCCTCTGCCCCCCCGAACAGATATATAGATAATCGTTAGATCAAACCAATAGTCGCTACTTAATTTCCAAATTATTATTAAACTAAACAATTAAATTGAAAGAAACATTAAAAAGAAATAATCCTAAATTCATAAGGAAATAATTGATTCTATTGAAGGGTTCAATTGTAAATACTCTAAAGAGTATCATAACAATAAAAAATATAGAAAATAAAATAGCTCCTAGACGAGATCCTTGAGGTACACCCGAAGAAATGGTGATAGGAAACGAAGTAAAAAATTTTTCTAAAAAATATAATTCAAGTCAATAATAATCCATTTGAAATTTTAGCAATAATCTTTTAAAGACCTTTCAGACGTCTTTATAGAGTATTAACTTTTATTTTATTGTGCAAGTCTTCTGCGAAATGATTATTGTATATAAATAAGCTAGGAAACCCACCGGAACCAACCCTAACTATCAAACTTATGCTTGTAATGGAGGTCCGTAGTGATGTTGACAAGATGTAAACGAATGCTCTTCGTTGAGACGAATGCGCGCATATTTGGTTCCCATGAGGTTCTCTCCAGTAGAATTATGTATAAGGAAGAGATTTTAAAATTTAAAAAATAGACTCATATAGGAAGCATATGTTGCAAATTTTCGCCGCGATTACAAAAAATATGATGAAGAAAATGAAGGAGATGACATTAATCAGAAGGATACGAATGAATTGTCAATATGCTCTAATGCAAGAATAAAATTGCAAGAAATTACATGCAGAGTTTTAGGAGCGAATAGGAGGAAGTAAGTCAACACACATACCGACCTTCTCCCTCTCCTACACATGAAAAAAATATTCACAGATGTCGATGACTTTAAGTTAATATTTGATAAGGCTTGAAATGAAAAGATGAAGACTGGCGTGATCAATTTGATCGATTCATCAATGAATTGCTTATTTTTCGAAGCGTGGAATTCCGCTTCTAAGTGTGGAATAGTGTTAACGTTCAATACAAAACTTCAATGGATGAAAATGTTGAATGGCCAAAATATGCAATTTTTAATCTGGCCAAGAACAACCCAACACTTCTTTGGTTTCCATAAAAGTTATTCATAATTTTAATATTAAAAGGTTGAGTTATGATGATATTTTGGATAAATCAATGAAACACATAATATTTGTTTTCCTCATTTTATTAGTAATCATAATTATTTAGATCCGCAAAAATTAAACACATATTTAGGCTTTGCGTCTATACACCTCTTAGCAGATGAATATTTTAGGTGTCTTCAGATGATTTCAATATAAAAAGCGACTTTTGCCATCCTAACTACACATATAAACCTTGCAAAATGAGGACTCTATCACTTTGATAAGACATTTTGCTTCCAAAATTATATATGTTACAATTATGATATATTTTATTGTATTGACTGTTAATTGTTGAAATTTCATTTTATAAATGATATATTTTACAAGCTTCCTCCGCTTATGTGCAAATATAAAGTTACTTATGCACACACTTAATCAACCTATTCGCAGTAAAGAGGCGGTGGAATTGAAAACCATTCTGAAACACGAAGAAAGTAGTTCAGAGGATGAATAAATATTTACAGTTCTTTCTCAAATTATTACCACGTGAACACCAACAGAACACCAACAGAACAATCTGATCAATCTGATCGTCAGATGTCAGAAAGGTGTCCCACCGAAATTGAGAATAAATGCGCCAGTAATGGCTAAAATATTATCTGAATGGTAAATATGTACTTTGGATGTGAATTTCTATCACCTGAAGTTATGGGGTCTGAGTGGAAGAGCACTGTGAAATGTGAACTCCGCCTGCAAGTCCAGTGAGCAAAATTTTTGTGATTACTTTATGTATTATTAAATGGCTTTATATACAGTTCTAACAGGGCATTGTAAAATTTAAATAAACAAATAAAGAAATGTTTAAAGATATGACTAATTTCATGCGTGAGGTTACCAATGACCAATTTATGTTATATATGTTGGAGGCTTCTACTTCGTTATACATTTTTGTAAATTTTATTGTGACTAGTTTCGACAAATTTAGCTTGTCATTATCAAACACTATGTGTTGTTTTATTCAATGACCAATTTAACTAAAGTTATGATTAAAATAAAAAACTTAATTACTCAGAAGTATGAATTAACAATTGTTGACATTGAAGGATTTCCACGACATAAAACTAAAACTAGGGGTAGAGAGTGACATAGAAGAGTTAATAATGAAACTCTGCACAATATAGAAACTCTAACCAGTGAGATTGCTGACGAATTTCTTGTTAACAAGTATGAAGCTCTGGATGAAAACATCTGCGTTATGATTATGGTATATAAAAAAGTTGGTTATTGTTGATCTAGTCAGTAAAAAGCTACACTGCTGACCGGATATGACACATTTAAAGGCTTTTACAAAGTATTCACTTATTATCTTGCTTAGATTTTCGAAATAATGATTGTATGCATATCTATCTATGGTTAAACACCAGATTTAATTTACAATTTAATGCAAAAGAAATTATAGAAGAATATTTCCATTTAGCAGGAAAACAGCCGGTTGTCAAAACTTGCGAATAAAATTAAAACTACTCCAGAGTATGACCTTGAATTAAGAATTAGTGATGTTAAAGGTATCCCAAGACATAAAATGCTAAATATAGAACCTCAAATCAGTGAGATACATACTGTCAGTATGTAGAAACCACAATTTCATAAACTGAAATAAAAATGCAAAAAAATATGGTAAAATCAAATGAAATGAGCATCTTGTTTGTCATGGATAAATGCAGAAGACTGGGTGAGAGTGGAAAATCATCATAGGTGAACTCAGTCCATTTCATGTGCGGTTAAAATTCATTTGAAGTTATGTATGTATACAAATATTTGGACCATTTTTGTTTGCACATCGAATGAAGCTAATAGAGTATAAGTATAAACCTATAAAGTTTCAACTTCATACGATCGTCTGGAGAATCTGGTAGTAAAAAAATAAATTAAACCAGCGTTACGACTGCGAAAGATTTGCATCAATCCTCACAACTATTTTCCGTAAATCAAGATTGGAATTACGTGTAAAATCTTATTTGTTTATACGTTTTATTCTTCGTTCTTTCTTAAAAGATACATTTAAATACAAATAAATTAGAAAAAAAAACATACATAAAACTGGATGAAAGATGCACAAGCGTAGTTCATATTTAAACATGTTCTTCCACTGAAATCTTCTTGTACCATCATGTTAAGAAGCTGGTTTCCTCTTCTAGATTCGGAATCGATTATATCGCTTTATATTGGTTTAATTTTCCACTCTTTTAGAGGAAATTTCTGGCAGTTAATGTCTTATGTATGATTTCAGTTTGGTGAGTTAGGTTAGGTTAGGTTACATATGGCCATTGTGAGATGAGCTTTCTTTATTAAAAAAAGGTCAACGGTGTATGGATGGGTGGTCATTATTCCATCCTGTTGTGACTATTTTAATTTTAATTAAAAGGTTTTCTCTGGAGATGTTCCTAAAATAAAGGTTGAATAGAAAGTTGTTGATGCAATGAAATTTATCTGAAAATTTTGAAGATGTTTTATTGGTTGGAGGGTGGGATAGAGGCTACCCACCCACACTACATATGCACATTAACATAAACCACAAATAGTGTTTTATTTTCAAGAAAAATCAAAACAAAATCGTGAATGATGATTTAAAATAATTTATCTGCAGTGTTTTAATTAAAATTTATTTGTATATGTAGGGTGGGTGGGTGGCCTCTATTCCACCCGCCAATTAGTAAAACATAAAACAGTGTTTAATTAAAATATTTAAAAACACATCAACCAGATAAATGAATGATTTTTTAAAAATTGAATAAAAGTACGATAGAAAACTTTGTTTGTATAACTTGGAATTTTTTTTATTGTGACTAGTTTCGACAAATTTAGCTTGTCATTTACAAACACATTAAGATTTTCTTAACTTTATTAAAACAATGTCAATATTATATATATATGGGTGGTCATTATTCCATCCTGTTGTGAGTATTTTAACATTAATAAAAAGGTTTTCTCTAGAGATGTTTCCTAAAATAAAGGTTGAATAAAAAAATGTTGATGCAATAAAATTTATCTAAAAATTTTGAAGATGTTTTACTGGTTGGAGGGTGGGATAGTGGCCACCCACCCACCCTACATATGCACATTAACATAAACCACAAATAGTGTTTTATTTTCAAGGAAAATAAAAACAAAATCGTGAATGATGATTTAAAATAATTTATCTGCAGTGTTTTAATTAAAATTTATTTGTATATGTAGGGTGGGTGGTGGCCTCTATTCCACCCGCCAATTAGTAAAACATAAAACAGTGTTTAATTAAAATATTTAAAAACACATCAACCAGATAAATGAATGATTTTTTTAAGATTGATAGAACGATAGAAAACTTTGTATAACTTGAAAACTTTTTTATTGTGATTTGTTTCGACAAATTTAGCTTGTCATTAACAAACACATTAAGATTTTCTTAACTCTATTAAAACAATGTCAATATTATATATATATGGGTGGTCATTATTCCATCCTGTTGTGAGTATTTTAACATTAATAAAAAGGTTTCTGGATATGTTCCTAAAATAAAGGTTGAATAGAAAATTGTTGATGCAATGAAATTTATCTGAGAATTTTGAAGATGTTTTACTGGTTGGAGGGTGGGATAGAGGCCTCCCACCAACCCTACATATGCACATTAACATAAACCACAAATAGTGTTTTATTTTCAAGGAAAATAAAAACAAAATCGTGAATGATGATTTAAAATAATTTATCTGGAGTGTTTTAATTAAAATTTATTTGTATATGTAGGGTGGGTGGGTGGCCTCCATCCTACCCTCCAATCTGTAAAACATAAAACAGTGTTTAATTAAAATATTTATAAACACATCAACTGGATAAATGAACGATTTTTTAAGATTGAATAAAAGACGAAAACTTTGTTTGTATAACTTAAAAAGTTTTTTATTGTGACTAGTTTCCACAAATTTAGCTTGTCATTATCAAACACATTAAGATATTCTTAACTCTATTAAAACAATGTCAATATTATATATATGGGTGGTCATTATTCCATCCTGTTGTGAGTATTTTAATTTTAATTAAAAGGTTTTCTCTGGAGATGTTCCTAAAATAAAGGTTGAATAGAAAGTTGTTGATGCAATAAAGTTTATCTAAAAGTTTTGAAGATGTTTTACTGGTTGGAGGGTGGGATAGAGGCCACCCGCCTACCCTACATATGCACATTAACATAAATCACAAATAGTGTTTTATTTTTCCTGAAAAAAAAAACAAAATCGTGAATGATGGTTTAAATTAATTCATCTACAGTGTTTTAATAAAATTTAATTGTTTATGTAGGGTGGGTGGGTGGCCTCTATCTCACCCTTCAATCAGTAAAACATAAAACAGTGTTTAACTAAATATTTATAAACACATCAACTAGATAAATGAATTATTTTTTAAGATTAAATAAAAGACGAAAACTTTGTATAGCTTGAAAACTTTTTTATTGCGACTAGTTTCCACAAATTTAGCGTGTCATTATCAAACACATTAAGATTTTCTTAACTTTATTAAAACAATGTCAATATTATATATATGGGTGGTCATTATTCCACCCTGTTGTGGGCAATTTAACATTAAAGAAAAAGTTATCTCAGGAATTGTTATCTAAGGAGTTATTTCCTAAGAAGAATGTTGACAATAGAAATTTGTTGATGTAATAAAATTTATTTTAATTCTTTGAAGATGATTTACTGATTGGAGGGTGAGATAAAGGCCACCCACCCACCCTACATATGCACATTAACATAAACCACAAATAGTGTTTTTCATTTTCAAGGAAAATAAAAACAAAATCGTGAATGATAATTTAAAATAATTAATCTACAGTGTTTTAATTAAAATTTAATTGTTTATGTAGGGTGGGTGGATAGCCTCTATCCTACCCTCCAATCAGTAAAACATAAAACAGTGTTTCATTAAAATATTTATAAACACATCAACTAGATAAATGAATGGTTTTTTAAGACTTTTTTTAAATTTATTAAAACAATATCAACATTCTATAAATGGGTGGTCATTATTCCACCCTGTTGTGGGTATTTTAACATTAATGAAAAGTTATCTCGGGAGAAGTTTCCTAAAAAGAATGTTGACAATAGAAAATAGTTGATGTAATAAAATTTATTTCAATTCTTTGAAGATGTTTTACAGATTGGAGAGTGGGATAGTGGCCACCCACCCACCCTACATATGCACATTAACATAAATCACAAATAGTGTATTATTTTCCTTGAAATAAAAATTTAATCGTGAATGATGATTTAAATTAATTCATCTGCAGTGTTTTAATCAAAATTTTATTGTATATGTAGGGTGGGTGGGTGGCCTCTATCCCACCCTCCAATCAGTTAAACATAAAACAGTGTTTAATTGAAATAATTATAAACACATCAACTGTATAAATAAATGATTTTTTAAGATTTTTTTAACTTTATTTAAAACAATATCGACATTGTGTGGATGGGTGGGTATTATTCCACCCTTTTGTGAGTATTTTAACATTAATAAAAAAGTTATCTAAGGAGTTATTTCCTAAGAAGAATGTTGACAATAGAAATTTGTTGATGTAATAAAATTTATCTCAATTTTTTGAAGATGTTTTACGGGTTGGAGGGTGGGATAGAGGCCACCCACCCACCCTACATATGCACATTAACATAAACCACAAATAGTGTTTTATTTTCAAGGAAAATAGAAACAAAATCGTGAATGATGATTTAAAATAATTCACCTACAGTGTTGCAATTAAAATTTAATTGTATATGTAGGGTGGGTGGGTGGCCTCTATCCCACCCTTCAATCAGTAAAACATAAAACAGTGTTTAATTAAAATATTTAGAAACACATCAACTAAGTAAATGAAAAATGTTTAAAAATTTTGTAACTTTATTAAAAAAAAGAATGTCAACATTATATGGATAGGTGGTCATTATTCCACCTTGTTGTGAGTATTTTAACATTAATGAAAAAGCTCTCAAGAGTTGTTTCCTAAAAATAATGTTGACTATAGGAAATTGTTGATGCAATAATAAAATTTATCTCATTTCTTTGAAGATGATTTTGTTCAAATCGCAGAATATAATTTTTTCAATTGTTTTAATGTAAAAGCAAAACTAGGTTAGTGTAGGATGCACTTTGAGTTTTGCAGGTTAAATCCTGCTGAGGTTAATTTTTTACAATTGTTTATATCGCCGAATGCAATTTCATTCTCTACATATTACGTTTTGAGTGTTGTAATTTAGTTTCTAGGCACGATGAGGCAATTGTTTTAGTGTAATATCAAAACTAGGTTAGTGTAGGATGTACTTTGAGTTTTGCAGATTAAATCCTGCTGAGGTTAATGCTTTACAATTGTTTAAATCACCGAATGCAATTTCCTTTTCTTCAGATTACGTTTTGAGCGTTGTAATTTAATTTCTAGGCACAATGAGGCAATTGTTTTAGGGTAATATCAAAACTAGGTTAGTGTAGGATGTACTTTGAGTTTTGCAGATTAATTCCTGCTGAGGTTATTATTTTACATATGTTTAAATTGCCCAATGCAATTTCCTCTTCCTCGGATTACGTTTTGAGTGTTCTAATTTTGTTTCTAGGAACGATGAGGCAATTGTTTTAGTGTAATATCAAAATTAGATTAGTGCATGATGCAATTTGAGTTTTGCAGATTAATTTCTGTGAAGGTTATTATTTTACAATTGTTTAAATCGCCGAATGCAATTTCCTTTTCTTCAGATTACGTTTTGAGTATCGTAATTTTGATTCTAAGCACGATATAACAATTGTTTTAGTGTAATAGCAAAATTAGGTTAGTGTAGGATGCACTTTGAATTTTGCATATTAATTCCTGCTGAGGTTATTTTTTAAAATTGTTTAAATCACTCAATGCAATTTCCTTTTTTTCAGATTACGTTTTTAGTGTCGTAATTTTGATTCTAAACACAATATAACAATTGTTTTAGTGTATTAGCAAAATAAGATTAGTGTAGTATGCACTTTGAGTTTTGCAGGTTAATTCCTACTGAGGCTATTTTTGTACAATTGTTTGAATCGACAAATTCAATTTCCTCTTCTTCGGATTAGGTTTTGAGTGTTATAATTTTGTTTCTAGGGACGATGAGGCAATTGTTTTAGTGTACTATCAAAATTAGGTTAGTGTAGAATGTAATTTGAGTTTTGCAGATTAATTCCTGCTGAGGTTATTATTTTACAATTGTTTAAATCCCCGAGTGCAATTTCCTTTTCTTCAGATTACGTTTTGAGTATCGTAATTTTGATTCTAAGCACGATATAACAATTGTTTTAGTGTAATAGCAAAATAAGATTAGTGTAGTATGCACTTTGAGTTTTACAGGTTAATTCCTGCTGAGGCTATTTTTGTACAATTGTTTGAATCGACGAATTCAATTTCCTCTTCTTCTGATTATTTTTTGAGTGTTGTAATTTTGTTTCTAGGAACGATGAGGCAATTGTTTTAGTGTACTATCAAAACTAGGTTAGTGTAGAATGTAATTTGAGTTTTGCAGATTAATTCCTGCTGAGATTATTATTTTACATTTGTTTAAATTGCCCAATGCAATTTCCTCTTCCTCGGATTACGTTTTGAGTGTTCTAATTTTGTTTCTAGGAACGATGAGGCAATTGTTTTAGTGAATATCAAAATTAGGTTAGTGTATGATGCATTTTGAGTTTTGCAGGTTAATTCCTGCTGAGGTTAATTTTGTACAATTGTTTAAATCGTCGAATGCAATTTCCTCTTCTACTGATTACGTTTTGAGCGTTGTAATTTTATTTCTAGGCACGATGCGCCAATTGTATTAGTGTAATAACAAAAATAGGTTAGTGTAGAATGAACTTTGGGTTTTGCAGATTTATTCCTGCTGAGGTTAATTTTTTACAATTGTTTAAATCACCGAATGCAATTTCCTCTTCTTCGGAATACGTTTTGAGCGTTATAATTTTGTTTCTAGGTACGACGAGGCAATTGTTTTGGCGTAATATCAAAACTAGGTTAGTGTAGGATGTACTTTAAGTTTTGAAGATTAATTCCTGCTTAGGTTAATTTTTTACAATTGTTTAAATCGCCGAATGCAATTTCTAGGCACAATGCGGCAGTTGTTTTAGTGTTTTAGTGTAATAAAATTAGTTTAGTGTAGGATGTATTTTGAGTTTTGCAGAGAAGAAACAAAAGATAATTAAGTAAATAAACTGCAAATTACGACCAACTTACGACCAAAAAATTCAAGATGTCCTTTTTGACCAATTCACAATGGTTTTTGGATGGAAATACCTACAACCTTCAGGATTATGATAATCCGATTCATATTTTTGAAAAAAATGATAACGTAAAATTATACGATTTCAATCCAATTGATTTTTTTTTCAAACGAAACTGTTAAAAAAATTGTGGAATTAGAAAATACTTTCTATCCTGAAATGAAGTTATTTGCGAATCGATTTTGAGTAGAATTATTTTAACAATATTACCTTATTACCTTTATGAAATTTCGCACATGTTTTAGACTATGGAAGTTAATTAAATTATATAACATGTTTCATTGTTTTATTTAAATGTATCAAATTTTATTAAACCCACGCCCGCCAGGTTAGTTTTTTTTTTATATAAGCATCACCACCCCAGTGCAGTTTGTTGCGGTAAGCGCGCATTGTTTTAATTTATTTTCATCCCGCGGCTGTACAAAAAAAGTTTGCGCATCCTAGTCTAGAATATATATATATATATATATATATATATATATATATATATATATACGCAAATTAATCGACTAAACAAACAAATAAAAAACCGCTGGGGTAGCTAGTGAAATATAAAAGGGTGGACTTCGAAATAGTATTTATTGTTTAATTTTTATCGCCATTTATTTTCCGGAATAAATTAATTCAATTCTTTTCGATAAGTAGTGGAATAATAAAGTGGTGATTTATTATGTAATCTTCGGTAAGACGATTACGTCACCTTGTTACGCCCCGGGATTAAGAAGGTGTAAGTGGTGCACCCGAAGGTGTCCCTCGCTGCCATCCAAGTTAAGACGATAACAATTGCGGTGGCAGAAATTAGTATGTATGATTAGCGGTGCGGTTCGTGTCCCTCGATGAATATTACAGCCGCAATTCTCGTTACGAATGCAACATTTTTTTTAATTGCATCCGCAACGGGGAAAGATTGCGTTTTTATCATTTATCCCGTCATAAATCTAGGTGGACCTTTCATAAATATATTATTTACGTCCCTGGTTTCGACAGCGTAGGGCACCACCGCTGATAATACCCGGTTCATCTGGAGTGCAAATAAAGGGGTAGAGGGTCGAACAATGCACATTCGAGAAACAATGAGTACGTAACCCGCTGATTTCACACCTCGACAAAAGATAGCCGGGGCATTGATAGGAGCGATATGAGCAGCGTAAAAAAAGAGAAGAGAAGGAAATAAAAATAAGATGAAAAGGGTAGTAAAAATATGCGGGGCGGCTTATAGTATAGGAATACGAGAACGGCGACTACCCCCCATCCATATTACATCAAAGCGTCACGCAGTGGCGGGAAAGCACCTGAATTTTGCATTACTCAAACAAGACTAATCTGTTAGCTCGTTTAACTCCACTACTCAATTATTTGCCGATCAGTTTCGAGGGTTTTAACTTCCACAAACTTTATAACACTTGCGAGAGCGGGGAGGGTGGTGCTCGGTGTATGTACCACTGAGGGCATAATATATACATTACGGATTATACGATGGGACGGGGTATCTTATCAATCTATTACCCGGCGTGATACGGCGCCGCCGTAAAAAAAAAGTTTTTAAATTAATCGATTTTCAATCTCGCCTCGGTGGAGTTGATGATCCTCGGTGATCTCCCGGAAGAAACACAACAAACCCATAAAAAGTAATCTCGTCCGTGAGAATATTTACAACTTTGTAAAACGGGATTTATTTTTTATGGCGAATATTAAACGTGAGAGGACAGTCGGATGTTTTTTTTTATAACGGCCAATGGGGCCGATTCCCCTAAGGGATTTTTAATAAATTTTAGACTGCGCAGGACACATGCACCCCTTGGAAATAAAGGTAGTTGAATGCAAGCAAACGTTCTTACCTGTTGTCATCATAGTTATGTTTTAATACATATTGATTTTTTTACTTTAGGTCAAAAAAACTGAGAAAGCTCAATTTTGTAAAACTGAAATTTTATAATCTACCTCATTTGAACCTAATCATGTTTTTATATATGATTTTTTGGAATGCAGTTATTTTAATTTATTACTAAACGCTGTATCTAAAAAACAAATGATCCGTTTGAGATAAAACTTTAAACTTAAGGTTTTATCATTAAAAACTAGAACTGAAAAGCTTTTGATAAACATTCATAAACCGTTACCATTTAAATAAAATACACTTTGAAGTGTTTACCTTAAATACTTAAAAATTTTGATAAAATTTACAAGATATATTTCTGAATTGTGGGGTTTTGAAATATTGAAGAAGCCATAAATTTATTATCACTGGTTTTATTTTCTTGTTTTCTTTTATAGAAATCAAGTGTTTTCCTTTGAAATTTTTGAAAACCTTAATATAAATTTTGATGAAATTTGCAAGATATATTCCTGAAATTTGGGGCTTTGAGACACAGAATAATTGATCACTAGTTTTTCAAGAATTTCTACTAAAATTTTTTGTTTTTTATATAAAAAAATGCTCTGTAGTGTATTTAAAACCAATCGATAAATTTAGATGGAATTAGCAGGATATATTCCTGAAATGCGTCGCTTTGATATATTGAAGAAACCAAAAGTTTATCATCTCTAGTTTTTAAGAATTTCTATTAAACTGTCTTTGCTTTTTTAATAAAAATGAACTTTTTTATTTTTTTTTAAACCACCCTAAAAATTACTATGGAATTTGCAGAATATATTCATGTAATGTGTGGTTTTGAAATAGACAACAAATAAACAATAAAATATTTTTCAAGAATTATCACTAAAATTTGTTGATACGTTTTATAGCAATGATGAGTGCTTTTCTTTAAATTTTTTGAAACCCCCAGAATGATTTTGTTGGAATTTGCAGGATATATTCCTCAAGTTTCTTTGAAATATTGAAAACCAGTGGACCAATTTGGATTAAATTTGAGAAAGAAACCATAAATTAATCACTACTAGTTTCTATTTTCTACATTTTTGTTGTTGTTTTTTAATATATAATAATAAAATGTTATATTGACATATCATAAAATAGTTCCTTAAAATTGAAAGAAAATATAGCCTGAATGGGAAGAATCGCCTGCTGATATTCATTGTCAGCTACAGGGAATAATGGGTTGAGTGGAAGAACACTACCTTCAAGTCTTGCGATTTAAATTTTAAAATTATTGTGAGTGCATTTTATTTCGTAACATTTTTTTAGTAAAACTTGTAAAGCAAATAACTAAACTAAACGAAACTAATATAAAAAAAACACTTCGAAGTGTTTTTTTCGATTTTTTTAAAATGTTTTTCTTCGAATATTTTGAAATACACTCGATGAACTTTAATAGAATTTGTAGAATATATCTATGAAATTTGTGGATTTGAAACATTGAATAAACCAAAAATTAATGATGACTAGTGTTTTTGGAATATCCTTTAAATTTGGTTGTATTTTTATCTAAAATCTCTTTAAAGTGTTCTCCTTTGAATTGTTTAAGAATCACCCAATGAATTTTGATAAAATTGGTAAGATCCATTCCTAAAATGCGTGGCTTTGAAACATTAAAGAAATCAATCACTTGATTTTCATGAATTTCCTCTAAAATTCATTGAAATGTTTACTAGTTTTTTTAAATAGAATTTCTACCAATTGATTTAATAATAATAATAACTTTATTAACAGGTTTCACCCTATGCACATTAGAAAAAAAATAATGAATCAACATTGAGAAAAAAATTCAATATTTTGAAATGTTTTCCTTTAAATTTTTAAAAAATCAGCCTATAAATTTTGATAAAATTTGCAGGATATATTCTTGGAATATGTGTCTTTGAAATATCGAAGGAAGTAAAGATTAATCATCACTACTTTTTCAAGAATTTCCTTTCAAATTTATTTCTTATATAAAAATCACATTGTGTTTTACTTTAAATTTTTTGAAAACCTTATGGTGAATTTTGATGGAATTTGAAGATATATATATTTTTGAAATATGTGGCGTTGAAATATTGAAAAATTTAAATTTAAGTAGTGTTCACTAATTAGTGAACACTACTTCTTCAAGAATTTCCACTAAAAAATTTTAAATCACTTTGAATTATTTTTTATTTTTTTATTATTTTTCTTCGATCTTTTAATTTTGATGGAATTTGCAAGCCATATTTCCAAAATGTGTGGTTTTGAAATATTGAAGAAACCAAAAGCTTTCCTCTAAAATTTATTTTATTTTTTTTAATAAAATTCACATTGAAGGGTTGTAACCACAAGATGAGTTTGGATGGAATTAGCAGGCTATATTTCTGAAATGGGTGGCTTTGAAGTATTGAAGAAATCAAAAATGTTCACTAGTGGTTTTAGAATTCTAACTAAAATTATTTGTTTTTTTTTTAACCTTTTGAAGTGTTTTACGTTGGATTTTTTAAAAGGATATATTCCTAAAATGGCATTGAAATATTTAGAAAACCAAAAAATACATATTACCAGTTTTTTTTTTCAGAATTTATACTGAATTGTGTGTGTATTTTCTTATAAAAATCACTTATGGTATATATCTTTTCGTTTGAATTTTTTTTTAAAACCACCCTATGAATTTCAATGGAATTTGCAGGATATACTTCTGAAACAGGTGAATATTTAAGAAAGCAAAAATTAATCATCACTAGTTTTTCAAGAATTTTCACTTAAACTTATTGATATTTTTGATAAAAATCACTTTGAAGTGTTTTACTTTTAATTATTTAAAAACCACCTGACGAATCTTGATGAAATCTGCATTATATACTTTTGAAATGTGTGGCTTTGAAATGTTAAAGAAACCACAAACTAGTAATCACCTGATTTTCCAAGAATTTCCTCTAAAATTTATTTTTATTTTTTTTATATACAAATCACTTTGAATAGTGTTTCTTAGAATTTTCTGAAAAGAACCTGATGAGTTTGGATGCAACTAACAGGATATTTTGAAACACGTGGCTTTGAAATATTGACTAAGCCAAAAATGTTCACTAGTTTTTTTTGTGTATATATTTCTGAAATATGTGGCATTGAAATATTAATTTGTATATTAAAGTTGTAAATAACTAAGATTTTCAAAAATGTGTGCTTACTTTCACTACAATTGTTTCGCAAATTTATTGCTTCTTCAAGTGAATGAAATATTAAAGTAACCAAAAATTAGTGATCAGTACTTCTTTAAGAATCTCCACTAAAAATTGTTATTATTTTAAAACACTAAAAAATAAAATAACAGCTTTAAATTTTACCGATTTTTTAATAGACCTAAATTGTGGGAAAGTATTAAATTATAGTAAATGGTGATGTGGCCCATTTACTATAATTTAAATTGGAGAGACCCTGGCGGAGTTCTTTTCTTCGAAATGTTCTTCCACACTGATCCATTCAGCCTATTCTCATGAAAAATTCATCGTTGATGTTCTTTCGGCGGCTATTATTAAGCTTTTAAGCTCATTTCTTCTTTATTCTTCTTTGCGATTTTTAACATATTTAGCCTGAATTCTTGCTCAACGTTTCCGTGTGACATCAAGAATATTTTGGATCACCAGATGCTAATTAAGTAATCCCTAACAAGTATGGCTACTTCTGTATAAATTTGAAGTGACCTCCAATGACTTATTAATTACTTTAAGTTTTTATACGACTTTGAAGGATCTTCATCAATCTAATTACTAGAGAAATTAATCTTCATTAATTACTCTAGTGATATATTCTGTAAGTTTTTATACGGCCTTGAATGATGTTCATCACCTGTTCGTTTCAATCGTACGACCTTAAAATTTTCTGGAATTAATTTGATCGTCTTTAACTTTTCTATAGTTCCTTCCGATTTCACTTACAACTTTTAAAACCCTTGAATAACTTTTACCATCTCAATAAGAGTGCGAAACGGCCTCTAATGGCCCTATTATATCTTCCATATACTCACACCATCTTCAAACGACCTCAAATGACCTTCTAAGACCGTAAAGTACTTTACATTTCTTTACAATCTTTAAAAGACGTCGATTTTCCAATACAATTTTGAAGTGACCTATTTAGCTTAATTTCTTGCTCAACGTTTCAGTGTGACATCAAGGATATTTTGGATGACCATCGCCATATGCTTTGAACATTTCTATGTGACCTTAAGGTATCCCCAACAAGTATGGCTACTTCTGTATAAATTTGAAGGAATGACCTTTAATTGATCTCCAATGACTTATTAATTACTCTAGTGATGTACGACTTTGAGATTTTCTCAAATGAATTTGATCGCCTTTAACATCACTATAGTTTCTTCGAATTTCACTTACAACTTTTAAAACATTTGAATAACTTTTACTATCTCAGTAAGTGCGCGAAAAAGCCTCTAATGGCCCTATTTTATCTTCCATATTCCCACACCATCTTCAATCGACCTCAAATGACATTATCTGTCCTTCTAAGACCGTAAAGTACTTTACATTTCTTTACGATCTTTGAAAGATATCGATTCAATCGACCTCAAATGACCTTGACTGTTCTTCTAAGGCCGTATAGTACTTTAAATTTCTTTACGGTCTTTGAAAGACATCGATTTTTCAATACAATTTTGAAGTGACCTATTTAATTTGATTTCATGTTCGACGCTCCTGCATGATATTGAGCAGATTTTGGATTATGTTCACCGGATACTTTACATCTCCCCCCATATGACCTTTAAGTGCCCGTAATGAGTTTGAATTTCTGCATATTCGGGTTAAAAAAATACTGTCTAATCATTTTATTATTATTATTTCCACAGAAATGTTTGGAGAATTTTCTTGGGGAATAAAAAAAGTAATTATTCTATAAATTTGAATGACCTTGAAGTGACCTCTAATGAAATAAGTGATCGCATTTTAGATTTCCTTACAATTTCTGAACGAAATCGATTTTTCAAAATAATTGCTCATTATTAGTTAGCTATTGATAATGGGTACAAAGTCCTCGAAATGTAGATTTAGCAGTAAAAAATAAAAAGTGAAGAAAGGAATATAACTGTGTTTCAATTAAGTGATATAAACCTTCACGTAATTCAAGCAATTAAATTATGCTTATTATTAGTATTTTAATAATTCGAAAGATTCTATAATTTTTTTAATGTAAGAATTTAAAAATTTACTTAATTAAGTTTCTAAATTTTTTGAATATTCTAATTATTCCAAAATTTCTTAACATATAACCAATTCTAAATATAATAAAAGTTCTAAATATTTTTAAAGTGTAAAGATCTAAAGATTTAATATTTCAATTTAAAGAGTCATAAAGATGAGAATTCTGAAAATTTAGCAATTGCAAAAAATATACAAATCCTAAGAAATATTCTACAGGTACTATAGATTCTAAGGAATTAAAACAATTTAAAAAGTTTTAAAGATAATATGATTATTTAATTGAAAGTAAGGATTCCGAAGATTCGAAAGATTCTACAGATTTTAATAATTCTAAAGATTTTAAAGATATAATAACAAATTCTAAAAATTCCAATCATTCAAAAGGTTTTAAAGATTCTAAAAATTCTAAAAATTAAAAAGATTCTATTATTTTTAATATGTCTTAAATTTGTATATAATTTCTCTAGATTCCAGAAATTTTAAAAATTCTAAAGATTAAAAATTCTGAACGTTCTAGAGAATTTGAAGATTTTAGAGAAAAACTATGCAGTTTCAAATAATTCTGATGATTCTTGAGATGATTAAATTTTAAAAATTATTCAAGTTCAAAGATTATATTTAATTTTAACGATTCTAGAAACTTAGTAACTTGGGTAATGCAATGAATATTATTAGAATTATTTCTTAAATAAAGAATGCATTCATTAAAACACTTTTGTATATTCTGAAGGTTGGAGTGTGTGATAGTGGCCACCCACCCTACATATTTATTAAAAATTTAATCGCTGAAATATTCTTCGTTTCCAATAACTTTAATCAATAACTTGGCTTTCAATGGCCATTCAAGATCAATTGAGGTCTTTTGGACAATTTAATGTTTAATGTAATTTAATACTGTCCGATGGTCATTCAAGTTTAAGATTATGCAGAAGTCATTCAAAATCATTTAAGACTTTTTAAGCGATTATTGAAGGTTTTTCAACGGTCTTTCGAGATTATTTAAGGTCATACAACAATCACTCAAGTTTATCTAAGATCATCAATCGAAAGTCCAATGAACATTCAAGGTCATTAAAAATTAACTAAGATTTAAGGCTTTCATCATTGTTCAAGATATTTTATCTAGGTCATTTAAGATTCCCGCAGGGGTGGTTGACGTGCACAGCCATTTGGGAATAGCGTAATAATGCTATAGGCTTCTTAAAATCAAACGACTGACAGTGATTGAAGTTTAATAATTATATGTAGGGTGGGTGGGTGGCCACTATCACACCCTCCAATCAATAAAACATACACACGTGTTTCTACAGTAATTATGTTTATTTACCAAACGATTTATGTTATTTATATTTATTCAGTACTTTCTAACTTCATGAAATTAAAAATTAAGGCTACTGGGTGGACTTTGTTGTTGGATTGATTTACTAGTGTGTGGTGTAATACAAATTGTTTAAATTATTTTATTCAATGAAGTAAACATTTAGTTAAACATTTGTGTATATGCTAAGTTAGAGATGAGTGATAGTGGTCCTACATAAATATTAAAAATTTAATAATATTTTTAGTTTCCTTCATGTTTTCATCTCTATCTTTGTATTTCTTCTGTTCTTACATGAATTCTTTCTTTTCTTCAATTGCAGCGACAGCTGATCAGCAGCGGTAGCAATAGTACCGTCTCCCATTGGCGTTAAGTTTAACTTTTCAAGGTCTTGAGCGATAAGATAATTGATGGATTTGCCCTTGAATTCAAACTTTAAAATATGAATTATCTTATTGTATTAGACAGGTGCATATTATTTAACCAGTGATGAATTCTGGATACAATTTTTTGTTAGGGGAAGATATTGTCACATAAAAGAATCTCTACCTGATCTCTGATTGTTGGTTATTCACCTGAGGTCGCATCCCTATATTTAAATCAGCCATTACGTCCATTTCCAGAGTTATTATTAAGAGCTCGGAGGTAATAAAACCGTCGGCGATATCAAAGGTAATCTCCGTAATTAAATTAAACGTGTAATAGTGTAATAAATGTGAATTATACACGGGTATAAATAAAATGGAGTAAAAATTTTCGAAGGATTAAAGCACAAAGGGGATTGTTTGCCCGCAGTTTGTTTGTTAAGCACGGCGTGTCTTTGGGTAATTAATCAACTATTATAATCGCGCGAGCGTTATCACCGGAATGGTGTCGCTACTTTTGTCTCGAACTCCGCCGTTTTTGTTTCGGGCAATTACGCGGCACATTTTCGAAAAACAACGGGCGGAATCACTTGCCCTACATCATTTTAAGTTTAAGAGTTTTAAGCGCGCCGCCACCCCTACCAAGCGATATATCTGGATTTGTATTACTTACATTGAACCAACGTAGAGGGCATCCCTTTTAACGTCCAAGTGGAAGGTCCTGTAGTAAAGCATACCGCAGCTGAATTCCCGCACATGGTCTGGAACAAAACAAAGAGGAATAAATCATCATTAGTTTAATGTTTACTGCGTTTAGTCCGTCGTAAATTCAATTACGCCCGAAACCACATCCGAAATTATCAATAAACGCTACTCTCAAACGTCCATCAAATGGAATGACATACAATAAGGAGCCAAAACGCTGACCTCTCCATCCAATCACAATTTTGGCGTTCGATGAATACGTCTTTCCCGCTTAGCTGGACAATAAAATCTCGTCCACCGTAACATGTCTATTACATGTCAAATGTTATATATGGGACAGCGTAGGCAATCAGGAATTATTATCCCGGATATTAATGAGCCAGGGGTGCTATAATGAAAAAGGCATAAATATTAAGGACTTCGGTTAGTACGAATGCGGCCGGCCGGCCGATTATTGTGGGGTAATCTGCGGAGGACCAAAGCCGGCCTTCACGTGCTTCCATGGGAACCACACACACATTAATTATACATATTCATATACACACACAATAACCCCGGACTATATAAGCTGTGCCGAATCTACATTCGAAAAAAATCGAAGCCCCATTCAAAAGGGTTACGCTTTGATACCGTGAGAGTTGTTAAGATAAGGCGGTGTAATAATCGTTATTGATATGTGGAAACAATGCCAATCCGTTGAATGTTATCGGTTTAAATATGTTATACTTCTATAAAATAAACAATAATAAATGTTGATTATGTGAACAATAATAGATTAATGTAAAGTTTGAAAGTATTCGATTTATTAAGGGTTAAAACGTATTCGGAACATGAATTGTCTCTATTGCTTTATTAAATGAAATATGAGGTAATTTACCCGAACGGGACACTGCTTACACCACAATTAATTCGTTATTTCGGTCTACTAACTTGCCATAATTGAAACTGTATTGGCCGAGAATTTCCCTCTCGATAAATTACAAACGATAAGTCGAAGTTCAGCGTAAATTTCAATTCCCGTTCCGGTGGTCGTAATTGTGTTTTTTTTTTCTTTCTCTCCCGGAATATTGTGCCGTTTATTCCAAGTCGTCAGTCCGGGAACGGCGGACGTCCATCAAAATGACACTCTGGAAAAGCTCGGCGAAACAGGAAACCGTGGGATAGAACACTCGCACGCGACCGCATTCGTTATTGTTGCCCCCCAGAAAAAGGGGCCACAAGTGCACCAATTATTCACACACTTGCCTTTTCCGAATAAACATCATATTTGCTTAACATGAAAATGGCCATCGGATTGCCGCAATTTTATGCTGGAACGGTCGCGGCCACTTTTCCTCCAGAAATATTCCCGCTCGTGTGTATCCATAAAATGTTTATAAATTTATGCAACGGCGCAGAGGAAGAAAGTAAGAGTTGGACAAGTATATTCGCCCAGTGATGGAAATAAATGTTCAGTCATGCCTCCACGAATGCATGCATTTTACACAAAGCTATCCGGAGTAACTGTTGTCAGAAAAAAATTGAATACTCGAGTAACTTTCAACACCGAATTGTTATAAACCGGCTATTTGCATAATATTCCTGTGAATTATTCACAAGCCAACACTTCCAGGTATCTTATTTCACATTTCACAAGAAACTATTAACGTAAGAAATGTGTGAAATATACATTACAAATATTACTTCGAGAAATGCAGGAAGTAATATAAGAATTACTCTTCGAGTTCAGGTTTAATATTTACTTTCCTACATATATACATATTATATCTTTTAAAATAATAATAATAATACAATAAAATTGGCATCAAAACTTATGAACCAGAAATTTATGCATAATATGAAAATGCACAATGGATAATATTTAATATAGGTGTTAAATAAAACATTTGAGTTTTGAGAATTGTTTTGAGAATTATGTAAATTCTCAAAACTCAAGTGATTTATAGGTGATAAATAAAACATTTAGGTTTTGAGAATTATGTAAATTCTTAAAACCCAAATGTTTTATTTATCACCTAGATAATGGAATTTCATTAAGTAATCCAAAATTTAATATTTAATCTACTGAAAGTAAATTTATTAGTTGTAATAGGCAAATAGTTAATTAATAAATATTTATTTCAATTTCATAGCTTTTAAATATGATTGTAACTTAAGTTGCCTACATTACACCAATATAAAATAATTGTGTTAAATATCACAGCGAGAATCTCAACACACCGGCAACTTTAATATTCCGCCCTGGTCGCAATTTGGTGGTAAAAAAAATTACACGTGGACTATTTTGTATACAAAATTTTACACGAGGGGGGAACGTTTGTAACGGCATGTTTGCGATACCGCGTGGGGCGTTTCACAAAAACATCAATTAACGCTATTATGCTAAGGGTAAAGTTAACCCCTAATACGTTTTTTGGCAGTTAACGCACCTACTCCAACACGTTCCCGGTCGCCCTCATGTGACGGGGTAAAATTTTGTACACTCATTCCCCGTTTTATAACTCCATAAAAAATTACGGCTGGGCGTTGGCTCCCCCCCCCCCGGGTAGGATTCAAAAATTATTTTAAATAACCTTACCTTTCCTTCCATACATAATTATCTCCGTGCTGTGCATGTAATGAAGGGCGTTATCTACGTAATACGCTCATTAGATTTTTTAATGTGTGTTTTTTAATCGTAATTTTTTTAATATGTATAAAAATGTGTGGAAATTATAATAATGATAATAAAGCTTATTTTAAAGTAACAAGCTCATTTACACGAACATATATACACAACACATACGTGGTTAATAGCCAGAAAGTACTACTAAAACCTATTATTATTAGGTACGTAAAAAGGGTTGCATATATTGCAAATGTAATCATGTTAAACCAAGATTATTATTTAAACTAAAATAAAAACTATTTTGTAATCTAATATAATTTACACTTAGTTCGTTTCACTATTAATTTGAAATAAAACTAGAAGTTTGGTAATGACAAGCCAAAATGGTCGAAACTATAGTCACTTAATAAAGTCAGTGTTATACAAAGTTAAACAGTTTTTTATTTGTGATTAATTTATTTTATTAAAACTAGTCAGAATAAATAATAAATAGTAATACAAAGCGCAAATTGTGTTATTTCTAAATCAGTTTAGCCTATTTCAAACAGTTTACAATAGACAAAGCGCTAAAACAATGAAAAGTCTCAACAGAAAACAATTGAAATCACTTGAATTAAAAATTAAAAATCAATACAGCGAAAAGAATTGAAAATATGAACAAATTGTCAAAAACGCTAAAATAATGAAATCTCCCTTCAAAATATATATAAATTTGCAAAAGGCTTTAAAACAAACGAATGTTACTAGAAAACAATTGAAATTATAATAAAAAATACAATTGACAAACGAAAAATCTTCACCAATGATTACAAATGAAAATTATTTTCAAAAGAGTTAAAATTGAGAAAACTAAAAAAAATTAAATTATTTTAAATTAAAAAAGAATAATACAATCAAAAACAAAGTAGTAACAAAAAATTAATAACTAAACAATTGAAAATTAATTTTAAATTATTTGCAATTATAATTAAGTTCATCTAAGTCTTTCAAGGTCATTCAAGGTTATTCAAAATCACCCGACAGACTTTCCAGGCCTTCCTAGTTTTCCCTACGATCATTTAAAGGTCATTCAAGATCATTAATTGACTATTTCAATGATCATTAAAGATCATTTGAAAGTGTTAAAACAATAATTAAAAACAATGGAAAAAAAACAATGATAATAGCGAAAAGAATTAGAAATTGTTGACAGCTAAAATAGTTTTACTCTTATTTTACTCATTAAAACAACTGAAATCCTTGGAAATTATAAAATAATCTTCAATTAATTGAAATTACATTTAGGTCAACTAATAATCATTCAAGGTCATTGAAGTTTATTTAAAGTCACCTGAGAAACATTCAATGCCGTTCTAGTTTACACCCACGATCATTCAAGGTCATGTAAAGGTCATTCAAGATCATTCCAGGTAATGTAATGATCAAGCAAGATCATTTGAGAAAATGGCAGAAGCGTTAGAACACAAATTTAAAACAATTGAAAAAATTCAATAAGAGCGAAAACAATTTGAAATGATTAACAGTTGAAACTGATATTCGAGAACGTTTAAGATCCTTCGAGATCATTCACGAATGTTTAAGATCATCCGATAAACTTCAGGATCATTCAAAAACGTTGAAGTTCGTTCGAAATCAATAAAGTTCGATAGTATTCGAGTTTGTTCAAGATCATTCGAGATCATTCAAGATCATTTGATATTTTTCAAGACCGTTCAAGGTCGTTCAAGATTTGTGATCGTTCAAAATCAAATTGAATCGAGAGTCGTTCGAGATCATTCGGGAACGTTCAAGATTGTTCGAAATCATTTGTGAACGTTGAAGACCGAGAGTATTCGAGATTGTTTTAGATCATTCGAGATTTCTTAAAGTCATTCAAGATCGTTTGTGTTAAAACACTTATTAAAAACAATTGAAAAAAACAATGATAATAGCGAAAAGAATTAGAAATTGTTGACAGCTACAATAGTTTAAAAAAATCCTACTCTTCTCCTACTCATTAAAACAACTGAAATTCTTGGAAATTATAAAATAATCTTCAATTAATTGTAATTACATTTAGGTCAACTAATAATCATTCAAGGTCATTGAAGGTTATTTAAAGTCACCTGAGAAACATTTAATTTTAGTTTTAGTTTACCCCCAGGATCATTTAAGGTCGTGTAAAGGTCATTGAAGATCATTCCAGGTAATGTAATGATCAAGCAAGATCATTTGAGAAAATGGCAGAAGCGTTAGAACACAAATTTAAGACAATTGAAAAAATTCGATAAGAGCGAAAACAGTTTGAAATTATTAACAGTTGAAACTGATATTCGAGAACGTTCAACATCATTCGAGATCGTTCGAGAACGTTCAAGTTCATTCAAGAACGTTCAAGATCGTTCGAGATCATTTGAGAATGTTTAAGACCATTTGAGAACGTTCAAGATCGTTCAAGAACGTTTAAGTTCGGTCGAGATCAATCAAGATCGATTGTATTCGAGATTGTTCAAAATCATTCAAGATCATTTGATATTTTTCAAGACCGTACAAAGTCGTTCAAGATCATTCAAGGACGTTCAAGATCGTTCGAGATCATTCGAGAATGTTCAAGATCTATTCGAGAACATTCAGGATCTTTCAAAAACGTTCAAGTTCGTTCGAAATCAATCAAGTTCGATACTATTCGAGTTTGTTCAAGATCATTCGAGATCATTCAAGATCATTTGATATTTTTCAAGACTGTTCAAGGTCGTTAAGATTTATGATCGTTCAAAATCAAATTGAATCGAGAGTCGTTCGAGATCATTCGGGAACGTTCAAGATTGTTCGAAATCATTTGTGAACGTTCAAGACCGAGAGTATTCGAGATTGTTTTAGATCATTCGAGATCTTCTAAAGTCATTCAAGATCATTTGTGTTAAAACACTTATTAAAAACAATTGAAAAAAAACAATGATAATAGCGAAAAGAATTAGAAATTGTTGACAGCTAAAATAGTTTTAAAAAAATCCTACTCTTCTCCTACTTATTAAAACAACTGAAATGATTGGAAATTATAAAATAATCTTCAATTAATTGTAATTACATTTAGGTCAACTAATAATCATTCAAGGTCATTGAAGGTTATTTAA
The DNA here is from genome assembly GCA_963969525.1 of Ontholestes murinus. Classification (NCBI taxonomy): domain Eukaryota; kingdom Metazoa; phylum Arthropoda; class Insecta; order Coleoptera; family Staphylinidae; genus Ontholestes; species Ontholestes murinus. Next base: position 16,149,766 of record OZ018394.1, on the reverse strand, counting down.
AGTCACCTGAGAAACATTTAATTTTAGTTTTAGTTTACCCCCACGATCATTTAAGGTCATGTAAAGGTCATTCAAGATCATTCCAGGTAATGTAATGATCAAGCAAGATCATGTGATAAAATGGCAGAAGCGTTAGAACACAAATTTAAAACAATTGAAAAAATTCGATAAGAGCGAAAACAATTTGAAATTATTAACAGTTGAAACTGATATTCGAGAACGTTCAACATCATTCGAGATCGTTCGAGAACGTTCAAGATCATTCAAGAACGTTCAAGATCGTTCGAGATCATTTGAGAATGTTTAAGACCATTCGAGAACGTTCAGGATCGTTCAAGAACGTTCAAGTTCGGTCGAGATCAATCAAGATCGATAGTATTCGAGATTGTTCAAAATCATTCAAGATCATTTGATATTTTTCAAGACCGTACAAAGTCGTTCAAGATCATTCAAGAACGTTCAAGATCGTTCGAGATCATTCGAGAATGTTCAAGATCTATTCGAGAACGTTCAGGATCATTCAAGAACGTTCAAGTTCGTTCGAGATCAATCAAGATCGATAGTATTCGAGATTGTTCAAGATCATTCAAGATCATTTGATATATTTCAGGCTCGTTCAAGATCATTTGAGATCGTTCAAAATCACTTGAGATGAGATGCTTCAAACTCATTTGATATTTTTCAAGATCTTTCAAGATCGTTCAAGATTTATGATCGTTCAAAATCATTGGTGAATGTTAAGGATCATTCAAGATCCTTCAAGATCATTCTAGGTCGTTCAGAACCGCTCAAAATTATTCAATATGATTGAAGATCGTTCGATATCGTTCAAGATAGTTGATGATTATTCCTCATCGTTCGGGATCATTCAAGGTCATTCAAAATCGTTTAATTCCAGGTAATTTAATGATTAAGCAAGGTCATTTTAAAAAATGGCAAAAGTAAAACACTAATTAAAAACAGTTTGAAAAAATTAAAAGTGAAAACAATTAAAAATTATAAAGATTAAAAACAGTAAAAAATTCTAAAATAAGATTTACTATAATTGGAAATAAAACATTTTCTATGAATTATAATTATATTTAAGATCATCCAATTATCATACACGATAACATCCGATAAACATTCAAAATTGAAACTTCAAGGTCATTTGAAGGTAAATCAAGATCGTTTAATGAATATTCCAGGTAATTGCAGTGATCAAGAAAGGTCATTTAAAGAATGACAGACAGACAGTTGAAACTATCATAAACTCTAAAACTAATTTTATTTCTTAAACAACTGAAATTTTTTGGAAATTAATTATAATTGTATTTAAGGTCATCCAATTTTCATTCAAGGTCATTTAAGGTAATTTAAAGGCACCCTACAAAGTAATAATTGTCAAAAATTCCAAAAACAAGTAAAAGATTTTCTATTTATTATAATTCTATTTAAGGTCATCAAATTATCATTCAAGGTTATGTAAAATCACCAAACATTTAAGGTCGTTTGAGTTTTGCCGGAGACAATTCGAGGTTATGTAAGGGTAATTCAAGATCGTTTAATGTCCATCCCAGGTGATGCAATGATCAAGAAAGGTCATTTAAAACATAGCAAGAGAGACAATTAGAAATTAATAATAGTTGAAACTGTCATAAACTCTAAAACAAATTTCACTCCTTAAACAATTGAAATTTATAAAACTAAAAAAATCTTCAATTATTTATAATTGTATCTAAGGTCATCCAATTATCATTTAAGGTCATTCAAGGTTTTCTAAAATTAATCAACAAACATTCAATGCCGTTTTAATTTATCCTACGATCATTCTAGGTCATGTAAAGGTCAGACAATATCATTTAATGACCATTTGGGTAATCCAATGACCAGGAAAGGTCATTAAAAATTAAAAATTTTCAAAGGTGTTACAACACTGATCAAAATCAATTTAAAAAAGATTGATATAGCGAATACAATTATGAATTAACTTAAGAATTTAAATTGCAAGAAATTTAAAACCAGTTTCACTCCTTAAAACAATTGAAATTCTAATTTATTAAAAAAACTTCTAAAGATAAAATTATTAATTATATCTTAACATTATTAAAAATTATTTATAGAAAGAGTTGAAGTTAATAAAAGTCTAAAAACAGTTAAACGTTGCTGCAAATGACAAATAATATTATTAGAAATTTTAAAATAATAAAAATGTAACATTGAAAAAAGCAATTACTACTGAAAACATTTGAAAATTAATTTAATTGATTATAAAAATATTCAAGGTCACCGAACTAGTCATTCGAATAACCATAGAGGTTGTTTAAAATTACCCGAAAAACATTCAAGACCATTTCAAGTTATCCGACGATCATTCAAGGTCATTTTAAGTTACCCGACGATCCTTCAAGGTCATTTAAAGGTCATTCAAAATCGTTTAATGACTATTCCAGGTGATGCAATTATTAAGAAAGGTCATTCAAAGAAATAAAACACTAATTTAAAGTATTTGAGAAAAATGGTCACAGCGAAAACAATTAGAAATTGTTAAAAACTCAAAACATGTTTCACTCCTAAAATCAAATGAAATTCTTAGAAATTCACAAAAATTCTATGGATAAAATTAGAATAAGAATAATGTACAAATAAATTAAAATTATATTTAAGGTCATTTAATTATTCTTTTAGGTCATTCAAGGTTGTTTAAACTTACTGTACAAACACTCAATGTCGTTTTAGTTTACTCGACAATCTTTCAGTCATTTAAAGGTCATTCAAGATCGTTTGAATGTTTACCACGATCGTATTTGAACGATTTTGAATAACCTTTAAATGACCCTGAAAGATCATCGGGTAAACTAAATCTTGAATGTTTGACCGGTAGTTTTAAATAACTTTGAGTGACCTAAAACATAGTTGAGCGACCCGAAATGATAATTGAATGACCTGAAATATAATTATAATTATTTTGGACATTAACTTTCAGGTGTTTTCGTTAGTAATGTTTTTGTCATTCAAGATCTAAAAGGATAATTGAGTGACCTAAAAGGATAATTGAGTGACCTAAAAGGATAACTGAATGACCTCAAGTGTAATTATAATTACTTTTATACATTAACTTTTAGTTGTTTTCATTAGAAAAAAATTTGTCATTATTTTTCACGATTTTCATATAGGTTAATATTTAACTAATTTTATCCATAGAATTTTCTAAGAATTTCATTTGTTTTAAGGAGTGAAACGTGTTCAAGAGTTGTTTACAATTGCTAATTATTTTCACTATTACTATTTAAAAACAATTGAAAAAAAAAAATTGGTAATAGCGAAGAGAATTAGAAATTAGTAACAGTTGAAGCTATCAAAAACACTTAAATCAGTTTCACTCCTTAAAACAATTGAAATTATTGGAAATTCAAAAAATCTTGAAGGTCATTCAATTAATATTCAAGGTCATTCAAGTTTAAGTTGGACCAGAGATCATTCAATGTCATTTTAAGGACTATTCCAGATCATCCAATGTTCATGAAATTTTTAACAATTCAATTTGTCAAAAAAACTCTTAAAGCTTATCACAAAAAAAAATCTTGGAAATTATAAAAAATCTAGGGATAAAATTTCTATAATTTGTGGACGAAAAACTTAATAATAAAATAATTTAACAAAGGTTTGAAACTTTTTGAAACTAAAAAATAATTGAATGACAATTTAAAATGTATAAAAAATAATAAAATACAAATTTCTAATTGGTGACACAATTGAGAATTAAAACAGTTGGAACATTCGGAAATGAATGAAAAATGAAATAGCTTAAAGCGCTTAAAATAATTAAACACCAATGAAAAAACAGTTAAGATTTTTATAAATTTATTAAAAACAAAAGAATATTAAAGGTATCAAACAATTGAAATTCACTGCAATATCATTTAATTCATATAAATTAATTAACAATTAATAACAGCAATTGAAAAAAGAAGCACCAAAAAAATTTAAAATCACTTCAAAAACACTTAATTTTTAGAAATTTATTTGAAAAGTAATATCAGAAGTATTAATCAATTGAATCTCATCAATTTAAATTGTAGGTATAAAATTTTGAAAAAAAAATCATTCAACAATCGAAAAATCAGTTGGAAAAAGCACTAAAATAATAAATCGATAATTGATAAATGCAGCTGATAAAAGTACTAAAATAATTAAATACCTTTGCAAAACCAGTTACAACAAAAAGAATATCAAAAGAGTTAAACAATTGAATTTCACATAAAAAAAACGTTTAAATTGTATGAGTTTATGAGGAAAAAAAAAACAATCTGCAATCGAAAAACTTGATCTACAAAAGTTTCTTTGTATTATATGTAATGTAGATTTTTTGGTGTTTTGGTTGTGATTTTCTTTGTGTTAGTTATTTTAATTAAGGTCTTTTAAAAATTCGAAAATTATGATAGATTTATATTTTCTGCAAAAATTACTTCGTGTGAATTTTGTTGTTATAAACTACTAGCTTTATAACATTTTACGTTTTGTTTTACTTACAGTAACTAATGTACAGCGTAAAGTTTTATTTAGATTATTTAGATGTTTTGTATAACCTAATATACAAATTTGTGAAATAATAATAAGAAAGATTTGTTTAACTCAGGCTTTTAAATCAGAACTCAAAAGAATTTCATTTCAATTTTAATATGTGTTTAATATTGTTTTGCACAATCGTGAGTTAAGTTTTGATTTAGACTGTAACTATTAACAATTGTAATATTCACAATTGTGCATTATGTCATTTTTATATAAAAAGGTGTTTCTGTTAATTATAATTACCATTATAATCTTGTAAATATGAAAATAATATCAAAATTAATTGATAATTATTATTACCTATGTATTCTTTATCATACTTCAAAAAAACAGAATAATTATTACAAAACAAGATAATACAGAATACATTAGTATTTTATTTTCTCCCTACTTTCTGATAAACGATGAAAATGTATCCTAATAGTATTTTTAACTTTATGACTGAGAGATTCACCCCAGTGAGCCGACGAATTACTCCTCAACCTCTAATGTGCAAACTTCGTAAAATCAATAACGCAATTATCTTCTTACGCAGACTTTTTCCGCTCAAAAATTAATCACACAAGAAAGCCCTAGTGTGTGTGTTTATTCGCCATTACAATGATTAATTGGTTCGGGCGACTTTTACAAAATATTTCAGTAGTAAATGACAACAAATGCAGCATACGTTCCAGTTCGTGTCCTCGCACCATTAATTATAGAAGATTGGATTGTTCAGTAACTGGATGATTCAGCTGCACGAGATGCACGTAGAACTAAATGGAAACTTCTGAATTATACACATTGTAAAATATTTAATAGCTGGTTGCATGGCCACGTGTTCCAACATAAAGTTCGATCTTTTGCTTTTGTTTGAAATCCATTTAGGAAACAAATTCGAACTCTTGAGGTATGCAATTACTCTTTTTTTTGATGACAAATTTGTTAGTAATTCTGTGGCTTATGGTAATGAACGGCCAAGTTGACATTATCACTGTTCGCGTGCCTGGGATATGTTTACACCGGCGTTAGATATGCTTATGACTGTGTTTAAGCCAATTTTGATGTTTTGCGGTAAAATGTATAGCGTGCCTACAGGTTTTTTTTTATTTATAGCGTAATCGTAATTTTTCTCATTGGCTTATCCTAATTGGTCACGGATAACGATATTAGTATTTTGCATAACACGTATGCCTTAATAGTACGATGATTAAATTAATACGAAATTTATTCTTGAAATTAATACAACATTTTTGTTCCTAGGTTTTTTTTTTAACAATTAAATTTATGCGACACGCAAAAATCTCTAAATAAATGAAAACGCGGCGCGTTTTAATATTGCAATTGAATGAAAATTTAAAACCTCGGGAGAAAGGAGCGAGCGGTAAAAAGGAAAACCATGAAACTTTCATGGGGTGCCCGCAGAACCGCCTGAAAAGGTGGAGCCCCTAATAATCAGACATAAATTTTTCGGCTCAAGCTTAAAGTATAAATTCCTAAAACGCGCCCCTAGTTTATTCATCGGCCCCGGTCACTACAATACGCCAGGGTCTGGGGGTTAAAAAAAATGGCCCGCTTACCACATGAAAATGGTATCGGAGGGTATAATCCCATTAAAATTTCACACCGGCAATTTACCTCAATCGTCTTGTGATTACCGGATTCTTCTTTTTAACAGTTAAACGTTTTCGCATTTTTATGTATAAATGCATCATGAGAAAGCGAGGGGGGGAGGAATGATACCGGGCCCGAAAAGTTAGGCTTTTCAACTAGAACATTTGTACGTAGGGTTATAAATTGCGGCATTTGTGGCTTAAGCGTTCAGCTCTGGTGCTGTAATCTCGGATTTACACGGATGTATATGTTTATCTTTGAAGCTGCTATTTTTCATTTTCAACAACATTTATTACTTTATTTCATTATATTTTTAAATAAAATTAATTACACGCCCATTAATCTGATTAGCAAAACTGACATGTTATAGTCCCAGGGCGTCGTCATTTGTTTTCTTTTAATACATTAATTTAATAAATTAATTTTATACAATAATAAACAAACCCATTGTACATTTTCCATAATTGATCGTTTTATAAATGTCCCCGACGTGCGGGAGTTCATTCTCGCCTCCTTATTTCCTTATTTACAACAAATCCTTTCGATCCGGCGAGAAAATGGCGCCCATACATCAGGCGCGAACCGGCATAAGAAATGCGATGTGATATCCGTGTTTCCATTTCTAACAACTTAATACAACAACACAGGATCGCAATTTACCTACTTGCCTGTGAAATCTCCGCAACTTTTCACGTTTTACGGCGAAGTCTCTCTCAATGGTTCTATCGATTGCGTCCAATAAAACCTAATCTGGCCATAGAACCAATTACGCGGATGGATTTACCAACGTCGGGCCCGGATTTGAATGGATGTTCGTAAAGGTCGGTCGCAACGTAATTCCACGTATGATGGAGCTCATTATCCAGACTTAAACAGTTACCTTAGATTGCTTATTATGATAATGATGGTGTAAATACTGTAAATCATGAATACCACTTATGAAAGCGACTTGATTTTTTTAATTCCAACTTCTTACAGTTGAGTAATTGACTAAATCTTAATAATTGAAGGATGGATGGGTGACCACTATCCTACCCTATAATTATTAAAACACAAACGACGAATTATCAAAAAATAAATTGCATACAAAGCACATTTACAGTACATAATTGTTTAAAATTAAATGTACATTCAATAAAACCCTCGCTTATTTTTTAAAGGCTAGAGGGTGGGATAGTGGCCACCCACCCACCCTACATATATTTATAAACTTTAATCACTCTTGCTCTTTTAGTGTCCTGAAAACTATCACACTTTCACTGTTAAATTTCTTTAAAAAAACTAATCAAAAGTTTCGTTGCAGTTTTCTTGTACTTAAAGAGTGTCTAGAGCCATCAATAAAAACGTATCAATAATTAAATATGATTGCAGTAAAACCATAACTTGTATGCTTAGAGTTGAAAGAGACAGAGACCACCCTTCAAACTTACTTATTTTTAAATTTATTTCTGTCAGTGTTTTTTTAGATTACAAAAAACACTGCAGTATTAATGTTTGATGTATTCAAATTATTTAAATCACTGTTTTGGCTTGAATTACAATGTATATGTAGGGTGGGTGGGTGGCCACCATCCCACCTTCCAATTATTGAAACACAAACGACGATTTCTCAAAAAATTAATTACAAACTAAGCTTATTCACTGAATAATTAAGTCCACAATTGTTTGAAATTAAAATTTACAATCAATAAAACCCTCGCTTATGTTTTAAAAGCTGGAGGGTGGGATAGTGGCCACCCACCCACCCTACATATACTTATAAACTTTAATCACACTTGCTGTTTTAGTGTCCTGAAAACTCTCGCACTTTTACTATAAAATTGATAAAGAAAAATAATCAAAGATTACGTTTCAATTTCAGTACTTATAGGGTAAGAATAGAAAAATGACAAAGACCACCCTACTAATTTACTAATCTTCATATTTGTTTCTGTCGTTATTGTTCTAATGTGTTTTCTCAAAAAATGGAAGACAGTATTTATACCATTGTTAAAGAAACATAAAAGCAGTGTTTTAGTTTTAGTTCTTTATTTATATGTAAGGTGGATGGGTGGCCACTATCCCAACCTCCAGTTTTCATAACATAAACAACGATTTTTCTTAAAGAAAATGAATGAAAGACATATTTTTGATATAAATGAAATGCACAACTTCTTACAGTTGAGTTATTTATTAAATCTTACGCGTGTGTTTCACTAACTGGAGGATGAGTGGGTGACCACTATCCCACCCAACAATTATTACAACACAAACAACGATTTCTCAAAACAACAATTACAAACAAAGCATATTTACAGAATTAATTAAGTTCACAATTGTTTAAAATTAAATTGTATATTCAATAAAACCCTCGCTTATGTTTTAAAGGCTGGAGGGTGGGATAGTGGCCACCCACCCATCCTACATATATCTATAAACTTTAATAACTCTTGCTGTTTTAGTGTCCTGAAAATTATCGCACTTTTAGTGTCAAATTTATTAAAAAAAAATAATCAAAGATTTCGTTACAGTTTTGTTGTACTTCTAGAATATCTAGAAAATAAATCAATAAAAACATGCCAATAATTAAATATGATTGCAGTAAAACCCTCACCTGTATGCTTAAAATTGAAAGAGATAGAGACCACCCTTCAAACGTACTTATTTTTAAATTTATTTCTGTCAGTGTTTTTTAGATTACAAAGAACATTGCAGAATTAGTGTTTGATGTATTCAAATTATTTAAATCACTGTTTTGGCTTGAATTTCAATGTATATGTAGGGTGGGTGGGTGGCCACTATCCCACCCTCCAATTATTAAAACACAAACGACGATTTCTCAAAAAACCAATTACAAACTAAGCTTATTCACTGAATTAATTAAGTCCACAATTATTTAAAATGAAAATGTACATTCAATAAAACCCTCGCTTATGTTTTAAAAGCTGGAGGGTGGGATAGTGGCCACCCACCCACCCTACATATACATATATATTTTAATCACAGTTGCTGTTTTAGTGTTCTGAAAACTACCACAGTTTTACTGTAAAATTGATAAAGAAAAATAATCAAAGATTACGTTTTAATTTCAGAAATTATAAGGTAAGAATTGAAAAATGATAACGACCACCCTTCAAATTTACTAATCTCCATATTTGTTTCTGTCGTTATTCTTCTAATGTGTTTTCTCAAAAAATGGAACACAATATTTGTGCTATTGTTAAAGAAACATTAAAGCAGTGTTTTAACTTTAGTTTTGCATTTATATGTAGGGTGGGTGGGAGTCAGTCCACTATCCCAACCTCCAGTTTTCATAACATAAACAGCGATTTTTCTTGAAGAAAATGAATGAGAGACATATTTTTGATAATAAATAAAATGAACAACTTCTTACAGTTGAATAATTCACTAAATCTTACGCGTGTGTTTCACTAACTGGAGGATGGGTGGGTGACCACTATTCCACCCTTATATTATTAAAGCACAAAGAACGATTTCTCAAATAATAAATTACAAACACAGCATATTTACAGAATAAATTAAGTCCACAATTGTTTAAAATTAAATGTACATTCAATGAAACACTCGCTTATGTTTTAAAGGCTGGAATGTGGGATAGTGGCCACCCACCCACCTTACATACATCTGTAAACTTTAATAACTCTTGCTGTTTTAGTGTCCTGAAAATTATCGCACTTTGAGTGTCAAATTTATTAAAAAAAAATAATCAAAGATTTCGTTACAGTTTTGTTGTACTTCTAGAATATCTAGAAAATAAATCAATAAAAACATGCCAATAATTAAATATGATTGCAGTAAAACCCTCACCTGTATGCTTAAAATTGAAAGAGATAGAGACCACCCTTCAAACGTACTTATTTTTAAATTTATTTCTGTCAGTGTTTTTTAGATTACAAAGAACATTGCAGAATTAGTGTTTGATGCATTCAAATTATTTAAATCACTATTTTGGCTTGAATTTCAATGTATTTGTAGGGTGGGTGGGCGTCCACTATCCCACCCTCCAATTATAAAAACACAAACGACGATTTCTCAAAAAATCAATTACAAACTAAGCTTATTCACTGAATTAATTAAGTCCACAATTGTTTAAAATTAAAATGTACATTCAATAAAACCCTCGCTTATGTTTTAAATTCTGGAGGGTGGGAAAGTGGCCACGCACCCACCCTACATATACTTATAAACTTTAATCACACTTGCTGTTTTAGTGTCCTGAAAACTATCACACTGACACTGTAAAATTGATAAAGAAAAATAATCAAAGATTACGTTTCAATTACAGTACTTATAGGGTAAGAGTTGAATAATGATAAAGTCCACCCTCCAAATTTGCTAATCTTCAAATTTGTTTCTGTCGTTAATGTTCTAATGTGTTTTCTCAGAAATTGGAACAAACTATTTATGCCATTGTTAAAGAAACATAAAAGCAGTGTCTTAGTTTTAGTTCTTTATTTATATGTAGGGTGGGCGGGTGGCCACTATCTCAACCTCCAGATTTTACGACATAAACAACGATTTTTCTTGAAAAAAATGAACGAAAGACATATTTTTGACAATAAATAAAATGCCAACTTCTTACAGTTGAATAATTCACTAACTCTTACGCGTGTATTTCACTAATTTAAGAATGGGTGGGTGACCACTATTCCATCCTACTATTATTAAAACACAAACAACGATTTCTCAAAAAATAAATTGAAACAGAGAATATTTACAGAATAAATTAAGTCCACAATTGTTTAAAATTAAATGTACATTCAATAAAACCCTCGCTTATGTTTTAAAGGCTGGAGGGTGGGATAGTGGCCACCCACCCTACATATACTTAAAAACTTTAATCACACTTACTATTTTAGTGTCATGAAAATTATCGCACTTTTAGTGTCAAATTTATTTAAAAAAACTAATCAAAGATTTCGTTACAGTTTTGTTGTAATTATAGTATCTAGAGTATAAACCAATAAAAACATGTCAATAATTAAATATGATTGCAGCAAAACCATCACCTGTATGCTTAGAATTGAAAGAGACAGAGACCACCCTTCAAACTTACTTATTTTTAAATTTATTTCTGTCAGTGTTTTTTAGATTACAAAAAACACTGCAGTATTAATGTTTGATGTATTCAAATTATTTAAATCAATGTTCTGGCTTGAATTTCAATGTATATGTAGGGTGGGTGGGTGGCCACTATCCCACCCTCCAATTATTAAAACACAAACAACGATTTCTCAAACAATCAATTACAAATAAAGAATATTTACAGAATTATTTAAGTCCACAATTGTTTAAAATCAAATGCACTTTCAACAAAAACTTCGCTTATGTTAATAAGATTGGAGGGTGGGATAGAGGCCACTCACCCACCCTACATATACCTATAAAATTTAATCACACAAGGTATTTTAGTGTGCTGAAAACTATCGTAGTTTTACTGTAAAATTGATGAAGAAAAAAAAATCAAAGATTACGTTTCAGTTTCAGTACTTATAGGGTAAGAATTTAAAAATGATAATGACCACCCTTCAAATATAGTAATTTTCATGTGTTTTCTCAAAAAATTGAAACAAACTATTTTTGCTATTGTTAAAGAAACATAAAAGTAGTGTTTTACCTTTAGTTCTTTATTTATATGTGGGTGTCCACTATCCTAACCTCAAATTTTTATAACATAAGCAACGATTTTTTTTTAAGATAATGAATGAATGGCACATTTTTCATAATAAACAGAATGCACTCCCATCCTACATACATACTTATTTAAATTTAAATCACTACTGCCTGAAAGCTATCGAAGAACTACCTAAGGAAATTTACTTAGCATATGAAGGAAGAAATCTATTAAATGATCTGAAGAGAAAACTTAAACATACTTGCATGTAGAAGAATTGGAATTATCTTACAAATGTGTACACAAAAAGGAAGAATAATAGTTTTAAATCTTAAGAAAGTACAAGATAAAAAAAATATTAGTCACTAAGAAAAATTAATCATAAAATATATAATCTTATTCAATACTTGGTTAAAAGACAAGTAGCTATGACTTCCTCAAACTCAAACTGAAAATTTTGTTGCACATTTAAAATTCTAAACATGTTTAAATAAAAAGTTACTCGTGCCTATCTATGGCACTTTAATGTTAGAGAAAATATTGGGAGACGGTTAGAACTTTAGAACTTTGCGTCCTGAATATTGCAATTCGTTTCATAGATTCAATTTGGAAAACTTTCGACACAAAACAGGACAAGAAAGGAAAATCCTTGATACCTTTCGGAAACTGGGTTATATTTTCGGATTATATTATCCATCCTTTTATTTAATATAGCTTTATTAAGTTCCTCTTTTTGTAATTATTTGTTTCCGTGTAACTTTATTTCAGATATTAAAATAAGGTCATTTACCATTACCTTAATCTTAAAAGCTGATCAAAAAGTAAAACGACCGTAACTTTCTGACGCACCCTTGATTTGATCACTTATGAAAATATCCGACTCGTATTACAAAGGGCGGGTTTAACAATTGCATGTGTAACCCATGAGATATTTCCTATAAATTACAATATCAAAGCGACGGGGGTGACAATTTGACGTATCCGTGGCCAAGGGACTAGAAGGACCCTTGGATATTCAAAACGCAGCGAAGAATACATAATTACTCCGAGGTATATGTGTGTGTGTGTGTGTATGCAGCTGATTGCAGTCTTATCGTCCAAGTCTTGTTATGCGATCATGCAATATTTGAATCCATTTTGAATGCGCTCCAACTGCAGATAACGTTCCGCTCACGCTAACCAAACCACCGCCGCAATTTACTCGGACGAAGTTTTCCACATGTTATTATTATGGCAGTGCTTTATTTTTAAAGCTCCTCCAAATTAAATAACGAACACCGCGAGAGGCCCGTAATCTCGGATCGAAGTTTTTAGTTAAAAGATCGGGCACTTTAAGGAAAGCAGTTTACTTTTATTGCCCCGTGCGTTTTATAATGGCAATTAATAACGATTTTTATTACATCAACGTGCATAATGGTCGGTTATATGAAAGGCCTAGTTTACATTAGATAAGCTCATTACAGTAATGTCCGACTAGCGATAATGCGGCGTTTAAATACCTAACAAATAACGGGAGTTTGTGCAATTAGCCACGGATCGATTGTTTTGTTGTAATTGGTGCAAGGTACGTTGATAATAATATTTTAAAATGAATAGATGGAACAATTATACTGTCACCTTCTTTAGCATTCGTTCAAATCTTCTAAAAATGAATAAGTTTTGCGTATGAAATTATATTACACAGGTCAGGAATTTCTCAATACTATTTATTTATGATTATCATGTTATCTAATCGAAAAGTCTGGAATTTTTAGAGATAATATAATTTCGAACATCTTGGCTAACAATGGAGATTTTCAGTTCGCTTCGGATCGAATACTATTTGTAAAGGCGAAAGTATATCCGCTCCTTAAATACGTACTTAAAAACGTTAATATTGACCTTAAGTACTTGCAGACAAAGCGGCCTCCTTCCAAGCCAAACCAAATAGAATATGAGGCCAGTTTAAATATTTTACATCCTCATCCCGACATATTGATACAATACTTCTCGGCCGCAAGTTAAATACATGATTTAAAAATGAGTGCCATTCTAAGGATGTTCTCGCCGCCGCGATTTTAAGCCATTTTCAGAAACTCGCGTGCACTTTTATCCAAATACGGACGTAATAAATATGCAAATGTTACTCTTGAGCAGTTTACTAATATCGCAGTCGGTACACAGGATGACCGCGCATGTATTTGCCTTCGCTAGTTAATAACGTTATCCGTTGAACTATCGGTAAAGTAAATGTTTATCTTCCATCGTAAAAAATATGCTCTGTTTGTGCACTCGAGTTCTTTATTTTTGGTTGCAGGAATTCCAAACAATAACACTTGAGATCGATGCACTTTCAGCGCTTTCGCATGAATTATTAATCCGTTGCATTGTTGGTGTGGAGTTCGAAGATTAAAAATAATCTCCAGAATGATACACACGACTAAAAATTTTACTTTTTCACACCGAATTTTATAATCCGCACTAGTGAATAGTCATCCATACATTCCCGAAATAATCTCATTATTTCTAAGCCTATTACTAAATGTTCACACCAATTTCATGATTAATACCTTCAGCAAAAAATTTTAAATCATGAAATGCAATTTTTTAAATTTCGGACTTTGTCACTTTCTTTCTGTTTATGGTACGTCAGTCAATTGTTTTGTGATATATTAAAATTACATTATTTTTATATCTGCTTCTAAAATGTTGACACCAATTCCTTGTCTGATGACTACACCAGAATTTTTCAAATTGCGAATTGAGGATTTAGTTATTTCACTAAATCTTGTCTCCGTCGCTGTCATTCTGTTTCTACTCGAGAAACGTTTATTGTTTTTTAATATATCAAAAATAAATATTTCTGAGTTTTGGTATCAATTCTGTGGTTTATAACTTCACCAGAACTTCTTAAAACACGAATTGCTGATTTTGTTGTATCTGTAAATCATGATCAGGTCGTTGTCATTTTGTTTCTGTTTACGAAAAGTTAATTATTTTATAAAATGCCAAAAGTACGTCATTTCTAAGGCTGTTTCTAAATTTTGACACCAATTCCATGAGTAATAACTTCAGCAAAAATTTTCAAACCACGAAATGCAGAATTTAATATATCTATAAATTAAGTTTCGTCCGTCGTATTTTTTTTTCTGTTTAAGGTGTGTCAATTGTTTTATAATATGTTAAAGATACATTACTTCTAAGTCTATGTTCAAATTTTAATAGCAATACCATGGTTGATAACATCAGCAAAAATTTTGAAATCACGAAATTCTCACAATTTTATATCTGTAAATCATGTTTCGTTCGTTGTCATTTTGTTTCTGTTAACGGTACGTTAATTATTTTACAATATGCCAAAAGTACATTATTCCTATGGCTGTTTGTAAATTTTGACACCCATTCCATGATTAATAACTTCAGCAAAAATTTTCAAACCACGAAATGCAGACTTTATTATATCCGTAAATAAAGTTTCCGCCCTCATAATTTTCTTTCTGTTTACGGTGTGTCAATTGTTTTATAATATGCTGAAGATACATTATTTCTAAGCCTATTTTCAAATTTTGATAGCAATACCATGGCTGATAACATCAGCAAAGATTTTGAAATCACGAAATGCTAACAATTTTATATCTGAAAATCATATTTCGATTGTTGCCATTTTCTTTCTGTTTATGATACGTTAATTATTTTATAATATGCCAAAAGCATATTATTTCTAAAGCTGTTTCTAAATTTTGACACCAATTCCATGATTAATAACTTCAGCAAAAATTTTCAAACCACGAAATGCAGAATTTAATATATCTATAAATTAAGTTTCGCCCGTCCTATTTTTTTTTCTGTTTAAGGTGTGTCAATTGTTCCATAATATGCTAAATACACATTATTTCCAAGTCTGTGTTCAAATTTTGATAGCAATACCATGGCTGATAACATCAGCAAAAATTTTGAAATCACGAAATGCTAACAATTTTATATCTGAAAATCATATTTAGTTCGTTGTCATTTTGTTTCTGTTTGCGGTACGTTAATTATTTTATAATATGTCAAAAGTATGTTAGTCCTAAGGCTGTTTGTAAATTTTTACACCAATTTTATGATTAATAACTTCAGCAAAATTTTCCAAACCACGAAATGCAGACTTTAATATATTCGTAAACCAAGTTTGCGCACTCATAATTTTCTTTCTGTTTATGGTATATCAATTGTTTTATAATATGCTAATGATACATTATTTTTAGGTCTATTTTGAAGTTTTGACAGCTATTCCATGGCTGATAATATCAGCAAAAATTGTTGTTATCGGCAATTAACAAATGATTAGTTCAATCATGTCTTAAGCTTATTTGTTGGAAAATCAAAAATTTTCCCAAGAAATAACAATAGATGGTAGAAAAGCAACTAATTAGGACTCTAAAATAAAATTCTCGCAATTCAGAAAAGAAAATTTTCAAAATCTAAAAGAATATTATAGAGAAATTTCTAGAGAATTTTGAAAATCTAGAAGAGAAAATTATGGAAAATTCTAAAATCCTAAAAAAAACATTATGAAGATAAAACAAATTTGAAAAATTCTTTCTCTTTTTTTTTGGAAAACTAGAAGAGAAATTTAGAAAAAACTCGAAAAACTTCGAGTATGGAAGAAAAATCCTAATAACCTGAACGATAAAGTATAATGAGAATAAAAAATTACTGGAAAATTCCAAAACCTTTAGAAAATTAGAAGGCAACTTTTGAAAAACTCTTAAGAACATTTTCGAAACCTAGAGATAATTATAGAAAATTCTGTAAATTTGCAGGAAATAGGCACGATAAAGAAAAGTTACCTGAAAATTCTATAACCCTCGGAGATAATTTTTAGAATTTTAGAAAAATTCTAGAATTATCGCGTATAGAAAAAAATCTGAAAATTCCATAATTCGAAATCTGGAAGAGAAAATTCTAGAAAATTCTAGAATCTCCGAGGAAAATGCACGGAGAAGATAAAAAATATATGAAAAATTTGTGAAAAATGTTAGAAACCTCAAAAAATTGGAAAATTATATTACATTTTCGAAACCTGGAAAAAATAATTATAGAAAATTCTTGAAGCTTGTAGGAAAAAAGCACAATGAAAATAATAAGCTACCCAAAAATTCTATCTTTCGGGAGAAATTTTTAAAAAAACTAGAAAATAATTTTAGGAAAATTCTAAATTATCGCGATTTAGAAATCTGGAAGAGAAAATTCCAGAAACTTGGAGGAAAAAGCATGGCGAAGGAAAAAAATACTAGAAAATTTAATTTTTTTTGAAAACTATATGAAAAATTGGTGAAAATTCTAAAATTCTAAAACTAAACCTCCTCAATAATAAAGAATTTTTTAAAACAAGAAGAGAAAATTTTATAAAATTCTAATATCTTGAAGATAAATAGAAGCATTGAGAAGATAAAAAGAAAATTTTCTGTAAGATTTTGAAAATCCAAATAAAAATTCTTCCAATATAGAAAAAAATCTTGACAAGAAAATGCTGTAAAATTCTAGAAATCTATAAGAGAAAAATGTTAGAATTTTGGAAACCTCACAGAAACATTCTATGAATTTGGAAGAGAAAATGCTGGTAAATTCTCGAAATCTGATAAAAACACAAACAGTGAAAATTTTTTCAACAAAGAAACGTCAAAAATTCTCTTAATTTGAAAAATTATATTGATTTAGATAAGAACATTTTCGAAACATGGAAACGGATAATTATAGTAAATTCTAGAAACTTTGAGGAAAAAAGCACGATGAAGATAATAAGTTACCCGAAATTAAAAAAAAAACTAGAAAACAATTTTAGGAAAAGAAAAGAAGGAAAAATTTTTAAAATTCAATTCAAGAGAAAATTATTGAAAATAGCAAAATCCCGGCGAAAAATAGAAGCATTTTAAAACTCTCAGAGAACATTTTAAGAAAATTACAAGAACATTTTCTAGAAGCTTTTGAACCTCCAAAAGAACATTTTTCGAATATAGAAATATTCTCGAAAAAAAAAAAATTCTAGAAATCTCAGATAAAAACTGTTAGAATTTTGGAAACCTCACAGAAAGTTCTTTTCATTATTCTGTGGACTGTAGATTAGGAAAAACCTATTCGAACCACTAAATTACTTATATTCAATGTTGTCTGTGTTTTCATTAACCAGCAAGAATTTTGTCATAAACAATTTTAAAGATAAAGTGAACATTGTTTTTCTTAGAAACCTTCTTTTATATCTTAGAAATAATCTAACATGTGTTACTGTGATCCTTCTGGTTACTTTTCAAATAAATTTTAGTTGGTCTCAGCTGAAACCGCATAAATAAGATTTAATTTCATCATTGATATAAAAATACATTACTTACATATTTGAAAACATATCCGATTAGAAGCGAATGTTTTATAACCGATTTGGATTTTTTTAATACAGAAAATTATTTTAATTATCAATTAATTTTAATTGATCTACATCAGTTATAAACTTGAAACTAGTAATAATAATTGTTCGAGTTCACCTTAATTCAAACCAACCGTACGGCCCTCCGCCTAGAATCCTATTAAAAATGGCGATCGTAAATTTCGCGTGACAAGCGTGCATTTGTATTCGCGCAAGAAATAAGTTTCAGGACATCCATCAACTTTTACTACGGACCATCGTTCCAGTGGCAATCAAATAAACAAAAGTTTGTTTGACTTTGATAAGAAATGGGGCGGGAAATTAAATATTAAGCGGCGCGCCGTCGTAAAAAAAAAAGTGGAAGAGAGAAACTAATCGAATAAATCTTATTCCGTGGCAAGTTTATTTCTCGAAATATTACGGGGATTATTAATATATGCGCGTGATAATTGGACCGAAACTTTGGGCACCTCCAGGGATTAGCGAATTTCATTTGCAGATTTTTCGTTATTAGCTCAACTTTCCGGCTGTCCTAATGAGTGTTGGATTAATTGGTGTCGTAATTGGGCTTGTTAAAAATGTTGTTTGGATAACAGGTTAAAGAAACTGGAGCCTCATTTTACGGAATTAAGGTCAACATTTGATACTCTTTACGCACCGTTGCCTATAGGCATCTCGATTTCACTACTTTGAGGTTATTAAATTAATCAAACTTTTGGATTGTGGGAAGCCATAAAATTTCAACATACATATCAACTTAACTAGATATATAAATCAAAGTATATATTTAAAAAAAATACGCTTTATTAATGTACTTTGTAGTTTTTATTAATTTATTGAAAGGACAATATTTTAAATGCAGTGGAAAAAATATATAATCTCTGCGATATTTTATTTTCTGCAATAAGAAAAGTAAGTGCTCACTTTGTAGTTTTATATAGTTGCGAGAGCTCTTTAATATCGATTGCCAAGTTTTACAGGATACGAATAAATCATGTGATCGTACAGCGTATAAGGAAACATTGGAGTTCTTCCATGTAAACGAACAATTTCTCAGAGTAAAACAATACTGCCGCCCGAAGTTTGCAAAGTTCGGGCGTAAAGAAACGAAACAGTCAAAGTAATAATAATTTTTCGGACGAGTTATTGGCAAATAATGCGCTACGTGTCCAAATAATCTACTTCCATTGAAACGATGTTTATGTTTGCGGTATTTTGATTAACGAGTGTTTTAAAATTTTATCTGGAAACTATCGAATAAATTTGCACGGTGCGCACTCACTAATTAATACGTTTAAGTTAATATTGCTGATTTTACCTTGATATATTTTCAATATTAAACAGGAACTAACTTTAGGGACAAGTTAAATTAAATATGCAACGAGGGTTGGGGGTTAGAGGGGGTGGATTCCCAAAACTAACCCGTCCTGTCGGGACGGCAAAAACGACCCAGAACTTCGTAAATGATCGTTTTGATAACCATCCGAGATTATTGTAATTAAATTTCCGGTGGAATTAACGTAACAATTCATTAGCACACCCGAAATTGTAATTCCTAATTATTTGTAATTGAGATGTTACATTTGACAGAGTTACATTTGGTTAACTCCAATTAAATTTGTAATACGTCCAATTAAACTTAATTAATTATAATTGAATATTTTATTAATACATATTCTTAAAAAATATCTCTACTTGAATTCGCGCGTTTCATTTAAAAATAATGTTTCATGTTTCATTCATTCTATTTAAAAATAATTAAACAAAATATTAAATCAAACTATAATGATTACATTTTAGCGTGATCAAATAACCATGTCATTAAAATTAAAATCTCTTAAAAATTAAATATCCCTTTCTTCACTGCATTGAGTGAAATTCTAGAATTCACTGTATTGAGTAGAGAAAGGGATATTTAACTATTAATATTAAGTTTTTTTCACGTACTCAGACATTCTATCAGAAACTATATAATACATTAAAAAACTAAAAACATTATAAATCCTTTATTTCTTGCTTCTTTGGTGTTAATTATCTTTAGCATTTTAATCTCGGTTGAAAGTATTTAGCAAGGTCATTATAAAAAACATAAGTCTTAATGTGGACTCTTGATGTACCCCAATTGAAATTCTAAATGCTCGGATTTTTTGGACTGCTTGAGTATAAAAAATTTTGAAACCTTGAAAAATCTGGAATGCAGAGAAATAATTATAAATTTTTGGAACCTTTGTGAAAAAACTCTAGATATTAAAAGTAAAAATTGCTGAGGAGTTTTATTTTTCAAAAAAAAATTTAATAAAAAAAAAACTAAAAATCTGGAAGAGAAAGTTTTAAAACAATTCCAAAAGAAATATAAAAAAATCCTAGAACCACAAAGAAAATTTTTGCAATTTGAAAGATAATTTTCCACATGAAATGGTGGAAAATTATTAAAAAGTGAAAAAGAATTTTTGAAATCTGCAAGAGAAATGCTAAAATATAAAATTCTACAAGAGTAATTTTTAGAAAATTCTAAAACCATCAAAAAATACTTATAGAAATTTAGACAAATAAATTCTACAAAAGTCTAAAACCATCAAAGAAACAATTTGGAAGATATATTCTAAAAAATTCAACAACATTGTTGAGGAAAACTCTAAAAAACATTAGAATTTCTTCTCATTACTGGAAATTTCTAGAACCATCGAAGACAATTAACGCAATTTAGAAGATACATTTAAAGAAAATTTAAAATTTTGACAAGATAGAAATAAAATTATAAAAAGAAACTTGCACAGAAACTCTCAATATCTGGAAGAGAAATATGTTAAGAAATTCTGAAATTCTGGACGAAAAATTTCTGGGAAAGTCTAGAAATATCAAAGAAAATTTAGAAGATTAATTTAAAGACAATACTAATATGGCACGAAGAGGAAAAATATAAAAAAATGTGTGGAAAAATTCTAAAAATCTATAACCATCTAGAAATTTAAAACAAAAATTTCTGAAGTGTTCTATAATATCACCGTTTGATATATAATAAAGTTCCAATGCTACATAGACAGAAATAGTGTGGGCAAATGTTGAAAAGTTTGAGAAATATGGAAGACAAATTATAAGAACATTTTAGAACCCATGAAAACTTGTTGAAAATTCTAGAACCACTGAAGATAATTAACACAAATTAGAAGACATATTTCAAGAAAATTTTAAATAGATAGAGAAATAAATAGAAAAGAGACATGCTCACACATTTAAAAAATCTGAAAGAGAAATTTCTGCAATTAAAGAAGATTTAGAATGATAATTTAAAAATAACGCCATAACATGTGACAAGAAGAGAAATATGTAAAAAAAAAATTTTGGAATCTTTGCAACAAAATCTTAGATAATAATTTTTTTTCATTTCATTTCTGAAAAATTGCTAAGATCTCAAGAAAAATTCTGCAATGTAAAAATTAAATTCAAAGAATATTCTATTCGAAGAGACAAAACATGTTGAAAAAATATAGAAATCTGGATGAGAAAATGCTAAAGTAATCCTAATAGAAACTAACAGGAAAATATCTAGAAAATTCTATAACTACGAAAAAATATTTTTCAATCT
Source organism: Ontholestes murinus (assembly GCA_963969525.1). Taxonomy (NCBI): domain Eukaryota; kingdom Metazoa; phylum Arthropoda; class Insecta; order Coleoptera; family Staphylinidae; genus Ontholestes; species Ontholestes murinus. The sequence continues at coordinate 16,128,040 of OZ018394.1, read as the reverse complement.
GAAAGATAAATTTCAATATATAGTTTTTGAAACGAGGAAAATCAGAGCTACTTTTTTAAATACTGGGAGAGAAGTAAACAAAAAATCAAATTCTAAAAGATAATTTATTAAAAGATTTTGTTTAATCTGACAGAAAAAAACATGGAAAATTCTAAAAATTTAGAAGAGAAAAAAATTACTAAAAATATTTAGACCCTACGTAGATAACTAGACATTTAGAAGACACGTTGCTGGAAAATGCTAAAACTATCAAAAAAATATCACTAATTTGAAAAATAAACTCAAGAACATTCTCAAAAGAGAGACAAAAAAGATGATACAAATATGAAAGAGAAAATGCTAAAGCACTTATAGAATAGAATCTGATAGAATCTTGAAGAAAAGTACCTAGTTAATTCTAGAACTACAACTAAAATTTTTACAATTTGAATATAAAAATTTCAATATAAAGTTTTTGCAAATAGGAAGAATGAAAGCAAGAATTTTTTTGAAATCTTAGAGAGAAATTCTAGAAGGTTCAATTTCTGGAAGAAATATTACATAATTGCAAAACTCTTCGATGGTTTTCCAATTAATCTAATATTTCTTTCAGAAATTGATCCTTCAAGATTTCAAAATATTTCTACATCTAAAAATTTGCAAAAGAAAGAAAAATGCTGAGAAACTCTAAACTGGAACTTTTAAAAAAAAACTTTAGATATCGAAATTAAAATTTTTTGTATATCGAAAGGAAATTTTTTTGTAAAACTTTAAAGCCTTCAAAAAACTTTTTGAAATTTAAAAAACAATTTTTGAAATTTAAAAAACTCTAAATCCAAACCTTAGAATTTAGAACCATAATAAATAATTTGGGAGATATATTCTAACAAACTTCTGATAAAATGTTATGGAAAATATTTGAAGGCTCTAGGAAATTCTGAAAAATATGTAAATTATGGAAGAGAAATTATTGGAAAATTTTGTAGCCCTAGAAGAAATCTCTAGAAATCTAGAAGAAACATTGCTAGAAACTTTTTGAACCAATGAAGAAAAATCGACAAAATAAAGAAATTGTAGAAAGAAAAATGCTATGAAATTCTAAAAATCTGGAAGTGACATTTTTGGAAATCTTTAGGAGATTAAATAAATTCAAATTAAGTTCTAATAAGAAAGACAAAGAAAGCTGAAAAATATAGAAATATGGAAGAGAATATGCTAAAGTAATCCTTAAAGAATCTAACGGAAAAGTATCTACAAAATTTTAGAAGTACGAAGAAAATTACCGGACACTGAATTGAAAAATTCAATTTAAGTATGGATTATCACGTAGTCCACATTTAGCTTTGGAAAAAGGGTCATAACCATCATATTTCTTAAAATACACTTCTTGGATTATTTAGACTTCTATAGTTTAAAGATTTTAATTAAGAGCTATATTTTTCTTCAATTAGTTTATTTTATTTCCACCATAGATGCAGCTATTGCTTTACGATATGTTAAAATTTATACAGTTTTGATGGGTTTTCAAGAGTTTGAAAGTAATTTCTGGAGTAATTATTTTTTTAGAATTTTTTAAAATCTTGATTTGAAATATTTCTTTTACGCTTAGTTTAATTTAAGGGTCTTTTGTTTATTCCAAAGGTAAGTCTTTTATTTTACGTTATGTTTAAATCTGTATTACTCTGGTTATTCCTTTAAGCGTTTGAAACTAATTCCTACTGGAGTTATTTTTTTTATAAATTTGTAAGTATTGACTTCCAATATTTCTTCTTCACTCCGTCTAGTTTAAATTGTCGCTCTCTTCTTTACTGCAAATGTAGGGCTTTTATTTTACGGTATGTTTAAATCTGTATTATTCTGATAAAGTTTTAGAAGTTTAAAGCCAATTCCTAGAAGAATTCATTTTCTACAATTTTTGAAATCTTGAGTTGTAATTTTTCTTTTTCGCTGAGTGTATTTTAAAATGTTGCCATTTTGTTTACTTTAAAGGTAAGGCTATTATTTGACAATATGTTTACATCTGTAGTATGCTTATAAATATTTAAGGGTTTTAAGCTAATTCCTGCAAAAATAATTCTTTTTACAATTCTTTAAATCTTGAGCTGTGATATTTCTTCTACGTTGAGTTTAGTTTAAAGTGTTGTCGTTTTGTTTAGTCCTAAGTTAAAGCTATTATTTTACAATATATTAAAATCTATATTATTCTGTTAAATTTTTAAGAGTTTGAAGCTAAAATTATTTTATTAAAATTTTTCAAATCTTGAGTTGCAATATTTCTTCTTCGCTCCGTGTTGTCATTTGCTTTACATCTAAGGCAAGGGCATTATTTTATGACATACTAAAATCTGTATTTTTTTGGGTTTTCAAAAGTTCGAAAATAAAGTCCTGCAGCAATTATTTTTTTACAATTTTTCAAATCTTGCGTTTAAATATTTCTTTTTCGCTCAGTTTAGTTTAAAGTGTTGTCATTTGGTTTACATCGAAGGCACGGGCTTTATTTTACGACATACTAAACCTATATTTTTTTGGTTTTCAAAAGTTTGAAACTAAATTCCTGCAGGAATTATTTTTTTACAATTTTTTAAATCTTGAGTTGCAATATTTCTTCTTCGATCCGTTTAGTTTAAAGTGTTGTCATTTGATTTACATCAAAGGCAAGGGCATTATTTTACGACATACTAAAATCTGTAATTTTTTGGGTATTCAAAAGTTTGAAACTAAATTCCCGCAGGAATTATTTTTTTACCATTTTTCAAATCTTGAGTTGCTCTATTTCTTCTTGGATTAGTTAAGTTTAAAGTGTCATTTGGTTTACATTAAAATCTGTATTTTTTGGGTTTTTAAAAGTTTGAAACTAAATTCCTGTGGGAATTATTTTTTTACCATTTTTCAAATCTTAAATTGTAATCTTTCTTCTTCTATTAGAGTATAGCCATTTGTGTACACCTTTTATTTCTAAAGACCAAAACGGATCTTACTTTAAAAATGATCGTGCTAAACAACACTAATAAGCTCAAAAATTGATCATTGACTATTTTTGTTTCAAGAATTACCGGCGATCTCTTCACCAGTGTTGGTTGGTTAATATAGAAATAGAAATTTTGCTTTTACTTTAAAACATCGAAAAGGTCCTTACTTTAAAGGTAACCCTCGTATAAATAGCTTTTATAATATTTAGAGCTACTAAACATTGCGTTCATAATTTCAGTTATTAAGAGCGAAAATACATTCTCCGCTAATGTGTGAAATGTTTCTAGGTGCAGATATGTTTACAAATGGGGAACTGCACTTCAAACAAAATTGGCGTGCGGCCATTTCAGGCGGGTCGGTCACTTATTATGCACTCACGCCCTGAACATACCCAAACAAGTCGATTATTTCAATATTTACGACCGTAAACAAAGCCCCGTAAATCACGCTTTGGTCAAAGTTTACGATTTTACGATTGCCTCTTCACTCAATAACACGTGAAATCATCTCGGAATTATTTTATATTCTAAAATTGCAATAAGTTTTACTTAATAAAATACTGACTCACATATGGCTTCAAATAAGTTATCTTCTATAGAAAGATTATATCTGAATTAACATTTAAAAGAAAGGTTAGTCAACTATTAAAACCTTTATTGTATATGTATTGTATTAGATATGAAATTTTAATAAAAACCTATTAAAACATTAATGTTCGAATTGAAAAGACGTTACTTCAGCAATAAGGTTATATACCAGGATAAATTCACTATGTGTATTTCACTGACACAGCACAGTTTAGTCGGTGTGTTGTGTAAAATCTTTATTGGCCATTTCCTGAAACTTTTATTGCGGCGAGTTCATCAAGTGGCCGGAGCGGTCTTGTAGATCGGCCGCTGTCCATAAAGGAAGAAGTAGGAAAAAAAGCATCAAGCCGGACACCGACGAAGGAATCAATGGCTTTAACAGGTTGGAGTAAACATCCAGCGTAACAGAATCCCTCAGTTCAATTAATAAATTACATTACCATAGTCCCTCGGCAATTTCTGTATTATATTTAAGGAATGGCGGATGAATATAAACTATGAAATCTGCTAAATAATCCGGTCTAATATATTAAGAAGGTCCATAATTTTACTTTATGGGAGCAGTGAAATAGATTGGATCCATTCAAGTGATCCGCGAAGTTAAGAGTCCATTCTTGGCAACGACTGGGCAGAAGAAGAAGAAAAAAAAACAATAGTCGGATAAGGGAGGAGCCAAGACTGAGGAAAAGTATCCGACCCATTGGTTTTTATTTCTATTCATGAATTGAATTCAAAACTCTCCGGCTCTGCCCGTATTAGGAGCATGGCCCTGGTCCTGTTACATGTCGCGCCCTTTGTTTCCACAAACTTTGCACAAATCCTGTTTGTATATTTCCAACAATGGTGGGGGTGGCGCCAGTTTCTTCCGGATACGATACGGGGAAAATGAATTATCAAGTGTACCCGTTTTAATCGCATGATGTTTGTTGGAGAAATGTGTTGGAATTTCATCTGATTTCATTGAAACTAATAAAAACATTTATGTTTTAGATGCATGATACTAATTTTTAGAATCGTTTCATCAAGTCTAAAATTTCTAGAATTTGATTTAATCAAGAGTGAGAACTTTAAAACAAGTTCAAAATAAAATAAAACGAATAACTTTGTTTTTATCACTTTTTTAATAACACTTGTTACTATAGTTTCGACAACTTCAGCTTGTCATTATCAAACTGACAAACTGTAGTTGTCGAAAGTATAGTAACAAGTGTTATTAAAAAAGTGATAAAAACAAAGTTATTCGTTTTATTTTATTTTGAATCATAAAAAGTATCACGAAGTAAAAGCCTTTTCAATCACTTATTTAAAACAAGTGATATTTTTTTAATACTTGAAATTTTAGGTTTGAAAACTTCTGAGATCATCAATTTTAAAATGCAAAATTTTGAATTTGGTAATTACTTTTTTTTATTTTTCCTTTTTCTGTAATATTCGTATTGTCATTGAATTCATCTTCAAAATTTTCTATGATGGTCCTAAACTTTTCCTACATTTTACTTTTTAATTTTTTTTATCTTCTTGGATTTTTTTAAATTGAGTAAATTGTATTCGATAGTTTTAGAAATTTTCAGCAATGTTTTATGTGAATTTTTAAAGATTATTATAGATTTTTTCATGGGTCTTATTTTTTTTAAATATGTTTACTCTTCCATATTTCTCAAGCTTTGTAGAGTTTTCTATTTCTCCTCAATTTGTCTTTGTTTCATCGGAATTTTTGTAAAATATATCTTTCAAGTTGTAATAATAATTCGAGAGTTTTTTAGATATTTTTCCCAATCTTTTTTGATGGTTTTAGAATCTTCTAATAATTTCTCTTCCATAATTTTGCTTTTAAATATTTCGCTCCCAGATTTTGATATGTTTATTGTTTCTATCCCAGATTTTAAAATTTCTTGCTTGTTTTTCTTGTTGATATCAAAAACTTTATAATGAAATTTAATATTAAATTCCAAAAATTTTCTTCGCAGTGTTAGAATTTTGTACATACTTTTCTATTAGATTCTTCAAGTATTGCTTTAGCATTTTCTCTTCCATTGTCTCTTATTAGAATATTCTTTAAATTCCCAGAAATCTCTCTTCAAAATTTTCAGAGTTTCTCAGGATTTTTCTTTCTACAATTCTTCCTTTATTTTGTCGGAACTTTCTTGTAATATATCTTCTAAATTGCGTAAATTTTCTTCATTGGTTCTATAAGTTTTAAGCAATGTTACAAAGGGTTACAAAATTTTCCAGTAATTTCTCTTCCATATTTCTCATATTTTTCAGAGTTTCCTAGAGCTTTCAGATATAGATATTTTTACATAACATTTCATCAGAATTATGTTAGAATATATTTATTTATTTATTTATTTATTCTTTATTGGTGGAGCAGATCATAATTATATAATTTTCACAAGTCAATTACACAGATATAATATGATTATAATAAAACTTAAGATTAATAATATTTCACAAATGTACAAAATACATACATAAATATAAAATATTACAGTCAAGCAAATAAAAATTACACAAATAGAATGCATAGTCAAGTATAAAGTAAAATAAAATCTATGATTAAAAAATCTTCCTAATTGATTACTATTGATTCAAAAAATTATTCTGACATTTATTTGGGTCTAGAATTTTTTTGGTTGAAGAATTTTTTTTTTAATTTCAAAAAATGTTTACCGTTTCATTCTTGCTTCATTCAAAAACTTTTTACCATTTCATATTGAAAATCATCTTTAAAACTGTAGAATTTTTCTTGCTTTTGATATCGAAAGTTTTATTTTTCAAAGCTTCCAAAAATGTTTAATAATTATTCTTAATAAATTTTCTTTTCTTGTCATATCAGTATTGCCTTTGAATTAGTTTTCTAAATTTTCTTTGATATTTCTAGACTTTCACAGAAATTTCTTTGCCAGATTTTTAGAATTTCTCAGTACTTTTCTTTCCACAACTCTTTTTTAACTTAGAATTTTTCAACAATGTTTTTTTTCCGAATTTTTAGAGATTTCTACAGATATTTTCAAGGGTTTTAATTTTTTTAAATAATTTCTCTTCCATATTTCAGAAATTTTCTTCGTAGTTTTAGAATTTTGTACATACTTTTTTACTAGATTCTTTAAGTATTGCTTTAGTAATTTCTGTTCCATATTTCTATATTTTTTCAGATTTTTTGTCTCTTATTAGAATATTCTTTAAATTCCCAGAAATTTCTCTTCAAAATTTTCAGACTTTCTGAGGATTTTTCTTTCTACAATTCTTTCTTTATTTTGTCGGAACTTTCTTGTAATATATCTTCTAAATTGCGTAAATTTTCTTCTATGGTTCTATAAGTTTCAAGCAATGTTTCTTACAGATTTTTAGAGATTTTTTAAAGGGTTACAAAATTTTCCAATAATTTCTCTTCCATATTTCTCATATTTTTCAGAGTTTCCTAGAGCTTTCAGATATAGATATTTTTACATAACATTTCATCAGAATTATGTTAGAATATATCTTCATAATTGATTACTATTGATTCAAAAAATTATTCTGACATTTATTTGGTTCTAGAATTTTTTTGGTTTAAGATTTTTTTTTTTGATTTCAAAAAATGTTTAGCTTTTGATTCTTGCTTCATTCAAAAACTTTTTACCATTTCATATTGAAAATCATCTTTAAAACTGTAGGTTTTTGTTTGCTTTTGATATCGAAAGTTTTATTTTTCAAAGCTTCCAAAAATGTTTAATAATTATTCTTGATAATTTTTCTTTTCTTGTCATATCAGTATTGTCTTTGAATTAGTTTTCTAAATTTTCTTTTTCACAGAAATTTCTTTGCCAGATTTTTAGAATTTCTCAGTACTTTTCTTTCCACAATACTTTTTTAACTTAGAATTTTTCAACAATGTTTTTTTCCGAATTTTTAGAGATTTCTATAGATATCTTCAAAGGGTTTTAATGTTTTTAAATAATTTCTCTTCCATATTTCTCAAACTTTTCATGCATTTTCCCTCAACAGTTTTGTCTTTGTTTCATCGAAATTTTTGTAAAATATATCTTCCAAATTGTAATACATAATTTTCGTTGAGGGTTCTAGAAGTTTTTAAACAATTCTGTAAGTTTTTGCAATTAAGAAAATAAAATTCTTTAGAATTTCTAGAAGTTTCAATGAAAAATTTGGATAAAATTGAAAATATTAATAAAATCTGCAAGAATTCCAAAACTGAAAATAGAAGAGTTTTATCTCCTAATATATTTCAGCAATGTGCTTTTCTTTTTGCCTTTAAGGCGTTTATAATTTTCCTGCAACTTTTTTAGTTTTCGGGAATTTTTCACCATTTTCTAGAAATATAGTTGATGCTTGAAGCCATTACTTTGTGATACATTTTTGAAAATTAACTACAATTGTAGTTTGAAAATGACCGTGTTATGGTCGAAACCGGTCACTAATAATAAAAACCGTGTGTGATAACAAAGTGATTTTCATTTATTGTTCTAATTTTCTAGAAAATTTAAAATGTTTCAGGAAAATTATAAACGTCTTAAAGGCAGGAAGAGAAGCAAATTGTTGAAATAATCTAGGAAATAAAATGTTTCTGTTTTTAGTTTTTGGAATTGCTGAAATATTCTAGGAAATAAAATTCTTTGGAAATTCTAAAAGCTTCAGCCTCAAAGTTTGAAGTTTTGGAGGAACAAAGCTGCAAATTTTTGAAAATCTTTAAATTTTCGTTGAGACTTCTAGAATTTATTTTCTAGAATATTTCAGAAATTTATTTTCTTTTTGCAAAAGTTTTCTTCCTAGAAATTTTCATTTTTAGTTTTTTCAATTTTGGTGTAATTTCTCGTCTAAATTTTTACGGCTTTCTAACACTTCCTCCCACAAATTGTGATGTTCGAGAAATTCTATAATCCTCAAAGGAAAACATCGCAATTGGGAGGAAGAAATGCTAGACACTCATAAAAAATTAAAAAAGAAATTTCTGGAAAATCCCAAAATCTTGAAAATAAAAATTTCTAGAAAATGAAATATTTTCGAAAACTAAACTTAAAGACAACTTTTGCAGAAAGAAAAGAAAATTACTCAAATTCTAGAAATTAAAATTCTTTAGAAAATCTACAAGCCTCAACGAAAATTTGGAGTTTTTGAGGAATAAAGCTAAACATTTTTAAGAATCTTAAAGAATTTTTTTTTAATAATAATAATTCTTTATTCGTGCTACAACAGAGTTTACACATGTCATACAAAATGAAAGATCAGTGTATAAATAAAATAGATTAATAAACACAGGAAAAAAAAAACAGCAAAATAAAAATCAATAAAATCATTGTAAAAATAAAATATTTAAAAACAGTGTATAAATAAAACCAATACATCAGTGCTTGAATAAAATTAGTTAAAAACAATGTATAAATAAGATCGATAAAACCGTGTATAAATCAAGTATATAAAAGACGATAAAAACAATTTGTAAATAAAATTAATAAAATTTTAGAAAATACATAATAAACTTAGTCTAGAAATTTATATTTTCAGTTTTTAAATTTTGGTGAAAATTCTCTTCTAAATTTTTACGGCTTTCTAGTATTTCCTCCTCCAAATTGTGATGTTAGGAAAGTTTTGTAACGCTCAATTAAAAACAATCACAATTTAGAGGAGGAAAGGTTAGAAAACAATAAAAATGTCACAAAAAAACAAAAACTAGAAATTTTTATTTCTAGAAAATGGTAAATATTTTAGTACATTTTCTAGTAATAGCTCTAATTTTCCTTCCAAATTTTCAGAATTTTCCAGCAATTTCTCTTCTTTACTCCACAATTGTTTTCAATTTTTCTTTGGAAGTTCTATAATTCTTAATGATTTTTTTCTCGAACTTCTAGAAATATCTTTTTTTTCTTCTTCCAAATTGAGAATTTTCTCTTTCATATTTCTGTATTTTTTCAGCTTCGTTTGTCTCCCATATGAGAATTTTCATGAATTGATTTTTCAAATTACGTTTGATGGTTTTAGCATATTCCAGCAACGTGTCTAGTTATCTACGTAGGGTCTAAATATTTTTGAAATAGTTATGAAGCTTCCCAACATTTCTTCCTTCTAGAGTTTTCTTTTTTACAAAGGTTTAAAAAATTCATAGTAATTTCTCTGCACTGCGGAATTTCAAAATTTTCTATCCAGACTTTGAGTTTTTAAAAAATTTTATGCTAAAACAAGCATTCAAAAAATCCGAGCATTTTGAATTGTCATTTGGGGTTCCTCAAGGGTCCTTATTACGACCTATATCTTTTTAAACACTTTTAACAGAGATGAACATGCTAAAGATAATTATCAGGAAAACATGATTTGTAATTTATAGCATTTTAGTTTTTAATGCATTATATAGTTTCTGTTAGAATGTTGAATGCGCGAAGAGAAAACTTAATATTAAAATTTAATTATCCCTTTCTTCACTTAATACAGAGAATTCTAGAATGCCACTCAATAGAGTAAAGAAAGGGATATTTAACTTTTAATACCATTTCCAATAGAAACATATAATCCTGGTAGGTTTTCTCAATAAATTGTATTTTAGTTACCTAAATGTTTCAAAAGGAAAGAGCAGTTGCTGAGTTTTTGTTCGCTTTGGAAACATTCTTCATATTTAACGCCATTCTTCAATAGATTTTTTAAGGAGCACATGGAGAATTATTCTGAAGGGAAGATGATTAAGCTATAAATGAATTATGTAAAAACTGTTGAAGGGCCAAAAAAATGGGTTGAGATTTTAGAGCCTGAAGAGTTTTCACAATTAAAGATGAGAAACTTATTCAATTAAAAGTGATTTAGAAATGTGTTCTTTACCTAATTACAAAATAATGTTGGTTTATTACTTAATATCAAATATAAATTACATATTTATCCATCCCCTATACCTTTAGTCATATGTGGGTAGGCAACCATATTTACGCAATTTCGTGTATTTGTTTGCCTACGATAAGAACAGCTTTGTTTAGATTTTAAATTTAACTTTAAAACAAAGACTTGGATTCTCCAAATTAATTTACATACAGTGACCTAATGCCTTTGTTAACGAAATCCCTTAATGGCCATATGCGTAGGTGATATATCTCCCGATATTATGTTCTCTTTTACGGTTTTCGTTCGTGCCAGGTGCGTTTCCTGCGTTTACACGTCCGCCAAAGAACGATAAATCCAGTTTTCGTATCCCCGCGCTGAAAAGAATAATGTGTTAATTATGAATTATAATCGTATATAATCATGGCCGTATATCTTCTTTGCTCTTTTTTCCTTAGTTCATTAAAGCCATACATTATAATATGATTACAGCGTAGCCAGCAATAATTATAACATGGGAGATGCCACGTTACAACATGTGTTGCACGACTAGAAAATTCTTTCCCTCGGAGCGCTAATTATTTAATTAAGACGAAGGCGAAGTCCTGGCCGAAATACAAACGAGATTGTCCCACAAGTTCAGATCCCGGGGTGTTAAAACATTATGCGGTTTAATGCCGAGTGTGTGCACTGTCTAGAATATCAACTAGGTGTATTCATTTCGTTGATTTTATGTACTGTAATCTAATTATGGATGATTACAATGTGCAACGAAGCAGAAACTCGTATACAAGGCCCGTATTTATATATGTGTGTTATTGTTATGTGCGGTTTGGTATCTCCCGGCTAATAATTTATATATTCAGTGTTCGGGCCAGGAAGTAATAATTTTAAATGCGGTATGTGAACTGCAGTCATGCCACTTAGATAACTTAATTTCCTTTGAAACGGACAGGTTTGCGGTATCCTTTGCAGCAATTTGAATATTTATGCCGCTCGTTTGGTAATTACATATAGATTGTGTACTGGTTACATCTTCATTAACCGGCTGCATCGAAATCGCTTAATAACCACAACCTTTTATTATAATCTCATCAACATATCCTCGACCGCACCCGGTAATAACTTCATTTGCATCAATCTCGATACCAGCGCTTTGTGTTCCTCTCATTCGCGCAATAATGCTACATGTGCTGCCATCTGTGGCGAACGTAAATTTACAAATTAGTGCCGGAGTACTTTTAACTGTCATCAAAGTTTTTCCTTTGCAACGATAGAAAACATAAGTATGGAAATTGTTTCAATGCAGACTGAAAGCTCTAATTTTAGTTCTTGTAGAATCGTTAATTTGTTTCCTACGTTGTCAGTACAGAGGTTATGGAATATGCAAATTTGTTAAAGGCAGACTGAATGATCTAATATTATTTCTTGTAGAATCGTTAAACCTACAGTGTCAGTACAGGTGTTATAAACGTTCAGGTTCGTTCGTGTCCTTCCTTAATAGTACTTTGCATTGCTATGTGATTTCTCATCAACTTCATGTACTCTATCATGAAGTTGATGAGAAATTACATAGCAATATAAAGTACCATCTAAGAAGGAAACGAACAAGATGAGAAAAAATGTATATTATTCTTAAAAAAAGAAAAGGAAGCTTCACAGCAAGCGCAAGAACAATCGCGCGCACCATCATCTTCTGCTTCAATTTACGAAAGCGACATCTATTACGCATAACAACAATTTCTAACAACACATTGTTCGTCTAGGTCTGTATATCAATTTACACCTTGATAATGTTTAGAAATATAATTTGCAACACCATAATATTATTCAACATAAGGTTGCAAAACATATAAACAATCATTTAAATCTAACAGAAACCAGATGGCGCTGAATGATTTCATCATTAATTATCTACATGTATAGTATTTACATACAAACGTTTTATTTTTTATTTTTAGAATTTCTTGATACTCAATCAATGCATTTAATTACCGATCATTATAAGAAAGAAACAAAACGATTTCACCATTACCATTACGCTATGATCGAATTAATGGTTGGTGAAATTGCGTTCCATCCATTACGGAGGTAAATAGTCGGTAATTCTGTTTGGAGGGAAAAGGGGGTAGATTTAATTCACACCTATAACGAATGGGCAGTTACATTACAAATGACGCGGGCATAAATATCTACCTAGGGATATCCCTAAACGCCATAAATAAAAGGGGAGGAGGGCGGTGATAGAGGCCACTAATCAGGGGATAACATTGTGACTTACAGAGAGATGTAGATATATCAGGGATCGGAGGGACTTCCGGGCAAGCACCGTTTTGGCCTTGTCTTTATTATGTGCGAAAATGAGAGTGTTGAGATTTATCGGTTCTGCTTATAAAATAGACGCCATTTTTTTTAATTTCAAAAATTCTTACTCGATTAATAAAATTAATTTTTCACTTACTGAATAGAATTACCGTATATTTATGTATTCAAAATGTGAAAAGTGAAAAGTTTTGTTGCATAGTGACTATTTCTGCATGGATACACTTTTCGTACTTATTTTTTTGTGTAAGTTCCTTTTGAGGATATAATATGCCGCATTTTGGCCAAAACAATAATAAAGTGTTTTGAGATGAGCTTTAAGAAGCAAGTTTCTCATTGAAGTAAGTGTTGGTACGAGTGGAATAACGCTATGTTGTGAATACTGCTCTTTCCATAAGTGACTGAAATGTATATTAATCAATTTTATATACAATTTTGGAATGTTGTCTATAAAGAAATGACAATGATAAATACTAATGTTAAAGTCAGTTAAATACTTTGTGTAATATCATATATACAAAACACGTACTATCGGTAATTCTAACCTAATTAACATTTCTGAATTTTAGAATGTTTAAGCACTTTATTCAGTTACCTGCAATTTTTTCGACATTTTCAAACAATTACTGTAATGAATTCTAAGAATTTTAGAACATTCTCAAGGATTCTAGAATTAGCTTCAAGAATTCTAGAATTAGCTTAAAGAATTCTAGAATTCTAATTTCTTCTCTAAGTTTTTACATTTATTTTAGATTTCTAGAATTTCTTTTTCACTATTTCTTACTCTTTAGGAGTTCTAGAGTTGCTAGTAATTTTGATCAGATTAAATCAACAGTTTCTCTTTGAGATTTCCAAAATTTTCTAAGATCGTGTGTTTCATTTTTCGATTTTTTTGTTACAATTAGCAAACAATCTTTATCATTTCCCCGAACTTCTCTTTTAAGATTGTAAAAATTTTAAAATAGTTTTCAGACATCCTAAACTTTGTTCTTCTTTACATTGGTAAAGAAAAAAATCTGATAAATTGTTATGAGAATATTTTAGAACTTTTTTCCAGGGTTTTAGATGTTGCTTCAAGGTTTCTAGAATTTTCTTACAATATTCTCCAGATTTTTAAAGGGTCATGCTTTAGCTCTTATATAAACCTCTCATTCCTAGAATTTCTTTATTTTTGGGTGTAATATCATATTTTTCAGCAATTTGTCTTCGAAATTTGTAAAATTTTTCAGCATTTTTTCAGTATTTTTCAACAATTACTGAATTAAATTATAAGCATTTTCAGCCCTTTTGTTCCAGGTTTTCAAAATTTACTTCAAGAGCTCTATCTGTGCAGATGACACACTTTTCTGCATTCATTTTATTTATTATTAATCAATGTTAAAATCAGTTACATATATTCACTATTTGTTTTGAGTTATGTGAAGTAATAATCACTAATAAAACACGATTTGATTTCCTTTCTTCACTAAATTAGTGAAGAAAGGAAATCAAATCGTGTTTTATCAGTTACATACTTTGTGTATCGGTAATTCTAACCTAATTAAAATTTCTGAATTTTAGAACGTTTTATCATTTTATTAAGACACCTGCAATTTTTTCGATATTTTCCAACAATTGCTGTAAAAAATTATAAGCATTTTAGAGCGTTTTCAAGGTTTCTAGAATTAGCTTCAAGAATTCTAGAATTCTCTAATTACTTCTCTAAGTTTTTACATTTATTTAAGATTTCTAGAATTTAACTTTTTCACTATTCCTTACTCTTTAGGAGTTCTAGAATTTCTAGTAATTTTGATCAGATTATTTCAACAGTTTCTCTTTGAGATTCCCAAAATTTTCTAAAATCGTGTGTTTTATTTGTCGAGTTTTTTTTTGTTACCATTAGCAAACAATCTTTATCATTTCCCCGAACTTCTCTTTTAAGATTTTAGAATTTTTTAAATAGTTTTCAGACATCTATAACTTTGTTCTTCTTTACATTAGCAAAGAAAAAATTCTCATCAATTGTTATGAGAATTTTTTAGAACTTTTTTCCAGGATTTTAGAATTTGGTTCAAGATTTCTAGAATTTTCATGTAATTTGTTCTCCAGATTTCTAAAAGGTTTAACTCATATAAATTTCTCTTTACTAGAATTTCTTTATTTTTGGGTTGTAATATTTTTCAGCAATTTGTCTTTGAGATTTGTAAAATTTCACAGCATTTTTTCAAGACACTTAAATTTTTTCAATATATTTCAACAATTTATTGAATTATAAGCATTTTCAGCACTTTTGTTCCAGGTTTTTAATATTTACTTCAAGAGCTCTAGATTTCTCTAGTAATATTTAGATTTTCCTATTTTTTTAAGATTATTTTAGAATTTTGGCGAAGACTTATGCTTCATATTCTCATCAATTGTTATGAGAATTTTTTAGAACTTTTTTCCAGGATTTTAGAATTTGGTTCAAGATTTCTAGAATTTTCATGTAATTTGTTCTCCAGATTTCTAAAAGGTAATGGTTTAACTCTTATATAAATTTCTCTTTACTAGAATTTCTTTATTTTTGGGTTGTAATATTTTTCAGCAATTTGTCTTTGAGATTTGTAAAATTTCACAGCATTTTTTCAGGACACTTAAATTTTTTCAATATATTTCAACAATTTATTGAATTATAAGCATTTTCAGCACTTTTGTTCCAGGTTTTCAAAATTTACTTCAACAGCTCTAGAATTCTCTAGTAATATTTAGATTTTCCTATTTTTTTAAGATTATTTTAGAATTTTGGCGAAGACTTATGCTTCATATTATTGCTTTTATAAACATAAAAAGTATTTTCCTTCGCCAAAATTACATATCTGGTTCCATCAAGAGGGTAGCTAAATAAGCATCAACTATATTTTTCTAGAATAATGAATGTCTTAAAATTTTCATAAAAGTTTTTTTATTTGTCAAGGATCTTTTCTTGCTTCATCTTAGAAATATTTTCTATAATTTCTCTTCTAAACTACTATAATTTCTAGGACTATATAATTTCACCAATGAATGTTTCACCTTTTTCAGATTTCTAGAATTTGTCAGGAATTCCTCAAACAAACGTCTAAAATTTTCTCGTATTAAGATTTTCTACAATCTCTCTTCTAAATTGCTAGAATTTTTAGGATTAAAATTTTTTGCCAATAATGTTTTAAAATATTTCATTGTTTCTAGATTTGTAAAGCAAATCCTCTATCAAATGTCTAGTAGGTTTCTTTCAAGATTTTATATAATTTTCTTCAAGGATTTTTAAGAATTTTCCAGTAATTTCTTTTGTAAAGTTTTGGAATTGGGTTTTTCTGCCATTTTTCAATATATTACAAAATTTTCCAGACATTTTTTTTCTATCATGTCGCTTTTTAGAACTTTTTTTCGAAGTTTTTAGAATTTGCTTCAAATTTTTTCTATAATTTTACTGTAATTTGTTCTCCAGATTTTTAAAGGGTAATGTTTAACTATATAAATCTCTCATTGCTGGAATTTATTTATTTTTGGGTTGTAATATTTTTCAGCAATTTGTGTTTGAGATTTGCAAAATTTCTCAACATTTTTTCTAGAGACATTTATCAACAAGTACTGTATTATAGGCATTTTCAGCATTTCTGTTCCAGGTTTTCAAAATTTACTTCAAGAGCTCTAGGATTTTCTGGTAATATTTAGATTTTCAGATTTTGTTAACATTTTTCTAGACTTTTGGCGAAGAAAAGAATTGTTCCATATTATTACTTTTACTTTAATATAATATGGAACATAACAATTATATATCGGATTCCATCAAGAGGGTAGCTCAACAAGTATCAACAATATTTTTCTAGATATAGATTTTCTTGAAATTTCTATAAAAGTTTGTTTTATTTGTCAAGGATCTTTTCTTGCTTCATCTTGGAAACATTTTCTCCAGTTTCTCTTCTAATCTGCTAGAATTTTTAGGATTTCAAAAAATTTCACCAATAAATGTTTCACTTTTTCAGATTTCTAGAATTTGTCAGGAATTTCTCTAACAAACGTCTAGAATTTTCTCGTACTAGCACTTTCTACAATTGCTCTTCTAAATTGCTACAATTTTTAGGATTTTAAAAATTTCCTCAATGAAGTTTTAAAATGTTTCATTTTTTCCAGATTTCTAGAGGAATTCCTCTATCAAATATCTAAAATTTTCTAGTGCATTTCTTTCAAGATTGTGTAATTTTCTTCAAGGGTTTTTGAGTATTTTCTATTATTTTTGCAAAGTTTTGGAATTTTTTAGAATGGTTTTCTGCCATTTTTCAATATTATATAAAAAATTTCCAGATTTTTTTTTCATTTTTTAAGAATTTTATTTATTTATTTATTGATAATCAAACAGGAAATCCCAATAATTAATGTAATATAATAATTTCCTATCATGTCTTGCCTTATCTTGTCGAACATCTCTTCAAAATTGCTAAAATTCATTTGAAGAGGTTCAGAAATCTCCCTTTCATATTTTTAGAGAGTTCCAGTATTTTTATTCAGATATTCGTTCACTCTTGCACCACCAACATCCTACTTTTGTGCAGAAAATCGTAGAATTTTCACACTTGTTGTACAAACAACTATTTATTTAGCTTTTAAGTATTAAAATATTAAGGCTTTTGGGAAAAGTATGGCCAAAAGAACAAATAACTCGCATCAAGTATAATACCTAAATTATTTCTACAGCTAATCTCTCCTATAGAAATAATATTACTCTCAGCAATCACATAGTTTGGCTGACGTAAACATCTTCATCAAAAGAAGGTAACAAAATGTGCATTCACGTAAAAAAAGAATTCTAAAAAAATTATTACCAGCAGGATTAGTTTCTAAACATGCATATGCGTTCAAAAGTGTCTTATATTTAATATTTCTTGAAAACAATTAACATTCGTTTCATGGGAGGAAAATTGCAGACCTTCAAATTTCAATTTGAAGGTAACAAAATGTGCATTCACGTAATAAAAAAAATTCTAAAAAATTTATTACCAACAGGATTAGTTTCAAAACACGCAAATGCGTTCAGCAATGTCTTATCTTTAATATTTCTACAAAACAATTGATATTTGTTTCGTGGGAAGAAAATTGCAGACTTTAAAACTTCAAGTGAAGATAACAAAATGTGCATTCACGTAATAAAAAAATTCAAAAAAATTATTACCGGCAGGATTAGTTTCAAAATACACTAATAGGTTCAGCACTGTCTTATCTTTAATATTTCGTCAAAACAATTGACATTCGTTTCGTGGGAAGAAAATTGCAGACCTTCAAACTTCAATTGAAAGTAACAAAATGTATATTCACGTAATAAAAAAATTCTAAAAATTTATTACCAGCAGGATTAGTTTCCAAACATGCAAATGCGTTCAACAGTGTCTTATCTTTAATATTTCTTTAAAAAAATTGAGATTCGCTTTATGGGAAAAGATTGCAGACCTTCCAACTTCAATTGAAAGTAACAAAATGTGCATTCACGTAATAAAAAAATTCTAAAAAATTTATTACTCGCAGGATTAGTTTCAAAACACGCAAATGGGTCCAGGACTGTCTTATCTTTAATATTTCTTCAAAACAATTGGCATTCGTTTCGTGGGAAGAAAATTGCAGACCTTCAAACTTCAATTGAAGCTAAGAAAATGTGCATTCACGTAATAAAAACATTCTAAAAATTTTATTACCAGCAGGATTAGTTTCAAAATATGCAAATGCGTTCAGCAGTGTCTTATCTTTAATATTTCTTCAAAACAATTTTCATTTGTTTCGTGGGAAAAATATTGCAGACCTTTAAACTTCAATTGAAGGTAACAAAATGGGCATTCACGTAATAAAAAATTCTAAAAAATTTATTACCAGCAGGATTAGTTTCTAAACATGCAAATTCGTTCGGCAGTGTCTTATCTTTAATATTTCTACAAAACAATTTTCATTTGTTTCGTTGGAAGAAAATTGCAGACCTTCAAACTTGAAGGTAACAAAATGTGCATTCACGTAATAAAAATAAAAACAAAAAAATATCACCAGCAGGATTAGTTTCAAAATACGCAAATGCCTTCAGCAGTGTCTTATCTTTAATATTTCTTCAAAACAATTGACATTCGTTTTAAGGGAAGAAAATTGCAAACATTCAAACTTTAATTGAAAGTAACAAAATGTGCATTCACGTAATAAAAATATTCTAAAAAAATTATAACCAGCAGGTTTAGTTTCAAAACACGCAAATGCGTTCAGCAGTGTCTTATCTTTAATATTTCTTCAAAACAATTGACATTAGTTGTAGGAAGAAAATTGCAAACCTTCAAACTTCAATTGAAGGTAAAAAATGTGCATTCACGTAATAAAAAGATTCTAAAAAAATTATTATCAGCAGGATTAGTTTCAAAATACGCAAATGCGTTCAGCAGTGTCTTATCTTTAATATTTCTTCAAAACAACTAATATTCGTTTCGTGGGAAGAAAATTGCAGACCTTACAACTTATATTGAAAGTAACAAAATGTGCAATCACGTAATAGAAAATTCTAAAAAAATTATTACCAGCAAAATTAGTTTCAAAACAGGCAAATGCGTCCAGTGTCTTATATTTAATATTTCTTCAAAACAATTGATATTCGTTTCATTAGAAGAAAATTGCAGACCTTCAAACTTCAATTAAAGGTAACTAAATAAAACAATTCTAAAAAAATTATTACCAGCAGGATTAGTTTAAAAACACGCAAATGTGTTCAGCAGTGTCTTATCTTTAATATTTCTTCAAAATAATTGACATTCGTTTCATGCGAAGCAAATTGCAGACCTTACCAGAAAAATAGAGGGTGTGAATAGAAGAACACGTATTTTGTGAATTCTAGTCTTTCCAAATACGATCAAAATTTTTGTAGATTATTATTATGTATAGTATTATAACCTTTTGTAGTTTGTTGGATAAATAATTCTAATACTAATATGTAACAGGAAGAAGAAGAAGAAGAAGACAAAAAGTTCTGCCATGACACTTGAATTTTGAGTGCAGTATGTAGTATTAAATTCTGCCAAGAGATGAAAACTTTTGTAAGCTTAAATAAAGCTAAAATTTCAATGTTTTCTTCAAGTGAATTTAAAACAAATTTTCAACAAAGTGCTTGAAATTTTCAAAAAAAAAACGTTACATTAAAAAACAGAGGGCTACACGCTAGTATATTTATGTAAATTTGTCATTTTCTTAATCCTAACTCTAAGTACCAAAGATTTGTTAACAAAAATTTGCTTTATTCAGAAAGCTTTTGAAGCTATATCAAAATTTCAACTTTTATTGTCAAATTGTTAGAGGACGAAGAAAATGAATGAAATATTTCACATGTTTTTATACAAAGCTCAATTAATTCAATAATGTTTACAGTAACCTTTGAATTAGTTCAGATTTATAATTAAATCATTTTCAAAAGAGTTGAGCAGGTTTTTTAGGAATAAATTGAGATGAAGAATAAAAATTTGTTCCAAACTCTTTGGTGCGTTCATTATTGGGTACGTATGATTAATGTAAAAATCAACATTCATGAAAGAAGTTTCAAAGCTATTGTTCTTAAATAACCGTAAGTGAGAAATTCTTCTGCGAAATTACAAAGATTAATTAACATAAAAAATTAAACCAATAAAAAAAGTCAATGTTATCTTATAAAAGAAGAAAGAGATAAATTCTGCTACTACTATTGAATTTAAAGGGTATCACTTGATTCATTCTCCACAAAAGACTTTTCTTTAAGAAAGAAGACAAATTCTGCCATAAAAATTGATTATATACTGTAGGGTTTGAATTTAGTGCTCGTAGAAAATTATTTTATTTTTAATTGATTTCTCAGCGATTGAAATATTTATATCCTTAGATACTCGTAAAATTTAAAACCTGTTTTAAATGAATATTTTTAACATATATGCCCTTCTACCCTAGCTTTTTTGGGCGAGGGATTTTTGAATAAAATACTTGAAATAGTCATAGAAAACTGTTGCAATGGAAAGAGAAAAGAAATATTTTTGATATAGTCTTTTATATTTATGCAATTTAATCAACTCTAAGCATTTGTCAATAAAATATGAAATTTTGGTAGAACCTTGGTGGAAAAAAGTTCAATCGAGAAAACTGTAGTATTCCAGTAGTTTTTGTGCACGTGAATTTAAAAATGACTTTTGGAGATCGACTTGCAAATAACTTTTATAAGATGTGTGGGTTTTATATTTAATATGAAGTTTTTTTATAGAGTTGTTGTTGTATTATCACTTTTAACTTTTTCTTATTAAACTACAAAATTTCTTCATCCATCACTCGGTGAGACATAATTTAACGATAAGGTAAATTAGTAATTGATGTCACTTGGTTTCACACAATCATTATCAAAGAGGGTTTGTACAGCGTTTATAAAAATTTACAGAATTACATCTCTTTTATATATCTATTTTGTCTATTTCGGGATAGATGCAATAAATGTATTGTACAGCGGGGAGTTCGAATGCTAATTCCTATAGCAAAACAAAGCCGACTTTTTTGGCGTAATTGAGAAGTTAAATAATTTTAAGTGAGCAGTTTTGCAATATTTTGAATACTTCTGGTTTATAGAATAAACTACGATAGACTAGAAACATAAAATTTTTTTGAACTTCCATTAATAAAAGTCAATAATATTTTATAAAAGACAAAGGATTTTTTTTGCAATTTCGTCATTTTCTTCGGCCTCTAACAATTTGATAATAAAAGTTGAAATTTTGATAAAACCATTAGTGAGGAGTGTTCAATGAAGCAAAATACAGGATTCTAGTTCAAATACCTTTGATCACATGATGATTTGATGACATGATGATATACACTAAGGTCTAGACTAATGTCTACTAATGGATATCTCTTTAAAAGGAACAAAATATAGCCAATATATGAATTGATAATCAACAATTAATCCAGAAGCAACTAATGTCTATCACTTATCCGTGGGGGGATACAAATTGAGTGGAAGATCATTGAAAAGCGGTAAACTCCGCCTGTGATACCTGCGGCCAAAATTTTTGTTTTTTTAATGTATATATTTAGTTAAATATGTTGGCAGGAGTAAGGAAGTTAAAGGCTTTTGGGGATCGGATTGCCAATAGCTTTTCAATAAGATGTGCTATTAATAAATTGAATATAGAAGAAGAAGAAGACAAATTCCTTCAAGACAATTAATTAGAGAGTGTAGCACTAAATTTTGTCTTCATTTGAGATTTTTTTGTGCCATTGAGTTAGAACTGAGCAAAATTATTTGGGAGTAATTTGAGATGAAGATTCAAAGATTATTATTATTTTTAGAGCACTTGTAATAAAAGTAAAGCTGAGTATTGATGAAAAATTGAGAGCCTAAGCCTCTGTCCTTACATAATCGTAATTGCTCAATTTTTATTTAACATTCCAAAGGATTCTAGTTCCAGAATGTTACGGAGCAAACATGACAAGTTCTCATCATCTTCTCTTCTTGAAAAATAAAAGGAAGAAGAAGAAACATTTTGCATTGAAAGACTAAATTCAGTGAATAACAGAAAAACGTTTAACTTTTTTATACTACTTTTTATTTTTATATAACACTTTGTGACTAGTTTCGAATTACACAGTAATCATTATCAAACTAGTTTGATAATGATTACTGTGTAACCTGTGTTAACGATTTTCTGTTATTCATTAAAAATTGTACTACGAAGTGAACGCCTCCAAAATTCAAGACTGAATTCAGTTTTCATGAAAAACTTTTTGTGCAAGTGTTTGATTGATTTTTTAGCTCTTAAAATATTTGTTGCGTTAGCGTTTTTAGTAGTAGTAGTATTTTGCCTATCGACCATGTAGTCCTTCTGCTAAATTAGCGTTTTTATTTTACCTAATTTTTTAATACTTTCTTGGATGAATTACCACAAATACTCATACTCTAAGAATTTAACAATCGAGAAAATGGCAGTAGTTAAGTATTTTGCATACATGTAAATCTTAGACCACACAACAGGCCTTTTAGGAATATAATTGCTTAGGTCTTTGTAGTAAGGTAAGCTATTTCTACATTTAATGTGAAATTCATTAGTGGGAGTGGAGTGGTTATTCTTATTATCACTTCTTCCATATTTTTAAGGGTGTTGAGTGGTTATTCTACTATTTATCACAACTTATCGATTCGCATTTTTAACAATCAATTAAATATGGCAAGAATTAAGAACATTAATAGTTGATTTATTCCTTCTTAGCAATGTTTAATCGATATAAACAAGTACAGGTTGAAACTAGAAAATTGAAACACCTTTTTATCTGTTAGGATATCATTCAATAACAAAATCTTACACTTACAGGTTTACATTGCTCCGGTAATAAAATAAACACGAGACCTTCGAGTACGGGCCGCAGGTGCTCAATTTTACAGTAATGCCCCTTTATGCCCAGGACTAAATACATCATTTGCCAGTTTATTGGTGCAGATGGGCGCACCCCGTTTTCGAAACCTGGAAATTTCGAAATATACCTATATATACAAAAAAAAAACGGTCCTCGCCGCCGCCTTTTACCTTCGCAGCTATGCACATGCATCAGACACCTTAAATCATCCTTTATTAAGATCGTTTATCTGAAATATTATGCCGTGTAAGCGGCGCCCCGGCGCTGTTTTATGATTTCTTTAACGGCGAAATCCTTACGTTCCTACCTGGGTTTTTCCAAATATTTGCCTTTATTAAACCATAGATCATCGATCCAGCGCGTGCTGCCGCCGCCGCCGCCACCACCCGCACTTCGGAATCGCGTATTGTTTAATTAAATCATTCCCCGTATTAAATAAAAAAAAAATATTACCGGCCGATTTAATCGGGGGGTAATAAACGTTAAATTAATTGGACGCCGATTGCCCTTATGGGAGAAATTTACTAATAAATTGTTAAGTGTAATTAATTGCTAGTTGTGAGCACATTATTTTGCAAAGTTTCATAATATAAATCAACCTCCGGCTTACATAAGCGATACTCACTTCCGTAATTAATCGTTAAAACATTATTATTAAAAATGAATGATTAAATCTACAATACATACATCAGCCATTATCCTTACATTAGTTATGTTTGTGAATCAGTTTACACTAATCTGCGGTTAGGCAGCTAGGAATAATACATATGTTTCAAATTACCAAGCCCACAGACTAATCATCAAGCGGTAGTTAAACCACGGCTCTTGTATTAAGAAATGTAATTATATTCTAAATCTTAAAATTATTAACTCGTTCGTGTAATATTTACCCGGAGTACCTCTGAAATATGCACGAAAATTGCCTCAGCGGCAACACATTACGTACGTTTAGGTAAATTTTCTCAACTCGCAAACAGATTTTTCCTCCTGCAACTGCACTTGCGGCAGTAATTCGACTCCGCAGTGAACCTCCCGACGAAATTGGCAATGTAAACGTTCCGCTTACGCACAATTTACTTTTTTATTTATATAACTAAAGGAGGTAAATGCTTCACTTGGTTTTTATTAAAACATGTTCCGCTCCTGCAGGAAGATAGTTTTGTAGGGAAATCCGTGCAGTCAGGGGTCGGAAGCCGAGGGTAGCGGCGGCGGAGAACAGGATCCAAATTTATTCCAGCTAAGATTTTTGCGAGTAGAAGAGGGGGCCCACGAATTTTCCCATATTTATAGCACTCCTTAAGACAACAGTAATATGATATACGTCGTGCAACATCTGTGCAACTAAATGCTATAAAAATATACGCACATGTTCGGGCAATAACAGGGCGCGTCCTTTCTGGTATCCGACCCCCCAAAAAAACTACGACAGAACGACTTCATCCTGCAGGATAAGCGTTTAATAATTCGATTCATTGGGCCTAATCGAATGCACGAAATATAGATTTTCGAATGGGGCCCTCGCATAAAATATCTCACCGATACTCCTCCGATTTGAATTTTAAAACATTCTTCTTACAAAGGGTGATTCCGTAATCAGCTAAATTGGCAAAATGGCAACTTCAAACGCGTCCTGAAAATAAGATTACGCGGTTTACTTTTGTTATAAAAGGCAGAAAACCTCAAGCAGCCGCGTAATAACCGCATTTTTAAATAAACGAGCAGCACACATATCGATCCCTTTACGTCTTCCTCCTTGCGTCGGAATGAACCAACTTTTTTAAATTCGATTCTTTGATAGACGCTGCGTCAAAGACGGCTCATTTGATATTCAAAGATGTCCTCTTTACCCACCGCCAGACGCGTATTCCTCAGCCTACCCTCCTGGTATGGATTAATAGTCTGGATTAATTTATATATATTTGAAAAATAGCATGCACTCGGAATAAATGCATAAATACCCATAAATCAAATATCAAAAAAAAAACTAGATAGATACGCATTAATCATAAAGATCGTTAGGGAGTTATTAAATTGAAGCTTCGTTAACGTGATAGTTATTTGCGTAACAAGGCACGAAAATGTAACTGTCCATCACGAATGCAGATTGTATTTTACGGTGAGGCTTGTACCGAGTTGTACTGTTATTCTTGGGTCAACCCTTAAAATTAAATTTATAGCAACAAAGAGTGAGCCGACGTACTTCCATGTTCATTCCGGTATGTGCAGACAAAAAGCATTACGAGAATATTGCTATCCGCATTTCGCAACGAATCCGAATAAAAAAAAAACAATATATTCGAGGGAATTAAATTTGGATTTTTTATTCGAAGGTATTTTAGAGTGGAATTACAAATTATTTCTGAGAAAAAATTAATAGAGGATATAAATTTCAAAAAAAAACGCAGGATTTTTGTGGATAACCGAGCGGTAAATAATTTCATCTCAAAAATTTAGATCTATCCGAATATTACTTGATATTAATTTTATAATTAGTTTTTTTATTCTAGTTTATCACGTAACTGTAAAATGGAACTTACAGTTATTAATGTTAATATTTAAATATTGCTTTAACTTTCAATTTATTTTCAAGAAAACCTTAAGAGGGATTTCCAGGAAATTTTTACAGAATACTTACGACATTTTAAGGTATTAACAAAATAGATTTCCATATAAATAAACAATTAACTTTGTTGGTATCACTTTTTATTTATACTTATAACTATAGTTTACAAGTATGAATAAAAAGTGATACCAACAAAGTTAATTGTTTATTTATTTTGAATTTATCAAAATGTATCACGAAGTGAAAGCCTCCACAATTACTTATTTAAAATAGATTTCATCAAGAGTGCATTGAACAAAGTATCTACCTTATTAACAAATATTTAAAATCAGATATAAACCGCTATTGTTTTCAAAATATTTTATCAACATCGTAACGATAGAAAAAATTCAAGTTTCAGTAACAAATCTTTAATTTTCACGAAAACCTTAAAAGGACTTTTCATAAAACTTTTACAGAAAACTCCAATCATATTAAGATATTATAAAATATTTAAATATCAAATGCAAATCTACAATTGTCAAAATATTTCATTAAAATAGTCACTAACATTAAATTTTTAGGGAAACCTTAGAATGGATTAGTATGCATTTTTTAGACAATACCTCTGATATATTAAGGTATTAAAAACATTTAGCCATCAAATGTAATCCCGAATTTGTTATCAAAATCATCAAAATCTTAATGATGATATCTTCAAAATTTAGGAAAATTCCAATGAGATTTTCATTTTCAAACCCGCTATTGTTCCCTAAGCATTTCATCATAACAATAAAGATGAAAGATTGTCGTTTCTTATTTAATTCACCAATTCTTCTTTTTTTTCAAAAGAAATTATAAAATGCAATCTATTGGGACTAATTAAGAAATCTATTTTGATTGACTTCTAATATGTAACTAAATGTTAAATAAGATTTCATTTGACGAGATAAACTTTGAAGAATAGCTTTTTATCTTTAAATTCTATCCGTTTTTTTATAAAATGTCACAACCATATATTCATCAAAAATATGTTTCCAAATTTTGGTCATAAAAATATTTACTTATGCTTTTGTTAATGAAAGATATATTACAAGGTGACGGAAAACAAAGACAGGAACTAATTTCTAATATGTAATAGCAAGCAATGAAAAATAGAACCTTCTTTCTGAAGAACAACTCTCAAAAAATATCAAAACATCGATTTATTGAGTGGACAACCACCGACATGTCGGTGGTTTTGTATTTTGGACAAACATTTCTACAATATAATTTGAGGATATTTTGAAGGTTGTTTTTTTTTATTAAACTAGTACATACTACTAAACATGTCAAAATCAATGCATTAAGGGGTGTTTTTGAGAAACAAATACTTTGAATTCGCAAACTAAACTGTATAACTTGTATAAAAAATATTCTTCGTACTTGCATTCAGTGATATCAATTTTTGGCATTTAAGAGTTGTATTTTTTGGGTAGTTTTGACAAATACGGGTTTTTAATGCATAATTTCAGATTCAGCATACCCAAAAACATAAACTTACTCAACTTTTAATTTAAAATCTGTTAAAACTAAAGAGTAAACAATTTCGATCGCGTTTTACGCGTTCTGAACCACTGTGCGACAATGTCTTAATCTCACCTTAATGTTTTTTTTCTTCTATAAAAATTTCAGTTTTCTTCTAAGAATTACCAAATCAAAGATCTTCGGATTATTAAAACCCATGCAAACTATTTTAGAAATGTTGGGCAAAATATTAAAAATTTCTGATTGGTACTTCAAAAAAAAAAAAAAAATCTTCAATGTGGGTTCGAATCCTAGCCGGACGGTGGATTTTTCTAAGGAATAATTCATCATGCGAAAACAGGGATGTTATTGTGTGCATCTTTCTTTCATTAAATATTCCCTAACCCAAAAATCCCATCTCACATCCTTCTTTAAAAAAAAAATACACATCGTATCAGTTGTAATAAGAAAAACACAAAAACATTTCGTACATCTACAACATTTAAACACCTTTATCTCCACTGAATAATTATACCCCATTTTGACAATATATTACTACCAATTTTCTCTACGCTTTTGTTTTATTTAAACATAATTGCTTAACAGTTACACCTTAAATTATTATCCAAAATCATTCATATTTTATGATTTCCTTTGTACATTGGATTAACTATTTGCAATTAAATGTTGGTCATCCTTATAAAAAAATTGCAGCAACAATATTCTAAGTTTTCAATTGAAGCATTTTTCAAAAACTCGAATGTCCATTATTGAAGAATTTAGAAAGGCTATGGCTTAAGAAAAAAATAAAAATATTATAAGGTTTCAATTGAAGTTATTTACAAAAGCGTGAAGAATTTGGAACTTGTGGCTTGTGGACTATTTTAATATAGGTTTCTGCGATAATTATGAAGTTTCAATTTTTTTTTTCAAAAACTTAAAGGTTTCAATTACAATTAAATTTTTTAGCATAATTAAGACTACAGAACAAAAAATCATAAAGTTGCAATTAAAGATATTTTTAAGAAAGCAAACATTCTTTTGTTTAGAATCATTAACATCATTAAAGAATTTAGAAAGGCTATGGTCGCTTCTTATTAAAAGCCAGTATACAGTATAAGGAAATTCTAACATTTCAATTGAAGCTATTTTCAAAATCTTGAAGGTTCATCACTAAAAAATTTGGAAAGGCTGCCACACGTTGGGCGTCAAAATATGTAAGGCACCTTTTGGCACAGATCTACACACCCTTCCGATCCTTCAGTTGACCAGGTCGCGGAAAAGATTAGTTAAATGTACAAACTAAATGTTGGTCCTCTTTAAGAACTAACGTAAAATAAGGTCATTCTAAAATTTCAAAAAAAACTATTTTCGAAATTTTAAAAGTTCATTAAAGAATTTGGCCATGGCTACGGCTTGAGAAAAAGTAACTTATTTATCTAATCTAATGTCGGTCCGTTATTATTAAAAGCAACAGTATAAGGAAATTCTAACGTTTCAATTGAAGCTATTTTCAAAATCTCGATGGCTCTTCACTAAAATTTTTTTAAAGTCTGCCCCACATTGGGCGCCAAGATATGTAACGCACCTTTGGGCCCCAGACCTGCACACCTTTCCGATCCCTCAGTTGACCAGGTCGCGGAAAAGATCAGTTAAATGTAAAAACTAAACGTTGGTCCTCTTTAATAACTAACGTAAAATAAGGACATTCTAAAATTTAAAAAAAAAACTATTTTCGAAATCTTAAAAGTTCATTAAAAAGAATTTGGCTATGGATATGGTTTGAGAAAAAATAACTTATTCATCTAATCTAATGTTGGCCCCTTTTTATTAAAAGTAACAGAATAAGGAAATTCTAACGTTTCAATTGAAGCTATTTTCGAAATCACTAAAAAATTTGGAAAGTCTACCCCACGTTGGGCGCCAAAGTATGTAACGCACCTTTTGGCCACATACTTACACACCCTTCCGAACCCTCGGTAGAAAAGGTCGCAGAAAAGGTCAGTTAAATGTAAAAACTAAATGTTGCTCCTCTTTAAGAACTGTAAAATAAGGACATTCTAAAATGTCAAAAAAGCTATTTTTGAAATCTTAAAAGTTTATTAAAGAATTTGGCTTGAGAAAACATAACTTATCTAATCTAATATTGGTTTTTTATTAAAAGTCACAATATAAAAAATTATAACATTTCAATTGAAGCTATTTTTAAAATCTCGAAGGTTCTTCAGTAAAGAATTTAGAAAGGTTGTAGCTTGAAAAAAAATTTACAGTTAAATGTTAGTTCTCTTTAAGAACGAACATGAAACAAGGAGATTTTAAATACTTAATTCAGGCTATTTTCAAAAACTCAAAAGTTCTTCAGTCAAGAATTTGAAAAAGATGTACAAGAATAAGGAGATTCTAAAATTTCAATTACAACTATTTAAAAAAAAATCAAATAATCGTTAATGAAGAATTTGAAAAGTCTGTTGCCTTTTTTAAGAACGAACATAAAACAAGGAAATTCTTAAGTTATACATTTTTAAATAGTCAAAGGTTCGACAATGAAGAATTTGGAAAGGCTGTGGCTTGAAAAAAGAAACAATTCATTTACAATCTTGTTGTTGGTCTTTTTTTAAATTTAGGGCCATAAAATAATTAGATTCACTTGAAGCAATTTTTACATATGTCATTTTTGACAAAGTCAAATCTCCATCTCTAAAAGATGGAAATTACGCCTGAAATAAGGCAAATAGTAATGGAAAAAAGAACACAGAGAATTCTTGGACTCTCACTGCCTATCAGGAATATGGGTTAGAGTGGAAGATCATCAGACCGCATCAGCTTCTTCTATCTAAAATTTTTGTACGTTTTGTACTATTTTTTTATATATTCATGTGTATTTTGTTAGGAAGAAAGCTAAAGCATAATAAATAAATAAATAAAATCTCGATGGTTCTTCACTAAAAAAAAATGAAAGGCTGCCCCACGTTGGGCGACAAAATATGTAACACACCTTTTAGCCACAAACCTACATACCCTTCCAATCCCTCTGTTAACCAGGTCACAGAAAGGATTACTTAAGTGTAAAAACTAAATTTTGGTCCTTTTTAAGAACTACCTAAAATAAAGAAAGCTATTTTCGAAATTTTAAAAGTTCATTAAAGAATTTGGCTATGGCTATGGCTTGAGAAAAAATAACTTATTTATCTAATCTAATGTTGATCCCTTATTATTAAAAGTCACAGTAAGAGGAAATTCAATTGAAGCTATTTTCAAAATCTCGAAGGTACTTCAGTAAAGAATTTAGAAAGGTTGTAGCTTGAAAAAGAAAACAATATTATTTACAGTTAAATTTTGATTCTCTTTAAAAACGAACATTAAACAAGGAAATTTTAAATATTCAATTAAAGCTCAAAAGTTCTTCAGTCAAGAATTTGAAAAGGATGTACAATAACAAGAAGATTTTAAAAATTCAATTAAAACTATTTTAAAACAATTAGGTAATTTTTAAAGAGTCAAAGGTTCAGCATTGAAGAATTTGAAAAGGCCGTAGCTTGAAAAAAAGACACTTCATTTACAATCGAATGGTGATCGTTTTTTTTTAATTAAAGGCCATATAATAAGGAGATTCAATTGAAGCTATTTTTAAAATCTCGATGGATCTTCACCAAAAAAGTTGGAAAGGCTGCCCCACATTGGGCGCCAAAATATGTAAGCCACCTTTTGGGCACATACCTACACACCCTTCCGATCCCTCGGTTGACCAGGAACTAACTAAAATAAGGACATTCTAAAATTTCAAAAAAGCTATTTTCGAAATCATAAAAGTTCATGAAAGAATTTGGCTATGGCCATGTCTTTAGAAAAAATAATAATATAATGTTGGACCCTTTTTATTATAACTCACACAACAAGGAAATTCTAACGTTTCAATTGAAGCTATTTTGAAAATCTCGAACGTTCTTGTAGCTCGAAAAGAAAATATTATTTACAGTTAAATGTTGATTCTATTTAAGATCGAACATGAAAGAAGGAGATTTTAAATATTCAATTCAAGCTATTTTCAAAAACCCACAAATTCGAAAAGGATGTACAAGAGCAAGGAGATTATAAAATTTCAATTGAAACTACTTAAAAAATCAAATAATCTTCAGTAAAGATATAGTTGATGCTTGAAGCCATTACTTTGTGATACATTTTGAAAATTAGGACGATAAATAAAATTCACTTTCACTGCAATGGTTGAAACCGGTCACTAATAATAAAAACCGTGTGTGATAACAACAAAGTGAATTTTATTTATCGTCCTAATCTTCAGTAAAGAATTTGGAAAGTGTAATTTTGGACTTTTTTAAGAACGAACATAAAACAAGGAATTCTAAAGTTGTAAGTTTTTAAAAAGTCTAGGGTTCGGCATTGAAGAATTTGGAAAGGCCGTGGTTTAAAAAAAAACACTTCATTTACAATCGAATGCTGTTTTTTTAATAAAGGCGATTCTAAGATTCTAGTAAAAAATTGAAAAGACTTTTACTAGGAAAAGGCTGTTTTATTTACAACCAAATATTCGTAGTTGTATTAAAAGCCACAGGGTTTAGTTGAAGCTATTTTCAAAATTTCAAAAGTTCTTCATTGAAGAATTTAAGAAGGCTGTAACTTGAAAAAATAGTATTTCATTTATATTTAAATATTGGTTATTTTAGTAAAGGCCACAGAGCAAGAAGATTTTGAAGTTTCAATTAAAACTAGTTCCAAAACCTTGTAGGTTCTTCAGTGAAGAATATGGTCGTGGTTTAGGAAAATACTATTTCTTTTACAATTAAATGTCGGTTCTCTTTAATTAAAACCAAAGAACAAGGAGAATCTAAAGTTATAATTAAAGGTATTTTCAAAATTCTGAAGTTTCAATTGAAGCTATTTTTAAAATTTTCATACTTGCTGGCCCTTCTATTTTTTAAGATTAAGTGAAGATTTTTATAGTATTGGGTGATATTTTACCTTTGGAATTAGAACACAGTAATGAACCACAACTCAAATAAGAATTACTTGAGGTGTTTTACAGAAAGTTTGCTATTTAAGATACTTTATTTAAGTATTATAATTTAAAAAGATTTACAATCTGTATATGATATATCATACTTTTTCTCTGTTTGGAGATTAAGGTATTCAATTTAATCAGCATTTGATTGCAAAAAAAAAAACGAAATTGCTTTTCCATTTTGCATCGAGGCGCGTGGATTATCTTATTTCAAAAAAATTATTGAATCTATTTCATTGTCCCAACACTTTTAAATGGAAAGACTTGGAAACAAAATTATCATTATTAAATAAGCGCGCTTGGCTGGTCGGAAAAATAACCCCCGAGAAACTTTGTCTTCGGCGGAAAGTTTCGAAAGACGGAAAAAAGAAGTTGGAAACACATGAATTTTAGCGAATAATGCACAGCCCCGGATGACTAATAACGCCGCCCACACACAGAGAGAAAAAAAAACCGTATCGGATAAAGTTCGCCCGCCGCTGAATGGAAAAGCAGACAGAGAGAAATCGATAATTAGTGGAAAATACACGTGAAAATAGTCCGACTGAATAATTCAGCATTCCATGAAAAATGGTACACGCATGCATGGCTTTTCACCATTTGAATGTTCACTTCGGATTACCGCCGACGGCAAGAAAATCCCATAACGCTAATCGAAATGGAAATATTTTATTGTGCTAATAAAATTGTCGATTCCAATTACACATTGTCGGTTTATAGATTAATTAAGTACAAAGCACAAAGCCATAAAAGTGCCGATGTATATTTCGTAATTACGCTTCACGGGGGAATTAAGTGCGAACGGGTTTTGTTTACTGGCTTCGGTTTGTTATTTTTTTTTTCGCGCGCTATAAATTTATTTGGCCGACCTATCGCAAGGGCATTGGAGATATTTGAGGCCAGAATGTAATAAATCGCGCAACACATATATGAAAGACTGAACAGAAGGGAGAGGGCGCAATTTGCGAAGAGAACTGAAACAACCGAAAGGCACTCCTGTCTTATGGTGCGGAAGAAACCAGGCCAACACTTGGGATCCAGTTCAGACTAAGAGATAACTGGGGAAACTGTAGAATCTTTAATGGATTTTCGGAGTTAAATATGTTCATTTCTTAACCCGCCGGAGATAATCTTAAATTAAATCGAGATTCATAATTAATTCAATTAGCGCGGTTCATTTCGGGAAACTTATGCCCAGTGGCAAGTGAAAAAGTTTCCAACAAGTTTGTGTTTATGCACAAGCGCCGCAGTAAATTTTTGGTTTAATTACGCCTTAATATTTTCACTATGAAGAGGATGATAGCAAGAGAGAGGGTGGGAAAGTACTCTGTTTGCTTGTATAAAATTTTTATATTCACTTGATTGTTACAGTTGGATGACTATTAACTGTGCAGTGTAAAAATGCATAAACGCAAAGATATGGTGGGGTAAGTGCAACCACACAACGACCAGCATAAAAAAGGGGGTAAATAGCCGCCCTGGAAAGAATAAAAGACACGATATATTGCATGACATGTTGATCCCTGCTCTGTACTTAGGAAATTGTTACAAACTTCCCCTTATATCTTACCGCCAGACGTCAATATTTAACGTTCACGAAATTTCTGGTAATTCCAACCCCGATTCTTCTGTCGATAAGCCGGCGGCGGAATCGGCGTCAGAACGGAATTATTTAACACGATGGCACCCCATATCATTCCAGCCGATAAAATCTCTTACCTGAAATAAAAAAGAACAAAATATATTAATATCACATATAGGAAAAGTACTAAATATATTACATAAAATTTTTAAAAATGTAATTTTAATGAGGTTGTTCATTACATCAAACAAACAAAAAATAGAATATGTAACAAAAATTAAAAATTTGCAATAAAAATGTAAAGTCCTTCACGTTGTAGAAAATTAACTAATATGTACAAAATGTTTTCGTGTTTTTCTAAAAATTAGCATTTTATAGGTGTTTTAGAGAAGATCTCTGTGACAATTTCTTTTTGCACTGGTTCGGAAATCGCCACTAGTTTACGATGCAGGTGAATAAAGTTGGAATAAAATGATTTGTTGCACTTATTTTTCTATTCACCATAAATGTACAAATTATATACACTTTTATATACAAAATAGATTTACAAATTTGTTATAGTTATAAGATTTAGTTCGTTAGTTATGTTGAATTTTAGTGATGTTTTCAGTTTTAAGGTTTGAACGAGAAATGTTAACATCTCAAAGTGGTAGAAAAGTTTAAAATATATTAAGTGGGGGGAGCATTCTTATTGGTCAGTCATATTTCGTGGGGGTGATTTTCGCATCCTTTCCTTCGTTTGGAGAAAGGGATGGTTTTCTTGGAATCGGCCGACGCTTGTAACGGTTAAAATTTAAGCTTTTGCAGATGGCTAAATGGTTCTTTCCACGAAATATGTAAGGGCCAAAAAAACACCCCCCATAGCGAGAAAAATGGTATCTTATAGTTTACGACATCCTAATAAACTAAATGAGTTTCTAAAGGCTAGTATTATGTAAATTGGCTAAAAATATTCGAAAACGTGCACTTATACAAAGTGGCATAATTTAAAGATTAAACGTATTCGGAGAAAAATATACAATTATACATATAAATTTTAGAATAAAAATATAACATGGAAAACAAAAAATTAGAGTTCAAATTAATTAATGCACCAAAAATGCCGCAACAATAGGTGTATTCTATTAAAAAGAAACATCTAAAAACATTTTCGTTTCTAAAATATTTTAAAATTTTTAGAATATTAAACAAAAGAAGTAGTTTAAAACTCCTTCGGCTTCTATATAAATTTGATGAAGGAAATCACTTAGATAATTCCCTTTTTTTCAACCTATCGATAATAAGATTACAAATATATATATCTAGTAAATAAACAAATTATTAGCAAAGAAAGTTTCGTAATAATTGTTTGTTTGATTACGTTAGAAACCCAGACTAACTAAAACTAACCAAATTAGCTCTACTTCAAGGGAGTAAAAGCAGAAATGGTAATGCATAACCCATAAAATTAGATATTTTGAATGAAAAGGAAACACTACACAATATAAAGATAAAACATATGAAATAATAAAATCCAAAGTGTGCAGAATAAAAGGACAAAAAAGGGTACCTAACAAAAACATAACGCTAATTTAGCACTTACTTATCTAAATTCGGATAACGTTTTTTGAAAGTTTTAAAATTTTGAAACAATTTTATTCGAAATTCCAAGAATTTTCTAACATTTCTCATCTAAGTTTTGATACGTTCCTTAAGGGTTCTAAGTTCCATCAACTTTTCTTCTCAGCAAAGCGACTCAATCAGACACTTCATAAAGTTATCATCATTATCATTTTTTGTTATTTTCATAGTATATCATGACTGATAACAGATAAGAAATGGCAGATGGCAAAAAAAATTCAGCTGATATATTCCAAGTAACAGATGACTGGTTACAAATATAAGAGGACTAATAACAGATGACAGATGAAGCATGGCAAATGACAGATGACAGATAATAGATAACAGATGTCAGATGACTGATGGCAGATGACAGATGACAAATGACAGATATCACGTGAAAAATGACAGATAATAGATGGCACATGAAAAATGGCGGATTACAGATTGGATGTGAAATTTTCAAGTGAATTCTTTTTCGTATTTATAGATATATAGAAGTTTCCTTCGATCAATGTCTCCTCCAGAATTTTAAAATTTACCGAGAATTTTTTTAGCTTATAGAATTTTTCAGCACTTTCCCTTCAAAATTCCGATAATACTTTTCGAAGTATAAAAAAGAAGAAGTCACGATCAATCAATCAATCAATCAATACATTTATTTCCAAAAAGAATATTATATACATTCATGGGTTGGTCAGTTTACAAAAAATTACAGAAATTACAGAAATATAAACATGTAAAATAGTTAAGATTTTTGAAGTTTTAACATTTTCCCTTCTAAGTTAAGAGAACTTCGTTGAGGGTCCTAGAATATTCCAGCAATTTTCTAACAGATATCTATGATAATTTAGCAATTTCTTATCTATATTCCGAGAACGAGTTTTGAAAGTTTTAACAATTTTATTCGCGATTCCAAGAATTTTCTAATATTCTCCATCTAAATTTAGGCACGTTTCTTGAGAGATCTTAAAATATGTCAGCAACTTTTCTCCCGGCAAGTCGACTCAGCCAGATATTTCAGTCAAACATTTCTTATTGTATAATTTACGTTTTGTGTCACTTTTTTTAAATGTTTTGTTATTTTCATAGTATATACACTATTAATAAGGTGTTGGATGCTTGAAGCCATAACTTTGTGATACATATTGAATCAGGAACTTTATCAAATGATAAATAAAACTTACTTTGTTAATATCACACACCGAATTTATTTTGTAACTATAGTTTCAACCTTACAAGGCCTTTCTGTACGTTTGATAATGGCCTTGTAAGGTTGAAACCTCACCTTAGACGTCTTTGGGATTTAAAAACTAGCTAAATCAGGGCGATATTGTAACAATTTATTAAACTGAATGAAGTGCTTCTTTTTTGTACACGGGAACATTTCTAGACAAAAAAGAACTATAAAAACTAGTGTTTATGCAGTTCAGATGTTAAAGTTTAAATGGCCTACCATATCGCAACACTTAATCATAATTTAACTAAGAATTTTGAGCACTTGTTCATGCCATAACTGAAAGAACAAGATCAAATTAATGAAAAGACTTGATAATCAAAAAATAACAAAACTAATCATTGAGAATTTATTGTGGCATAAAACTGAAGATTTTGAGAATTTGTTGAAATCACAATCTCAAAAATAAGTGAAAGGTTATAATAAGAACAAAATAACAAAACTAATTATAGAGAATTTATTGTGGCCAAAAATTTATGAATTTGAGCATTTATTGAAAGCATAATTTTAGAAGCAAAAGCTCAAAATAGGTGAAAGGACCTGTTAATCAAAAAAATAACAAAACTAATTATAGGAGAAATTATCGTAGTAGTATTAATGAAAAGAAGAAATTAGTATTTGATGTTATCTGTAACAGGACAACCATTGTTAACCTCTTCTGTGTTCTATTAAATGTCTTTAATCCTCGATATCTCAAGATCAAACGATCTAATAATAAAAAAATTACAATACTACGTATAAAAGCTATCGTAGAGAATATACAGTATTAATGAAACCAAAGGAAATTAGTGTTTGATGTTATCTGCAACAGGGCAACCTTTGTTAAAAAAAAATCTGTGTTCATCGATATCTCAAGATGTTATACATTGCACAATGCACTATATACAAAATTGGTCTCAATAGAAGTTTGTAAAAATGATTTAATCAACTTTTTTGCCAATAAAGACAAAGAAAATATAATAATAAAACAACACAGCTGGGAGGGATTTTATTGTTGTTTACTGCAACATTTTTTACCACACAGTGGCTTCATCAGGCAGATGAAGAATAATAAAATATATAAGTCCTTTACGTTGTAGAAAATTAACTAATAATTAGAAAAAACACGAAAATATTTCGTAAAATCTACAACAAATGAGTCTTATTAAGACTACAAAAATAAACCACTTTTGAAACAACGTCTGTAGAAGTATTAGCTAGAGAAGTAGTTGTTTCAAAAGTGGTTTGTTCTTGTAGTCTCAATAAGACTCATTTGTTGTAGATTTTACGAAATATTTTCGTGTTTTTTCTAATTATTAGATGAAGAATAGTCAAAAGTTAGCGAACAAAACGACCCATATTTGATCTAAATCAGATAATCCTAACTATTTCTTTTGGTATATTCGAGTTACGTGAAGAGACTTAATATTATCAGTGAAGAAAGGGATATCTAACTTATAATAATCTTAACTATGTTATGAAAAAATCGCTCAGTTGTTTATTTTTATTTATTGCACTAGGTTATACTGGACGGATATTTAAACATGGATTTAATTCTATTAGGTGATTTTTTGATGTATTCGTCGTTAGCTTTGATTTTTTCCTCTTTAATCGCGTTCCTATATTTCGAAATTAAGTTATCGCATAAAGATTTTAATTCATTTGTAGGGTTTTCAGATACAACTCATTCACCTTTCCTCTGTTATTATATTTCCGTTTTTGTCTTTTATACTTAACTGTCTTAATGTCCTTTTGCTCTTCATTTCTTTATTTGTTCTGTAGAACATCTTACGTTACTTTCAGTACCAAGAACAAGATTGTGTATCTTGATTTTGTGTATTCACTATTTTATGTCTTCTGTAGTCTATCTTTTCCTCTGTTTTTATATAAGTTTTTCAATTCTCCATTTTTGTTTTTTCTAATTGTTTTCTGTTTCTGACCACTTTGTTCCACAGCTTTTTTGAACTGCTTCACTTATGATTTCTTTGAACGTTTTCCATTTATTTTCCACTCCTTCTATTTTGTTTGTTTGACTATATTATTCATCCCTCATTCAGTAGCTTTTTTTTCTGTCGCCTTTTTTTATGTTTGCTATAATGAGTTTGTTTGCTATCCATAACTCTATTTTTTCCATTTTCGTTTCTCTTCTCCTCTTCATATCTTCTTTTTTGTCGTTTTAATTTGGTGCATATGTCACAATTATATTCCATTTTGATTTCCATAAGGATCATCAAGAACCTATACTAGAATCAGTCAGCTATCAAGATTAATGCGGAGGAGCAAATGAATGCAGTCAGTATTCTTCGAGGCGTTAGGCAAGGTAGCATTATTTCGCCGCTCATATTCAGAGAAGCCCTTGAGAATATCGGCACAAGAATCCTGCTGAATGGAGAGCGATTAAGAAACATTCGATACGCAGATGATATTGTGATATTAGCCGATAGTATGAACAGCTTATAAGAACTAATTAACAAAATAAAAGAAAAGCCTTTGATAGTTTTATGTTTAGTCAAGACAGTTTTGTGCGAGAGTGTTCCAAAATAGAGGCAAACGAGAAAATTCGATACATTCTTGAAAGCTAAATGAAAGGCGGCAAAAAATTGTGTTATTTATGGACGTAATACAGTATTTAACGCAATAGCGCCACAAAAAAATTCTTTGGTAGTTTTGGGTTTAGCCGAGCAAGATGTTTATTACAGCGTTCCAAATTGCATGTAAAACAGAGAAAATTTGATACATTATTCAAGGTGAAAAAGCGAAGAAAGCGGTACAAATAAATTATGCGGTTTGTGGATGCAATGGCATATCACAGCTGTGGTACCAACAATTCTGTTCAATTTTGTAGACATAATCATGAAAATCATTAAGTCAAATTGTCATGTGAACACTTAATCCATTGCCCAGGAATTAAAGATTCGTAAGAAAACCATTTGGAACCATTTACATGTCTGGTCCAGAGAAGTAGCTCGATGTATGAATTCTAATTCTTTAAGCAAAATAATATGTTGGATTAAATTGATGCCTGAGCAAGATGTTTATTACAGTATTCCAAATGTGAGGTAAAACAGAGAAAATTTTATACATTCTTCATGGAGAAAAGGCAGAAAAAGGCGGTATAAATAAATTGTACGGTTTGTGAAATAGAATATCAGAGCGGTGGTACCAACAATTCTGTTCAAAATTTCTACAAAAGCATAAAAATCATTAAGTCGAATTGTCATGTGAACTCTTAATCCATTGACCAAGAATTAAAGATTCGCAAGAAAACCATTTGGAATCATTTACATGACTGGTCCAAAGAAGATGAATTCTAATTCTTTGAGCGAAAGAATATTTTGGATTAAATTAATGCCTGAGCAAGATGTGTTTTCTCTGTTTTACCTCCAATTTGGTTACAGTATTCCAAATTGAAAGTAAAACAGAGAAAATTGTATACATCCTTCATGGAAAAAAGCCGGAAAATGCGGTATAAATAAATTGTACGGTTTATGGACACAATAGAATATCACAGCTTTGGAACCAACAATTTTGTTCGAAATATCTACAAAATCATGAAAATCATTAAGTTGAATTGTCATGTGAACACTTAATCCATTGCCCAAGAATTAAAGATTCGCCAGAAAACCATTTGGAACCATTTACATGTCTAGCCCAAAGAAGAAGCTCGATGTATGAATTCTAATTCTTTGAGCAAAAGAATCTTTTGGATTAAATTGATGCCTGAGCAAGATGTGTATTACAGTATTCCAAATTGGAGGTAAAACAGAGAAAGTTTGATACATTCTTCAAGGTGAAAAGGCGAAGAAAGTGGTAAAAATTAACTGTGCGGTTTATTAACGCAATAGAATATCACAGCGGTGTTACTAACAATTCTGTTCAAAATGTCTACAAAAACATGAAAACCATTAAGTCGAATTGTTATGTGAACACTTAATCCAATGCCTAAGAATTAAAAATTCGCTAGAAAACCATTTGGAACCATTTACATGTCTGGTCCAAAGAAGAATCACGATGTATGAATTCTAATTATTTAAGCAAAAGAATATTTTGGATTAAATTGATGCCTGAGCAAGATGTGTTTTCTCTGTTTTACCTCCAATTTGGTTACAGTATTCAAAATTGGATATAAAATAGAGAAAATTTTATACATCCTTCATGGAAAAAAGGAGGTATAAATAAATTGTACGGTTTATGGACCCAATAAAATATTACAGCTTTGGAACCAACAATTTTGTTGGAAATGTCTACAAAATCATGAAAATCATTAAGTCGAAATGTCATGAACACTTAATCCATTGCCCAAAAATTAAAGATTCGCAAGAAAACCATTTAGAACCATTTAAACGTCTGGTCCAAAGAAGAAGCTCGATGTATGAATTCTAATTCTTTGAGCAAAAGAATATTTTGGTTCAAATTAATGCCTGAGCAAGATGTGTACTTCAGTATTCCAAATTGAAGGTAAAACAGAGAAAATTTTATACATTCTTCATGGAAAAAAGGCGGAAAAGGCGGTATAAATAAATTGTGCGGTTTATGAACGCAATAGAATATCACATGGGTGTTACCAACAATTATGTTCAAAATGTCTACAAAATCATAAAAAACATTAAGTCAAATTGTCATGTGGACACATAATCCATTGCCCAGGAATTAAAGATTCGCCAGAGAACCATTTAGAACCATTTACATGTCTGGTCCAAAGAAGAAGGTCGATGTATGAATTCGAATTCTTTGAGCAAAATAATCTTTTGAATTAAATTGATGCCTGAGCAAGATGTGTATTACAGTATTCCAAATTGGAGGTAAAACAGAGAATATTTTATACATTCTTCATGAAGAAAAGGCGGAAAAAGCAGTATAAATAAATTGTGCGGTTTATGAACGCAATAGAATATCACAGGAGTGTTACCAACAATTCTGTTCAAAATGTCTACAAAATCAAGAAAATCATTAAGTCGAATTGTCATGTGAACTCTTAATCCATTGACTAAGAATAAAAGATTCGCAAGAAAACCATTTGGAACCATTTACTTGTCTGGTCTCAAGAAGAAGCTCCATACGAATTGAGCAAAAGAAGATTTTGGATTAAATTGACGCCTAAGTAAAATGTGTATTACAGCGTTCCAAATTGGAGTTAAAAACGAGAAAATTTGATAGATTCTTCAAGGTATAAATAAATTGTATGGTTTATGAATGCAATAGAATATCATAGCGGTATTAACAACAATTCTGTTCAAAATGTCTACAAAATCATGAAAACCATTAAGTCGAATTGTCATGTGAACACTTAATCCATGGCCCAAAAATTAAAGATTCTCTAGAAAACCATTTGGAACCATTTACATGTCTGGTCCAAAGAAGAAGCTCGATGTATGAGTTCTACACGAATTGGGAAAAATAACCTTTTGGATTAAATTGGTGCCTGCCTGAGGTTCTCTACTCAGACGTAACGAAATTGATTTATTTTCAAAGCGGATGGTGAGTGATGAAAATAGGTCACATGCTGTTGATTTTATGTATATTTTTCTGGAGAATTAATTTTTTTGTATCCATTGGCGCGAGTGTTTTTGTTCAATGTTTTTTGCTAATGCTGACACGGCAAACAATAAACTGTATATATGCAGCACACCATATGGTCGGTTCTATTATTTCCTCCTTCCCATTATATTGCAAAAAAATGAAATAAATACCAACTACCTAAGACTGATAGGCAACTGCAAGTAGCCAAATAATTCAATTGGGAATTCGGCAAGTAGTATTTACAACACATACGAGAATAAGAGTCGAAAAAGATCGTGGTTCAATCGCTGTGAGCAGACCAAATAGATCGCCAAGCTCGGATTAACATCCAAGATGGTTTTACTGTGTGTTTGGTAGATTTGGAAAGAAATCACACACTGTGAGCTGCTGTAATCGGGCTACACATTTAATTTGAACCTCTACTATTAACAATTGTCCATTTTAAAGCAAGAGGTCGGCCAAAAGTGGACAGAATTGATCAGAAAGGAAGATGTTGTGTTTTTTTCAAAGGAACACATCATTAACGACGTACTAGTAGCTCCTGGAGCTTGAATGAAAGGTATCGTCATATAGTCCACACCTGGCATCAAGGTATTATTACTTTTTCAAGAATTTTCTTGATGGGACAAAACTGGCTTAATTAGAGGCTTATGGAAATGACCAGGTCCAAGTTTTTTATCAATAGAGACGAGGAATTTTTAAATCGCAAAATTTAAAAATTGCCTTTAAAATAAAGTAAAGTTTTCTACGTTCTGGTAAAATCTTTGCTCTGAGATGAAAATCAGTTAAAGTAAAGGATAAAAAAATAAAACTTAAACATTATAGTCAGGGAAAGAATTACGATGAAGTTTATAGCAAGAGCTATAGAGACATTGCCAAAAGCGAGTTTGAAATATATAGACTATATTCGTCTTAGGATTTAGTGATAATAATCTCGTTTTTGGATTTAGGAACATGATCAAAAATATTAAATTCTGTAAAAACCTTGATTGATATATTAAGAGTAAAGGTATGCAGAACTCATTTATATATATAAAAGCCAAATCCTCAAAAACTTTTCTTTTATTATGTTTGCGATTAGCGTCATTAATTTAGAAGTCGTGCGTCGGGTCGCAGAGGGCTCTGGATAA
This sequence comes from Ontholestes murinus, assembly GCA_963969525.1. Taxonomy (NCBI): domain Eukaryota; kingdom Metazoa; phylum Arthropoda; class Insecta; order Coleoptera; family Staphylinidae; genus Ontholestes; species Ontholestes murinus. The sequence continues at coordinate 16,084,898 of OZ018394.1, read as the reverse complement.
AAAATGAGTTTCTAGGAGTGGTTCAAGGGATAATATTTATGATAATTAAATCCATTAAAGTAAATAATAAAACGCGTTCGGGTATATCTGTGGTTAATTGGCAAGGCTTTACCTGCCCACGTTATTACTTTTCTCTCCCCTAACGGCGGTCATTGATTCCGGTGTGTAAATATTTTATAGACAATAAATCGCAGACACACAGGGATCCTGCCTGCTACCTACGAGGGTGACGCCGTGGTATTTCTCCAGAGACCGACAAAACTAACGCCTCGGTCTCTGCATTTTGACAGTTATAGAGAGCATTGCAAGAAACTGCATTAAAAATTTAGCATAGGTTGCAGCCTCGTATGTAGCTTTTAGGGGGTGAAGTGGAAAGCCGTGTTGCTAGGATATCAGGAAAGTAAAGGAAAAAACCGTGCGGTGAAATTTAATTATTTGCATTTTGGGCACGTAATATCGGATGCACCTTTTTTTCAATGCGTTCTCCCCATTCTTCCAGACATCTAATTTATTATTGCCACCGAGTAGTAAAATATTTATCGCCTGACTGCGTGCAAGTAGTAACAATGAAACATGCCACCCTTTAGACCTACCCCGCCATGGGGACGTGAAAAAATAATCTGAACAGATATAAAACGTCTGTAGTGAACCGTAACGCATGATGTAGTAGACCCATTCGTTCTAATTCTAAATCTCGGATACATATTTCCCAATCACCGCTCTTACCAACCCCACCACCACCAAACAATCCCCCCGCACACAGTCGGAATTTAATTTCATATTTATTGATGCATGTGATGCCAGGAAATTTTTGGGTAATGTGTAATTTAATAAATCCCCTTCGCACAATGGACCACTCCGGCAATACCGTCTCTGCTCAATTTTAATATCTCTCCTTTTTTTTCTCTCTCTCCATGTTTGCGCGCCAGAATATCAACTTTCTCGCGGGGAAATTAATTCCCTTTGTAGGTGAGGATGCTGAACTACTTATTATATCGGATATTAAATTGGAGAATGTATTTCCGTTATTTGTACCGAATGACAAGTGAGTCCCATAAATTTTGTAATAGGTTTTCATATCAAAGTTTCATGCGAAAATTGTCTTGAGGAAATTTACTGTGCACGCCATCATACCTTCACACGATATGTCATGTGTTTACAATTTTTTTTTTCTTCCTCTATATTTAATCACACAAACCTATTTTAACTTTTTGGGAAATGGAATTGTTGAAAAGTGATTTTTGCTATTAGTATAGAAATAATGATTTTGTAAAAGTTTCCAATTTCTTAATACATAATTTGATTGTATTGGCTTTTAATTGTTGAACGTTCATTTTAAATTCACTGTTAGGTGAAATACTCTTTGCGAGTTCAATTTCTTAAGTTCTAAACTTTAGTATGATGAATTTTGGACAATAATTTTCTTTAAATTATAGTCATTAATCTTCTAAAAACATCATTGTTACCAATAACAAGAACCAATTTAGTAAGGAATTGATGCGTATTTAAACTATAATTCGCTTTATAATAGATTTTTTTTCCGGACGCAGGTGAAACAAACTTTTCGGTTGACGACCAAAACGAACTAATTAATTTATGGCGCCCAACACTTTATTTCCGTGAAAAGTGTTTCCGTGCGAACGGTGTGAAACATCTGTCGCTTATCAGTTTCGTATAAATAGAAATAATCCCGCCCGAGAGACTTGAACTTGAATAACCATGACCCGAGCCCGGAGTCGGCAAAGTGAAATGCGAATGTAAATTCTCTCGACTTTGTCGCATAACAAGGGTAAGCGAATCAAATAGACTGCGACGAGCTCACATGCACACATGCACGTAAGGCCGTACACCTTCCTCGGTAATTTAAAGTTGGAAAACGCCGAGTTAAGAACTAGATCTATTATGCATATTGTTGCGTAACACAAAGGAAGCACGCCAGTTCGAAGAAAACTGGTCCCATTACGGTCGACGGGAGCTTGACAATGCGTTAATACTGTTTTTAGGAGGAGTAATCTACTTACCGGAAGACGGCTCCAAATAGAGGTAATTACACTTAATAGAAAAGTGCAATCTTGTGCAGCGAGGAGATTCAGGATTGTACGGGTTTTTGAGAATATAATTACTCTTGCTTGGATTTCTAATAGTGGGTATAAGTACTAGCCATTGTTATTGTAACAGTAATGCATTGGTACCCATTTTGTTTCATATTTGGTCAATTATAAAGTAATTTTTAATCAAGGTTTAAAAAATCCTAAGCCGTGTTTTAAAGAATAATGATTATTACATTCTGCAACCAAACGTACGTATGTATGCACATGCGGTTGCATACGAAAGATTTCATTGAAACTATTATATCTACATTTATTTTAATATAATACAATAATAACCTAATTTGATGGACTCGCCTACGTTTTTTCTTCGAGTTTCTCCTTCTCTTGTGCCTTTATTGTCTGCCCATTTCTCCACGATGCCATGCATGTTTTAGGATGAATTGGGAATAGTCCAGATACACCAAACATATATCGATCATGGTATCAATAAAAAAACTTTCGTTTGCAAAGCATATACACAACGAAGTATAGATATTCGATCATGGTACTTTTCTTATTGTCTTTCATATTAATATTAGTACAAGCCATGAGTAATTTTGAAGATTTTAAATGATCAGTATTTTATAAAAGGTAGTTTCTAGATTAATAATTCAAGAAAAATGTATTGACAATGAATATTAATATTCAGTTATTTTTTGCGTAGGATCATCGATTGCACGGTTTAAATATCAAACACTGCACTCTTTGGTATTTCGTTAAAATTAAAAATAGAGGTATTGTAACATTTAAATGTTACCAATGTGTAACGGTGACCTGGCAAGTTTCTCGTTGGCGCATTGTTCGATGATAACTTTAATTGAGCGATGTTTCGCACTTCGCGGACCGACCGGTCCATATAAAACTGCACCACTATTTATCTTTTTACTTTTCCATGAAAAATTACGGCGATAAATTACGGAGCTGCAAGGCCAACAAATTACTCTTCAGGTGTCTATATAAGACCGCGTTCAATATGTTAAAGGTAGCTGCAATAAAGTAGCCTTGCCGGTTTCGTTCTTGATACGATTAATTATGTAATGCGCGGTTAATGATCGTCCGTGTCAAAGGTCGTTTTGTTTTTGCTTTTGAATAATTGTCCATACACTTGAAAGAGACAAATAATTGTATAGTGATACTAGAAAGAATTGATATTACAACAGATTTATATTTATCTTTCATTAAACCAATCTTCTACTCTTAAAAAATTACATTATCCATCTCAGTACCTACTGAAATCACATCTTACGATTAGATATAATGGCAAAAATATCAAAACAAACAAAAAAATAACATCAAATAGGAACAAGTAATGGAACCTAGCAAGTGCATTATTTCTCCCAATTTGGAAATTTGGTTCCATCAAGGGAGTAGCATAACAAGTATCATGTAGCATAACACGTACTAATAAAAATTCTATGTGATCAAAAACATTGAAGAAGGTGTCAAAATCATTATCAAAGTATGGGCGTTAAAAACAACTAACTATCTTTAAAGAAAATGCTTTTGGAATGATGTTGACATCTCTTTCCAACTTGAAGTAATTACCTCAAAAGCTTCAATGTTTTTCAAGATTCAAAATAGCAAAATTAATTGACAAAAATGGAATCCAAGGAGATATGGTCCTTTGAGAATGCACCGGTGAGACAAAGTTTTAGGAACAGTTTGAAAAACTGTGGGTGAATATAATTAATGGTGTCAACATCATTCCGAAAGTATCGGCATTTAAGACACCTAACCACATTTGACAAGAATGCTTTAGGAATTATGTTAACATCTTCCAACTTGAGGACACTGCCTCTCATGCTTCAATGATATTTTCCAAGATTCATAATAGCAGTCCATGAAGATATGGCTCTTCAAGTAAAATTTTGAGAACGTAGGTGTGAGAAAAAATTTCAAGTAAAGTTTGAAAACCTATAGGTGAATGTAATTAATGGTCTCAACATCATTCCTAAAGAATCGGCATTTAACTAACTACCTTTAACGAGAATGCTTTCAGAATGATATTGACATCTTCTTCCAATTTGAGGTAACTTCGTCAAATGCTTCATTGATGTTTTTCAAGATTCAAAATAGCAAAATTAATTAATAAAACTGGAGTCCATAAAAATATGCTCCTTCAAGAAAATTTTGAGAACGTAGGTGTGAGAAAAAGTTTCAAGAAAAGTTTGCAAAAGTGTAGGTGAATATAATTAATGGATATATCAAATTAATTATGATAAGAAGAATAGTGAGAATGGTCACTTATAACTAAAATCCGTTAGTTCTTCCATTTTTTGGGTCTAATCAAATCAGATACTAAAAATTAACATTATTGGCTTTTTCAATAATGTTAAATATTAAACTTTAAAACGAGTACTTAAGAAGATAATGGCAAATATTTTAATCAGAATGATGATAAAAACCTTAATAAATTGAAACTTAAGTCTTCTTAATTAAATACGTTCATATCAGTTTCCTCTTCCAATCAAATCAGATCCTAGGAGTCAATATTGCAGCAACAAAAACTAAACATCAAAGTTCTAAAGGTTTCAAATAACAGACGCAAACATCAAAATTCTAGAGGCATTACATCAAATAAAATAGATGCAAATATTTCAGATATACATCAACTTAATTCTGCGAAAAAGCTCAGTCAAAAGTATAAGTTGCTTTTAAAAATTGATTGGTAATATTAGCTTCCTCGCTTAATCAAATGAGACCTGAAGAAACAATAGTTTAGGAAGGAATATTAAAAACCAAAAATTCCTGTGAAATACCTTCGAATATGTTAAAGGCAAAACATTGAGATGTACATCAACCTAATTATAAGAAGAGACGCCGTGATAAAAATGATTAAAATTTCATTACTTGTAAACTCACATTCAATTATATAAGACCATAAGAATCGGTATTATATCAAAGAAAACCAAAAATCTGAAGTCTTGATAAATAAGATAATGGAACAAATAAGCAAAAAGCCAATAGATATGATAAAATATATGACAGAAAGAGCATGTCACCTTAATACTAAGATAATCTTTATTGTTAAATATAGTTAGTTACTTCTACCTCTCTAGTACCAAAATTATTTTTTCGAACTTGGTTTAATAAAATCCGAACGTAATAAATCAAAATTAGAATCAAAATTGGAATCTTTGTAGACCAACACGCCGTATCTTTTACATGATCTAATCAAATTAGATAAATCGATATTAGAAATCGACATTATAGCATAGAATATTAAGAATGAAAATTCTTGAGGAGTAACTTGAAGAATTAGATAATGGCAAAAGATTCAAAAGCCTCTAGATATGATAGAAACGTGCAAAAAATGATGTCAACTTATCTACCAAAGAAAAACAGTTTTGAACATTGTTAGTTATCTTTAGAGTCACAAAATGAGTTTTTGATCTTGCTTCAATAAAATCAGAATTTAATAATCGAAATTAAAATCAAGATTGGAGTCTTTAAAATAAACTTCAAAGGTTTATTTTTTTTTTTCGTGTTAAATTAAATCTAAATCTAGATACTATTTTCACGATTGAAAAAAATATCAAATTTAAATCTTTGAAGATCAAGTCTTATCTTTTACCTATCAAAATAGATATTTAGGTCTTAAGAAACGATATTATAACGAGGAATGGAAAAAGTAAAATTTTTGGGGAATGACTTCAAATAAAATAATTGCAAAAATTAAAACGAAAAACTTATAATATGTTTATGAATGATAAAAATTTTGGTCTCATTCAGATAGGCTTGAATTGACAAAATATGTGTTCTTCTATTCTTTGGCAGGTGTTTAGCTCATCCAATGATTGGCCAATTGTGGCCCTTTTGTCCTAAAAAGGGTTTATTATTTGACACTACGTTTTCAATATGCTTATTATTTGCGTATCTACAACCTGTACCAATAACATCGGATAATTAGATCTTTAGAATTACTATCACAGCAAATTTTAAGTATCATAAATTTTGAGGAATAACTTCAAAAATATAATGGTAAAAATTTCAACATTGATAGAGACATGGAAGAAAAAGTATATCAACTTAACTGGAAAAAGAAATACAATTTTTTCTTATCATAATAATCGATATTATAGCAAGAAAAAAGCTAAATATTAAAATTCTTGATGAATAGCTTAAATTGCATACTGGCGAAAACCACAGGGGATGACAAAAAAAAAACATAGACGATGCTTTTTGGTCTATGTTTTTTTTATTACCTAATTACCTAAGAAAATCATTTTTGAATATGGTTAACCAATTGGGTTGTTCGAGTACGTGAAAATGTTAATATGAGTAAGCGACACAAATTTGGCACTTTTTCCACTTATCACTTATTGATAATGGTTACATCTAGCATTTAATAAAATAAGTGAAAAAAGTGCCAAACTTATGTCGTTTACTCATGGTTAACTAACTTTAAGGTTAATTAGAGGTTAATTAAATCTAATTAAATTTGTCAAACTAAACAACAACATTTAGTTTAACGTCATGTGCGGCCGGGAACAGTTGATCCCAAAATGTATGAAGATCCACATAAATCTGCATTCCAACGAAGCAATTAAGGTAATTTTGGATTCATCTGGAAACGAAAAAATGGTACAGTAAGAGGGATGCCACATCACACATCTTATAACTTTAAGGTTTGTGAAGATAAAATCATTAGTGTTATCTTTTATCTATTATAATCGAATTAGATAATCAGATCTTAGGAACCATTGTAGCAAGGACTTCTAAAATTTCAAATTTTTGATGAATAACTTCAAAAATGATAATGGAAAATTTTTCAAAAAGTGTAGATATGATAGAAACTTAGAAGAAAACGTAATCAACTTAATTGTAAAAAAAACAATGTTAGATATGGATAATTAACTTAAGCACCGCAATGGTCTTCTAGAAGAACAAAAACGTCGAAATTACTTATATTTCACTTTTTAAAATGAACTTCCTGGTCCAATTTTTTTCCCTTGTTAATCTACATTAAAATCAAAATTGAAATTCTTGAAAATCGACTTCAAATAAAATTTTACAGTAATGAAAATATTATAAACTGTGATCAAAATGTGAAAGAAAATTTAACCTCTTGTGTTTTTTTCGTTCAAGAAGTTATGTTTGGAAATTAAAACTAACAATTTTGACACAAAAATGTTTGTCGTTTGTAGCTTTCTCTACCCGCTCTTTATAGCCTTGCTTAGCTGTTAATGGCTAAAATTTCTAAGAATTTATGATAAAAACAGATTTATCTTTTGAAAGTAAGAAGTATATCAGGTTAATTCTAAGTACGTAACGTTGATAAGAAACAAAAAGATAATTTTTAAATTATATCGCTCTTCCAATTTAATAGCAAAATTACATCAGGTCTTAAGAATGAAAATTATAATAAAAAATACTAAAACAAAAATATAAATTATTTTCAGATAAGGATTTTCGATAGCAAAATCTAAAATACTACAACACTGGTCTTGTCATATTTTTTTGATTCAGGCTGACATTAGCAGTCAAAATATTCTCTGCTGCAAAGGTGATGAAAGAACTAAAACGTAAATAAAATCAAAGATTCCAAATGTCGAGGAGAACCCTTGCTGCCTTAACATCATGGTTAATGACAGGGTTTGAGTGGAAAAACATATTTAGTTGTGAACTCCGACCGTTCTTCTGTCGGACAAAACAGAAACATGGAAGAAAACTTATGTCAACTTTAAGACAAACTGTATTGAATATGGATAGTTACTTTCAGCACCGCAATGGTCTTCTGTAATTCTTGGTCCAGTTTAACATCAAAGGATATTATTAAACAATAATAAAACTTCTAAAAACCAGGCTTGATTAAAATGTGGAAGTAAAATTTATTCTCTTTTGAACTCTCCTTTTCGGCCAAAAAATAAATCAGAGATGAAGTTTGGAAATTCAAACTAGGGATTCTAAAAATCAAACCTTAAATCTTTAAACTATCTTTTAACCACAATTGTGTCTAATTCAGTTTAGGCATGTATTACCACATAGTAATTTATAATTTTTTCCTAGTGATATGAAATGAGATGAGCAAGCCTATTTCGACCAAACCCCGTAAAGATATCTCTATGACCTCCACTTTCAAGTCTTTCGATCTAAGTTTCAAAGTTATTGTAAATGTAAATAAACAAAACTAAACTACAAAACCATTTTGGCCTTTGAACCAAGAATGCCAATGATGTTGATGTTGACGTCAGTGGCATCCATTAATCAGCAAAGTATAGTTTTTTTCTTGGGGTTGCAGAAAAATATCTACTTCTCATCCAAAGCTAAAATCCAGTGCAGAAAAAAATATTTCTTGCTGCATTTAAATCAGCAGCAAAGAAGAAATCCTAATTAAACATCCCCTGATTTTAGTTTATAAGAAACTCAATTTTCTCGCTTTTAACTTACTCCCATGAATTTTAATCGTGCAGAAATTGTCTCTATTCTCTTCAACTGGAATTAAAATAAAAAATTATAATCTCGATTAAATGCTGCTTAGTTAATGGAAAATTTGACACAAAAATGTTCTTTTTTTGAAATCAACATGAATTATAACAAAATTTTAAATATTAGATAAAGAATTGATCAACAAATATTTTATCAAAGGAATAAGTGAATCTGAAAATATTTCCAATGAAAAGCAACACATTCTTGAACACGAAAATATTCAGCAACAGTCAATTCAGTCAATATTATGTGAAGAGTAACAATTGTTTTGTTTGAAAATGTTTTTATTTTCAGTTATCTGACACGCGTTTCGGTCTTCTTATCAAAATTAAAGGCACATCGTCTGATTGTTCATTCCTCTATCCGTTCCTATCTTGTTTTAATGGAAGAAGAAAACAAAAGCATATTTTATTTTGAACTGTAAGTACGAGAAGGTTTTTTAGACCTGATGCCGGATCAAAAGTTCGTCTTAAAATGTTGCCTTCTTGAAAATTGTACATCTTTCAAACAAAAACATTCAAAGAGATGGCTTTAACTCATGCATTCTCTGGTAGACGTGTTCTAAACTTTCTTTAATGTCGTTTGCTAAAGTACATTTTTTATTGTTATCTAATATTTAAAAGCATATTTTATTTTAAACTATAAGACTAGGTTTTTTGGACCTGATGTCTGGAGTTCGTCCTAGGATGTTGCTCTTTTGCGAATTTTATCTTTCAAAAACATTCGAAATAACGGCGTTATCCGATAGATACTTTGAATGACGTGTTTCTTAGCTCCCCCAGCGAGTTTAACATTTAAAAAAAATATCCTTCAATAATGTTTGTTGTTTAATGTCGGAGTTTCACATTAAAAATAATGTCTTTTTCTAACATTCTGCAATCATATCATAAAGTATATTTTCTTTTGAATTGAAATTAGTGGGGATTTTAGACCTTAAAAGATAATTTTGGATTTGTTTCCTTGCAAATTTAATCTTTCAGAAATGTATTCCTTCTAAACTGACTTATGCGTCTTTTGCTGTCTTCTCGGCATTGTTTGTGGAGAGAACTTCCTTATTAACAGATGTTAGAACTGGGACTAAAACTCTTTTCTAATCTTTTCTTGTTAGCTGAGTATGCAGTCAAGTTCCAACCAGGTAAGAAAATCAGCACAGCTTCAGAATCATTTCTTTATTTATTATATTGAAGCGTTCTTTAGCTTTTAATTTATTGTTATGTAAACTATTTTAAATCTTTCTGTAAACAATATCAAAAATTTTGAGACACTTATATGATTGGAGAGATTAGATCGGTTCATAATAGTTTTAGATTTATCTGCTGGTGCCTCAGGATACTTTTAGATCACAATAGCAATACCCCGTCCAGCAGCCCATCTTCATGAACCAACCTAATTGCAGTGTACATTGCTACTCTCGTGGCGGCGAAAGAATGTTCAATTGACAGGGCAGCAACTGAATTTGTTTAAATCGGGCACACCTACACGTTTGTTGTGCTTTATAATTCCTTGACAAACTAGTCAATGTCCATTGCCTTCATGATGATTGTCGAGCGAAAGCTTAATTGAATTTCCAAACACCTATTTGACCAGTAGATTTTGCCGCAAAGAATTTCTAAATTGTGTTTTGAAACATGATACCTTTAAATACCTGATAAAAAGTGGAACCCTTAATCTCTTTGGATGCTAGATCATTTTAAACGGGTTTAAAATTTTGCTTGGAAGCTGTAATCAAGAGAAGATTGTTCTCATTTTAATTTCTGGAACTATTACTGAAAGAAAATAAATTTACATCCTGTGTTAATTTATACCAGCTACAATTTATAAAGAAAAAGCTAATTTTATTTCGAACTTTAAGTAAAAGACCGGACCTAATGCCTGCAAAATGAATATCAATTTGCTATTTGCTATATAAATCTGAAATGGAAAATCATTGTTTAGTTATCAGATCGAGCTTTGATACTCTAATTTTTGATTCAATAGTGAATTCCAGAACAAAACACACATGGGTCAAGTTGGACGATGCGTTTATTAACTTCCCAGCGAGTTAAAACCAAAGAAAACAAAAGGAAAAAGTCAAAATACATACAAATTATTATGTTTCAACTTTCCGACTACAAATTGCAATTCATAATAAAATAATTGAAGGATGAGATAGATGCCCACCCACTCATATTACATATGCATTTAAACTCAAGCTAAAACACTGAATTTTAACATCAACAGTAGAACTTCTATTGAATTAGAGTAGTAAGATGGGTGAGTTACTACTACCTAACCTTTAAATTCCTTTATATTTATAGAGGGCTATGCTAAAAACCAATTACAGAAAATAAATGAAATTCTTTAACTACTTTTAACAGTTAGGGACTTCATAGCTTTTAAAAATTTCAGTCTTCATTACAAATGCAAATAGATATGTATTTTTTATAAACCTTTATTGGAAAGAGCCTTGTATATTATTCGAGCAGCTTTTTTAATGGAATAGAAAAGTGCAGGTTCATGTTAAAACCGAGCTTTCCGGTCGGTGGTGTATTATTATTTCACTCAGCCAATTATAATCTTTAATATGCATTAGATATCGACATATCCTTAAATGAAATAATTTATTATCTCGTTGAGACACATATTTTTAATTAAATTTGGATCTAAATCCAATTGAAAACTTTATGATGAAGATATTTTTAGATGTAGATAAATCCAGCTATATTCATAAAACTTAACGCATTCATCAATCATTTTTCGATACTTGTTAAACCAATTGAAGTTCCTATTATGATTTTATCAACGTTAGTTAAATTAAAGCGAAAGGTATAGAGGGCGGAGTGAAGTTTACGGCGCACAATAACCGAATCCGATCAAATTTTTCTTGTTACACTTTATCGCCGCGTAAAAGTTGACCTCATCTATCTCAGAAGTAATATTGAAACGTCGATAATTACGGGATATCCGTAAAACACACGAAAACACGCAGCTGGCTGTTAAATAAAATAGCCAATATTCGCCATATCGCTTTCGCCCTGCAACATCTGTATGAGGATAACCGAGGACACGTACATTCACAGTAGTACGTTCGGCAAGGTTTGAAATATCTTTGAGTTTATTGTGAAACTTACGGGCGTTTGTTTGAAGGAAGACAATATTGTATAGCGCGCAATATAAACTCGGCACAATGTGAAAACCTTATAAAACAGATGTTTGCGAACGCAGGAGCGTGTCAATTATTTCTTCATACACAAACCCCACTCCTTAGCTTCTATACAAATGCTAAAGTGTATTCCATGTATTCCAGGTAAATGTTGTATTTCGCATAATTTATCACTCCGCTGTGTTGATATTGAACAAAGGTAAATTTGTATAATATGTTATCTACATTAAAAGACAATAATTCAATTGTTACTAGTTTATATCATTGTTTTTATTTGGGAAGAAGTAATACACTTGTTATGTTCCATTTCTATTAAACAAATGGAAGTGTATTTCTTATCACAATATAAAAATTTGATTCCATGAAGAATGCAGTAAAGTTTTTATTATAATTTTTTCAAAGAATCTTTAATTTTGATGAAAACTGGTAGTCTTCGAAGCGCGCGATTTTCTTAAAACAAATTGCCGACTCCTGGCTCAGTTATGTTAAGCAAATAATTAGAATCTTGTCTGAGTAATTTTGTGTACATTCCCGGCGATGTTTAATTTATTTCCAGTAGCGGACTAATTATAAATACCTTATTTATCGACGTGTATCCCGTTCGAAATTTTATGATACTTTACATAGCAACAAATTATATTCTACGATCGTTAAACAAGTTTCACAAAAACGACTGATTTCGAATATCGCTGTAAATTATTTTGGAATTAAATATTTGTTCTCTAATGTTCTCTTATATGTAGATGGATTTTTTGCCTTAATTAAATTTTTGATTGTCAAATCTAAAACTTCATGATAATGGGCAAGGTTTTATTGGTGTTATTCTTAAATCCTTGCAACTAAGCGTTTGATTAAACTGTTGAATAACCAAATTATTTTTTTCTATTTTATATAATTGTATATTTTTTCGTTTTTTCAAATCAAAATAATCAAAACGGTGTAAATCATTTAAACTTCACACAGTCTCAGGTGAACAACACCACACCTCGGGACGAAATTCAAATACTTTCGGTGTTCCAAAATTAACAATCCTAACTTCAAACGCTCTTCAATTTGTTGAACTTTCTTCCGTTCATTCAACTTCAGAATCAAAATTTTTTAGATTTTAAATAGATACAGGTGCTAGCATTTCTTTAATTAAGGCTTTAAATTAACCCCTACAAATTTCATTCAAAAGATAAAAGTCAACTATATGGATTAGGCACATCTGATATAATCGAAACTGTAGGCAGCACAATTGTTCCACTGTCGTATAACGATCGTACCTTTTATTGTAAGTTCTCAATTCTTAATCAAGCAGCAAACATCCCTTACGATGGTTTAATAGGAAAAGATTTCTTTGAGAAATATCAAGCTACGATTGATTATCGATTAAATGAATTAACTCTTTATCCAAACATAAGAATTAAAATTTTCTCTGATTCTTGTAAACAATCAAATATTTCTAATTCAAATATTAATTTAAAAGCTAGATGTGAAACTGTTGTCGAAATTACAATTCTAAATCCTGAAGTAAAAGAAGGTATTATTTCAAATCAAGAAATTAAAAAAGGAATTTATTTGTCCAAATCTATCACTTCAAGAAAAACTGCAATATGCACAATTCTAAATACGCAACTCTTAGATCAACAATTATCTCAATTTGAACCTTTGCCTAAATTAGATGAAATATTTACTGTAAATTCTTACAATAGTAATAGTAATACAAATAATAATAACTTTGATTAAAACACTTAGAACCTTTCTTCAATATTTTATTTTTATCCAGATGCACATTTCGGACACAAAGTGTCCATTATCAATGGTTTGATATTTATTTTATTATTATTTTAAGGACGCTATTTTTTTCTGGGTTTGTAGCATTTGTTGTCTCTAATTTTGTTTAGCATTTTAAAGCAATTTTTATTCCAAACCTCTGTTCTCTTCAAAATTTTTAGAATTTTTGGTAAAATTTGTTTCAATATTTCTAAAAATTTATAAAATTTTTTCAGAAATTCTTCTTTCAAACTTTCTTTTAGATTATTTGAATGTATCCTCTTCCACATTGTTAGAATTTTTCCCAAGATATCTAGAATTTTCCAGCAATTATTTTCAATATTTCTTCTAGAATTCTTCAACAATTATTACTAGATTTATAGAATTTTTTAGAATAACTTTTTCTAACAATGTTTATTCTGGATTTTTAGAATTACTCTTCCAAATTTCGAAAACTGTCTCTAAGAGTTTATTTAGCATTTTAAGCCATTTTTTTATCTCTTTTTCAATATTTCTCGCAAATTTAATCCCTATTTCCTAGAAGTTTCTTTAAACAGAAATTCTAGTGAATTTTCGGATATCTCTTCTCTTCCAAATTATTAAAGATTTCCAAGTATTTTCCAGCACTTTTGCTTAATATTTCTACAAATTTTCACCGTTTTTTCTTTAGTTATTAATAAATTAAAACAGTAATTTAGATAATGTAATTGCATGTCGCATTGTCGCCACCCATCCTACATATAACTTTACAAATAATTTTAAACACAGCTTAAGTTTATTAACACCATTAACATATTTTTTTCTTATAATGCTGGAAACTAACACTGTCAGTAATTGTAGTTTCATTGTATATGTAGGGTGAGTGGGTGGCCACTATCCCACCCTCCAATTACAACACCATAAACCAGAGTTTCTTTAAGTTATTTCCGAAATTAATTACTTCCACGTAATTATAAATTAAGAAACAATAATCGTCGACATTTGAGTGTTGAAAATTTACACGTCTGCATAGCTTTGAACGTAATGATAATTTAAAAAAAAACCTTTGCGATCTTTCATGGATTGGAGGATGGGATAGAGGCCACCCACCCACCCTACATATACAATGAAATTTCAACCAGTGTCACGGTTTTAGATTCTTGAAAACTACAACTCTATTACTATTAGTGTGGCCAAAATAAAAATTAAATCAGAGTTTCATGTTGTAGTTTTAAATAAATATGTAGGGTGGGTGGGTGCCCACTATCAGACCCTCCAATTTTATAACATAAACATTGTTTTTAATCGATAAATACAATATTTATTATAATGATTTTATATTTTAGTTAAATTTAAAATTTTTAATTGGAAAGAAATTTAAAACAATTGGAGAGTGGGATAGTGGCCACTGACCCACCCTACATATACAGTTTTACTTTAACCACAGACACTGGTTTAGTTTCCTGAAAATTGACGAGTATAAATGTTGGTGTGACCAAAAAATTAAATCAGAGTTTCTGGTTGAGGTTCAAATGTATATGTAGGGTGGGTGGGTGGCCACTATCACACCCTCCAATTTTTATAACATAGACAACAAGCTTTATAAATAAGTAAAAACAATATTTGCGCGATTATTAAGGTTGGAATTATTTTATATTTTAGTCAAATTTATAATTGTTGATTAGGGTGAACTTAAAGAAAATTGGAGGGTACGATAGTGGCCACCCACCTTACATATATAATTTTACTTCAACCACAGACACTGTTTTAAATTCCTGAAAACTACAACAGTATTATTGTTGGTGTGACAAAAAAAATATAAATCAGAGTTTTTAGTTGAAGTTTAAATGTATATGTAGGGTGGGTGAGTGGCCACAATCACACCCTCCAACCTTATAACATAGATTAAAATTAGATTCGAGTGAACTTAAAGAAAATTGCATATACAATTAAAGAGAAATTACTGACAGTGTTTCAACTTTCAAAAAATTATAAAACAGTCATTTAATTGATGTTATTAATAAATTAAAACAGTAATTTAGATAACGTAATTGCAGGGTGGGATAGTCACCACCCACCTTATATATAACTTTTAAATAATCTTAAACACTGCTTAAGTTTGTTAACATCATCAACAATATTTTGTCTTGTAATGCTGAAAACTAAAACAGTATCAGTGATTAAAATTTCATTGTATGTGTAGGGTGGGTGGGTGGCCACTATCACACCCTCTAATCACGACACCATAAACGAGAGTTTGTTTAAGTTGTTTCTGAAATTATTACTCTAACGTAATTAGAAATTAAGAAACATTAATCGTTGAAATTTGTGTGTTGAAAATTTGAACGTCTGCAAAGCTTTGAACGTAATGATAAATTCAAAAAAAAATCTTTATGATGTTGCATGAATTGGAGGGTGGGATAGTGGCCACCCACCCATCCTACATATATAATTTTATATCAACCATTGACACTGTTTTAAATTCTTGAAAACTACAACAGTATCAATGTTGATTTGGCCCAAAAATTAAATCAGAGTTTTAGTTGATGTTCAAATGTATATGTAGGGTGGGTGGGTGGCCTCTATCACACCCTCCAATCACTACACCATAAACCAGAGTTTATTTAGGTTATTTCCGAAATTAATTACTCCAAGGTAATTAGATATTAAGAAATCGTCAAAATTTGATTGTTGAAAATTTATACGTCTGTAAAGTTTTGAACGTAACTACAAATTAAAAAAAAACTTTTGCTATGTTGCGTGAATTGGAAGGTAGGATAGAGGCCACCCACCCACCCTACATATATAATTTTACATCAACCATTGACACTGTTTTAAATTCTTGAAAACTACAACAGTATCAATGTTGATTTGGCCCAAATATTAAATCAGAGTTTTAGTTGATGTTCAAATGTATATGTAGGGTGGGTGGGTGGCCTCTATCACACCCTCCAATCACTACACCATAAACCAGAGTTTATATTTAGGTTATTTCCGAAATTAATTACTCCAAGGTAATTAGATATTAAGAAATCGTCAAAATTTGATTGTTGAAAATTTATACGTCTGTAAAGTTTTGAACGTAACTACAAATTAAAAAAAAACTTTTGCTATGTTGCGTGAATTGGAAGGTAGGATAGAGATACATATATAATTTTAATTCAACCACTGACACTGTTTCAGATTCCTGAAAACTACAACTGCATTACTGTTAGTGTGGCTCGAAAATAAATTAAATCATAGCTTTTAGTTAAAGTTCAAATGTTTATGTTGGGTGGGTGGGTGGCCACTATTCCACCCTCCAATTTTATGACATAGATAACAATTTTTAAAAATAGATAAATGAAATATTTACAGGATTATTAAAATTGAAATTATTTTATATTTTAGTCAAATTTAAAAAAAATGTTCTAAAAAAAAATATTAAAAATAGCCTTTTTGCGTAAACCTCATAGTTTTCGAGAAACATATAGGGAAAGTACTATGTTGGCCTCAACACCATTTTTTGATTTTTCATTAAGTGAAAAACAATTACATTTGTTAAACAATGATTACAACAAATCTTTAGACATGTGCTCTCATAAAACTACGAATCATGCGTTCAATCATGTAGTTTACTTTTGCGAAAATAGTTTATTGCTAACTAAACAAAAAATTAGTAGAATTTCATCTTAACTTGATTCTATTCATCAATTATGTGAATCGCAATTAAGAGTAAAGAGATTAATGGTTTATCTTATGATTTCAATTGGTTATTTGGTATTTCAGATTCTGCAGATGCCGAATATTATGATCTATTAAAATACCGCTTAAAGATAATATAATAAAAAAATAAATAATGTCCTATCACAACAACTTAGTATAATATGTAGTTCATTAGTAACATTTAATGCATCAATTAAAAACTTGATTGAATACGAAATTCAATTAAATTAAAACATAAACAAGTTGAATACATTTACTTAAGAGGTTTCATCAGGATAACGATATTAAAAAACAGCAGCTTATTTCATCCATTATCTTAGCAAAAAACAATATTTTTCACCCAGATGTTATATCATCAGAATAGCTAATAAGCGGGTTAGAACAAGTAGTTTTGCAAAACGACCAAGAATTTCCATACAAATTAAATCGAAATTTAACATCATTACTTTATAAAATCGTTAAAATCAATGTCTAATTTTTGCTATAAAAATACCAATTTGTAACAAACAAAATTTCGACATTTTTCAAATGATCCCAGTTCCGATTCCCATTTATATTCATTTATTTACCCAAGTACCAAGTTCCTCTTAATAAGCGTTAACCGTGTTTATTACAACCCCATGGAGGATGTAAATAAATGTACCGAATTTGCGCTTTAACAACCCTCAAAAGAGCTACTGAAAAACCAATTTGCGAAACACTATTGCTGCAACAGAAATTGAAAGACGCACCATCAATCTGCAAGGTTCACAATATGGAAATGGATGTAGAATTATTTCAACCAATCCAAGGACGGACATGGATCTTCACCTGTACTGAGCCAATAACAGTAACATTGATGTGCGACCATGATGAATATTTGGATTTGGATCTTCATGGTAGTGGAATCCTGCAAATTACTAAAAACTGCATATGGAAATTGATGTAGAATTATTTCAACCAATCCAAAGACGGTCATGGATCTTCACCTGTACTGAGCCAATAACAGTAACATTGATGTGCGACCCTGATGAATATTTAGATTTGGATCTTCATGGTGTAGAATCTTCCAAATTACTAAAAACTGCAAGGTCTAGGCCACCACTACAGTTCTTGAGGCCCCGAGAGATTCTGTATCGAATGCCAGCCGCAGTAACATGTCCAGCTTCATGCCAGCCATCAACATCATCCAGGACAACTGTTGTAATAAGGCCGGTGACAGTCAATTCGAATTTAAAGAAAAATTTAGTAATGTGAAAGTGGGGGATTTAAAAATTGATGAATTAAAAAAAAAATTAAAACTAAGTGAGGATTTGCAAGAAGATTTTTACTATTTTTAACTCAATCATTTCTATTATATAATGTTGATAGTACTTTTTGCCTTATAAGCTACACTAGCTAACAACACCATTAGTACAAATAAAATAGTGAAGAAATATTTTATCATCTTCAAGTTATCATCTTCACGTAACTCACTTCTCTCTTCTCTTCACTGTAAAACATTTCAAATGATATCGACAGATACAGAATTGTAAATCATTCTAAATATGATGTTATAGAAGATATATATTAAAGGGACTTTTATGAAATCCAAAAGTTTCTTAAGCATAATAATGAGATGAGCTTCCAGCAGGGATTTAGGTGAAATCAAAGCGAGGGCACTTCATTTTTTTTTATATATAGTCAAAAAAGTTAAATCCTTTTATAAGTTAAAATCGGAGTGAAAATAAATTTTCGAATATATACAAGGGATTTTAAAGGTGAATTTAAATATTTTTACGAGGAAAAGGTTATTTACGTTCGGAGTAAAATTCATCGACGAGAAAGGTTTTGTTTAGAGGGTTTAAGGCTTTCAAGTTTGCCCGGAGTGTGTGAAGGTGCACGTTCGCCACCCCCACCCCGAATATGTATAGTCGTATTTATTACAAGGTGCTTTTTGGGTCCGGGTGAAAAATATGCGCGGGGCGTAAATACCTATCGAAATGTAAACGAAACTCCAATAAGGGCTCTGAGCCATAGAGGAAACGCGAAGATGAATATAGATACGACCAATTGGGGCTGGAAAAAAAAAAGAGCGTCCGAGGAGGTTGTTCACCTTGGGACAAACTATAACTATAAATATCGATTTTACGGCCTCACCACCGCCTGCCTCGATGGGTTCCTTCGTTAGATATGCTAATAACGTTATCAGGCGTTTTTACACGATCTTGCGGAAAATAAGTGTCGCCATGCGGAGAATAATTTGTAAATAAGATTTTACTGCCTTTTAAGCCCACGCTGATCCGGCCTCAATAAGGAAATGTAAATTTTTCGAATTGAATCAACTCGCGAGCCAAATGCCGCTAATGAAATGTTTGAGATAAGGTTAAATTGCCCCTCGAAGGAAAGAATACAAATAGTTCTCTCGGGGAAATTGCCTAGAATTATGTCGGCAGCAACATTTCTTTCTGTTTTGTCCTTTTTTTTTACTTCCAAAAGATAAAAGACTGCGTACAAGAAAGAGAATTCTATTATTGATTTTTAAAAGGCTCAAATTAAAAAAAGTACATATTAGTATTATAAAAACAAATGTTTTTTATATACAATGAGAACACTCATATAAACTGTAATGTATCCCAATAACAACATTTCCTGTTTAAATTGATTGTGCAAATAGACTTAAAATATTAACTGATGCCCTACAAACAGAACACCTCAACTCAGAGGAATATGAAAAGTTAAAGGACTTATGCCTCGATTACAATCACATATTCTTTTTAGAAGGTGATTCCTTATCTACTACAGATGTAGTTAATCACGAAATTCGAACAAGTTCAAATGCCCCTATAAATACTAAGTCGTACAGTAACCCGCACGCCTTAAAACCCATTGTCGATGAGCAAATCCAATCAATGCTCCAACAAAACATTATAAAACCATCGCAGAGTCCCTGGAACTCACCTGTTTGGGTGGTCCCCAAGAAAAATGACTTAGACGGTAATAAAAAATGGCGGCTAGTTATAGACTACCGGAAACTAAACGAGTTGTTGACCATCGGGGATGCATATCCCCTTCCAAACATCGAACAGATTTTAGACGAACTAGGTAGTGCCAAATATTTCACAACCCTTGACCTCACATCAGGGTTCCATCAAATCAAAATGCACCCCAACGATTCTGCAAAGACAGCCTTTAGTGTTCCAAGGGGACATTTCGAATTTAACCGTATGCCATTTGGTTTGAAAAATACCCCCGCCACTTTTCAGAGGCTTATGATTGTAGCTTTATCTGGGCTTCAAAACAACCATCGGTGTTTCGTCTATTTTCTGACAGCCTAGAAAACCACATGAAAAAGCTACGTGAGGTTTTCCATAGGTTGGATAAATTCAATTTAAGAATCGAACCCGAGAAGTGTCAATTTTTAAGACACGAAGTTATATATTTAGGCCATTTAATCACAGAAAACGGAGTTCAGCCAGATCAAAAAAAAAAAAAAAAACAGAATGCGTCAATCGCTTTCCTGTTCCCCGAAACCAGAAGGATATAAAATCTTTCTTGGGTCTTGCTGGATATTATAGAAGATTTGTATCCAATTTTAGCAGACTTTCGCAACCTTTGACAAAGTTACTTAAGAAAAATACTAAATTTTTATGGACTAGCTTACAGCAAGAAGCTTTCGAAACCTTAAAAACCGCTCTTTGTAGTCAACCCGTCTTACAATTTCCTGACTTTGAAAAAGAATTCATCCTAACTACAGACGCATCAAATTATGCTGTAGGAGCTGTCCTATCACAAGGTCCGAAAGATAAGAATCTTCCAGTTGCATACTATAGCAGAACACTTAATAAAGCGGAGCAAAATTATGATGTTTCTACAAAAGAACTTCTAGCAATTGTCTCTGCTGTAAAATTCTTTAGGCCCTATTTATTTGGACGTAACTTTAAAATAATAACAGACCACATTGCACTAAAATACTTAAATAACGTTAAAGATCCTAGCTCGCGATTGTTACGTTGGAGGTTAACTTTAGAAGAATTTGAATATTATATCGAATATAAACCAGAGAAAATCAATAAAAACGCAGATGCTTTAAGTAGAAAAAATGCTCATGACAATTACCAAAATTTCTTAAAATTTAAAAGCGAAAACAAAATAGTTAATGACAATATTACTATTTCTTATGACGACTTATTCAACGTCGGTGAGGACTTTTCGCTAGGTCATTGTGTCAGCCAAGATTTACAGATGGAACAACTTTATCTTCAACTCTTAAACATTGTTCACATTTTCTATTTTATCGTTAGTAAATACCATTAAGGTCCAGTCAAAAACACTTCATCATAAAGTAAATATTATTGTCTTTGGTTACCCAATGTTATGCGTGCCCTTAATTAGATTTTAATACTATTTATTATCAACGAAAGAAGTGGGATTGTTCTGGTGTTGAGGAGACCAACATCACTTCTTGGCGGCAGTCTCGAAAAGACCCTTCGAGTAAGAAGTTAAGTCGGGTCACAAATAGCTTTAAGTGTTGTTTCGCGGTTGTAGTGCTTATGTATACAAAGATTTAAGTACAATAAATCCAGTTTGTGCACATACACCGTGTTTCACTCCAGTCTCTCCAGTGGTACCCAGTCATTTACACAGGTCAATTGAGGAAAATACAAAAATAAGAACACGTAACGATCTGTTATCAATAGATACATTGATAAAAACCAGAAGCGACGTTACAAAACTTTTAAAATGTTTTCATTGTATACTATAAAATGTATAACGAAGTAGAAGTCTCAAGAATCAACGATATTTGTTTAGGTTTTAAAGTTTTAACGCCCAGAAAAAACTATGTAAAACAAGATAAGCTTTTTGGACTTCATATATTCTATACCAAATAATCTTATTAAGTTTTAAACCAAACTTACGAAGATTTCATGGAGACATCATTAACCAATGGTACATAACCTTATTTCCAGAGATACAACAAAAATATGAACGCATATTAAACATGATTGTATTGTTTCAAATTCAAACTGCAGAAATATTAAATTCATTTCAACACACTCATGTTATCAATCCATACATTTTAATTTAAAAACTAACGTTACGTATAAAATGAAATTAATAGATCATCAAATCTGTATGTATTCATATTTAGTAACATAAATATTTAACGTTTTTAAAAAAAAATCTGCGTTTCAACAACAGCTTTGTTGCTTTGAGTATATAAAGCTAAATTCCCGTTATATAAAATGTTTCACCATTACACGCGCCATAAATATTAAAATATTTATTTTCTAGGCCGAAAAAAACAATTCCGCGGATCGGATTTATGAATAATTCAGAGAATATCTATATATCGTGATTAATGTAGTTTAAAATAATAAACTGAAAAAAAAACGGTTCTTACCTCCTGGCTTTTTTTGCGGGTAAGAGATATAAATTGGCCATTCTCTTACCTCTCCATTTTTTCCCCTTTTCTCCGAAATAACGTATGGCCCATCTCGCATTGCTAACAATTACGTGAAAAAAAAAAGGGACGGACGTGTTTTCCATGTAATAAGGCTCTCCCGCCGCCCTAAATCAAAGAAGACGTCTAATTTACATTCGCATCCCTCAATGTTTTATTAGGTACGATTTGACAGCGTATTCAATGTTCACCTGCGTACGTTATTGATCGGCGATTTCTGTACATCGGAACGCCGCTTGTCCAAATGATGGGATTGACGTCATAATAACAATGGCTATTCAAATTTATGGGTGGATAGGAAAACTATGATTATTGTTTCAGCAACCCAACGCGCTTGTAATGCGAACATGAACAGTGTGCTCCTGTTTAACTAACCGTGACGGGTTTAGTTTTGCGAATTAATTTCCTATGAATGTTTAATAAATCGACGTGTTGATGTTTCTATGCGAATGCTAACTAGTTTACACTAGGTGCAATGTAAATTTCATACTTTCCTTTTTTACATATATTGTAGCAAATTTGGGAAAACAACAATCAACGGATGTTAAAAGATTACAAAAGTTTGTTAGCTTTTAAAGATTACTTGACTTAAAACCAAAGAAAGATATAATCGATACTATTTTTGCTACTTCTCCCAATTTGAAAAAAAAGATGGTATTCTAAAATCTTTGTTTTCAAATTGGGAGAAGTAGCAAAATAGTATCGATTATATCTTCCTTTTCTTTAAGTCTAAGTAATCTTTAAAAGCTAGGTAAACTTTTATTAATAATCTTTTAATAACTCTATTGATTTCTTTAAAAACTAGGTAATCTTTAAATAACTGGATTTAAATGAAGTGCAGAATTTTTCTTGATTAACTTTCTATTTCTAACTCATCCCATTTTATTTTCAAAATAAAAAGTAAACATTATTACTTAATTATTATGAATTAATTTCAGTTTGTTTATTTTTTATCTTTAGGTGGAAAACAAATCGAAGTAATTTAATTACGCGCTTTAGATATATGTTCCATTAATGCGAACGAAAGCTAGTGTTAAACCTTATACGTTCAAAGTTTATCCAGTTGTACTGACTACACTCAGATAGGAACTGTTCAAAGGCGCGTGTAATAATATTAGATTTGCAAAGATAACGCCTCCCCTGCTACATACCCCCGACCACCAATAACGCTGTCTTTTGCATTTGCTTGCACGCAAAATTAATTCAGGAAGTACAGTACCGAGAATACTCGTTGTGAAATTAGTGAAATAATCAGTTCCTCTTGCTTATCTGCATTTTGACGCGGGTAAGGTCGGAATTAAGGGTACTTGTAATGGAAATGGTGTAAATTTTGTATAATAATCGTTATTCTACCTAAACACTATTACAAACATACAACATGGAATCTTTACAAGAGTATATATACAAAGATGCGTGAGATTGTGTAAAATTTGTAGATAATTTGATTACATAAATACACTTAGAAAATGAATGAAACAACCTCATCAATCAAAGGTACATGTTCTTCTTTCCAGAAGAACTCCAAATTCTAAAAATACTGCCAGAATATCCATGAAAAATTGCAGCTTGAGATTTTAATCTTAAGACAAAAAAATGTGTCAGTTTATAAGAAGTCTAATAATAAGATAAAATATCTAACTTTTTATGTAGACATCGTAGTAAAACTAATTATTTTAGAGGGTTTAAGCTTTTGAAGTTTTATCATGAGCCTGTATAATTTTCACTTAAAACTGTATGCTCTTATTTGATAACGTACATAAAGTAGGTAAATTGTAAAAACTTAAAATTTTTGATATTATTGACGAGGCAGATGCATGATGAAACTCCTTAAGAAAATGAAATAAAACAACACAGTTGGGAAGGTTTCACATTTATTGTTGAACACTGCAACATGTTTCGCCACACACATTATTCATCTGCTTGACGAAGCCACTGTGTAGCGAAACATGTTGCAGTGTTCAACAATAAATGTGAAACCCTCCCAACGGTGTTGTTTTATTTCAATTAAAATTTTTGATTTAGAAAATTCTAAACGGTCAATTTTTTGGTAAATTAATGACTCAATATCGATGATTTGATTTTACATATTATCTAAGTTTAAGCGCTTTTTCACAAGGTAATTCATTACTAACTACGTAGGGTGGGTGGGTGTACATTACTACCCTTTCAATTGTTTCAACATAAGCAATAGTTTTGTCAAGAGATATTTTATCAAAAATCAACAACTATTTTAGTGTATAATTTAAATAGTTAAACAATGGAGTATTTTAGCTTAAAGTTTATTGTATATGGAGGATGGGTTTTCAATGTTTCAACAAAAACACGTTTTGTCAAGTGAAATTGCACACAATAAATAAATAAACTCACCTTAAAACCATTTTTTTTTACTTTCAGTGTTTTAGCTTTCGAACTTTGAAAAATTGACAGTAATCCTAAATACACACTCTTATTCCAATCCAAGTCACAGTCACAACAATAAATAACGACGTTAATGTTTATGCCTAAAAATTTATATATATGCAAAATATATAACCACTATCCCACCTTTCAATTATTAAAACATAATCATTGTTTCAAGGAACAATATTAACGAAAAATATCGCCCTTTTGACCTATCGCAATGAATTATTAAATGACCCAGCATACTCTTAGCCTATCTCAATAAATAATCAATTATCTTATCGTAGTTTAATTTTTGTGAGTTACGTGAAGATATACATTTCACCTATCTAATAATTAATTTATTTATTATCTTATTGAATTATTGACCTACTCCAATAAATTATTTATTATCCTAGCGTATTATTAACTAATTCCGATAAAACAATTAATAGCCTTAGCGTAATTTTGACCCATATCAATAAGAAACTCACTGCCCTTGTATACTCTTGACTTATTTCAATACATTATTCATTGCGCTATTTGACCTATTCCAGTAAATGTAAACAAGCAAAAGCCATACATTAGGGCGATAGCTTGAAAAGAGCACAGCATTCAACTGGATCATAGTTGGCAAAATTTTCAACTGCAGAAAGACGACTTCAATCAATACTTGACTAACCTTGAAAGGCTCATACAAAACATAAGAGGAAAATTATTCGTAGTGTCCTTTCTTCCAGAGCTTCTTCGAATTTGTTGTTATTAAACTTTGAATACATCAAGTCCCTTGTTTCTCCTTCTCTGTGTATTGAGGTCTTGCTTGTCGTAATATAAATCTCCAACTCTAAATTTCCGGCGTGGGGATAAAAAAAAACAAGACCACCGAGGAGGAAAGTTTCTACTTTGGATAGCAGCAAACGGACCAATGAAGGCGATAAGCCAATATTCATAAAACGGAAAAGCAAATCAGCAATCGATGTCACACTTAGTAAGGAAAAATTTGCGGCAGGATAAAGAACCGGAGAGTTTTAGGACGCAGAGACTCTGAGTGGACATAGATACCTATATTACGTCAAGCAAGACCTCAATACACAGAGAAGGAGAACAAGGGACTTGATGTATTCAAAGTTTAATAACAACAAATTCAAAGAAGCTCTGGAAGAAAGGACAAACAGCAATAACATAGATAGCGCTAGAAAACTTATCAATACGATAGCACAATGTTGGGATGTAGCCATGCCAAGAAGAACCATTAACAAGCAATGGAACTCCGTATATTGGCAGACCAAAGAAATTGAGGAGAAAAGAAAGGAGTGCATCAAAAATGCAGAAAATATATCCAAGCAAAGATAATGCTAGATAAGAACGAAACGACCCATGCAAAGCAAAACAAAGAGAGGAAATGGGTCGAAATATGCGATGAAGTAGAGAAAGACGTGCAGGGACTCGGATACAGCCTGATAAAATGGAAATAGATATTAAAAAAGAGGCCTATAAAACTTCTTTCCCCAAAACAAGGAGATAAGATGGCCTGATGTCCTAAATTTGATGAAAGTGAACTAAAAAGGTAAAATGAAGATGAAGAATATCTTAATTAATTGCTCACTTAACCCGTGGTGAAACATTTTTGAACTATCCTGATTAGAATCAAAAACACTTGTTGTTTCATAGGAAATTTTAAAATATAGTCTTCTATAATGACATATTGTCGAAACTAGTCGGAGAAGAAATAATAAAATTTTCTGTGAAACAAACCTAGTGTTTTTAATTCTAATCAAGAATATGAAGAAACCACCCGGCAAAAATAGTAAAGCGAACTGTAGAACTTCAACCCGACTGAGGTTATTTAATCAAATAATAGAAACGGGAAAAAGACGAGATCAGTCCTAATCCCTAAGCCAAGGAGAAAACAACTCTCTTTCAGGACTTTGCTAATGCTGAGCACATTCGGAAAACTCCTAGAAAGAATGATAGTGGATGTAAAGCAAAGTTACCTCGAAGAGAGAGTGGTAGGTAGAATTGGAACCAGGCGAAGTGATGCCAATGATTGCATTTGTTCCCCAAAGATCGGAACTGGGTACACTATTGTCGAACCTCTTACGTTAAAAAATACTCACGGACGTAACAATTGCAACCTTTGCAGACGATCTGGCCTTGGTGGCAACCGAAAGAATGAAAGAGCACCTACACCATAAGATCCACCCCAGTATGAAAGTTACAATAAACCGGATGGATCAAACTGGACTTAAACTATGTACGAACAAAGAGGTCAGGTTCCTTGTAAACATTCGGGACCAAAAACTAAGCTTTGAACCACACGTGGAATACGTATACCAAAAACTGTTAAAAGCTACCGAAGCATTGTCCAGGGTTATGCCAAAAATACGAACCAAGAAAAGATTTATAGCGAGGGTGGTATAATCTATATTATTACCGAGTCAAGATATGGAGAAGTGCACTGGAGGTATCTTACCACAGGAAGAAGTTAGAGGAACTGCAGCCACAGATGGTAATAAGAGTAAAGGGTATCTACAAAACAACATCTCTGGAAGCAGCTAAGATCATCGCAAGGATGGTACCTATCGAACTACTAGCAACTAAAAGGGAAAAACTTTCCAAAAAAAAGCGACAAAACGGCGAAAAAGCAAAATACCATCTTAATAATAATGTTTTTGCTAATTTATTTTTAATTACATCAACCTAAATTCATTTCTTGTTCCAAATTACCATAGTATAGTCACTCACAAACTATTTTAACGTACATTCAATCATTTTTAGTTCATTTTTACTTTTGTATTATTCAATGTCTGTCGAAGTATTAGCTAGAGAAGTTTCAAAAGTGATTTGTTCTTGTAGTCTTAATAAGACTCATTTGTTGTAGATTTTACGAAAATATTTTCGTGTTTTTTCTATTTATTACCATCCTAATCATTGAACAATTACGAGAAGAGCAACTGGACCAAAACACTCATATCAGACATAGATAAATGGTACAACAGAGAAAAAGGCAACTTAAGCTACCACCTAACACAAGACCCAACAGGACACGGATGCTTTGGCAGCTACTTCAGAGGTTTCAAGCTAAAGGATGATGACTAATGTATATACTACCAACAGAAGAATGATTCCCAGCACACCCTCTTTGAATGCTAGAAATGGAAGACTAGGCGAGAAATGGGAAAACGCTAAATAAAGGAAATATAGTAAAGATAATGATGAAAAACGAACGAAACTGGAAGGCTGTTAAACAATTTGCCGAGAACACACTAATACATAAAGACAAAATATCCAGGACGTTAATAAACGTCCAGGCGTGCCTATCTTGAAGTAATGTCTAGGCGATTCCAAGGTGGAAATACATAGAGGGTTTTGGGTATGCCAATTACCAAACTTGGGCTACAAAAGCTTCCCTATCATTTATTTAGCGTAATTTTAACCTATCGTAGTAATGAATTCATTGATCTAGCGTACTTTTGACTTGTGGTATTAAATTTTTCTCTTGACCTTTGCCAAAAATGTATTGATTGCCCTACCCTAAAGTTAGAATATTATAGTAGCCGTCTCTAAAAACACTCGTATGTTATTTCACATATTGCACGAACGATTTTTTAAACCGGGAAATTCTATAAAAATAAAGAAATAAAAATTATCAAATTGTAAGAATTAGAATTAAAGATGAAACAAGAACATCAATTAGGCAATATTCTGGCGAGATGGATTTTCCATTTGATTAGTTAGCAGAAACTTTCATCTCTGAGTTTGAGATAGCTTCTACCCTTATAAGTAACTTTAACCAATATGTTATTGGTTAACTTAGCGTACTCTTAACCTATTCCAAAAATTATTCATTATGATAGCGTACTTTTGACTTATAGCAATAATTATTTTATCCTTGTATGGTGGCGGCGTTTACTTGGTGGTATATTTTGATAACAAATTTAAAAAAGACACTTTATTATTTAACATAAAGTTTAAAAATGATCAGTGCATGATAGAAACTATAGTCACAGTTAATTAATTAAATATAGTGGTAAAACAAAGTTAGAAAGTGTCTCAAAATATTAATTATTTCATTGCTTGAGCATACTAATAAATAATTCATTACTCTAGTATACTTTTGATTTTTTTCAATTAATAATTTACTGTCCTATCATACTATTGACACATCCTAATAACTAAGTATTTATACTAGCGTCTTCCTGACCTATCCCAATTAATTGTTAATTGCGTTCGTGTGCTCTCGAACTTTCCCAATAAATAATAATAACCAATACAAATTCATAACCCTAGCATACTCTTGACCTTTAACCTTTGACCATACATTTATGCCATTCAATTTTGAAAAATAAATACTTACTGTATGATTTTAGAACGTTTTTTTGAGAAAATACTTATCCGAAGAAGTGCTTCAAATAAAACCAAAAAACTTTGATCAAGAATCAAGCCAATGTGGTCGAATATAAATGTCATAGCGACATTAGCATCCCAAAAATTTGACCTAAATAAGCCAAATATGGCAAAAATATTACTTTAGTGGCTAGTGTAGCCTGACGGGTATCATCATCAGCTCCAAAGTATAATGGATGGATGAACATCAGAAGTCTTCAAGATCTATGATTATTTAGTGTATTCATGTATTTTTAAATACATTTTGTAAAGCAAATAAACTAAACTAAAGATATCTTAATTTACGCTTTCTAAGAAATTTCCATTTTCAATTCCACGAATAAAATATACATGTATATTTCTAACATTTATTGCTATCATTTGTTCTATTTTGAATTTATTGTTTCAACAAAATTTTGTCGTTTCAGTCTTACAACTGAAGTTCTTTCCACGTCGAATGACCTCGGAACAACGAAAAGAAGTGATATTCAAAAATTTTTTGGCTTTGGTTCAAACCAATGATTGTAATTATTTTTATAAATATTTTATAAACCTAGCGTACTCTTGACCTATCCCAATAAGTAATTTATTACCTTAGCGTATATTTGACCATTCACAACAAATCATTAATTATTCTAGCGTATTATTTGCGCAATAAATAATGCAGTTTCATTTATCCTAAGAAAAAAATTTCATCCTCGCGTACTCTTGACCTTCCCCAACAAATAGTACATTATTATTATTATAAGAGTTTTAGAACGTTTATAAAGTTCATGAGATGCAAAGGTAATGCAATGGTTTGCATTCTAAGAAATATCCAATTCTGGCAAAATTCTAACAGAAAATAAATCTTTAATTTTGACAGTATTGTAGTCTTCTTTAAACCGGTGGATTTCTTCTGTGAGGTGGGTGGCAAATGTAGATTTTCCGCTATGTATTGAAACTCTTAAATTCACATTCTCCTTTTAAAGAAGAACTGTATGTTTTTTAATTCAGATGTGAGTAGATAAATATTAGGAGTGATATTTAAGAAAAGCTATCAATAACAAAATTATATTTTAATATTACACAAAATTTATTGTAAAAATTTGATTTTCCTTTTATAGTCCCATTAAATCTATTGAAAAATCTTAACATAATCAAATAATCTGAAAGACATTTTTAATTTTTAATTTAGGCTTTAACTTTTTGAGATGTACTATGACTGCTCTTAGGAACCAATGTTTAGATAGACTTTTTCATACTCCAGTTATTTTATACTTGTTTGTTCTTCGAAATTAAAACTAAATAATTATCTCTACTACGTTTGATAATCCAGAGGAACGTAGAAGGAAGGAAATTGCATTGGAAAGAAAAGAATTTCGTGGCTCCGTCGACAGGGATAGGGTTTGAAGATCTGATGAGAGCAAAAAGAGATAGGAAATCTTATATTGAAATAGATGCCAACTACGTAAGGAGAGACACCTACAGAAGAATAATTATATTTCTGTCACACTGCATGCATCTTCAACTTATTTTCTGCTTTATAGATTACATATCCAGAGATATTGGCATTCTAAAATGTTGTAAGCGCGCAAATCAGTTTGTCAATCAAATAGGCACGATATTTTTTGATTTTATTATTTCTAAGAAATTTCCAAAGGTTTGAAAAAGAAGTTTCGTAAATAATACCATTTACCAAAGTAAAATTTTAAGGATTACAAAATTAAGTTGCAGACGGGTTTTTTTTTTGTTTATTTCCGAAATTTATAGTTTACCAAAATTTTGTAATCTCAGCCTTGAAATGAGTTATAATATATTATTTTAATATTTTAGAAGAACTTATATATTGAATCATTTTAGAACAACAACAAATTTCTGAACTACAAAAAGCAAATGAGATTTTCATAAAATAATAATAAATAAGAAGAAACATTTTCTTTATTAATTGATAGCATTAAATATCACTACCAAAATTTTCCTACACACCTTTGGAACAAAAATTAGAAATTTTAGAAATTCTAAAATTGGTTATACAAAATGTTAATAATATTTAGCTGAATGTCCATTATATTCTATTTGTCGGTTCTAAAGGCTGTATTATTCATAAGATATGTAGACTACTAATATTGACTCCTTTTCCTAACACTTTCTATCTTAAAATGTATTATAATCCTTTAGTTCGTTGTAGAAAATTAAATAATAAATTTAAATTTACTTTCTATCTTCATTGATACCTATTACCTATATAACCATCCAATTTATGTTGAAACTAAAATTGTCACTCTTAATCTTCTCACAATCATTTTGAGGAATGTTTGAATCGGACTTTAAACTTATTCTGATATAAAACAGGGCTATACAATTTAAGGCAAAGCTAGTGCTAAAGCTAGCCAGTTTAGTTTTTTCTAAAAGACTTCCAAATATTGATGGTTTATACCAATCATTAAATAAATATGAGAATTCCATAACTGTGGAAAGAAAGGCTAGAAAATAACGCTGAAAACCAGAAATTTGATTGCGATTTAGAAGAGAAAGGGGGACTAGAGACCAGATCTTTATTCTGGCAAGAATAGTTGAGAGAGTGATGAGTTATTTGCCTAATATTATTGACGAATTTGTTATTTGTTTTTTCCTTTGGATACATGATAATGGCAAAACTCAAGAAAATGAAATAGAGCAGATGCATTACCGTATTTACAGATTCTCATTGTTGTTGAGATAATGACTGTTTCATTATTTATCAGCAGAATCATAAATACAAGCTGAACACGCGTTTCCAAGAATACATCAGAACTGAGGAGAAAATTATCCACTCAGAATCGATAAGGAAAATTCGCTGCAACAATCGTAAGCTCAATAAGGCAAAATCACGCGAACTGTACCGTGCCGTTACTTATGTATTGAGTTTTGTAAGAAACTCCACAAGAGAATTGCAAATGCCTATAATTTACGAGAATCGATACGGACTTCACATATACATACATTAGCATTTAAGGAAAATTCAATTACAACGGCGGAGCAAGAAAAAAATCCGAAATTAAAATATTAACTGATACGGAACGTGTAATTACGTGTTTTTGATATATTTTAAATTAAACGGTGGAATGAAAAAGGGCCGAAACATAAATCATAATGCGATAGGGAGTTAATGCACAAAGAGAAAGCATATTTCAAACAACAAGAAGGCAGCATAATGGCCCCGTATCACGCCAAAATTCCTCCGACGTACTAATTACAATTTAATGCCCGAAAAAGTGCATATTAATAGTCGGTAAGTTCTTCCTTTAAACAACGTCAAAATCCGAGCCTCGAAAGGCACTAATAAGGACCCATTGAGAGTGTCCTCGTAATTAGACTTCCTGAAATATATAAAGAGTCTCGTTCGCTCTTGGGGTGAAATTACTCCGGGATCTAATTGAAAACTGTAATGAAGAGAGAATAAACGTCGACGTCTCACAGCTGAATTAATATGTATAAGAAAAATAAGGAATACGGAGGGAAAACTTGCTTTTTAATGAGATTTGTTATTTCGCGGACTTTTTGATTTAAAAAAAAATCGAATTAACTTCTTTTTACAATATGACACTTGTTAATTATTATATTATTAATTTTTTTTTATTGGCTCTTTATCCGACAGGAGTATTCACTTTAAAATTCCTGATGGTGGTAATAAAGCTTGGTTTTATTTTTGCAGACTGGGTAGATGGGTTGTTATTGGGGGGTGGTAGTAAAACGGGAGTACGCCGTAATGCAACCCCGACGCACTTTTATGAAATATCATTTGGGCACTTTCGGCGGACACTTTGGCGTCTTTTAGTTTGCGTACATTTCGCCGTGCAATTTTGCGAATACTTTTCGGCCGTGACGGGCGTATCTTATTCAGTCCTCCCCCTCGACCTGTTATTGAAATATACGGGGGCCGGGAATCTATCGATAAATCATCCCTCGAAGAGATGGGTGGACACTTGTTGTGACAACAGTCTGCGACTCGGAGACCGCGCTAGGTCGAAATTCACCCCCGCGGGAAGACTGATGTTTAGTCGATACTCCTACTAAACGGGACATTAGCATGAGAAAAACTATTGCAGTGTGTAGGAGTTACTTTCGGAAGGAAGGCGCTTAATAAAAACACTTTCGGGGCTTCATTTTTCATTCCCCGCGCTCGGGAATTTTACTTTTTTTTTTTATCTCGGAGCTAACTTCGAGGCGATAATTTCTGGAGAGATACAAGACGCCATCCGTACATATTTAATTATATTTTTATCTTAAAAGCTTTCTATTATGGTTCCGTGTGGGTGGAATTAAAAAAACCCTCTACACGGGCGGCTCTCACGATTTTTCTGTAATAAATTAAGAGGCTCGGAGTAAGCATCTTTTAACTTCTCTCTTGATAATGGAACGTATCTCTTAATGGGTCACTTGCAGTATCTTCTACAATATATCTTCATTTTCTATTTATACACTGGGTATGCATGTCATAATGTTTTAACCATTTGTAGATTAAAAATAAAATAAAAAATGGAAAAATTAATTTATTCAATCAATAATATGCGAATTTGTTTTTCTCCACCTGTTGCTTAATTGTTTACTACAGTTCATATAAGACACATTTTGCCAATTATTGCAGGCCTTGAACAACTATAGCTTTTAAAGCTTAGAGTAATTTTTATTACCATTATGATGCAAATTAAGTTATAAATGGTAGAGAAACGATTTCAAAACTTGTTTTAAAGGTAAAAAAAATATTGTTAAAAAGTAAATACACACACATAAATCACTGCGACTGTTTTAATGTACATTACTAAGAGGTTGCAATATGAAAATTTAAAATTGAAGGTATTTTTAATTGAACATTCTAATATCTATAATTGTAGCAATTTTATAAATCTCACATGGTAAGATGATTTAGTTTCCTTCACTTCTGTATGTACATATAATGTTAACAAGGTTTAATTTAATAAATCAGATTGATTTACACGTCTGACTTACTTACATACCGTGCATGGATAATTTCCAGGAGTAAAAAAGAAAAATTTACATCAGCGATACGATCTAAACTAAATGATTTATTATGTGTATTCCATAATGATTTTCCCAAGTAAACTTATCTCTTCGGCATTAATTATCCCGCCTAGTAAGACATTTCGCGTGCACTTTCCCTGCCCACCCCGCGTGATGAATTGCGCCGGGCCGTCCTATTGTGTACTATAAATATTCATTGTTTCCAAAAACTTGAACCACCTATAAATCTGTTACCTTTTTGAGGGGTCTTAAAAACCGTATAAATATTCATTCCTTTCCTATTAAGACCAGTTCTATTTCCAAGTGACGGCACCACAATGCCCCCCAGATGGGCATTGTCTCTCACAGTTGCGGTGCGCATCCGGCACTGATTCTTTCATTTCGATTTCGAAAAGTTAATAGTACGATAATGAAGAAAGCGTGTACTTTAATTATCGCCGCCATCTAGACAATGCAACGGGGAGCCATGACAGCCTTGGCGTTTTCACTTTCCTCCTCCTAATTATTCTAATTAAATACGGAAATCCCTTCATAATCACGAGTTTCGTCGGTTTTATTGGATGTTTCTTATTCTATTAAATGTTCCTCGCGAAGTTTAGCTGGTGATCCATCATTTTGATTGGATTCATTTATAATTAATCGTGTTTTTACTAGTTGGGTTTATCCGAGTAAGAATTTGAATTTTATCGTAATTAATAATTTGAGTTAATTTCGGTGACCTCCTTATTCTCCTTATTAAGAACTTACGATTATTCTTAATACTCAGTACTGTATTACTTTCTACGGAGTTCTGGAAATTGCACGTTAATTCCAGCTATTAAGACCTATTACATCCGCGTGGAATCTCTTAAGTTGTGCAATTTAATTACTGTCCTATTTCCGCATAATTGGTGTAGTCATGCGAGGCGAGTGGAGCGGCATTAATTTTATTAAAAAATTAGTTCAGAATTTAAATAAAAACATTTGCATTTTATAAGGGCGGTCCAGTTAATATCTCGGCCCCAACATGTGCCGCTCGCATCGGGGAAACTTTGTAAATCTACATAAACATAATGAAGTCAGTACAAGTTATAATGATTTCAATTGCGGCAGAAGTTTACGAACAAAATTTCGCCCTGACTTGAAAGAATCCCCGGCGAAATAATTGATGATGTTCTCGAATTGCAATGTAATGCCGTTGCATAATTCAGCGATAATTGGTCCAATTGGATGGGACGTACAAAGGGAATCAATTCCGCATTTACGCTTTAATTGAATTTTAAAGTTAAAAAAATCGAAGAGATATTGATGATTCAGTCCTAATAGGACAATAAAAATACGAATTGGCCCTCCATTGGGCGCCAACTAGTAGAACATAGATTTTATAATTATTTTCCTGTTGCGTTAAAATTATTGTTGGGTAAATCTGTTAGTAAATGTACGACCCTCCGAGGACCGACTACTTACTGTAATTGCCATGGCGTATGAAAATTAGTTTGATTTATTTCATTCGCCTGTTAAAGTAAATTAATCGCTGAAATATTTAACTAGTTTATGATACTTTCAGAATGATTTATGAAAGCGCTGAAATATTCCAGGTGGGCTTGTATATATTAAAGGGGTGGGCGGAAGATTTTGAAATAATATTTTTAATGAGCGATAAAAGCGCCGTCGCCGGGTGAAAAAATACCACTTAAGTCTACGCCAAATTGAGAGGGTTAAATTAATTTGGGAACTTCCCCGTGTCCGTTGCTGCAAATTGCAATTCTGTTTACACCCTTATAATTGAGAGCTTCAATATATAACCTAGTAATCTATTGTTGCCTCTTACAAGTGGATAATAAATTACGGCAATGGTTCCTATTACCGTTTTAGGGTGTTAACTTGGTTTA
The DNA here is from genome assembly GCA_963969525.1 of Ontholestes murinus. Taxonomy (NCBI): domain Eukaryota; kingdom Metazoa; phylum Arthropoda; class Insecta; order Coleoptera; family Staphylinidae; genus Ontholestes; species Ontholestes murinus. The sequence goes on along the minus strand of OZ018394.1, from coordinate 16,048,736 downwards.
TTGATTAATCTTGCGTGGAAGATTACTGGTTTCATCCCAGATTTTTATATCTAAGAAATGTATGTACATTGAATCTTTTAGGGACGGAATATAAACAAAAGGAAAATGCACCCCTCATGAAAGTGTATTGCCAGGAGGAAAGGGCTCCCGCGAGGGTGCAAATACATGTCCAGTGTTATTCAGATGTCCGCCCGTGCTAGGAAATGAAAAGGGGGTAGAAATCCGGCAGGATCTTGAACTGTCTACACACCCTAACAAGGTCCTGCAAGGATCACAGGGCCTTGCATGTCCTTTTCCCTGTAAACAAGTCCGAATTGAAAAACGCACATCAAAAGAAAACCGGCATTACATAAATACAAAGCCCAACTAAAAATTACTAATCGATTTCGGGGGGGGCAAATTCAATTTTGAATCGTCGCGGGGGTTGGGCTGGTTACTAGTCAATCCGGTGCGGGGAGGAAGTGTATTTTGTGTGACCGAAGGAAGCCGTGTTATTTATCGTCGGTACGTGAGCAACGGATCGGCTTATAGAAATTACCGCGGGGTGAGGAGGGGGCGGCCGAAACAGAAATCATATAATCATAACGCCCTGGGGAAATTATTTCGGGGATTTAAATTCGGAGGTTCGCTAATATGTTAACGGCGGCGCAAAATGAATGCAGCTTGTTGCTATTTTGAAGTTCGATGGGTTTTAAATCCTCGGGATCACAGTTTTTGATGTGATAAATTTAACTTTTGTTTGGACTGTCAGATGGGATCTCGGCAATCTTCGACGTATCAGGCGGCATTGTCACCCTACTACTATGATAATTCAAATCCCACGCTTCTATACGTTGCGTGCGAAATCCCACGCACTTCCTTCGAGAATTATGTATTAAATTCTTATAAATAAATCAAATCCTGGTATAAATCAATTAACACTTATTATTATTATATCAAACTACATGACTATCTATCAAATGAAGAATAAGATTTTTTTTATGTTAAATCAAATTTATGAAAGAAAAAACTATGTGTAAATGCCACAACTTGTCAACAAATTTATTAAAACATTGGAAAACATTAAAATGTGTCTTTATAATAGACTACAAAATTGTAACGGTCGCCATTATCTTTACATTTAGGCAATTTCTTACTGTCATGATCAGTTTAGAGAAAAAGTATTAGAACAAAAAAACGATCAGAACTGTAAAATACACTCAATGCTGACCATGTTGACATAAAAATTACTTCTACTAAGAAGAATATTCTTAATAAAGGTTTTGTGATGAAAAAAATCGCATTAGCCTTGAAATTCCTTTCCAAATTCCAAATGCGTAACTCGATACCCAAAACTTGACACTGATTTAATATAATTTCGAAAATTGAATTGTCGTTATACAACACGTTAATCTGCCATTATAAACGTATAGTGATAAATGTAACATTTTTGTTTACTTGTCTTACAGGTCTCATTAAGAATGGTATTTTCTCGACACCGGATGTTGGCATACAATATTAGTCATATATGTAAAAGGAAAAAGATACAGGATCTGGAAAGAACGAATGAAGAATTAAGATTGTGTAGAAACGAATTAGAAATGTAGAATATTCTGAACAAAATCGAAAAGTAAACAACCAAAAATTTGAATAAAAAACTTAAGTTATTTTCAATGTTAAATTGTGGTATAAAACATTAAAATGTATCCCATTTTTTCATTAAAATTATATATGATATGACAAACCATATTTGGCTGTTGACCGTTTAAATTTAACACTTGATAGTTATTTTTTGTCAGATGACAAAGAACAGATGATAGATGACTAATGACAAATAATAGTTAACAATTGACAGATGAATGCTAGAAAGAAGAACATAAAAAAATGACGGATCACAGTTAATCACAAAATGCAAATAGGTGATAAATAACAGATGAAAAATACAAGTAAAAAATGACAATTGATAAATAACACTTTACAGATAGATGGTAGATAAAAATATACATTCAACAAGTGACAAATGAAAATAATAGAAAAATATAGAAGATAAAAACAGATAAAAGATAATTAATACAATACAATAGTAATTCTAAAAAAATACAGTTATTTTCAATTCATCTTTTTATTTTAAAATACTGTTTTTATATTTTTACCTTAATCAATCTGATTACATTTATAAACAAATTTAAAACTAAAAAAGACATTTGAAATAATTACATTATCATTGAATAATAATATTTATATTTAATTCTTTGAATAATAATGTTTATATTTTATTTATTTGTTCCTAATTTAATTGTTTTTACATTGTGTAATTTTTTAGATGATTTTATAATCCTTAGTTCTTCTTAAAAAAACATTTTCGACACTATACGTATATTGTTTCTACGTCATTTCTTTCAATCTACAACTGTTGACAATGGCAATGTTTATTGCTTCAAAATAAATTCCTTAATTTTCTTTAAAATTGGTTTTAAAAAATATTTAACGTTTTTCATATAGTTTTAAAGAAGTTTTCTTTTGTTTTTTATTCTCTTGAAAATGTCTATTTATTCCCTATTTATTTATAACAAATTTTAGCTATTTTTAATATATATTGTTCAAATTATTTTATAGTCGAAATTATTTTGCTTTAAAAATTATTTGAACTTTTTTTATATAGTTTTTTTTTCTTTAAATATATATATCTTTTAATTTCCCTTCATTTCTTTCATTTGATTCAATTAATTTTTAAATTATTTTTACATTTTTCTATATTGTTTATTAAAAAAATCTTCAAAATATAAAAAGACACTTTTTTATATAGTTTTTTTCTTTAAATATTTTGTTTATCTATTTAATAAATGATTGTAAATATCTTTTATTTATCACACACTTTTATCTTTAATGTGACTATAGTTTCGACAGATAATCTGTCATTTTCAAATTATCAGTCGAAACTATAGTCACATTAAAGATAAAAGTGTGTGATAAATAAAAGGTATTTACAATCATTTATTAATAAGAATGTATCACAAAGTAGAGGCCTCTACAATTACCTATTTGTTTTTTTTTTAATTTCCCTTAATTTCTTATTTGATTCAAATAAATTTTCAATTTTTTGAATAAACTTCTTTCATAATTTTAAAACCTGTAATTTGTATTATTTTATTTTTTAATAATTTAAATTGTTACTTGCAGCAATTGATAATTGTTTTTTAAAGGAATATACTTTTGTTTGTTTTTTACATTATTATATTTATATATGATATATTTTTTAATAATAAATTTACAATTCCAAATTCGTTAAATTCACCACAAATAGGGGATGTACGATACATAAAAAAATTGTTTCTAATTCTTGTTTTACATGATGTAATTTTTTCTACAATTCACAATTGTTTCTTAAAATTTGTTTGTTAATTGGTTTCAGCCTACATCTCTTTTGATATTTTGATTTCACTTAATGATAAAGTTAATTGTTTTATAATAAATTCCTTTAATTTTCTTTTCATATTACAAATTATCATGAAAATTTGTTAAAAAATTGTGTCAAATTTTTTATATAGCTTCAAAGAATTTGCTTTCGTTTTTTTTTTTAAATTTCTTTTCATTCCTTATTTTTTTCAAACATTTTTTTAACTTTTAATTATGAAGGTTTAAATTACACTTGATTTGTTTCACAATTTTTCTATATTTATTCGGTTAGTTTCGCTTTTTACGGCATTATCAAGAGAATCGTTACAGAAATTTTTAAATTATTTTAAATTTTTCTTCTCAGGAAGTTCTATGAATTTGCTCGTAACAAAAGAAAAATCATAGGTAACAGTTGACACATGAAAATTGAAAGATAAAAAATATATGACTAATTAAGTTGATCACAAAATGAAAATAGGTAATAAACAAAGTAAACAAAGAAAATATAAAGAAAAAAGGAGAGACAACTAATAAAATTTTACATTTGATATGTGACAAAAGACAGGTAAAATATAGAAGTTAAAACCAAAAAAGGACAATATTTTTCTCTAAACAATTTGAATACCTTATAAACAAATCTGAAACTTGTCTAAAATATTAGAAATAATAATTTCAGATGAACACAAGATATTCCTTCTAATTCAACTGTCTTTATACAGTGTATTTTTTAAATGATTTTTACAACACCCAATTGTTTCTTAAGAATGTTTTGGTAACATTTCATAAATCATTTCATTTGTTTCGGTCTATAAATGTTTTGATATTTTAATTTTTTTCTTAATGATAATTATTTTCTATATAATTTTTAAATAGTTTAAATGGAAATTTTTATTAGTTTTTTTACAAACATATTTAATTATTTTTCTCAGGGAGTTCAAATAGATAGATTATCTGCTCTTCCACTTAACCTACTACATCAATAAATTAAATTTACGGAATATTTTTAAATACAAATATATTACATATAATCAAAAAACATAAATATTGGCATAGTTAAAGCTCATTCCTCATCAACCTACAACGGATTTCATTTTTAAAATTAATTAATGTAAGATTTTTTAGATGCATTGGTATTTTGTTATACATTTTATATATATTATAAGAAAATGAACGCTCAAAAATAGCAGATTTGTGATAAGGTGGTGAGATAATGCCTCTAAATCTCACATCGATATTGTGCACATCAGATCGGAACACTATTCTGTTATATATGACAATAGATTATTTATTGTTATCAAATAATCTTGACTTATCACAATAATTTATTTATTTATTCTAGCGTGCTATTAACCTTGCCTAAAGATATGTATTGCACTAGCGCACTCTTCACTTAAGATAATAATGTATTCATTATCGTAGTAGCGTATACTTGACCTATCTCAATAATTTATTAAATGTCTTAGTATTCTCTGGACGTAGACTAATATATTATTTATTGCTCTAGTAATAAATTAATCATTATTCTAACGTACTCTTGACCTAGGCTAATACATTATACATTGCCCTAGTCTTCTCTTGACCTACCTCAATAAATTATTCATTGCCCTAGCACGCCATTAACCTAAATTGTATATTGATTTAATATAATTCTGGTTGTCATCAATAAATTATTCTTATCTTATCTAAAAACATTAACAAAAATAAACACCCGAAATAGAACAATCTTGTAGCGTTTGATGCTGTCAAAAATACGTTAACACTTTTGAAATTTCCTTTACAAATGTATACGTTTTTATCAGTTTTTCTTTATTAAATTGTTTCTTTAAGCTGTTTTTTATTTTGTAACTCTCAATTATTTATAACAACAATAACAGTGTTCTTATTTGTTGTAATTAATCACTCCACGTAATCTCAAAAACTATATTGAATAAAACACGATAACTTTGTTTGTATAACTTGAAAACTTTTTATTGTGACTAGTTTCGACAAATTTAGCTTGTCACAATAAAAAGTTTTCAAGTTACAAACAAAAAAAGGTTTGAATTCACAAAAAAATGTGTTCTTCCATTCTCACTCTCTATTCGTCTGGCAAAAGTTCTGCTTTTTTTATGTAAAAAAAAACAAGAGAAAAATTCAAGAAAAAGTGTGGATTCTGGCATACGCAACTGAAGTTGTATTCATGATGAGAGATTCTATATCTATAAACTTCAATATTATTATGATCAAAAGTTATTGACCCACAATCTAAAAGATCTTATAAACTTTAACTTTACCAGAGATATCTTAAAAAGGGTGGGAAGATTTTTAGATAAGAGAAGGTCATGTGTGAACATTATAAATATGAAGTAGATAAGTTTTGGAAATAAAGAAAGGAAGGAAAGAGAAGAAGATTTCGCTTGGAAGGGTGGGTCAAATGAAAGGATTTATATATTCAGGTATTTGGGATTTATCTTTAAAAGTACCTGTATGTACGTGGAACATGTCAAGTGAGTTCATGGAAAGTTGAGGAAAACGTGAAATGGAAAAATGGTTGACGAATTTTCGGGTGGCATATAAATTATAGGATGAGTATGTGAATCTATAGGGTGACAGTGTAGGGAATAAAAGTGTATAAGTGCATATATATTATATCTGTCAGGCTGACATAAATTGCCAAAGAGTTTCTCCTTAAAGGTCAACAAAAACACGATATAAAAGAAAATGTAAAAGATTCCGGATGTGGATAAAGATGCCTGCCTACGCAATATCACGGTCCAAAAAGAGTTTCGAGTGGAAGAACATAATTTGTAATTGTGAATTCCTTCGTTCAAAATTTTACGTATTATTTTTGTAATTTATTTCCTTTACGTAACAAAGCTGTACTTTGTGAAACATATGCTGTGGGTTGGAAAGTCTACCACGGGATACACGAGTGAACTTGCAGTGTGAATCAATGAAGAAAATGGCGAGTTATGAGATGAAATTGCTTGAATTAGAGGAGAAGAGACTAGTAAAAAAAGTATAGTGAATTTCATTGAGTATATTAAATGTATATGTGAATAATAATTATAATAACAATAATAACATCTTTATCTTAAGGTTTGGTCAGGTTAGGTTAGGTTAGGTTTAGGTTAGGTTAGATTAGATTAAATAAGGTCAACATTCGTGAATATTAATAATATCTTTATTTTAAGGTTAGGTCAGGTTACGTTAGGTTAGGTTAGACTTTACGAAGCATTTATCTTAAGTAAATTAAATTACTGTGCGGCTGTGTGGATCCCAAGGTGTAAACTTAATGTAAATCTTTTAGAAAGAGTGCAGAAGCGTTTCCTAAGATATTTGTACTATTGTAAGTATAACCGCTATCCAGGATATAATATTAGAACCAGTGAACTTCTTTTGGAATTTAATATGCCATCAATATTTGATAGGCACAGATTTGTGGTACTTTGTGACTTATATACACGGAATCACTGATAACCCTGATCTTTTGTTACAATTTTATTTCAAAATTCCTAGGTATAACAGTCGTAGCAATCAAACATTCTTTTTGGATATTCCACGCACAACGCATCATAAGCATTCGCCATTACATAAAATGGTGAGATATTACCACGAAGTACAATATCATGTAGATATTTTTTGCTCGGATATTAATAACTTTAGGTCGAATCTTAAACTAGCATTAATATAATTTCTAGAATTAATGCTTAATGACTGATGTTTACTGACTTCTACTGTGTTATTAACTTGTTTTTTGCTCCAATTGTATATTATTTTTATCATTGTATAAACTGTACTTATTTTTGTAAATTTATGGCCCTGTTATATGTATATTTCTCTGTAATTGGACTCAATTGTCTGTTGAGAAATAAAGGCTTATTATTATTATTATTATTAAAAGTGAAAAGTGAACGAATGGTTACTTGAGTCATAAATAAAGTGAAGGAATATATTTGATATGATACCTGGGTAATAGCTCAGTAGGGAGGAAATTGTCACCTTGATAAGAGCTTGATGCAGATCGAAAGAAAAAACATACGCAAAAGAAAGTTGTGGAAAACGTTTATTATGTGTAAGTGGAAAGAGTACCTTAAAACACACCACCACAAAATACAAAAAAAGTTTAACCCTCTAAAGTAATTGAATGCCTCCATAGAATACATTTGAAGTTGTTACAATTAAAAATTATATTACTATAAATGAAAGATTGAGTCTCCTTTCTTCACAAAATTTATTGATCGTAAATGTACATTTCGGTCGATGTGACCATTTTCAATGCTAAACTGTAAAAAAAAAAAAATATTGTTTCTTGATGAAATATGACGACAAAAATGGAAGATCACCCTCTTAAAAAAATAAAAAAATAGCTAAAGCCAGTTCAATATTGACAAAACGATAGTTGACATTGTAAAATACACTTACACATTTATATACCACTAACACACATAAATAAACACATAAGAGTACCAGAAGGCTGCAAATGAGAAGAAAAACAAGACTGGGGAAGAGGCAACAGCAGAAGGAGAGGAAGAGGAAGACGAAGGTAAAGATGATGAAGAGGTAAAGGACGAAGAAGATGAGGATAAGGCAAATGATGAAGGTGAAGAGGAGGCTCAAGCTGAAGAAGAAGAAGAGGTAGAGGCAGAAGAGGAGGGGGAGGAGCAGCCAGAGGTTAAAAAGGAAAAGAAGGAGGAAAAACCTGAAGTGAAGGTAGTAGAAGAAAAGAAAACTCCTCCGGCAGCGGCAGCACCAGCTCCTGCCGCTGCCGTTTCAGCAACCCCGAACACCAGACAAAAGCGGGGAACTGCTGCTGTCAAGAATACTCCTGGGCCAAAGTCCAAAAAAAGCGAAAAATAGTTGACATTGTTAAAGGCATTTAAACAACAACAAAATTTAATTAAAAAGAAACAGCTGAAAAGTACTAATACAAATTCATTGTGAAGCAATGAAGAAAATGAGTTATGAGATGAAGTTGCTCGGATTAGAGGAGGAAAGACTGGTAAAAAAAGTGTAAGGGATCTATGTATAAAAAGAAAATGTACAAAAATTTTCAACACTGTAGTGAAAGAATGGTTAGAATTTTACTTGGGTGAAAGATAAAGTGAAGAAAGTAGAAATTCATTGTAATTAATGTATTTATTCGATTTGGTACCTAAGTAACAGCTAGCTCAGTGGGAAGAAAATGGTTACGTTGGCCAGAGCTAGATGTAGGCCAGAAGAAAGAGTGGTAGGATGAAAGGAAGATTTGGAAAATGTTGGCAAGTACTAGATCATTGATAATGAGTACATGGTACTCGAAATGTACATCTGACATATAAAAATAAATGTGAAGGAAGGAAATTACAAAGTGTTTTAATTTAATAATGATAACTTCACAAAACTCAAATCAAACCGTGAATACTAGATATAGGTCAGAAGAAAAAGTGGAAAGAAACATGGATGGAAGAAAGTTTTAGAAAATGTGTTAACGGAAAGGTACTTAAAGACACTTGGCAGATGATGAGCACAAAAGGGTCAAAATGAAGCATACTTTCTTATAAATAATTTCAAAATATCTCTGAAAATAGCAAAAGTGTATCACCTATCTACGAAAGAACGTGGGTTTAAGAGGAAGACCATTGGTAATCAGTGAATTCCGTCCGTGACTCCTGCGTCTTAAATTATTTGTATATTTTATATGAAATGTATGTAAATCATGTATTTCATTTTGTTTGTACATATTGTAACCATGTTTGATAAAGTTTAAATAAAAATAAAGATAAAGAAATTTTGTAAGCAGGAGAAACAAAGACAATAAAGAATAAAAAGTGGAAAGAAGAAAATGATTCCACCGGAAGTATTGTGGTGAAAAATATGTATTGTATTGTATTTAGTCTTCATCTAACATGCATTTTATTAATAAATATATAATTGTACTATCAACGTAGGAAAAATATATACAAATAATTTGACTGCATGCAGAAGGGCGGAGTTCACTCTTACGGATGATCTTCCACTCGAACTCTTGGATCCCCTTCCTCACTGTTCCGTCGTAGGAGGTCCAGTTTGGAATGCTTATATTAAAGGTCACTAAAACCTATTTTTGCTCGTTTTACGAGATACATTAATTTTGTAAACTTGACATTGAATACATGATAGAAATTATGATCATTTTGCTAAAGTTCGTCTAGAAAAGACCTAAAATCTTACACTAGTCGAATGGTTGTAGTTGGTAAGAGCCTGAGATTATCCTACTATAAGGTTATCCATGATGGATTACATTTACTCTCAAAAACAATATTTCTTTTAAAATGATAAGGAAAGCAGGAATTTGCTTCTTAATGATTTTAAATGTAAAAAGTACCTACACCTGATTGGGTAAAAGATTTGAATGAATTCATTAAATAGTGTTTACACATTTCAGATAATTTACTTCAGTTATTCATACTCATCGCGTTGTATACTCAATGTTTATAAAATCCAACACATTCAAATTCAAATTACAGGAATGAAACGTACTCTACATTCATTATAAATAAATTCTCCCTTTCAGTGCCGCTTGTGTACAAAGTGAATTTAAATTTAAACTTATAGTACCGAAAAACTGCACATCACATAAACAATAGCCGTTAGATTACGGCTGCACCCTCAAAGAGAAACGCTTGTATGACATTTGAGCGTTTAATTCAGATGATTCATGCGAAAATTACAAATCGCGGCAATCGCAAATACTTTAATGTTGATGATCAACCCTTCGGTTGTAACAAAAGCGCCGGCAATTACGCGAGGGTAAACATGTGTGTGATTTCATTGAAATTTGAAACTCTACAAAATGCAGTTTTTAAGAGGGTGACCTGCGTAGAACGTATGAATCATGGCCTTAATTCCCTTAGTTTATTGCAACGCGCCATAAAAGTCCTTTTAAATTTGCGCAACGCCGGCTTTATTAATTCACGTGATATGAAAAAAAAGGGAAAAGCGAAATGTTTAGTGCCCGAATAAGGACGCGAACGTCTTTAATATTCGCGGTGGAATATTTTCGATTACTGGCTGGTATAAAAATTCAAATACGAACCAATTTGCCCGCGAATATTTTATAAGCGAGGCATGTTCTGTTATTGCGAGCGGAATACGTTTTTTGATCCTCTCGATGACGAATGGCTTGCAATCTATGTAAAACGGTCAATTTCTGTCACTGCGTGTATGAAACGACACATCCACTACATTCGATTTCTTCGCGTCAACTTGGTATATATCGCATGTCGCCGTTTTATTATTCGAAAGCAAATGAAACGCCAATCAATACGGTTTTTGTTGGCTTATTTCGTAGCGTGCGAACGGCGCCAAAGAGGGAATTGGGAAATAGTTTAATAAAAGGTGCTGGGAAAAAAACGAAGGAGGTGAAGGAGGAGATCGAAGGCAAATAACGTTGATTACGGGCGGCGGAGGAACTCATCCGCGTGATTAGCATTGCCGTAGAATGAGTAATGGCACTGTAAATTAAGAATGAGACCTGACGTCCGTTAAGTGCCTCCAACCCGAGTCCGCTGGAACAGACCTGACAAGTGACAGAATGCCGAGGTAGAGCACCATTACGGAAACTGATAAAGATTACGACGCCCGATCATTTACTATTTATACCTGTTCCTCTTAAATAACACCCCATCTAGCGAGACGAGCATACCTGAAACAGAAAGAGAAAATAATTAACCGTTATGTTTTCAATTTATTTAGATTAATTTATATTTAATTCAGTAGCGAACAGCGGACAAATTTACTAGAAATATTCCGGAGAATTGCGGACCATTTATAAATTTTCGTACTTTGAATAACTCCAGTTCGTTTAAAATCAAGTAATTTTGTAACTATTCCCGCGCTATGCATAAGAGAATGCATGAAATTTTGTTACAAAAATAAATCGTAGATTAATTCACTCATAAATCTATCCACACACACATATATATATATACAACTAAACAGTGGATAATCAAAAGTAATAAAATTAGTTGCTATAGTTATTTATTGTATAGTAGTCAAGGAAATATGTTTATAACAAGATGGAGCAAGCTATTAAAGGAAAATCAGAAGTAATAAAATTAGTTGCTATAGTTATTTATTGTATAGTAGTCAAGCAAATATGTTTATAACAAGATGGAGCAAGCAATTACTTATAAATAATAATGCTTTTTGTAGAACGACTACAAAACAAATCACTTATTGGAGTTTTATAGTGTGCGTCGACAGCTTAGGTCATTTGTGGCAAAATCACTTGTATTATCTCTTATAAAATCTTAACATTGCCTGAAAAAATTATATCAAATTTATAGCTTTTTTAAGCTTTAATAAAATAGAACGTTTGGAAATATTTAGACGACTTCATTAGTTTTAAAGAGATCACATAGATGAAAGCGCAAATAGCTGAAGTTATTTAAAAGCAATTGGTCCCACAATGATTTGTAAAAGCCCTCGCTACCTTCATTCATTCATTCATCGATTCGCCTTTACCTATTTGAAATATCCCATCAAGGACTTCTGTGGAGAGCCAATTGAGATAAATCCCAATAAATTCCTCCGTTTTTGATGTGAAGTATAAGTAATGGCGAATATGTATATTCATAGTGCATGGCCAGTTGTGCATGCGAGACACACAGACACACCGGGCGACTTTCGGAGTCTAGTTCGAATAAACTCACTCAGCCAGTCAATCGGGCAGAAAGTTTACGTCTGATTTCACTTGAATAATAGCTCAATACTCACAAGTGTTAAAGTTCGCGAATCGATTCAGTCGAATTTAAGGTCGACGCAGCCGCGAAAACGCAACGCAGCAGATAAGAAATACGAGAACTCTCCCCGATGCCTTTGTAATAGGAAGATTAGGAAAGAATTGGACCGGGCTTACTCTTCGGGCGCGGAACAGATTCTAAATAAGAAATCATTGTGACCGAACCTGGAGGGGATTATCCAATTTCAATTATGAAACTGGGACTGTGTCAGCCTTCAATACGCTAGATAAACGCACCAATAAACTTGTGCGTCGCGTGTTTAATGTCCGACACCTCGTAAACATGATCATAACACATTGTTATCAGCTGCACGGGTCGTATGTTTGATAGAGGGTTGCCTTAAATCAACTTATCTATCGATTGGCGTTTGTTCGATCTACCGAATCTATTATGGGCTAATCATAATACTCCTGCGATAATATTTTGATGATTTGATTATTCGAAATTAGTAAATCATGAATGTTTGATGGATATAATTGCGTTTTATGCTTTAGACAAGTTATTGAACTTCACCTAAGGCAAAATTTGAGTTACCCCTCTAAAATTACAAAAAATAGGGTTCTTAATTGTAACCCGCCAGTTGTATCAAATTCAGTACATGTAGCCCACGGCATTTACAACATCTGCCCAGTGCATTCACTCTTTGATATTCATTCTCGCTCCTTCTTTTTTTGTCGATAAATTCCTTCGTGTAATTAGATGCTAACCACGGTATTACGTAAGCAGTAATCAAAAGACAAATAGCGAGGCGAACAGAAGTGTTTGTGTAATTGAATTTGAATAGCCGGATGTGTAATCAATAAAGCACAATTCATCGACCAGGGCATGAATGCACGCGATTACTATGCGACGACTTTTACATTTCATCTGCTAATAGTCGTCTCATCGATCCTCCATGGAATATTCAAAAAGGCGTGCACGGCACCCATTGTCCCGTACTGGGTGGTTTAAATGAATAATTCTTAATCCGCCACTGGAGTAACTGGAGTAGCATGCACATGTGTGCCTTGACGTAATTCCTGTATAATGATTTGTCAACATTTCTACCTGGATCCCTATCAATTATTCCGCCTCAATACGGTCGCAAGTATAATACGTCTAGGTTGTTGGGGTTCTGTAATGAAACCCCTAATTTCTCGAACACGTACACTGAACTAGCATGCAATAGTAATGAACGCAGTATTCTGGCTGCAACTGTCCGTTCTAGTTAGGTACCCTCGACAAACTACCGGAAAATCAAGGCGCAGTAATTCTGGACGCTCAGGTAAACATGGAGCCGGTTTTATGTGAAGTCCCGATTTAATGATCCATTCCGTGTGTGCTCGGCTAAAAATTGAAAGTCAAGGTGAAACGGAACGGCGGACAAAGGGTAGTTTCAGAGATTACAGCGTGTTTCGATAATACACGAAAACGGCTTGATTGGCGCTCCATTGTCATATTTCCCAAGGATCAGCGCACGAAGTGTGTCCGTTCCGAGGTAATTAAATCGAACTTTCCTGTTTCCCCCCACTGGCTAGATGGGGCCCATCGATTTTTCTATTTCACGGTTCAATTAACTCGTGTGAACTTTAAAGCTTTTGTTAGTCTTGGAAAATCTTCTGGGTCACAATAATGTCCCTGCATTGTGTAAAAAGTGACCCAGCGCTGTGTGGATTTATCGGCTTTGGCTGGCCGAGGCTTGGGCACGTCGTAAAGCAAATTGGTTCCAATATCTATCTGCTGTGACCGCACTCTGGAGTTATCGCCCGCACTTTCAGGAACTGCGCTTCTGTCACGCTGCAGGAATAACATCTAATTCTTTAACGTTGCTTTCACGTAAAACGGCTCCCCCACTCTCACGTACCGACTTGCCCACGTTCTCCTCAACGACTGTCAAATTGAATTATTGAAATTGACTCGACGCACCACGCACAAACCTTCCTTCATTAATCGCAGGAATAATGATGAGTTCAGGCATAATTTAATATTAATACAAAATCAATAATTGTTCATTTCTGCTTGTTAAAATACTTGTAATTAAAATACATCATGATATCTAGAATAAAATTTCATTTAAAAAGGGACAAATTATAGCTTATTTGCGGAATTAATAAATCAACAATGAATCCAGTAGCAATCAAGGTCTATCACTTGTATGTGGAAAGATATGGACTGAGTGGAAGATGATTGAGTAGCAGTGAACTCCGTTTTCGATTCCTGCGGACAAAATTTTTGCATTGTTTTATGTATATATTTACTTAAATATGTTAGCAGGAATAACGAAGCTAATAAAGAATTGATAATAAGTCTTCTTTTTATATACCACAATACCTAAAACAGCTAAAAAATTGTTTATACAGATAAGGGTTTTAAATTAAATGGATAGCCACTTGTTCCACCAGTTAAAAGCTATTAAGGTATTTACTTTTACATCCTTTCTAGGTCTTAAAGTACAAGTTTAGACTGCTGCAAATGTAAAAAAAAAACTCTAGCCACTTGTAATTGTGGTTTCAATTGCACTTGGTATTTTCATATTTATATTACTTTTATTTTAATTTGTCTGAATTCATAAGTAGTAGCACAATATTTATGTATGCTGATGGCACGACAATACTATCTAGAAAGGAATTTGCTGCAAAATTCTAAAGCTTTTAAAGAATATTTTTACATTAAAAAAATGATTGCTCAAATATTCTAAAAATATAGAAAAAAAACTTGAACTAGTGAATAGAAGTTAAAAGAAATCTGCGACACCAAATTAGAAGAAATTCTTTGAAAATTTATAAATTTTACAGAAAATAAAATTATTTGAAAATTCTGGAAACCCTAATGAAGAAGAGGTAAATTTAGAAATCTTTAAAAATCTAAAAGAATAGGTACTAAAAAACTAGAAATATTAATATTATTAAATAAAATATTCCTCATCACAATTTCAAGAGAAAAATGCAAATTTAAATACTCCAGAAAACCTAAGGAAAATTTGTAGAGATAAATTTGAAAATACCTAGAAATATAAAAAGAAAAGGTACTAAAATCTAGAAATATAAGAAAATATCTACAATTTCTCATCACAATTTTAAGAAAAAAATGCTGGAAAACTATAAAAATTTTGTGGAGAAATTGCTGGAAAATTTTGTAACAGAAAACAGGAATTCCTAGAAAACTCTAATATGGTTTTTAAACAAAATAAAAGAGAAATCTGTTTAGAAATTTTGATTCATTTTAGAAGATATTTCTAGAAAGTTCGAAAAAAAATTGTTTAAGAATTATACAACCTTGAAAAACTATGAAAATTGCTTATAAATTCCAACAATAAACAAGATTTTCTACACAACACCAAATAAAGAAAAAAAGTAAAACAAAATCCTCGAAGAATAAAAATCCATATATATCAAATTAATTTTTTTTAAATGCTGAAATTTGCTTATACAAGAGAATATACTGAAAAATGCTAGAATTATTCGTCAAAACTTGTCAAGAGTTTTTAAAGAAAATAAAAAAAAACGTGTTTAGAAATTTTGATATATTTTAGAAGATATTTCTAGAAAATTCCAAAATAAATTATAGAACCTTCAAAGAAAAAGTGAAAACAATTTTTTGTCAAGAAGAGAAATTGCTGGAAATTTGGAAGGGAATTTAAAGATAGTACTAGAATTATTGAAAAAAGTTTTTAGAAAACCACTGCAAAAATTTGCCGAAAATCTCCCAATTGGAAAAGTAAAACAAAAAAACTTAAAAATTTGAAGTAATTTATTTGGAAATCTGTAAAAAGTAAGAAAGAAAGTGCTTCAAAATTCTGAAAATATAGGAGAAAATTTGCTAAAAAAATCTCAAGAAAAAAAACTGAAAATTCGAGGAAAAATACAATAAATTGATCGAAGAATAAAACAGAAGATATAGCAAAATACTTAAAAATGATGAATTTTGCGAGAATTATACCATTTTTCTATACATCTTCTAAAATGTATCAAAATTTCAAATTTCAACAGATTTGTTGTCTTTTCTTTAAAAAGTAAGTTTTGGCGAATAATTCTAGTATTTTTTAGCATATTATTATTCGCCAAAACTTGACAGACTTTTTAAAGAAAAGAAAAAAAAATCTGTTTAGAAATTGATATATTTTAGAAGGTATTTCTAGAAATTTTGAAAAAAAAATCTTTAAGAATTTATAGAACCTGCAAAGAAAAATTGAAAACAATTTTGGAGTCAAGAAGAGAAATGTGGAAGGGAATTTAGATAGAAATATGGAAGAGAAATTAAAGATAATACTAGAATTATTGATAAAATGTTTTAGAAAATCAATTCAAATATTTCCCGGAAATATCTTTAAAAAAATCTCTCAGTTTGGAAAAGGAAAACAAAAAAACTTTAAAAATTTAAAGTAAAAAATTTAGAAAACTGTAGAAAAATAAGGAAGAAAGTGTTTTAAAATTCTGAAAATATAGGAGAAACTAAAAAATTCCTCAAATCACAATTTA
Organism: Ontholestes murinus; assembly: GCA_963969525.1. Taxonomy (NCBI): domain Eukaryota; kingdom Metazoa; phylum Arthropoda; class Insecta; order Coleoptera; family Staphylinidae; genus Ontholestes; species Ontholestes murinus. Next base: position 16,032,160 of record OZ018394.1, on the reverse strand, counting down.
GAAAAAAAAAACTAGAAAACTGAAAATTCGAAGAAACCCTGTTTAAATTTTCCAATAATTTGAAACAAGATTTTCTATAAACCTCCAAATAAGGAAAAAATGGAAAAAAATGCTCATAAAATAAAAGATAGAAGACACAGAAAATTTTTATAAAAAATGCTGTAATTTTCGAGATTTATACCATATAAGGGAAATTGCTGAAGAGTACTCGAATTATCCGTCGAAACTTTTCAGACATTTTAAAGAACAGAAAAAAAAATCTGTTTAGAAATTTTGAAATATTTTAGAATCTTAGAAGATATTTCTTTCTAGAAATTGCGAAAAAAATAGAATTATAGAATTATAGAAGCAAATGTACTAGAAAATATAAAAATATAGGAGGAAAGTAATAGCAATAAAAATCTACAAACTACGTAGAAAATCAACACAATTCGAAGAAAGAGAAACTGAAAATCTAAAAAATTTAGAAAAGTAATTGCTAGAAAAATAAATAAGAATTTCTAGAAAATAAGGCAGGAAAGGGTGTAAAATTGTCTTTCCTATTGTTAGAAGAATACTGAAAAATACAAGACAATTTTTGCAGTTCAGGAGAGAATTTGCTGAAACATTTTAAAATTATGGAATACTAAAATACTAAAATTATCTGGACGTTCCTATTAAACTCCGACCAAAAAAATTCCAGAACCCTCGAAGAAAATGTTCTCAACTATAAAAATAAAAAAAGACAAATATTTGAACAATTCTATAAGTTTTCGCATTTAGAAAAATAAAATTATTTTGATATTCTAATCTAAAAGCTTCAGGAAAAATTTTAAGTTTTGGAACAAAAATTAAAAATAAAAATAAAAAAGACAACTTTTTGAAAAATTCCAAAAGTTTTCGCAATTAGGAAAAAAATTAGAAGCTTGAAGAAAAAATCGAAGTTTTGGAGGGATAAAGTTGTTCTTCGGTAAGTTTTCGCAATTGAGAAATTTAAATTCTTTTGAAATACTATAAGTCTTAACAAAAATTTGAAGTTTTGGAGAGATAAAGTTGAAAATTTAATTTTAAAAATCTACAAGGAAAAAATTTAAAAGATTTATAATAAATGTAGAATAAATATAAAATATTCTATATTTCTTAAACAAAAACATCACAATTTGGAGGGGGAAATGAAAGAAAGCCATACAAATTTAGAAGAGAAATTTCACCGAAATAGCAAAACTGAAAATAATATTTTTCTAATATATATCAGCAATTTGCTTTTCTTTTTGTCTTTAAGGCGTTTATAATTTTCCTGAAACTTTTTTAGTTTTCGAGAATTCTTCACTATTTTGTAGAAAATAAAAAAATTGCGGGAAAATTATAAACGAATTAAACGCAGAAAAAAAATAATTTGCTGAAATATTCTAATAAAAAATCTTCTATTTTTAGTTTTTGCAATTGCTGAAATATTCTAGGAAATAAAATTCTTGTAATTTTAGTTTTTGGAATTGTTGAAATAGTTTTGAACAAAGCGGAAATTTTTAAAAAATTTTGAAAAAATTTTTATTTTAGAAAATTAATAAAAAGCTTAGTCTAGAAAATTATAAACGTCGTAGGGGCAGAAAGAAAAGCAAATTGGTGAAATATTCAAGGAAATAAAATTTTTCTATTTTTAGTTTTTGGAAATGCTGAAATATTCTAGGAAATAAAATTCTTGTAATTTTAGTTTTTGGAATTGTTGAAAATTTTATTTTGGTATTTTGGTAAAATTTCTCTTTTAAATTTTTATGACATTCTAGCATTTCCTCCTCCAAATTGTGATGTTAGAGAAACTCTATAATCTTCAAAAGAAAACATCACAATTTTGAGGACGAAATGCTAAAAAGCCATAAAAATTTAGAAGAGAAACGTCACGAAAATCCCAAAAACTGAAAATATAAATTTTTAGAAATTATCGATAACTAAAAAAGAGTTGCTGGAAAATTATAAAGACAACTTTTGCAGAAAAAAAGAAAATTGCTGAAATATTCTACAAATATGGAAAGAAAATGCTAAAAAAAAATACTGGAATTACTAAAACAGAATTTTTAGAAAAATGAGAAGATAAAACAACATTTGCAGTTTAAAAGAGAATTTGCTGGAAAATTCAAAAAATATGTAAAGGAAATAAAATATTTGAATTATTGAGGAAAAGTATTTGCATGTTTTAAAGTATTTATGAATTATTTGTATATTTTCTTGCAATTTGGAAGATAAATTAGAATTTCTCAAAGAAAGTCATCACAATTTAGAAGGAAATGCTGGAAAACTATGACAAAGTAGTAAAGAAACTGCTGAAACTTTTCAATAATCTAAAATAAGAATTTCTAGAATATGCTAATAAGGACAAGACAGGCAAAGAGAAAACAAATCAGAGCAAAATTCTCTACAACAAAGTTTGCTGTTTGAAGAAAGAATTGCTCTAATATTCTAAAAATGTAGAAAAAAAAAACTTGAATTCATGAAAAGAAGACGAGTAATTGCTATTAGAAAACATCTATTAAATCAAAGAAGGATATCTAGAAAATCCTGTTGAATTAAAGTGGTGCAGAAATTCTCAAAGAATAGAAAAGAAAATCTGTGAAAATTTAAGACACTTTTTGCAGCCAAGAAGAGAAATTGCTGGAAGGGGAATTAAAGAAAATACTTGAATTATTGAGAAAAAGTTTTTCGAAAATTGCAATTTGGAAGATAAACTAGAATTTCTTAAAGAAATTAATCAGAATTTTGAGGGAAATTCTGGAAAATTATAATAATTTGTAAATTAAGGACTTGTTTCGTTTCAAAATTAATATATCAGTTTCCTGATACATGTTTTGACAATTGTTTGTCTACTACTGAATCGTCAAGATGCATAGAATTTACAGGAAAAAGGGGATAATTTTGCTCCAAACTTTCCTGACTTCACTTCCTACATGTACTGATGAGACATGAGGAGATCGAAACCGGTTAGTGGTTGTGGTTATTGACAGAAAGCAATAATGCAATATCAGATTTTTTTCAAGAATAAAGTCTTATATTAAGTAGCAATTTATAGCATTTGACATAATAATTTTAAGCTTATCATAGGTATTGCTTAAAAGAATTAACCTTCTAAAACTATATTTTAATACTGTGTTAACTAATTTATTGGTAAACATTACTCAAAAATCAAAGCTAAACAAACATGTATCAAAATAGCGAAGCTCATTTCCGCAATTTGTTTACAGGCGCATCGATTTAATTGGAATGGAAGCGCTGCTGCACCGGATGAATCATTTCGAAACGCAAAAGTACCCGCCGTGGCGCGTACTTGTGTTTGGAATTTAATTTTAAGTGTTAATTAGTGTTTGTATAATGCCGAAACACTGGCAGATTAATTACAAACAGGACCTGGTTTGCGTCGTAATCACATTCCGTGAAAACTGAGGGTCGGTTTTGAGGGCTTAGGCACGTGAGAATTTGTAGCTGCTCGTACTTTCCAAAGTTTCATTCTTGAGACGCCGTGAGGGGGAGGGGTCCGCTTTATTGATAGTTCGAGGGCATTTGCGCTCGGGGTTTCGCCCGAAACGGCTTAGGTGCTTTTAAAGCGATACATGCAGTTAAATAAAAGCGTCCGCGTTTAATAATTCAATTAGGAGATGATGATAGTGCCACAGGGGATGATGATTTTTTTGCATGTTCTTGATGGAAAATAAATAAAGAATTTAGAAAGATATAAGATATAAGTCCGTTATACGAACAAAGTTTAAAAGTGTTTTAATTGTGAAGATACTTAAATTTTGAAGATATTTGGTTGATATGTTGTTTCCTAGCATGCTTTACTTTTATTTTTATCGTAAGAAAGTCTGATGCCTTATATATACTATTAAAGGCTTTGAATCAGTTACAATGCTTTCAGTAGTATTGTTGAAGCATCTAAGAATCTCTGCATATTGTAATGATATTTATACTAAATTAAAGAAATATCTTATTTGGGAAAGGTAGATTTTAAAATAAATGAAATATTTAATCTTCTTGTAGAAATTCAAAGGTAGAATATAAAAGTAAAATATCTCATCTTAAAAGTTAGGAAGGCGATACCCGTTAATATGTCTTTATCTTCCATGGAAGAGCGCACATCATAAAAAAGTATAATATATTGATAATGGATGAAGTATTTCCCTCCCTTCTTACTCGCCCAGTTACACAAAGCACTTAATATCTGAAATATTAAAAGACCGCAGGCATAAGTACGCCTCCAAATCCTTAAAGTGCAACCGGCGAAATTTAATAGTTCATTTTTTAATTGGATATTACACAGTGCACCCTCGGCGAGGACATGCGTTTCGTCATATGAGCCGGCTCCATTTAGAGTCCATTAGGAAGATTCTGAAAATATTAGGGATTTCGTGGGGTGGGTTTTTAAGGGAGGTAAATGGAATCCTGATAGAGTGGGGCTGTGACTCGTGACATTCGGTGAGGGGCACGGATTGCGAGAACGAACATTGCATACAACACGAACTTAAGATGACATCTCCCTATCTAAGGAGCGGCACAATGTCTCGTGCCTATACATTATTTTAACGAATTCCGAGCTTATTCTGCGCGACGTAGATTGAAAGGCGTCTGAGATCATTTACGAAATGAAAAGGGACCGAACGCCGTTAGTTTGAATAAACTTAAAAGATCACCCCGTGTACACATCGGGAAACTTACCCTCTGATAGATATATTATGGAAATTAAGGCGTTACTCACTATTAAAAAGGAGGTATTTGCGCGGTGGGCCCTGTCTATTTCGGTAATTTAATTGGCAATCGCCGAGGGAAATGAAGTGCACTTTATGTGCAGTGTTGAATAAAAGGTTTCATTGTAGGCTCGTTTGAATAATAAGAAGTTTCAAGATGTTTTCTCCATTGATAGCGTTTCTATGTAATTATCATCATCGACCTTTGATAGATCAAAACAGTTCAAACAGTATTCATCTCCTAGTAGGATATCATAGATTGGTAGTAGTGTTCATTAATCTAATTTTGAATAATACAAACAACTCTAGTTTTCAACAATTGCCAACAATTATCAAAACTATATTGAAGATCCAGAAATAGTTCTTGTAGTCTGTACATAAATCTAAATTATAGATTCAAATATTGTTTTTGCAGTTTTGCCATAAATTAAAGTTGCATGTTCAATTTTGTTTGTAAATTTTATGTCAAATTATATTAAAGATCCTAAAAAGGCTGATATTTTTTTGAAACTCTATGGTAACACTGATAAGGTGTAAGGTTTAAATTTTTTTATTGTTCTACGACAATGTTTCACCACACAGTGGCTTCGTCAGGTAGATGGAAATTGAAAGCTTTGTCAGTGTTTTTCTATGTGATTCTAAAATAGTTCTTGCAGCTTGTACGTAAATCTAAGTTGTAGATCCAAGGATTGTTCCTGCAGTTTTACCATAAACTATGCTGAATAACCGAAACATGATTCTATAAATTCTGTGTAAAACTATAGACTCAGAAATAGTTCTGTGTGGTGGGTGGCCACTATTACACCCTCCAACCTTTAAAACTTACGAGAGGGTTTTTTTGGATATACGCTAAAACAGTTGCTATAAATACTCAAACATCAGCAATAACTACGTTGTAGTTTCCAGCAAACTTAACCAGTGACAGTGATTAAAATGCAAATGTTTATGTAGGGTGGGTGGGTGGCCACTATTACACCCTCCAACCTTTAAAACATACGAGAGGGTTTTATTGAATGTACGTTTCATTCTAGGAACATGTTTAATTTGTTTATTTCATAAAATGAAGCTAGAATATGTATTTATTTTCCTGAGAATTCGTGCTTTATATTATAATTATACATATACAATGAAACTTAAAGCTAAAACAGTTATTATCAGCATTCAAACAACAATTATAATTACGTTGTAGTTTCCAGCAAACTAATCCTGTGAAAGTGATAAAAATACAAATGTTTATGTATGGTGGGTGGGTGGCCACTATTACACCCTCCAACCTTCAAAACATATGAGAGGGTTTTATTGAATGTACATTAAATTTTAAAATAATGTTTAATTTATTTATTTAATAATTGAAGCCAGTATATATTTATTTTTCCGAAAATTTCTTGTTTTATGTTATAATAATTGGAGAGTGGGATAGTGGCCACCCACCCACCCTACATATGCAATAAAACTAAAAGCTAAAATAGTTATTATTAATATTCAAGCATCAATAATAACTATGTTGTAGTTTCTAGAAAACTAATCCAATGACAGTGTTAAATACAAATGTATATGTAGGGTGGGTGGGTGGCCACTATTACACCCTCCAAGCTTTAAAACATACGAGAGGGTTTTATTGAACAGTTAATTCTAAGAACATGTTAAATTAATTTATTTAATGAATTGAAACTAGAATATATTTATTTTTCTAAGAATTCGCGTTTTATGTTATAATAATTGCAAGGTGGGATAGTGGCCACCCACCCACCCTACATATACACTGAAACTTAAAGCTAAAACAGTTATTGTAAATAATCAAATATCAATAATAACTAGGTTGTAGTTTCCAGCAAACTAAAACAGTGATAGTGATAAAAATTCAAATGTATATGTAGGGTGGGTGGGTGGCCACTATTACACCCTCCAACCTTTAAAACATACGAGAGGGTGTTCTTGAATGTACATTTAATTCAGTTCCAGTTTTTAAAACCTTACGTTAAAAGTTTCATCTCAATCATTAGTTCTTGAGATACTGCGCCTACCGACAGACACAAGTTTGTTTTTTTCAGAAATTAGTGGAATTTTTCAAAAAAATTTCACTAAAACAATAAAAAGATCAACTGCAAATGAAATTGTGAACTAGACAAATTGATTATATTATTATTTTTTTTGTAGTATTTAATTAATTAAACTGCAAAACCCTCGCGTATATTTTACTGATTGGAGGGTGTGTCTGAGGCCATCCACCCACCCTACATATATATATTTATTTTAGATATAACACTGCTGATGATTTTTGCTAATTTAATTAACGCTTTCACTGTTTGTCTACCTGGAAACTAAACGCTGATCAGTGGGTGAGGTTAATATGTATATGTAGGGTGGGTGGGTGGCGTCTATCTCACACTCCAATTCCAAAACTGACGCGAGAATAAGCAAAATAAAAAATTAATACTATCAGTTTGATAATTTTGTATCCCAATAATTTACAAATGAAGTAATTCATCTGACAAATTCCTTATTGATTTTTTTAGTTAATTGATTAAACAATAAATCCCTCTCATATATTTTATTGATTGGAGGGTGTGTCTGAACCCACCCACCCATTAATTTAAGGTACAACACTGCTGACGATTTTTACTAGTATAAATCAAAGCTTTCACTGCTTTCACTGGAAACTAAACGCTGATCAGTGGGTAATGTTAATATGCATTTGTAGGGTGGGTGGGTGGCCACTATCCCACCCTCCAATTTCAAAACTTACGCAAGAAGAAGTGAATTAGGAATTTAATTAAATAAGTTTACTAATTCTGTATCTTTTTCGTATTTTACCTAAAAATTATTAATTGGAGGGTGGGTTAGAGTCCACCCACGTACCTTAAATATTTTCATTTGGCCTTTAAGCCATCGTTTTTTAGTATCACCTAGTAACAAACTCTATTTCTGTTTATGCTGTTAGCAAATATAAGCACTTTTTTTACTTGACGTATGGTGGAAATGGAATAGTGTATGTAAGATGTTTGGGTAGCTTTTTTCATTTTACTCGACGATTTACAAAACAAAAACATTACTAATGAAATTAAGCATCTGAGAAAATTTTTATTGAAATTTTTGGTAGTTATTAATTAAATAATTTGAAAAACCCTCGCAGTTGATTAATGATTGGAGGATGTGTCTGAGGCCACCCACCCACCCTACATATAAGTATTAATTTTAAGTATAACTCTGTTGATGATTTTCGTTGAGTTAATTAACGCTTATATTGTTCGTTTCCCTGGAAACTAAAAGCTGATCAGTGGGTGAGATTAATATGCTTATGTAGGGTGGGTGGGTGACCACTATCCCACCCTCTAAATTCCAAAACATACGCCAGAAGAAGTCAATTAGGAATTTAATTTAATAAGTTTCCTAATTCTGTATCTTTTTCGAGTTTTACTAAAAATATTATTAATTGGAAGGTGGGTTAAAGTCCACCCACGTACCTTAAATATATACATTTGGCCTTTAAGCCATCGTTTTTTAGTATTATCTAGTAACAAACTATATTTCTGTTTATGCTGTTAGCAAATATAAGCACTGGTTTTGCTTGAATAAAATGGTATGTGTAGGGTAGAACCAATACATTTTACTCGACCATTTACAAAACAAAAACATTACTAAGGAAATTATGCATCTGACAAAATTTTTATCGCATTTTTTGGTAGTTGTTTAATTAAATAAACTGCAAAACCCTCGGGAGTAATTAATGATTGAAGGGTGTGTCTGAGGCCACCCACCCACCCTACATATATATTTTATTATAGGTATAACACTGCTGATGATTTTTGCTAATTTAATCAACGCTTAATTTGATAGATGAATTAAAACACTTGGCATGATTTCACTTGTTGTTTATTATTCTCCGACTAGTTTCGACTATAAGTCATTCTCAAGGAGATATGTACATATCTCCTTGAGAATGATACCAAGTGTTTTAATTCATCTATCAAATTAATTCAAAAATGATTCACCACGGGTTAAGTGAGAAATTAATTAATCATTAATCAACGCTTTCACTGTTTGTTTCCCTGAAAACTAAAGGTTGATCAGTGGGTGAGGTTAATATGCAAATGTAGGGTGGGCGGGTGGCCATTATCCCACCCTCCAATTTCAAAACTTGCGCCAGAAGAAGTAAACTAGGAATGTAATTTAATAAGTTTCATAAATAAAATCTACACCAATTAAATATTGATTAATGGTTGAGGCGTTAACTTCGTGATACATCTTGGAAAATTTAACAAAAACGTTTACTTTGTTGATAACATACTTGACTCGAGTTTTGATCATCATCAGTTAATGATCGAAACTCGAATTTTTGTTTAATTTTTCAATAAAATATATTTGTTTTAATAACTAATCGATCAATAAAAAGTAAAGGAGACGCCACGCGAACGCATCAGCAGGAATTAAATTCTACAAAAAGAAAGAACGTTTCATAGTGCTTCCGAAGCACCGGTAATTCTCAATAAGGTCGATATTTTAAAAATTGCCGAGAACAATAGAGAAGAGCACTTTGCGTCGCAGGTGAACTAAAATCAGCAAACAGTATCTCCTGCATCTACGACAATACGCGAAATTTTATCCATCTAGGTCAAGTGAGACTATATGAAAATTTATGCAGCTGAAAATAAAGAATCCGTATCAGTAAAAATGCATTCCATAACTAATTCTCAATAGAAGTGAAGTAGCATATGAAGTTTTGCGTTAGAAATTCACAATCAGAATTAATACAGGGTATATTTATTCCATATCAAATACTATACAGGATTACAAATGATCGGAAAGGTTTTTCTGGTGAAGTAGTGATTAAACACACGAATAAGGGGAGAAAACATGTCTTAATACAGTAAAATAAAAACTAATAAAATAGAACATAAAGAGGTGACGATTTTCATCAGAGTAGCCGTTCGAAAACCAGCAAACACTTTGTCAGCAGGAGAAATGTAGCTTTACACCTAGCGCAACGGCAACAACCACGTCTGCACACCCACCGTCATTAACTACATCAAATCATGAATTGCTATGTGATTTCTCATCGTCTAGGTGCAAATATAAATTTATTTCAAACGAGAAATAGACATATTATATGTATTTAACTCCATTTACCTACTTAGTAAAGGTTAATATTAGTACAGTATTTATCGCCAACCGTTCATCCAGTATTTACCCATTAATCGAAGTACATACATGATATCCATTGTTTAGAGATCCCTTCATTGTAGGCTATAGGGCTAATGACCTAAGCCATCGAAACGCTCTGTAAACCTCCAAAAACTTTTTCATATAATAAACCCTTTATGAATACTACTACATTACATTCTATGTATTCGTGAAAATCTGTTATAATTAGATTTTTGAAAATTTTTATCTGTGAAGAGGTATTCGTTACATAATTTAAATTTCGAGTGCAAGGCGTTAAAATATTTAAAACAGGAATCCGTTCGAAAAATTCTAATCCAATAAAATAAAATGCGACGATGTATGAAATGCCGGATATGCGAGCACGGGAGGGCTTAGGGGCGGCGTGAAAAAAAAAATACACATATAAAAAAAAAATATCGGCTCGCAGGGCACAAATTGTACACCTATACGCACGTTCGGATCGTGGAACCGTCGAACCGCATAACAAAATCAAAAGAGCACGGACGTAGCGCCGTAGCAGGAATTCAATTTACAGACGGGACACGGGTCAGAACGTTTGTGCGACACTATTTTGACGTTGAATTTGAAAAATGATGTCCTTTCTTGAAATTTTCCTTTTCCATTAAAGCACGGCTTCGCAGGAGCGAGTACAAGGGACGTACACACGGTTCATTAGCAGGGCGTACATTATATCTTAATACTTCGCGAATGCAGTTAAGTAGTGGAATACATTAAACTTGGCGAAAAGTTTACGATGGAATTAAAATCTATCTAACTTTTTTAATTACACAAAGGAGCGCGCGAGGGCTTTTATCTAGAAAATTTATGGTTAACGCCGTTTTTTTTTTCCTCCGACCGAATCAAACGGGTAAACTCAACACACCCCGAACCGGAAGCGAACGGAGGAGGTCATATAGAATAAGAACTGATTGATATGCTCAATCGACTCGGAAGGTATTAGCATATTATTGAAGACCGCAGATGCAGACTCGCAAATATATTGAGTACTCCGGCGTCGACCTCAGCTTAAAGGCCAATTTTGTTTGGAAACCCCGCGATATATAAAGGCCCCTTGATTGAATTCGCTGGTACTGGCGGAGTGATAAATTTTCTGCGACATTCGTTCATTACTTTATCCCGTCAAGTTTTACTAGTGTATACTATGTTTACATTCACGGTAAATAAAGACTTAAATTTATACATCAAATCGAACGTCTGTTTAGCGCTGATGATAAATTTCACGAGGCGTTTTCTTAAATTATTAACTCTCATTGATCAAATGAGATATTTCTCTTATACAACCTCTAGCAATAAAGTTCGGTGAATTGTCGTATAATACTAACGTAAATGAAATATTAACGAAAGTTACTTTACTGTCCTTCGAAATAGTCACTTCCCATAACTATGCACCACTGAGATCCACTATACACGTCCTAGAAAATTTTCAAGAAATCTTCTTTTGGAATGGAGTTCAAAACCCTCGTCGCATTTCGTTGGTTGTCAGGAATATCATCAAATCGCTGTCTCAATTGAAAGAATTGTTCATGTTTGTAAAGAAAGTTCGAAAAGAAACAAAAAGGTCTTCAAATAAGCACTCAATTCCGGTGAACTAAATACATCCAAAGGTTTTTTCAAATCTTCCAAATATCAGAGTTTGAGGTCAAAATATTTTGCTATATTTTACTAACATAAAGAGAGAAACTTGTTTTTTTTCTAAAATTTGTTCAAATGGTATCTTGCGACCACAAAAAAAATATTTCTGTAGAGAAAAAATTCCCACAATTTTCACAATCATAAGAATAAATACTTTAGCCCATAGAAATAGTAAAGAATACTGAACATTTGAGTTGCAGAAAGCTAATACCTACTTGCTCAACTGCCGTAGATAAGAGAACATCAACAAAAATTCAATTTAATTTCAATTTAATGATGAAAAATTAATTCCATTTGAATACCTTAACGTGGATTTTAGGAAAAAGAAAATTATCGGTTAAGGGTACACAACAGTCGAACCAAAGATAGAGAATGTAAAGCATCATTGATCGCAGTCTACAATCAAATGGAAGCCAACTGAGAAAAACTTAAAGATGTGGCCATTTATGGCTTTAAAATGTCAATAAGAAATACCTATAAATTTTGGGAATAACATTTGTTGTCCAAAAAAGTTTTACTATATTTTATTCACTTTTAGAATAGAGACATCATCAAGGTCACACCTAGTACCTAGACGTTTCCCTAATTGAGTAAATAAACCGTTGACAATTTGGGAACAAAAAGAATGTAAATATTGTATTATTGTTATCCTGTCAACACATATCATAAAAACATGTCTATTTTAAGACTAAAATACGCTTTATTTAAGCATTGAAAATGTTGTTGTTCATCATCATCAACAACATTTTCAAAAAATTCACTATAATAAAAAACGTAAAGTAAATCTCTATTTAGAGAAAGAAAAAATATTCATATTGGGAGAAGTAATAGCCTTGTTATGTTCCATTTGTTTATTATCAGGTAACTGACACGTGTTTTGGTCCTTACGGATCCTTCTCAAAGTTAAAACTGGAGAGGTAATCACTTGTTATGTTCCATAAGAATGATCCGTAAGGACCGAAACACGTGTCAGTTACCTGATAATAAACAAATGGAACCTAACAAGTGTATTACTTCTCCCAATATAAAAATTTGGTTCCATCAAGAATGTAGCAAGACAAGTATCGAGTTTATAAAAAAATCTTATTCAGTTTCAGTCGCTCGTGTAGAGTATGGGAAAACGTAGTAACAAGTGAAACCAAAGAAGAAACAAAAGAAAAAGGATGATGATAATGAAAATAAAAACAACAAAATAGAGAAAAAAGATAAAATAACTAAATATTTACCTGAAGACGAAGCTAAATATTTTGATTGGGTATTAGATCTTAGAAATTTTTTATTTTATCCATTATACTAACAAAAATTTTGATTGCATTTAGAAAGGCTTGAATTGACAAAATATGTGTTCTTCCATTGTCACCTTCTATTCTTCTGGTAATATTATGGCCTATTTGCCCTAAAATGGGATTATTATTTGACACTATGTGTCACACCAGATATTTAAGTTGGTGACTTGATCAAAACTGTTCTTCATCACATCTTCTGCATCGGATATTTCGAATGGTAGAAATATTCTGCTTCGAATATTTCTACCATTCACCGAATAAAGCAAAAGAGAAATAGAAGGGAAATGACGTATGGGAATGATAGTAATAAGAAAAGTGATAAATACATACAAGTAAAAGCATATTGAAAGTTTGAGTGGAATATCCTTCGAAATAATGAACTCAATCCTCCCATCGGCTAAAATTTAGGATATTTTCATTTTGTAATATATTTTTTGTGATATTTTGGTAGATACGAGTGCAAAGATATAATAAATAAGCAACAAATTCGGAGCTATTTCCAACTGTTCGAGTCACATTAGATCAGTTTAATTCAATGTTACTACGCAATTATTAAACACCAGTTTTCTGTTAAGGTGGCATCTATTGCCAAAACAGAGCTCTAATTTCTTTAGTTTAACTTTTACTTTAAAGCTTAGGAAAATAAAAATAGCAAATAAATCAAAAAACGAATTGAGTATACAGTAAATGACATATCATCAAAAGTTTTTCAATTCTTCCGTATTTTAGGTAAACTTTTATTTGGAAAATTTTAACAGCGTCCAGAAACCTTCAGAATAAGATCATTTTACAAGATCCCTGAACGAATAATCCATTAAATTTATAGATTCGAAAAAAAAAACAAATATCGCAATCCTTCGCCACATTTAGGAAACGTAAAAACTCCTAATAATACAATTGAAAAAGAAAAGGTATTCAATTTTCTTAAAAAAAAACCTTCATCAAAAGTAGTAAAGAATTGATTCAAAATCATTCCTTTATAGGTTTTTTTTTGAAGTAGAAGCTAAAAAAATCGTGTTTTATTAATTATTAAACAAAAACACGTCTGTTTAAGATTTTTGCTTTATTTTGTAGAACTACTGCTTCAGTTCTTTCACCTCACAGTCTGATTAAGCCAATGTGTGGCGAAACAATTGCAGCAGTGCATCTACAAAATAAAGTAAAACTTTAAACAGTCCTGTTTTGGTTTATTAATTACATAATGGAGTTTGGCCAAGATTCAGAGTCATCAATCCAATATATGACTATTAATTCTTCTTAAAAATTGTCGATTTTGAAATTTCTTATAGGTTCTTGATTTGATGTCTTCTGAATATCATTTTACTTAATCTAAAAAATGACATTTATTGCATAATTTTGAGAATAATAATAAAATGATGGCTGTAAGACCATCGGTCGATAGCCGTTGAGCAGAAAAATTGAACCAATGTCTTGTACTTATTTTATCCATTACATGTATTTAATTTTTTTTTTCTGGAAATAAAGATGTTTAGTAGTAGTAGTAATAAAAAGATAAGAAGTTCTAGTATAATGTTTATAATTCACTATTTTCAGAAAACTGTTCTTATTTTAAGTTTCTAAATATCATTACACCTAATCTGAGGAATGATAATCATTGCATTAATGTTGAAAATAACAACAACATGATAAAACACTCTTTCTGTAATATTTTGAACTCTCGTGCAATCAACTGTTTTTAATTAACTTAGATAGTACACAATCAAAAGTAAAAAACGCGAACTTCGAAAATAATAGAAAAAATACTTCTTGAATTGAATATAGTAAGATAAGTGTAAGAGAAAGGTTAAATCTTACAAGAAAAACAAAAATCGAAATCAAAAAATTCTGAATCTGAAGAAAACGAAGAGAAAAGTACTAATACATCGAAAATATGAAAGCGTTCCAAAGTCTTCCAATATTACATTTACAACAAAAAAAATTGCCAAATGGTTAGTTACTCCAAAATTTGATATCTTCCAAATATTTTTGAAATCTCCGCTATTAATTTTATACCTTCTATATATCTGTGAAATCTGATAAACAGAGAAATTTTGATATCTCTTCGAGGCAACTGTTCTCAATCTGATGCCTTCTAAATCAAACTAAAAAAGGCTATCACATATTTTCTAAATATTCAAACGTTTTGGTGTGAGGTTTTGAAAGGCAACAGCTCCTAATTGTATGTCTTCAAAATACTTTTCTACCCAGTCTAAAAAATACTTATCACTCAGATGAGTGATACTCCTCTTAATTTGACTTCTTTGGTTTTTAAATTTTCTTGACATTCTAGATACATTAGATATAACCTGTGAAGACAATTAGTGCAGAAATAACTGTGTTCCACATTTTGATATCAGACTCGAAAAGTTTACAGAGTTAATGATTCTTTAGAAGAATCAAGGCATCAACAGTAACTTTCAAGTGAAGGATGTAATTAGAATAGAATGATAATCTGAAGTATTTAGATCATTTATTCATTTATTATCTACTTATGTGATTGTAAAAGACATGTTTCATAATAATACATCTATTATTTAGGAGAATGGTTTTAAGGATTGACGGAGATGCCTGTGAAATTTAAGAATTCAGGGGGCTAAATGTTGAAAGGAATGCGCCGGTAACATGTGAAGATGGAAAACATAATTCCTTCGAATTCTCGGATTTGATGTGGCTATGTCTCTGAATTAATGTATTGACCTGTAATCTAGATATATATTGAAAATTATAATACAGATTCCAATGGTTATTCTAAACCATTCTAAACAGTTGTGGGGGATCGCAAGCGATGAGGAGGAGAAGTACTTTGAGGACGAAGAAGAATAAAGGCCCGGTGATGAAGAGGAGGAGAAGGGGACACCAGGAGAAGAGTGTACACAATGGAAGAGTCTTACGACGATAGTTGTTTTTATGAAACTTTTATGAACATCTGAGCCTCTGATACAAATTTATAATGCATGGGATTCTTCTTAAAGGTTGGGAGAAGTTATGTTTCATTTGTTGAATGTATTACTTCTCACAATATGAAAATTTAGTTCCATCAAGAATGTAGCAGAACAAGTATCGAATTTATATTTTAGGCATTGCAAAACATTTTTATCTTCTTATCTTCCATTTATAGGTTGTAAAGGTGGCTGACATGTGATGTTATAAGAAAACCTACTTGACTATGGGTTAGCCTCAAACATAAGCATGACTTTTTAGTAGTAACCAAGAAATTAAATTAAAGTCTTCTTGGTGCTGCTTTAAATTAAGTCTACAACTAGATGCTAATAATATACAAGTTTGCTTTGAAATGTTAATTTAAAGATTAAATGCTTTTGAAGGAAAGATTCAAAATATTTGATAGAATCAAAAGTTTTGGAAGGTTCTATTTGGTTGTAATCAAGTAGGAGAGAACATTGGTGATTAGGTCTACAACTAGATGCTGATAATATACAAGAAGAAGTTGGCTTTGAAGTGTTAATTTAACGATTAAATGCTTTTGATGGGAAGATTAAAAAATTTGATAGAATCAAAAGGTTTGAATGGTTTTATTTAGTTGTAACCAAGTAGGAGAGAACATTGGTGATTAGGTATACAACTATATCCTGTTAATATAAAAGAAGGTTTAACGATTAAATGCTTTTGAAGGGAAGATTAAAGATATTTGACAAGTGGTTTAAATGTGAAAGTTTTCTTTTATAGTAAGACAAGCAAAAAAAATAATTTTAGAAATTAATTAATTAATTTATAACTTATGTGATTGCGAAGGCCACTGGTGACGCATTTTGCTTGATAAGCTTGATGTCACTGACGGGACAGGTGGGCAGGATCTCTTTCTTAGGCTTCACGACGGACACATTGTCGGGAAGGGGACGCTTAGGTCCAATCTTGCCATTGGGGTTCCACGGCAAATCTTGACCTTGATGCCTAAGACTCCCTCCTCGGGATTACGTGGCACGTGGTTGTGTTCACGTAATTATAGCATGGGTCCCCGAGTGGATCATACGACCGTTGACAAACTTCATAAACTTGGCACGCTACCTAACACGATGACTTCCATGATGAACTTGAGCACACCGTAACAGGCACGATGCACGAGCAGACCACCAATCAGCTTGTACCTAAGAGATTCGGCTTGGGCGATGGCGCAAAGACAACGGGTACAACCCAACACTCTGCTCAGGAAGTTGAACCTCTTTTGGACTACATAGATCAGCTCGCGGTTGCGGCGTTCTTTCTCACCCAGCACATTCTGATGATGATCTTGGTACGGGTGGGGGTGACACTCACCTCTACACTTGTCTAACCATCCTCGGCAAGTTCATGGGTCAGGAACTCGTAAAGTTCGGCTTTGAAGACACTGTCTCCAACAAACTTGCGCTTTTTTGAAATCGTCTGGGTTGCCATACGAATAAAAATAAAATACATTTCAATTGTCAATGTCAAAATGACAACATTTTATTATATCACACAATAAGGTGAAAATAAGTATGTAACTACTCTAAATATATGTATCTGTAGCTGGTGTTGTATAAACAGCGGAAGAGAGGATTTGGGTTTGAGTGGAAGAACACCTACAAGCGTGAACTCCGCCCGTCAGCATGGTGTTAAAATTATTTGTATGCTTTTTTCCATCAATTTTCTAAATATCTATATTGTAACCATGTTTTGATAAAGCTTAAATAAAGATAGCTGAAGTGTACTTCTATATGTCGAATATATTCAGAGTAGACCGAACGGATCAATAGACGTACACAAGCACTTGAATTTTTTTTTAGAAAATCTAAAAATCTGATATGAAAAGAGGAATAACAAACGTATTATTTTATTGCAATAAAAAAGTTGCTTAGAAATTTATAGAATTTCAATTTTTCTGGATAATGTTAATAATGCTGGCAATTAAATTAACTTATATGGAGATACTACAGGAAATATAAACCAAATTTTCACTAACTGTCATTTGATTGAGCAGTGAGCAATAATTTATGTATGTATGTTTTAATAACACGCTTTTAGAGTATAAGAAATTTATAAGAACAACATTTATATAATAAAAATCTCTATTGGGATAACGTAGTGATGTTGAATTGATGAAGCGGATAAACGATGACACTCCACACTCTAGGTGGAACTTCTCACAGTGGCTTGATGAAGTGTGGTAAAATATGTTGCAGTGATCAACAATTTATTTATTTTAATATAGGGACGTACTTTAGATTATCGCCACTGTGGTAAAGCTACTTTCAAAAAAAGACTATAACATTTGCATAAAATGTATGACAAAATCTACAAAACATTTAAATAGTTAAGAATATGGAATTGCAATGACAAACACGAATTTGTTTAAAGGCTGGTTCTACGGAGTCGAGTTGATACAAATTTTTGATAGTGTTGGTGCGGATAGTTTCGCGAAGAATATTTTTGTTCACTGTCATATATCTAAAATTTGTTCATTGTAAGAGTTCGGCATAATTCTTCAAATTTGCAAGTCTTAATAGTTCTGAGGAGAACTTGGTCGAGATAGGTTCATTTCAGAACCATTAAAACTTGCAAATTCGAAGAATTACGCCGAACTCTCAAAATGAACAATTTTTTGATAAATATATAGAACAAATAACAATTTAAACCCAGATAAAATAACGGAAAGCTAGGATCGAATTTCAGATTATATAGAGTTCTAAGTCTATATCAAAACCAGTAGAAAACTTTGGTATCCTTGCAGGACTTTAATTATCCTAAAAGTACAACTTTGAATCTAATTTTGGAGCAACAAAAGTACGATGAAATGTCTTTAGTGAACAACTGTCAATTCTTATATAATTTCTTTACTTTCCCTATAGAGAATATATACCCAAAATTGAGCAAATTGTTAAGAATAGCCTTTTTGCATTAACCTCACTGTTTTTGTGAGAAATGTAAGTATTATGAACGTTTTTTCATGTTTCTTTACATTTTACAACTTTTAATTAAAACCCTCGTTTCTGTTTTACTGATTGGAGCCTTTTTGCGTAAACCTCATAGTTTTCGAGAAACTATAGGGAAAGTACTATGATGTCCACATCACCATTTTTTTCATGTTTTTTTCAAGATTTACAATAATGTAGGAATTGTTGCTGATAAATATTTTTGAACAAACAATCAGAATTGTTGAGTATTGCCTAAATGATTGGGAATCTGCTTGAAGAAATGTTGTTAATAAAAAAAAAATCTTAATTTATAGAACGTAAATTGTATTTTATAATTAGTTTACGGTTTTGATGTGGTTATAATCTTTCCCAAGGAAGATAAGGTATTAATTAAATTAAGCACAGTTGAACATATTTTCCGGTGTAATCTTTATTAAGGCCCGCCAAAGCGCGCATAGTAACGATTCTTCATTATACGCAATCAGAATTATACTTTGAATCTTTACGACGTAATAATGTCTTTGTCGTGTCTTTATTTAAGTCTCATCATAAATTTTTATCGTCGTGAAACTGTAAACACGGCACAGCCCCGTAGCAGCAACAATAAAATCATCGATATATAGTTAAGTTTTACTGCGGGCGTAAATAACAGGTATGGACATTTAATTAAATCGCGTCCATATAAATTTTAATATCTTCATTAATTGCTCCCCGTAAATCCATAATTTACTTTTTAACCTTGGTCCCAATATGCAAAAGCCCGATCAATCAACCGTTTTAAATACAAAGTGTGTACGCCATTATAAATTCGGTGCCTGTTTAGAGCTACATATTTAAAATCTGTCGCATCTGTCTACGTAATTATAACTCCCATGACAATGCCAGATGCGCTTTCATATAACTATTACAAAATATATTAACCACGGCACTCGAAACGCGCTTTTGTCATGTAAATTTATTTATTGACTTATAATCGAAACTTTTGACGCACAGGGATGAATATTTGGGTTAATTAAATATTGAGTTTTTCGGTTTTCGGTGATTTAGAGTGGGGTCGGTGTGAAAATTTTTAAGAAATTTAATAGCGTTAGCACGAGGGGAGCCTGATGATAAAATAAAATTATAGATAACTAATGTAAAAGCTTTCTCTAAAAGCGACATTGATTAGATAGTAATAAAGTTAGTCCCCTGTATAACGTTATCGAATTGAACACGGGTCTGCACACGTATATATCTGGGCTGACTATCGACAAGTGATCTGCACATGTCAATAACAACAGAGCCGTCAAAGCTACCAATAATTCACATTTGAATGGCCATCAGCTGCAGGGTATCTACGGGGGGGCTCAATCGGATTTAAACTCGATTTTACAAATTATCACATTATATTACTAATTTCCTATGCAGGCACATCGGCGGTGTTGTATTTCACCGAATTGATTACGTCCTCACGGAAGATTTACTGCGCAGTTAATAAACAGATAATTATTTTCCGTCACGTACAGACAATAGGAACTGTTATGAGCCGAAGTAATTTAATAAGAATAGCAATTAAACAATGGAAGTCGGATAATGGATGCAGAAGTTGCAGCGACACGTCAGGAAAACTTGGCTAGATCTTGAACAACAAACTTGGTTTTGCGGAGAACCTAATTACCATCCGGGAATAGAATTCGGGACGCGGGCAATTCGTGAATTAAATGGCTCAGTATGAGATCCGGGCTACAACAGATTGCTTACTCTGATTGAGCACTAAAATCACAAACTCTACAAGTTTGATCTTTGTGTAATATAACGCGTTCCGATCCCTTGGCCAGTGTGAGCCCTTATATAGCCGCACAATCCAATCAATTTGATGAAAGAAAATTATTCCATTTAGATGTTATCTGTTTGATATGTGTGTAATAGTACACTGTTGAATTAAATGATTGTTAATTATTCCCATTTGTTTTAACCAGTTAACTGAATTTGACGAGTATACTCGTCATTGATCGATTTTCGTGACAAACAGAAATTAGCACACTTACCTGGTTAAAGTCAATGCAAATTTAAAATATATATCATAACTGCTAATTTTGAGAAAATGTGACAATTTTATACTAAAAGATAATTACGAGTACAAAAATGAATCTGTAAATAGTATTGTTAGAATTAATTTTAATTTTTAAAGTTATTTGAATATACATAGTACATATTTGTTACTTGATGCAAGTTCAATAATTATTTTCCAAAGACTACTCACGAACTAGTTCCCGTCGAACAGTTCGACATCTTGTAAATCAAAGTTTACGGCGGTTAATCCGCGAACAAAAGCGGAGACCTTCAATATAAAACGCACGGCGCGAAGCCAGCGTTCAATAGCAATCGCCGTATTGACATTAAACAGTCTACCAGGCATGGAATTGATATAATAGGCGGTATATCGAGCCAGCTAATTGAACTAATACAACAGAAAGCAGAAGGAACTCATGAAGCATGTCGTAAATTAATTTCGAAGCGCAGAACCGAGTCAGAAATCTCGGTGAGGATGGTAATGACAAGTTATAAACCGACGATGTCGTCTGCAACCACACAGGCCTGGATAAACATGACAAGACAGAGTTTAATTAAGTCCCAAAACCATCATTGTTTTAGAGAGGCTGTCGTGATTATACACGTACCAACACCTCCGGATCTCTAAGGTCGAGACTTGTAGGTGTCTACAAGTCCAATTCGCTCTTCCTCTTCCTCGTCCCTTCACGGACGGCCTTTGATGAAACAAATACCCGCCCGTATGTTTATTTATCTACCCGGCTTCACTCTTCATTGTAATTTCAAATAGTTAACTACTAAAATATACATATATAACACGGGCCGCTTGCGACAGTAGTGATTGTATTGTTTGAGGATATTGCCGCACAACACACTGATATTGAAATAATACTGCATAGAAAGTCATCGCTTACTTCCCTTTTTAATAATTGTTATTTAAATCATTGCAGTTAATAATCTACAACAATATTTTTACTATATGCTAGCTATACTTAAGATTTTCCATAATATTACTTCTAATTTATTTTATTTTATATTTCAGATTCTTACATTTTTAGGGCAGCATTTTTACTATTCCTCTTCAGCATTGTATGTACTAACAATTTTTTCCGTCTGGCATCACATGACTGGCTAATACCTTGACAGGGGTTTGTAATGGAAACTACAACCACAGTTTTTCAAATATAAAGTGGTATAACTAAAACTTTAAAATTAAACGTAATTTCTTAAATACTCCGAAAAACATCTATATTTAGAAAATCTAGTCAAAATTCCTGTAATTTTGATTGTTTGGTTATTAAGTCATAATCAAAGCAAATCTACCCTAAAGCTTTTCTACATACTTTAATCTACAGATAAGTAATCTCAGTAGCTCAATATATCCTGAAAAACTATATTCAACACATGCAGAAAAATCTATGGTTCATTTTCACACCTACATCATTTAAATAAAAATAATACCATTGAAAGTACTTGTGTTTTTAATTTATTTATAATTCTGACTTAATTTAATTTATTTATAATTATCGTTGTATAAAATAGTTAATTAAACTTCAAGTAGTAAGATCTTAAGTTAAGAAAAAGGAATTGCATTGATCATTGCCAGTTTTTATCCGCCGTTTTGAAAATCCCAGCCTCCGCCCTGATCGCGGCATAAAATTTAATAGTTAATATAATAAACCCATCCGGCGATAATTAAGCAACTAAAACGACTACTTTTAATTGCCATGAAACAATCATACGGCAGAGGTCGCATCAATACCGCGCCGGTTTTATGGCCGTAATTACTGTCCGTGCGGCTTGAAATTTATCTGCGAAGTTTTTTACGGCTCCTATTATACATTCTGGGAATGTCACGTGACCATCGCCGGTATTAAATGGTGTTCGTAGAACGGGACGATAATATCTGGAAACGCCCGTCGAAATGTGCCTGGTCGTAGGTTACTATCA
The DNA here is from genome assembly GCA_963969525.1 of Ontholestes murinus. Classification (NCBI taxonomy): domain Eukaryota; kingdom Metazoa; phylum Arthropoda; class Insecta; order Coleoptera; family Staphylinidae; genus Ontholestes; species Ontholestes murinus. The sequence goes on along the minus strand of OZ018394.1, from coordinate 16,009,480 downwards.
AATTCAAATTCCAAACTGATGCTAAATGAAATCTAAGAGTAAACTTACATGGGGATTAAAAGTTGTTTATTAAAAACTCAATCAGTCTTTGACATTTCGTCATATTTTTGTTGCTCCAAAATTAGATTCAGAATTGATTACAGTATGTTTAGGATAATCGTACTAATTACCTGCTTTATTCGTCTTTTTTGTTTCTTTTGTTGGTATCCCATTCAAGTTCAATGTCTAAAATATTCAGGTCTCGTTCGTCACAGTAGCGGAGGTAAATTTTCTTGCCTCAGATCCGCACAATAGTACAAAAAAATGTCATGCAAGGATACCAAAGTTTCTCATTAATCTAAATATTATATTAGCGTACTCTTGACCTATCCTAGTACTTTATATTTTAATTAAGCGTACGATTGGCCTATACCAACACTTGAAATATTAACCTAGCATATTCTTAACCTATTTCAACACTTTAAATTATAACCTAACATATTTTTGATCAACCATAATAGTCTGAATATTAACCTAGCGTACCCTTGACCTATCCCAACACTACAATTACAACCTAACATATTCTTGACCTTATTAGTCTGAATATTAATCTAGCGTACCCTTAAACTACTCCAACATTTTAAATATTCACCTAGCGTACTCTTGACCTATCCCAAAACTTTAAATAATAATCTAGCGTACTCTTGACCCACCTTAATAGACAAAATATTAACCTTGCGTATCCTTGACCTATCCCAAGACTTTAAATATTGGACTAGCGTACTCTTGACCTACCTTAATAGTCTAAATATTACCCTTGCGTACTCTTGACCTACCTTAATAATATTAATATTAATCTAGCGTACCCTTGACCTACTCCAATATTTTAAATATTCACCTAGCGTACTCTTGACCTACCTTAATAGACTCTAATATTAACCTTGCGTACCCTTGACCTATCCCAACACTTTAAATATTAGCCCAGCGTACTCTTGACCTACCTTAATAGTCTGAATATTAACCTAGCGTATCCATGACCTATACCAATACTTTAAATGTTAACCTATTGCAGTCTTGACCTACCACAATAGTCTATGGATTAGCTATTTTTTCCTGAACTATTCTAATAATCTAAAAAATAATCTTGTATATTCACAATTAAGTAGAATTAATTAAGCAGACGATTGACAGGTAAATGTTGGAATCACCAAGTGAATGAAATTTAGGAATAATGGAATGGAGGGAAGGATAAAAGATCTAGAATAAAAGGGAGATCGAGAGGGTGAAAATGTTCAAATATATGAGTTTCATGGTTAGGAGGCGGGAGTTTTAGAAATGGAAGAGGAATTCTTATAAAATTTCAAAATCCTCTAGATAACATTTTAGAATTCCAAAAAATCTGAAAAAATGCGATTGAAAAATTCTCGAAAACCAGAATTAAAATTCACTTGTAATTCTAATATGATGCAAAATTTAAAACTCTCAATAATTGAAAATTCTAGATATTGTTATTGATCTGGAGGAAAATTAAGGAAAATATTCGATAACATTAAGGATAAAATTGTAGAAGATTCTAAACTGATTTAAAAAAATTCTTCCAATGAAGCAAAAAAATCATTCATTAGGTGAAATATGAAAAGCCTAAAAATTCCAGAAAAAAAAAACGAAAAGACATTCTGCAAAATTTATTAGAAGTTCTAGAATACTAAAAGGAAATTTTTGAATATTGACAATTAAATTTTCAAAAACTGAAGTTAGTTCTGAGAAATATGAAAGAAAACATTTTGATAAGATAAAAACAAATTTGTAGAAATTAATCGAAAATACTGGAGAGTTTTTTATTAACATCATAGATAAGAAATTGCTGCAAATTTTAGAATTATTGAAAAAGTTGTAGTAATCTGCACTAGAAATTGCTAGTAAATAGTTTAAACAGGAGATTCGACAAAATTCTAAAAAATACAGTGTTACACAAACAAAGTTAAAGTGTTTTATTAATTATTCAAACATGTATAACGAAGTAGAAGCTTCTTACATTAACAATGTAAGAAATAGTTGAAAAAGAATAATATTAGACCATTAAAAGAAAAAATTCTGAAAAATTTTAGTACTCGCGAACATTTTTGTGGAGCAAAGATTTCTTTAATATTTCTTAATTATAAAAATATGAAAACCATTCTGAAAAATTGATCAATAACTCAAGAATTTTTGAAGAAAATTATCACAAATAGGAAGATGAATGTATAAAAAAAAATCTGATTATAAATTATCTAAACTAATTTCTAAAAACTACGAGAAAATTATTCCTTTAAACTGTGTTGTGATAATTGCTAAAGAATTCTAGAATCTGGAAGGGAATTTCTTAAAGAAAATTCGAACATCCTCTAGACAACATTTTAGAATTGCAAAACATCCAAAGAAAAAAAAAAATGCAAAAAATAAATAAAAAATTCTCGCAAACTGGGAGAAAAATTCACTTAAAATTCTGAAAATTTGTTTAAAAACACTCAAAACTTGAAGAAAGTTTTGGAAAGTTCTAGAAATCTGGAGGGAAAATAAAAAATCTATAATATTAAGCGTTAAGAGATTTTAGAATTATAGAAGTCTTTGTGTAATTTGAAGCAAACATCTTTCAAAAGTTCTAATCAGATGAAATATAAAAATCTGAAGAATTCCAGAAATCTGGAAAAATTCTAAAATATTCACTGAAAGTTCTAGAATATTTGAAGTAAATTTTTGGAGATTGACAAAGTAATTCATTAAAAAATGAGAGCAAAAAAAGAAAGTCAAAAGTGGAAGGCAGTTCTGAAAAATATGAACGAAAAATTGTTTGTTGGTTGGTGAGATGTTCTATCTAATATAATTAGTGGATTTTGTGTAATTTGAAGCAAAATCCTTCAAAAGTTCTAATTAGATGAAATATAAAAAGCTGAAGAATTCCAGAAATCTGGAAAAAAATTCTTAAATATTCATTGAAAGTGCTAAGAAATTCTGGAAAACCAATAAAAAGTTCTAGAATCTTTGAAGTAAATTTTTGGAGATTGACAAAAAAAAAATCATTAAAAAAATCTAATGAGAAAAAGCAAAATCTGGAAAAATTCTAAAATATTCACTGAAAGTTCTAAGAAGTTCTAGAATATTTGAAGTAAATTTTTGGAGATTGACAAAGTAATTCATAAAAAAATGAGAGCAAAAAAAGAAAGTCAAAAGTAGAACGCAGTTCTGAAAAATATGAACGAACAATTATTTGGTGAGATGTTCTATCTGATACAATTAGTGGATTTTATGTAATTTGAAGCAAAAATCCTTCAAAAGTTCTAATCAGATGAAATATAAAAAGCTGAAGAATTCCAGAAATCTGGAAAAAATTCTAAAATATTAATTGAAAGTGCTAAGAAATTCTGGAAAATCAATAAGAAGTTCTAGAATCTTTGAAGTAAATTTTTGGAGATTGACAAAGAAATTCATAAAAAAATCTAATGAGATAAAGCAGAAAAAGTAAGCCCAAAATGGAAGGCATTCCTGAAAAATATGAAAGAAACATTGTTTGGTGAGATCTTCTAATGCAATTAGTGTATATTGATTAAAAATGCTGGAAGGTTTGAAAAACCTACATAAGAAATTATTGCGAATTCTAGAACTCCTAAAAATATTGTAGAAATCTGAACTAGAAATTGCTGGGTCAGGTGGGTACAGAGAGAGAAAAATGGGGAAGGTGGATGGATGACAGTGCGAGAGTGAGACCGATACTGATGTGGAAGCATGGTTGATTCAGACGTCAATCATATTTCCACATCTTATATATTTCTATTTTTATTGACGCGAAAAGGAGAGTGGCATGATAATAATAATATTATTATTATGTCTTTATTACAAAGTGTCAGAATAGTACAAAATGTAATTTGCGTCAGGTATGAGATGAATCTGGGGAATAGGACAAGGGGAGATTGGTGTAGGAGTTATGAACGGTAAGTTTGGGCAAAGGAGTGGAAAGGCTGAGAATGTTGGATAAAATAGGTTTTGTCCGAGGAGGCAGTTGGAACATAAGGTGAATATAGTGGGATGGGTGCATTAGAAGGCGAAGGAGATGAAGAGGCAAGAGAGACAAGAATGTATGGAGAAAAATTGCTATAATAAGTGCTGCTATAGGAAGTAGTAGGTACATGGAGAAAGCCAAGGTACTTCAGTAAAAATCTTTTGGGAAGAGAGGAGAGCTTGATAAGAAGATAGGGAGAAAGAAATTAATGGGCGAGAGATAGGGAGAATGCGTGCTGTCAAGGAACGGCATGGGAGAAGGCCAAGATACTTAGGTAAAATTTTTTTGTAAAGAGAGGAGAGATGAAAGGGCAAGATGCGGAACGGAGGAGGGAGGGAGAAAAAATGGATGAGCGAGGGATACGGAGGTGAATGCTTGCTGTTAAAAATCGGTAAGAATACTTAGAATCATTTAGCAGAGGAATGCAAGGAAGTAGAAGAGGATTAGGTGTATGATTTTAGAAGGGTGAGAGATTGGATGAGAGAAGACAAAGCCATGGTAAAGATGCTGATGAGACTAGGGCGGGAAAGGGGGAAGGAAAAGTGATAGTGTATAATAGAAATAGCAGAGTATAGTATTAAGTTATGTATTGTAATAGACAAAGTTTTTATTAAAATATTATGATTATTATTAAGTCTTTTATAAATGAGATATTCAAGTTTTTTTAATAGCTTTTTCCTGATTTTTGGATTTTTTTGATTCTATATCTTTAGGTGTTATAACCTGTTCCATTAATCAAGGCCTAACACAACTAAATATGCAATTATGTACTATATTTTTGATTAGCCTTCAGCCAAAAATGAAGGGTTAGAGAGTTTCCTTCTAGAAAGAAAACACAAAGAAAGCAAAAAGAATCGTTATGTATAAATGACAAGACGTATTTATACATAGTTTGAAAATTTTATTGAATATTATGTAGATGATAAAAGCAGAACTGTAAAATATAAATTTAACTACTTTGCTTTTGGCAAATGCTCAGGCCAGAGCTAGTAATTTTTGGGTTTGTATTATCACAAAGCACTTTGAATTTTTAATGATATTTAAAGTGCCAGCGTAAGTTAAACTAAAAATATTTTGTTAGTATCTTAAATACCTTTACCATTTGGACATTATAGAAGAATCTTCTTACGTCGCTAATCGAATTTCTTTTAAAGGAGGAATTTACTTCAGCCGATAAGTTTTCTTACCTGGAAAAAAAAGATGTACATTAGTATTACATATTACGTAGATAAGAGTTGATAATAATAGTGTAATAATTTGAAATACTTCATAAACAATAGTTGCAAAGGATAGAATACAAGCTTTTGTTCCGATAATGGTTTTAAGTTTTGAATTTACACTTTTACTTTAAACTTTCACTTCTATTCGATCACACTATTTGTGTGAGTTTGAGATAATTAGGGAACTTGACTTTAGTCTTGGCATTATACATTTGCTTTAGAATTTCATGTTAGACTAAATAGAATAATTTAGACTTTCACTTTGATCTTTGAATTTACGATTTTAGTTTAGACTTTTTCCTTAAGCTTGACTTTTGACCGTAATTTTAGACTTTCACTTTAGACCTTGAGTTTGGACTTTAGACTTTAGACTTTGACTTTAAACTTTTACTTTGTACTTTAAATTTTTACTTTGAATTTAGATTTTGACCTTAGAGCTGTCGAATAAACTTTTCATATAAGTGAATTTGAGGGTTTATTTTAATTAGGGGCTTCAATTTTAGAGTCTGTTTTTTTCTTAAATTCACCACTTGATTTAGACAATGAAATATACCCAAGTAATTCCTAGAAGAACGCTTGACTTCAGCCTTGAATTTAATTTTAGGCTTTGACTTTAGACTCTTGGCATTATACATTGGCTTTTGAATTTCATGTTAAACTAAATAGAATAATTTAGACTTTTACTTTGATCTTTAAATTTAAGATTTTAGTTTAGACTTTTTCCTTAGCTTGACTTTTGACCTTAATTTTAGACTTTCACTTTAGATTTTGATTATAGACTTTGACTTTAGACTTTTACTTTGTACTTTAACTTTTTACTTTGAATTTAGACTTTGACCTTAGAGCTGTCGAATAAACTTTTCATAAAAGAGAATTTGAGGGTTTATTTTGATTAGGGGCTTCAGTTCTAGAGCCTGTTTTTTCCCTAAATTTACCATTTGATTTAGACAATGAAATCTACCCAAGTAATTCCTAAAAGAACGCTTGACTTCAGCCTTGAATTTAATTTTAGACTTTAGACTCTTGGCATTATATATTAGCTTTTAAATTTCATGTTAAACTAAATAGAATAATTTAAACTTTTACTTTGATCTTTAAATTTAAGATTTTAGTTAAGACTTTTTCCTTAAGCTTGACTTTTGACCTTAATTTTAGACTATCACTTTAGACTTTGATTATAGACTTTGACTTTAGACTTTGACTTTAAACTTTTACTTTGTACTTTAACTTTTTACTTTGAATTTAGATTTTGACCTTAGAGCTGTCGAATAAAATTTTCATAAAAGAGAATTTGAGGGTTTATTTTGATTAGGGGCTCAATTTTAGAGTCTGTTTTTTTTTTCCTAAATTCGCCACTTGATTTAGACTATGAAATATACCCAAGTAATTCCTAGAAGAATGCTTGACTTCAGCCTTGAATTTAATTTTAGACTTAGACTTTAGACTCTTGGCATTATACATTGGCTTTTGAATTTCATGTTAAACTAAACATAATAATTTAGACTTTTACTTTGATCTTTAAATTTAAGATTTTTGATTAGACTTTTTCCTTAGCTTGACTTTTGACCTTAATTTTAGACTTTCACTTTAGACCTTGACTTTGGACTTTAGACTTTGACTATAGACTTTGACTTTAAACTTTTACTTTGTACTTTAACTTTAGGCTTTAACTTTATACTTTGAATATATATTTTGACTTTGACCTTAGAGCTGTCGAATAAACTTTTCATATAAGAGAATTTGAGGGTTTATTTTGATTAGAGGCTACGATTTAGAGTCTTATTTTGTCTTAAATTCACCAACAACCAACATAAATTTACACTAAAGTAAAGAATGGATTTTTTAAAGGAGTAAACAAAGAATAGCTTAAAATTAGTACGAATTTCTTGGTGAGATTATTGTTAGTATTTGTAGTTTACCTTTAACTTCATCAAAAATAACAATCTCGATTACAGATGTAATTTAATAAATTAAATCTTTTGTTGTAAGTAATAAATAATGGTTTTGTTTTTAAGATAATTCTTCTGTATACATAATTTGTTTCTGATGAAATGTAAGGATCGCGTTCTGCAAATCAAATGATGAATTAAGAATATAAAGGCAGCGATGTTGAAATAAGCAAAACCCGCGTAAAAAACGGAGAACTTAAAGACAAAAGCTCTGCAGAAAAATTCGCAACACGGGATCACGCGAAATTGGAAAACGATCAAATCGGATCCTGATTCTGCAGGGTTGAATGCCTGCGTCGAGTTATAAAAGTTCGTCTCGATGTAACATAAACGGTACGAATGAAACGTTACGCTGTCAATTAAAGCGATTTTATTACAAATTTCAATTTCGAGTTCTCCGTTTAGTGCAAAAATATTCGGCGCGCATTCGCGGATAAACCTCCAAGGGAAAGTTGCCGGCTTTCAAATTTTCCTTTTATATAATTCCGGCGTTGTAAATCCCATAAATCTTCGTTTAAACTCCGTTGCGCGAGATTTGCCTAATCCTGCGAGATTATCATTGATTATGACTAAAAATTAATCACGGAGTAATTAACGCACCTGATTTGTGTGCTGCCGGGATATTGGAGTTTCCGTTGCGATCGATGCCATTGCTGACCAAGCTCAACTTAAATTATGCATAAAGATCACTATCATTCTGTCACATCGAGAATAACGTAGTGCCCGTAGGTAGGTCATACAAATACGCATGCAATTGACACCGTAATCAGGAACCATAATCAACGGGGTGACTAACAGAAAGCACACAACCATGACAGGATGCGTAATAATTACATGGAATTACAATGATTATAGCAAGATGCAATTTTATTTCTTCACGGTTAATTACGTGTTTTTTCGATTAAAATTTCTTTATTATATCATTATATCGAAATTGAAGAGGTGTACCTAATTACTTAATATGCAGGAGGATCAGTCGATATGTGGCTATGTTTATATCAAATCTGCTTATAAGGAAATGCCAATTTGTAATTCTCGTGGGATTAACAGATGCCATTTATGAAAAGAGATATTTTCCATAATTGATCATTGTCGGAAATTAAAATCGTTTACGATATGAACGGATTTGCATAACGCGTTTAATCATGCGGCCGAACCTGTGGTCAATTCCGTTGCCTATTAATTTAATCGACCGTAATTTCTTTATATTTAAATTAAGTTTAATTTATGGTAATGCAAATGTAAATCTAAAAGTATTTAATAAATATTTGAATTAGTAATGCAAATTAGAAATAATAATACTTATAATATATAGCTTACAATACGAAGGAAAACTGATGAGGATTGATTAAATTGTTAATTACCTTTATATAAATATCTCATCCTTTTAGTGAAATAAGTGTGCTAAATATGCCACGCTCAATGTAACATTCAAATTTTTATGCGACGCATTTGTAATACAAAAGAAGTCCTTAAATGGGGAGTGGATGAAAATTTTATTGCCGCCCTCTTCCTTTTATATCTATAACATCTATAAAATATACACATTTTGTGCGTCTGCACTTTTATGCGACTACAAAAATGTTTAACTGCCACATTCAGCTCTTATTCAAATAAATGGCGTCCTCCATTGCAACTTTCGCTTTGTGGGGGGATAATCAAAATATTATGAAAAAAGGCGTCATTGTTCGTAACAACATTCATGCGAAGTTGGGCACTCGAAGCGTTTCCGGATCTTCGCGAAATAGCATTGTTGGAAGATAGGAACAATTCAATTCATATCAATTGCTGATGAAAAGGGGGGGCCCCACCATAAGGAAAAATCGGCCATTGTTTGAGCAATCGGCGAACGGAACGGCGGCTTTTGTAAAGTCGCATTTGCAAAAGAGCTTCACTGTGGAAAAACTTCATAATTTTCATTGAGAGCGGAGAAAGTTTTCTTTAAAAATCGCCCGTCGAATCAATGGTATTATTATTCATTGTGCCGAGGGAACTAACAGTCAATATTTAATCGTTTAAAGGATCTGTAAATTTATTTATCCGACTTTGTGCGAAACGCTGAGCAATTTGTGACGGTTACAGCTTACCCTCCGTTGCCCCGTTACAAAGGGAATGATTTGTTATTGTGGATGAGGATGTGCATACTTGCATACAATGCACATTCATGTCACTTTGACTGACATCCCAGACCTTGAGTCGCCTCTTTACAGTAACCATTCAATCAAACCTCTGTTGCACGAAATGTCAACCCTCAGACGAACTGCTAGCTACACTTACATAAAAATGAACAATGCAAATCTAAATATGCTACAAAAATCGCGCGCACAATGCGCACGGCTGAAAGCCGTGCCGAATAAATAATGGCCCTTTGCATGCACTTTTTTTTACGATTTATCGTCGTATCGGGGAAACAACGGGAGCAACTCTATCTTATCGTCAATTGTGTACGAACATACGAATGCTGAAAAGTATGTAGTTGGATTTAACATCTCCTGAAGGTAGATTAGGGCCGAAGACTTGTTTCAAATATGGTCCAGGTTATGACGAATAAAGGATATCATATAAAATTATGGTCGAAACGTAGGCCGCACTTTATGGGAAGTTTACGAGGCCGCGTGTTCCTGCAAATAAATAATTTTAATTTTAAACGCGCATTAACACAACAATATCAGTTTGAAATGTTTCACGTTTCAAAATCGAGGGTTATAACTTTTCCAGCAATGAACATTACTCTATTCATTACGGGGCAGTAAAAGTTATTCTCGGTGTACGCAGGGTATTTAAATATAAGGCCGTAAAACCGAAGGCTTTCGAATTGTTTATTGTTAATAAAGTCTTATTCCTGTTGTATTTGTGTGCCACAAACACGCGAATCGAATAAATGAAATAATAGTCTACCCACGGCTTACCAGACGCATAGATTTCATAAGTGTGTTAAATAACTACAACAAAATCTTTGTCATAGCAATGGTTCTATCTCACATTTGGAAAATAAAGATAAAAATGGTGATGTGGCCATCATAGTACTTTCTTTAAAACTATGAGTTTTACGCAAAAAGGTTAATCATAACAATTTGCTCAATTTTGGATTCTTTACAATTACTTGTTATATAAAATTTATGTAACTCCTACATTTTATTGGCAATAGGCAAAAAATGTCAACATTTTTAAGTTTTTATTTTTTCTCGCAGACATATTTTTCAGTTTCTCAGTCTCTTAACTTTTGTTTGAATAGTTTTGTAATGTTTTTCAAATTAAGATAAATATAGCCTAAAAAACAAAAATCGCTTCGAGTAAACACCCACTTCCGGTTTCACCAAAAGCTTTTCAGTTCCAGTTTTTAACGATAAAATCTTAAGCTTAAAATTTCATCTTAATAGGATCATTCGTTTTTGAGATACATAATTTTTTTTTTATTTCAGAAATTTCTCTTGAAATTTACAAATTGATTTCTTCTGGGAGTTTTAATAATATGCAGTGACTAAAAGTATTTCTCTTCAGTGCAAAGTTTTCTTCAAGGGTTCTAAAATGTTTCAAAATATTGCTTTCAGATTTATAAAATCCATTAATTCAAGAATTTAGCATTTTCCAGCAAATATTTAAAAATTTTAGAATTTTTCTTGCTTTATATTAGAGAAAATTTTCAGATACTTTCTTCTTTATGAATCGCTCTTCCAATTTAAGAAAATTTCTGTTGAGTTGACTAGTAATTCGCTTTTACATCTCTGTTTATTAAATACTGTAGTATATTTTAGAGATTCTCTAATGAATTTCTCTTCCACGTTGAGAGTTTTTTAAATTTTTCTGCAATTTTTTTTTTCTACCAATTTAAAAGTTTTTGCAATTTTCCATAATTTCCGAGAAAAATTTCTACCGTTACAGCAAACCGAATTTTTCAGCATTTTTTCGTTTAAAAATTTGTTCGGTAGTTCAAATATGTTTCAATTATTATTATTTCAATTTAATTATTTGGAATTCTCAAAATAAGTTAACCTTTCAGGTTGCGATTTTTCTTTTTTTTTAAATTTTATTTTCACAATTTTCTACTAAATCAAGAGTTTTGATTTTTCCAAAAAAAATCTCAAAAATTTAGACAATTTATTGCATTTAATAGTTTTTTTCTTCTAATTTCCAAAAAAAATCTGTTAATTTTCAGTAATTCCTTACGAAATTTTTCAATAAATTTCTCTTCCAGGTTGCGAAATTTTAGCAGTTCAGATTTTTGAAATTTTCTATATATTCAAAAGCTTTATAATTTTTTTGTCAATTCATTAAACTATAATAAACACAATAATATCTTAACCTATAAACTCGATTATTACTTATTCTATCGTACTCTTGACCTACCTCAACAAACAATGCAACAATGACCTCTCGTACTCCTGATCCGCCCGAACAATTTATACGTTGAGGTAGGTCAAGAGTACGCTGGAGTTTAAGCGGGAAAACATGCGCTATAGGTTAACGCATAGTTTATTGTCGTAGGTCAAGAGTACGTTCGGTTAAATAAAAAGAAAATAATTGAAAATTATTTGAAAATTTCCGAAAACATATTTTAATATTCAAAAAGAGAATGGTTGCGACCGTTACTACGTGGTAATCCATACTTACACTGAATTGAAAAATTCACTATGTTTTAACCACAAATAATTATTGTAAAAATGTTATATAACGTGTAGGCACAATTATATAAATCTACTGTTGTTTAGATTTATATAATTGTGTCTACACTTTATATAATATTTTTACAATAATTATTTGTGGTTAAAACATAGTGAATTTTTCAATTCCGTGTAATATTCAAAAGTTAGTATTTTAGATTTTTACTTGATTTATATCAATTTAATTGTAGGAATCCATTGGTGCAAGATTTTTTAATTTAAATATTATTGGGAAAATTATAATTGAAAAACTGAAAAATAATTGAAATTTGATTGTATGAATCTATTGGTGCAAGAGTTTTGTCAAAATTTGCTAAAAAAAAAAGATTTCAACTGTTATTCCTTAGCAAATTATATTTATGTTATATTTTTTTTCTTAAATTTCTTTTGTTGTTTTAAACATTAGACTAATGTGTATTTTTAGAAAGTTTGCAACTCTTTGAAATAAAATAACTGTCATTTTCTAAGTAATTGTGATTTATCAGCTGATTTTCAGTTGTTTTTTTTGTTCGTGGTAAAATTAAAAAGTTTTATTAAGGAGGGAATGATTTTAACATTATATTATTAGCATTTTTTCTACTCTAATATTAGCTAGGTTTTTTGGATCATTTTTTTCTCATTTGAGAAATATTCTTTTCAGCTCTATTCCAATTGTTTTCTTAATCTGGAAATTTTCAACTGTTTATTCAATTTTGTTGAATTTGGTTCTCGTTTATCACGTGATGAAACATTTTTAATATTAAGGGTTGTTTATAGAAAGGAACTTGGTTGGTTTCACAATTTTTACGATTTATTCCGACTAGTTTCAATTTTTACATCATTATCTAGGAAATTTTAGTATTTAAGCAAAAATATTTGACCTTCTTTACCATTCCTAGATAATGATGCAAAAATCGAAACTACTTATTTTAGTTGAAAATTGTAAATTTGAAATTTTTAGAAAAAGAAAAACCTTTCAAAACCTAATGAAAATCTCTGAAAGAAAAATTACTAAAATATTCTAGAAATTTATATTAAAAAAACTGCTTCGCAATTTCACAGCCTACGAAAAAATTTCTTGGTATCTGGACAGAAAATTACTGGATATTTCTAGAATCCTTGAAGGAAAACCTGAAAAGTTAAAGTAATAAATGCTTGATAAGAAAAATTTCTGTAAAATTCATTGTCAAAGAAAATTCTTATAATTTGGGGGAAAAACCCTGAATTAAAATTTGTCTTGAAATAAAAGAAATTCTACAAATTTTGACAAATATTCCGTGAATCTGGACTTTAAATTACTCAAAAATTCGAGAAACCTTTAAGAGAATCATGGATTTGTAAGATCTAGCAATTCTTCCTGAAAGGAGAGCCTACGACCGAATTTGGAAATTGAATATTATTAAATACTGAAATCCCAAGAATCCTTGTATAAATCCTTGACAATTTCGATAGAATAAAGCAAGTAAAGCAAAAAAAACTCTTGAGGAATAATTACGATTTGAAGCAAAAATTCCTAAACGAAAAATTTCTAGAAATATAGCAAAATATGTTTGAAATTACCAGAAAAAATTTAAAAAATCGAAAGTAAAACCATAAACCAAAAATTACTAACATATTCTAGAAATTTAGGGGAAAAATGCTTGGCTCTGAACTCTGAACCAAATTTAAAAAATCAAAATTATTTGAAAATTAATTTTTTATTTATTAATTACGGTGAGATAAGAAAAGCTGAAATGTCTCAGAAAAATATTTTTGGAAAAAAAATTGTGATAAAAAAGATAGAAAAAAATGCAGAAAATTTTAAAACCCTTAACAAAATTTCTACGAATTTGCACATTGATTCTGGAACCTATTTAGAATTTTACTAATTTACAGAATTTTTAATTGCAGACCCTTAATATTTTCCAGAATTTCTTGCTTTATTTGTTTATTGAAGATATTCTAGAATTTATAATGCAAGAAATTCTGGAAAATTGCTAATATGTTTTAAACGAATTAAAATCTTAAAAAAAATAGTGTCGATAAAGTTTGTAAAAACAGGAACGCAAGATGAATTGAAATTTTCTAGAAATTTTCTAAAGAAAACAAGCAAATTTGAATAATATAATATCAGAAATGTTTGAAGTTTCTAAAAATTAAAAAAATACAGTGAATTATTGAAGAAAATTCTTCAATTAGGGTGAGAAGAAAATTTTCTAGTAAATTTTAAAAGCTAGAAAAAAAGCTAGAAAAACTGTGTAAAAAGTATAACCACGCGATAATTTCTAAGAAACTTCATTAAAAAATTTTCTTCACGAATTGGTAACATTTTCTATAAAATTAAAATCTAAAAAAATAAATATTTGACTCTGGACAAAGTTTCTAAAAATGAGGACGTTAAATTACTTGGAAGTTTCTAGAAGTTTTCTAAAAAATCAAGCAAATTTGAATAACATAAAACAAAAGTTTCTAAAAATAAAAAATTAAATCCGCAAAAAATACAGAACTCTTGAAGAAAATTTTCCAGGTATAGATGATATCACAGCCAAAATGAGGAAATATATGGGGGGAAAGAATTCCTGGAAATAGTAAATGATATCATCAAGAATCACAAGATACACGAGAAATGGAATTTTGTAAAAACGAAGCAATATTTCCAAAATATTCCGTTTAAATTATTAGAAAACATGAACTAATTAAATTGTCTAAAATGTTTTTCAGACAAGTAATATTTAACATCCTTTTCCTTTTTTATGTACAGAATAGATTACATAAAATTATCATTTGGTTTCCATTTACAAATTAGTAATTACCCAATTACCCCCCCCGATTTACCGTTAATAAAGGTATTATATTATAAAAAAATCTAAAAAATCTAGGACCTCAGAAAAAATGAAATCACTGAAAATTTCCCGAACCCTCAAGAAAAGATTTCTCCAATCAAATTTTCTAAAAAGTTCTAGAGCCTTCAAGAAAATCTTTGCAATTTAGAAGATAACCTTGAAATCTGAAGGAGAAATTTCTGGAAATTTCCTGAGCCCTTGGAATAAAAGTCGATTTCTAAATGAAAATTTTCTAAAAATTCTAGAACCTTCTAGAAATTTAGAAGACCAGTTGAAAAAATAATTTGAAATCGGGAAGAGAAATTCCTTAAACTTTCTCGAAAATAAGAAAACATTCCTAGGAGAAAATTTTCTAAAAAATTCTAGACCCTCCGTGAAAAATTCCGCAATTTAGAACTATCTAAATAATTTTATAGCCTCTGGTTGAAACAAAATGTTGAGTTCTAGAAAAGCAATTACTAATATTTACCTGAATTCTCGAAAAGAAGACGAATTAAAAAACATTTAGAGTCTGAAAGAAAATCTTCGCAATTTATAAGAAAAGTTGAAAAAAAATTTAATTTGGGGAAGAAGTTATTTACCTTTAGAACACACTACAATCAATAATTCTGAAATAATAGACAATTTTGATAAACAAAATCTACAAGAAGGTGTGGCCATTATTTTAGAAAAGAAAAATCTAGAAAATCCTAATGCCGCAAAGAAAATCTTTGCAATTTAAAAGACGACTTCAAAAAAAATCTTGTACTCTGGAGAATAATTTTTTAGAAATTTCCTGGACCCTCGAGAAAATAATCTAGATTTCCAGAAGAAAATTCTAAAAATTCAAGAGCTACAAAAAAAAACGATTTAAAAGTTGGAAAAACATTTGAAATTATTTCAAATTTCCTGAACTCTCGAAAATAAGTCTAGATTTTAAAAAACAAATTTTCTAAAAAAAACCTTCATTTAAATCTTCGCAATTTACTGGAAATATCCCGAATTTTACAAAAAAATCTACATTTCTAGAAAAGAAATTCTAAAAACTTCGCAGTTTAGAAGACAGCTTAAAAAAACAATCTTGGTATCTGAAGGAGAAATAACTGAAAAGAGTCTAGATTTCCAGGAACAGAATAAAATCTATAGCCTCCAAATCTGAATAAAAGTTACTGGAAGTTTCTGAACTCTCGAAAAAAAGTTCTGTAAGATATTTTTTTTAATTTTTGAGCACTGAAGGAAATTTTTGCAATTTATAAGATAATATTAAAATCTGGAAGAGAAATTACTGGGAATCCTAAAAGAAAAATTCTATAAATATTGAAACGAACTATAAAATCTAGAACTTTTCTAAAAATTCTGGAAATATGAAGAAAAAATTACTGTAAACTTCTAGAATCATCCAAAAAAGATTTACAAATCTACAAAGAAAACTTGTGAAAAATTCTATAATCCTCGATCAAAATTCTTTGAAAAGGAAGATAAAAAAACTGAAAATATGGAGGAGGAATTCCTGAAACTTCTAGAAGCCTCTAAATAAGTTCTAGAAATTTTGAATAAAATATCCTAATAAATTGTAGAGTTAAACAAAATCTTGGGAGAGCTTTCTAAATAATCTAGAGCTCTCGAAATCTTTACTAAAAATTCTGGAAATATCTATTTATTTATTTATTAGATAAGTAAAAGAAAATTATAGAAATTTAGAAGAAAATTTTCTAATAGAAAAAGTTGAACAAAACCACGAAGTAATTTCTTTAAATAAATATAAATAATGATTTTCTGAAAAATTTTGAAACTCTTGAATAAAATCTTTACTAAACTTGTAAAAATTTCTAGACTTTTCGATGAAAATTCTTTGGAAAGGGAAAATAAAAGTATGGAGGAGAAATTACTGAAATTTAAAGAAAAGAAAAATCTAAAACATTTTCTGAAAAGTTATTTTTTTTCTCTCACAAATTAAGAACTTTACGAAAAACATGTCTTAATAAAACTTGTTCAGTTTCTTGTTCCCTTGTTAGTTTTCGAGTAAAATATAGGGAAACTACTATGATGGCCACATCACCATTTTATACTATATAGGGAAAGTAATAAGGGTTAATCATAAATAGTTTGCTATTATTATTATATTAAGTGATAATGGATTTTCAAAAAATAAGTGCGTTGACAATCAACGAGATGGAATTTTCTTGGAAAATTGAATAAAATAACGTTTATGTGATTAAATGTGAATTCTGTAAAAACTGTTTATAACTGAAGGGTACGAAAGGGAACACCCACCTACTTCATATATTTTTTTGAAATTATAATCACTGTTGTTATCATCTTGTTTTCCCCAAAAGCTATAGCGATTTTGCTGTTGTTATTTTTAAATTATAAATCAGTATTTTAGTTTAAAGTAAGATTAATATGTAGGGTGGGTGGGTGTCAACTATCCCACCCTCCAATTTTAAACAAATAACCAATATTTTTTCAAGAGAAAAATTAATTTACACAATAAATTGAGTGTTTTAAAAATTGGAGGGTGGGATAGAGATTTTTTTAAAAATTATAAATCAGTATTTTAGTTTATTATTTTAGGGAGAATGCCACTATCCCACCTTAAAAGGGTGGTCGCCGAGTGCAAATTTCCAATCTTAATTTTAAATTTCGCCCCTGTCTATATTTCTCCTGCTCACATCTCAATTGTTTTTATAAAATAACAAAATAACAAAGTCATAAAATGTATTAATACAATATGTATATTCTAGCTTACTTCCTCAACTTTTTTTCTACAAATTTACAAACGGTCGAACTCAATTTTTTAATTTGACGTCAAATTAATTTGATGTTTACGTAACTTAATCAATTAATTCAATTTTTCAAGTTTAGTTTCAAATTCTGCACAGTTTTATTTTATTTCTGCGTACGATAATTAAATTCTTTTGACAATATATTAAAGTCAAATTATTAGCCAATAAATTGTGTAAAGATTACTTAAATTTCTGTAGTAAATATTTTTTTGTACGCAATTTTTCAAACTTTATTTGAATTTTGCGCATGTCGTTGTGTTCCCGCGTGCAATATTTCAATTGTTTTGATATTATATTAAAACCACGTTATTTGAAAATACACTTTGTAAATTTCAACTTAAATTTTCCAGTCATTACGTTTTTACAATTCTTCAAAGCGCCAAACAAATTTTCCAACTAACTATTTCGAATTTCGCATCGGGTCAAATTGTTCCCAGCTAGAATTTTTCAATTATTTTAATAAAATATTAAAGCCACATTACTTGCAAGTAAATTTCGTGAATTTGAACTTAATATATTTAGTAATTATTTTTTACAATTATTTAACCGCCAATCGCAATTTTCCCATTTTATTTTAAATTTAGCGCCTGGTCATTTTGTTTATGGCTGCAATATGTCAACTGTTTTGACTAAATTTTAAAGCCACATTATATTCAAATAAATTTTATAAGTTTTAACTTAATTAATCTGGTAATTATAATCTTTTTTAAATTTTCAAACCTCTGAATGCAATTTCGAAATCATTATTTCAAATTTCCTCCGCTTAATTTTGTTCTTTTTTGCGATACTTCAACTATTTTAACAAAATACTAAAGCCATATTATCTGCGAATATATTTTATGAATTTAAACTTATATCTTAAAGTCATTTTATTTTTTACAATTTTTTAAAGCACCGAATGCAATTTTCAAATTTCGAATTTCGCGCCCCGCCATTTTGTCACTGCGTTTGATTTCTCAATTGTTTTGATTAATTCTAAAAGCTAAAATATATTTATAAATATATATATATATATATTGTAAATTTTACCTTAATTCATCTATTAATAATTTTTTTACCATTTACAAACCGTCGAACGCTAATTTCCTATTTTTATTTGAATTTCGTGCCGTTTTATTTTATTTCTGCAGGCGTTACTTCAACTATTTTAATAAAATACTAAAGCCACATTATTTTCAAATACATTTTATAAAAATATACTTAATTCCTTTGGTGATTGTTTTTTACAACTTTTTAAACCGTCGAACGCAATTTTCCAATCTAATTTCAAATTTCGCGCCTCGCTATTTTGTTGCCGCGTGCTATATTTCAACTGTTTTGACTAAAAAAATATTAAAACCACATTATACTCACATATATTTTGTGAATTTTAAATTAATTCCTTTAGTAATTATTATTTTACAATTACCAAACCTCAGAATGCAATTTCCAGTCATTACTTCAAATTTCGCTGCGTTTTATTTTGTTTCTGCTTGCGTTACTTCAACTTTTATAATAAAATACTGAAGCTACATCACTTGTAAATTTATTTTTTAAATTTAAACTTAATTCCTTTTTTAAAACACCGAAAGCAATTTTCAAACCTTATTTCGAATTTCGCGCCCCTCCATTTTGTTACTGCATTAGATTTTTCAATTGTTTTGATTAATTCTGAAAGCCATATTATATGTTTATATATGTTATAAATTTTACCTTAATTCATCTATTAATAATTATTTTACAATTTTAAAACCGTCGAACGCAAATTTCTAATCTTCATTTGAATTTCGCGCCGCTTTATTTTGTTTCTGCATGCGTTGCTTGAACTATTTTAATAAAATACTAAAGCCACATTATTTACAAATAAATTTTATAAATATATACTTAATTCCTTTGGTGATTATTTTTTTATAATTTTTCAAACCGCCGAACGCAATTTTCCAATCTAATTTCAAATTTCGCGCCTCGCCATTTTGTTGCTGCGTGCTATATTTCAGCTGTTTTGACTACATATTAAAGCCACATTATACTTATACATATTTTGTAAATTTTAACTCAATTCATCTAGAAATTATTATTTTACAATTTCCAAACCTCAGAATGCAGTTTCCAGTCATTAGTTCAAATTTCGCTCCGCTTTATTTTGTTTCTGCTTGCGCTACTTCAACTGTTAGAATAAAATACTGAAGCTACATCATTTATTAATAAATTTTGTAAATTTAAACTTAATTCCTCTAGTCAAAATTTTTTTACAATTGTTTAAAGCACCGAACGCAATTTTTAAATCTTTTTCTCGAAATTCGCGCCCCGCCATTTTGCTTTTCCGTTTGATATTTCAATTGTTTTGATTAAATCTAAGAGCTAAAATACAGTTTTATATATTTGGTAAGTTTTAGCTTAATTGATCTAATAATTATTAAAAATTATTATATATTTTACAATTTTCAAACCATCGAATGCAATTTTCCAATCTTCACAACGTGTAATTTTGTTTCTGCATGCAGTATTTCAATTGTTTTGGCAAAATGTTAAAACCACATTATTTAAAAATATATTTTGAGAATTTTGACTTAATTCGTTTTGAAATAAATATTTAACAAGTTTTCAAATCACCGAACGCAAGTTTTCAATCTTCTTTTAAATTTCGCACCGGTTTATTTTGTTTCTGCCTCGCGATACTTCGACTGTTATAATGAAATATTAAAGCCAAATCATTTGCAAATATATTTTGTAAAGTTAATACTTAATTCTATAGTCATTATTTTTTTACATTTATTTAAAGCACCGAACGAAATTTTCAAATTTTGTTTCTCCGTTTGATATTTCAATTGTTTTGATTAAATCTAAGAGCTAAAATATACTTTTATATATTTGGTAAATTTTAGCTTAATTTATCTAATAATAATTATTTTACAATTTTCTAACCGTCGAACGCAATTTTTCAATCTTTATATTAAATTTCACACCATGGAATTTTGTTTCTGCATCCAATATTTCAATTGTTTTGGCAAAATATTAAAACCACATTATTTGAAAATATATTTTGAGAATTTTAACCTAATTCGTTTTGAAATTAATATTTAACAATTTTTCAAATCACCGAACGCAAGTTTTCAATCTTCTTTTGAATTTTGCGCCGGTTTATTTTGTTTCTACCTTGCGATACTTCGACTGTTATAATGAAATATTGAAATCATTTGCAAATTTATTTTGTAAAGTTAAACTCAATTCCTCTAGTCATTATTTTTTTACATTTATTTAAAGCACCGAACGCAATTTTCAAATTTGATTTCGAAATTCGCGCTCCGCCATTTTGTTTCTCTGTTTGATATTTCAATTGTTTTGATTAAATCTAAGAGCTAAAATACACTTTTGTGTATTTGATAAATTTTAGCTAAATTGATCTAATAATTATTATTTTACAATTTTCAAACCGTCGAATGCAATTTTCCAATCTTCACAACGTGTAATTTTGTTTCTGCATGCAGTATTTCAATTATTTTGGCAAAATAATAAAACCACATTGTTTGAAAATATATTTTGAGAATTTTGACTTAATTCGTTTTGAAATAAATATTTAACAAGTTTTCAAATCACCGAACGCAAGTTTTCAATCTTCTTTTGAATTTCGCGCCATTTAATTTGGTTTTTTACATGCGATACCTTAACTATTTTAATGAAATTCTAAAGCCACATTATTTGCAAATAAATTTTGTAAATTAATACTGAATTCCTTTAGTGATTATTTTATTTACAATTTTTTAAAGCGCCTAACGCAATTTTCCAATCTTATTTAAAATTTCGCTCTTCACCATTTTGTTCCTGCATACGATATTTCAACTGTTTTAAGAAAAATTAAAGCATTATGAATTATATCTCCATTCATTAAGTAATTTTTTTTTTTTTCAATTTTGAATGCAATTTTTTTAATAATCATTTCAAATTTCGCTCCTTTTATTTTGTTTTTGTTTGCCTTACTTCAAATGTTTTAATGAAATACTAAATCCAGATCAATTGCAAATGCGTTTTATGAATTTAATCTTATTTCCTTGAGTCATTATTTTTTTACAATTTTTTTAAAGCGCCTCTGGGTGCAATATTTCAACACAAACAATAAATTTTTGGAAGAATAAATTTCAAACAAAGTTTATTTAAACAATAAATTTGTTTTAAAATGAAGGTACTTTGATTATAATTCTTGGGATTTCTTAATGATTTGTTAAGTTTTTAATTCTCTACAATTATTTGTTATATAAATTTCATGTAACTCCAATAGTTTATTAGCAATTGGCAAAAAATTTAAAAATTTTCAATATTTTTTTTTTCTCAAAAGTTAAGAATTTTATAAAAAATATGTTTTAATAAAACTTGTTCAGTTTCTCATTCCTTTTAACCTTTGTTTAAAAAGTTTTGTAGCATAGTCGAAGACAGGGAAATTAATTGCTAACAATTATTCATTAATGATCTACAATAATATTGTCATCGTGAGAATGGAAAAATAAAACTGAAAGATGTATACGACTTTATAAATCGCATCAAAGTTGGAAACATCATGTAAAACTCGTAAAAAGCTCAGCCAGCAGAGACAATATGTGCACAATAGTGCCAGTAAAATACCGTATTGCCATCACTGTCTTAACTTTTAAGATTTACAGCAGCCATTGTCTAATACAGTTTCACGAGGAATTGACGTGCAGGGGAAACACACACAACATTAGGTGCTTAAGCCGAAGGGCGACCTTATTAAAATATTAGGCGCGATTTGCATTTTCCAGTGGAGAGAGGGTGGGCGTTTCGTTTTTATTAAAACCGTGATATATTTGGCCTAATTAGCATTTTTTGGAGGGCGACATGCATGCGGTTTTATTAAAGTATGATATTTATTGATGGGATGAGAGCAGTGCACTAATGAAGCACGCGAGCATCTGTTGGACTAGTGAATTTAGCGGCCCTTTCGCATAGGGGGAGAATCTTGATTGGTACCCCCGTCCGTAATCACATCACAGTTCGTCTGTTTCGTGTGCTCGGCATAATCACTTTTTGATAATTCGTTTCATATACTCGGTTTAATTTGTACATGCGATTCAGCGTTTTACGAGTTACATTAATTCCATCTACACCTTATCAGTGTAGCACAGTTGCAGCGTTTTGACTTCCTGTGGACATTCGTCTCCATTCTGTAGGATTTGTGTGGCGATTTATCTCTAAATGCCATCTCTGTCGTGTCAACTGTTATTTATGTACCAGCACATTTTCATATGCAAACAGCCTTTTCATCTGCAACGAAATTACAAACCTGATAAAACCCCCATACCATCTATCTTTTTATTTTATTCCATTTTTTTTTTCACCGCCGCGTTTTTCGCCCGGAATTCTTTCGGACCGCGGCCAATAATTATATTTTCTCCTCGGATGAATAATGACGTTCTTGCTTCCTGCATAATTTGCATGTGTGCGTTATTTAATAGTCGGGCTCTTTCAGAAATTGTATGGGCATGCATAATTTACGAGATGTTTTTGGCTGGCCAGTCCGCGAAAACCGGACAGCGTTTCCAGTCCGGTCATCAATTTAGGTATGAAAAGAAGGGAAGTGTTTTATCATCGTTGTTGGAAAATATTTTCAGGATGTTCCGCTTGAATTAATAGTTTACTTACGATTAGGTTTGCAAAAATATCTAGAAAATGCCATTTATACATTGCAGCTGCTGTTTAGCAAAGTTTGTCCTGCATGAGTCCGAAGGTTTTAAATTTAAAATTGATCTTAGTTGAGAACTTTTCCAAAAAGGAGCAAAGAAATTTCTAAATTCGTAGACTTAGAAGAATGAGAAAGAATTGAAGAAAAATTGAGGAGGCTGAAGTTTATTAAATGAAATTAAAAGCAAATGCATTTAGTAAGAGATTGGAAAAGCTTAAGAACATTTTCTAGATACAAATGAATATAAAAGTACATCTCTAAAGCTTTTCCAGTCTCTTGCTAAATGCACTTGCTCTTCATCTTTAATTTAATAAACTCCAGCATCCTTTATTTCAAACAATTTCCCTTCAATACTTTACCTTTCTTATATCTTATAGAAAAATTTCTTTTGATAGATCTAGAAAAACAAGCTAAGACATTTCCCACACAAGTTGTAACATACAAAAATCCTTTAACAATGTTTTATATTTAGGATTTCCAAGGTTAGTAGTATCACAGCCTGCGATTGAAATGTTTTCTTTTATGTGCATATTCTTTTGTATGAAGGTTTGATGCTGGTAATCCGGAGGACATCTGATTTTGAGTTATGAAAAGCGTACGCAGTAGATTCAGGTGATATTAATTATGCCAACCATCAGGTAGTGACGTCTATTTTAATGGCAGAAGGGATGTTTATGGTGCACACACACATATACAGAGGACATTTAGCCGCGTTGCGGTGGCGGCGGCTGCAGGGCCATCTGTCACAGGCTGTGGCGGCGCTTGATGTATGCACGTGTTCGCGAATACTCGTACTCCCTTTAGACGGCCTTCTGATGAATCGCTATCAATATGTGAGCATTGCTAATGTTACATCACCAAGTCGCCAAGGGAGAAGGGTTATTGCCTGCACCCTGAAATTATTTTTGGCAGTTGGTCGAGGAACAATGGATGGTACAAAGAATGGGTGTCGTGCGTGAAATTGCGATTGATATGTACGGTTAGAATTTGATTAAAACGCGGCAAAGGAATTAAACGTGGTTTTCAAAGGTGCCGCACTCCATAAACATTTAATGATTGCACGCGGGCTGCTTCCTTGTTTGCGGAATACTTTGCGAGGGCCGGTGAAATTAAGACCGGTTTCCCTTATTCCGGCCATCCTAATGACGGCGGTTGTAGCCGACGTAAATCCACCCCATGTTGAACATCTCAGACTCAAGTATGCGCCTAACCCAGACTATTGAACCTTTCCTGATACCAAATACCCAGAGATTGATAAAGGCCACCGGTACTTATACACAGTCCTAAGTATTTTCGAGGAGATTATTTTACATCAAGGGTTGATTAGATTAATGCACTCGCCGCAATTGAAATTCCGCAGAGTTTAACGGTCCCGGACGAAATGATGAATGTGCGTAAGATAAAATCTAAGCAGCAACATCGGGAGGAAAGCTCGAGTTTCTACCCATTACTTCACGTCACGACGCATCCAAAACATCTTCGCACCGATCCAAAGAGTCCACAGGGAAATAAAAATGGTTTGTAGTTCGGTGGTGTTTCGTTACCAGTCCCTGCATTTAGATTGTATTCGCCTTTAATGAAGATAGTGGCATGTGTGTGCAGATAACAAGATGCACGTCTCCAAGACGACCTCTGCGGCCTCGTCACTCCCACATAGATTAAACCCAGTCAGGTTTCTCGGTCGGAAATTGCGAATCGTTTGTTTGCGAACCCTGGCTTAAACATTCAATGTCTGTCAGTTGTCCTGGGAAGACTTACCGCGGGATTTATCCCCCAGCTACACCGGCCATTTACAATCCCGACTAACGAAACAGAAAAAAAAACACTGCAGAGACATTAAAAATCGTGTTTTATTATTAGTGCCGCTTTTAATTCCGCTCCCCCTTCTTTAACCGGCCGTAAAATATCGCCCTTCATTAATATTTAACCCTTAATTAAAGTGAATGCATTTCTAAAAATTCGTTTCGTTGCATTCCCTTTCGCCCCTAGGGGAGTGTGAAATTAGCGCGACATAACCAGGCTTCGACCTTATTTGCCTGAAGTCCGTGTGTACACGGAGGAGGTCCGGCGAAATGTACATCCATGGGGAACACCTGGTGCCGCGCGAGGACGCATTACACACGGCTTTACTGCAGCGGGACGAAAATTAAATTTGTAATTGGCGATCAGAAGAGAAAGGGTCGCACGTTTCCGTCTGTCTGTAGTCTGGTCCGTAGGTGAATTGCCAATTAACAGTGGACAAGGGACACTGCGCCAAATTGGACTTGGAAGAATCGATACGTTGAAAAAGTACGTTCGCAATTAAGAAAGACAAAAAACCCACTGAATACACTTCTTTCTCTCGACTTTCATTATTTGTTGTTGATTGTATACAATGAATCCTAACGACTGCGCTGAAATGAATGATCCTAATATGATTAAAATTAATTAGGGCTACTAGATGCTTAGTGAATATTAATTATCTAATTGTAAATACAGATTACCTTTTTTGATGTCCGTGCCACAAAGTCATAAAAATTCTTTTTTAAATAGGTAACGTGCCACAATAAAATTTCATTCGAAATGTTAGCGTGGTGAAACTATACGTAAGTACAAATAAATCAATTCTTCTTTAAACAATGTTTTATTAATCAATGTTTTACAAAAACCAATATGCTAGAAACAAAATTCACGTTAAAAACAATTGTTTTTAATACGATTTTTGTTGCTGTACGCACGATGATAAAGATTTAATATCTGGTTCATATTTAGTTAATTTCAACAGTACGCATGCAGAGCTCGACTCATCCATCATTCTATTCCTATATTTATGTTTTATAAAATTTAATTCTGAAAATAGAGATTCATATGTCCACGTCGATAAAAATATTGATAAAATTGCCTTTGCTAATATTTTCAAACAATTAAAAGTGTCAGGAATTGAATTCCATGTAGTTAGAATTTCATCCAATTTTTAAAACATTTCTTAAATCAACAAATTTTTGGTTCCATATGGTACTTGACTGATATTCAACTAATTTCATTTCTAATTCATTAAAATTTAACCGCTCAAGGACTTTTAAATTTAATTTTTCAAATGGTATTGTATCAGGAGATAAAATAAATTTTAAAGTTTCTTCAAATTCTTTAAACTGCGTAAATCATGCAGAAATTTCGTGAATCGGGGATTTTACCATTGAAAGCTCTTTCGTTGATGACTCTTTATTTGGCTTTTCAGATTTTTTTTGTATTCGGAAAATATTTATATGAATTTGAAAAAATATCACGATTAAAAATCTTTAATTTGAGTTTGAACGCTTTGATTAAGTCAAACATTATAATGTCTGTTTTATTAACACCTTGTAGTTTTATATTTAATTCCTTTAAGTGAGAGCATAAATCAGTGAAAAAATATAACTTTGCTAGCCATTCTATATCCAAAAATTGATTGTATTGGCCAATAATGTTCTCATTATTTAGAAATAATCTTATTTCCTCCAAAAAATCTACAAATCTTTGCAAAGTAAGCTATTGTACGATGAGTTTAACAATTCTTTTAATTATCTTTTATTTAGTGCTCGTGCTGAAATAAAATTGACTCAAAATATCGTCAAACATTTTTAAACCTGTTTTGGAACATAACGCTTGTTGGTGAATATTTCAATGAAAATCAAGAATTGTGTGTCCAATACGTTTTGTAAATAAATTTATAAATAGATTTTCCTGCGGGCACCGTCAATTGTAACTGACACAATTTTAGAAGGACATATTTCTCTTTTTTTCCAATGCATCTATAACTGCATTACAAATGTCTAATCATTTTATTGTTGTTGTTAAAGTTGATAAACTTATTAACTCTTCTTTAATATTGTTTTGAACAAAATAACGTACAAAAATTGCGGTAGACTCGTCAAGGCAAATAGATATAAAACCGCCAAACTTTATATGAATCTTTTGTTGAAAATTTACATTTTCCGCCATACCCAAAATTCTCTCTTTCACTGTATTCCTAGCTATCGGCATGTCTTGAATTCTTCAGATAATTTTTTCTTTGTTTTCGAAATCATCGAATAAGTATGGTGCACATTGCAGCCAAGCATCCTTTAAAATTCGCCTTCATTAAAAGGTTTCGCATATTGAGCAATATTTTCTGAAACTTGATAGCTACCAGCAGTGGTGTTTGATTGAGTTCCAATATATTTCATTAAAGTAGTAGTTTGAGCATTTTTATTCTTTAAGGCACGTGATATATACTCCTTTTGCTCTTCTACACTTCGATCGAGAAGAAATTTATGGTTGGTTTCATAATGCCGCTTTACTGAAGATGTTCTACCGACTACAGTTTTAGAACATATAATACAAATTGCTTTACTGTCCTTTTCAATCATACCGTATCATACCAAGCTTGAAATTGTCTGCTACTACATGTTTTTTCATTGAACTAGCCATAATAAGAAATTCTAAAAAATGTATATATTTAATAATACTGTTATAAAATAATTAATTTATTCTGCATTTGTTTGCAAGAATATATTTCGCCAAATATTACCAACACAAGAAAATAATATATTAATTCAAGGTAATTTTAATAATTATTTCTATATTTTACATTGATTTAATGATAAAATATTTTCTCATAATGTTGGAGCGCTGTCCCACCCCCCGGACAACCATCGGTCGCTTTCGGGTACGCCCGCACCACCATCTTTATTTTGTAAATAGTTGTAAATCAGTCTAAAACTACCACCAGTGGAATAAACACCTTGAAATAGAACTGCAGTATTATTAACGACGAAACCATCTGATAAGCAAACTGGCATCACATCCAGTCCACACAAAACATTTGGTCCTTCGAACCGGATTTTTATAGGCATCAGAAAAAGGTTGTGTGGGTGATAGATTCTTTGAAGATATGATAAACAATTTTTTAAAACGTCTTAAGAAGAGACTACAAAAAACAGTTGATTATTATAAAGGTCAGACCACAGATGATGATTTTCAGTATTTACCAGCTAGTAAGCAATTATTCTTCATGTCTGCATTAAAAGTTTTTACAGCATATGGTCTTTGGTTAGAAGAACCAAGATGTCAAGAATCATCTCTTTACTTACCTGGATTACCACCACAGTATGAACCACAACTTCTGAATTTGGAATAAAACAATAAAACAACCCTCCCAACTGTGTTGTTTTATTTCAATTTGTTATGGAGTTTCATCATGTATCCGCCTCGTCAATTCAATATTCTGAATTTGGTTCTACAATGTAGCAGTACTTCATGGTTGGAATATGTTAACTATAACATGATCAAGGAACAGCAGGCTAAGTCTATAAAAACGTGGAGATCAGCTAATTATAGAGAAAAAAAGAATATTAACCAACCGCTGTCAAATCCTGGTGGTGGAATTGAGAGTTCATATCCTTGGGAGCGAATTGTTCCTATGATGCACCAAAAAAGGCACCCAATATAAAAGTAACCAAATCAATAATACATCCTCTGAACATTGGAGAAAGAAACACAATGTTTATCTCTCTGGAAGGATTCTTTAAAACTTTGCAGCAATTTGCTCATAACTATACCTTGAATGTGCACCAACACAAAGCAATTGACTTCAGTTATCAAGAATTAATTTCAAACTCAGTCAGTCATTAATAAAGTAAAAAAAGTTGTACCATGTTCTGGTAGTTCAAAAGGTACAGATTGTACAGGAGCAGCAACAATTATCTTAGAAATTCGAGAAGGGAGAATTAATGAACATATCGATCATCAAATTCAAATGAACCAAAGAGATTATGAGGCATTTTTATCAAAGATATTACAAGATCCTCCACAATTATTATGTTATGCTTCAGTAACATTACAACAGGTTATTATTATATTACAAAAACAAAAGCTGTTACAACCACAATCTGCTGAGTTGGGAGTAGAGTTATTTTATTACATTCTTTCTTTGATTAATGAAGAAACTTCAAATTATTTACCCACCAAACAATTATTTACTGATTGCCTGGAGAGGTTAGGTCAAACACATTCATGGAATCGAATTTGAAACACCAAGACTTCTAAATAAAATTCTTGAAGATTAAGCACATGGGATGTATTTAGCTCCACACTTTTCACCAGCAACAGCTGGTACTGCTAATTTTATTTTAATGTATTCCATGATAACTGAAAGAATAGGCCAACAATATGATTTATTATATTCACTTCTATCAAAATTTGATGTGAACAACTGGTTAATTTTAAAAAATCCAAAACTAAGCCAAAGATCTCAATTCATAGAATTGGTCATGAAGGTTTTAATATGTTTAGGACAGGAACCTCCACAGGAATCTCTAATGCTGCATGAAATATATCGATAACATTTAATCTGCGTTTAATTTCCAGAGCATTATGGAGAAATCTTCATTCATATACTGAAGTCTAATAGCGGAGCTGATTTAGATTGCATTTCTCTAAGTGTGTGGATGGATATATTAAACTACTTAGTAATGCCAATTAAATTTGAATTAAATGACCAATTAAGAGATCACCTTCGAATCTATGCCAAAACCAGCAGATGTTACACTACCAAGAATTATTAGATACTGCTGCCTTATTATCAAGACATTATACAACTGAAAGACTACAGTATGGGCTGTATGGACTTTATCCAAAAACTAGAAGTTACATTGATGTTATTACTCTATTTCTGGGAATGTCGGGATATAGTTTAATCATTAGTGCTATGAATGCACATCAAGGAATTTTTGGTGATAAATTATGTGAAATAGTGTAGCCTTACTTACGTGATATGTTTGCACCCTGGATTGTGCCTTACCTGACTAATAACCTCTAAGAGAACATGGCTAACTGGATTCAACAACTGACAGATGATAGATCCGTCCTTTTGCCGTGGATACCAGCAAATGCTCCTTTTGCACAAAAAATTGTTCAAATGTTCTATGAGTGTATTTTGTTTATAATTCAAACTTTGCCTGCATCTAATATAATACTTAGCTTTGTTTAGCAATGGTATGTTATGAATTTTGCACACCCCACTGTTAAGGACCATGCGCTTAATGTTATACATCATTCATTTATATCACTGCCTTGGCTGAAGTTCTGGCCAACATTAAATGATCTTGAATTAATGATTAAGGTATCAGAACAATATCTACCAGAATGCCATACGTTCCTTGGACATGTATTTATGGAAGTTCAATGGAAAGCTTGGATATACAGCTTGTCAGAAAATACTAATATCCAGATAAGAAGCAGAATCCATCACTGCTTACTGTGTTTACTCAAATTATCAAATGAACCAAATATTGGTAACAATAATCCGGATAAGGCAAAAATTCTTCTTGTTCAAGCAGAAAACTTTGATTGGACTCTTTTGGAAGTCACTAGCGTGCAGAAAGCTGTGGACTGGATGTGATGCCAGTTTACTTATCGGATGGTTTCGTCGTTAATAATACTGCAGTTCTATTTCAAGGTGTTTATTCCACTGGTGGTAGTTTTAGACTAATTTACAACTATTTTCTATTTACAAAATAAAGATGGTTGTCCGGGGGGTGGGACAGCGCTCCAACACATAATAATAAAATATTTTATTGTTCCAAAATAAGCAAAATAAATTATAAGTTTAGTAACTTTTAATACCTTAAGATTGTTACAGATTAAAACTTCAGTCGTGATGCAATATCTTCTTTCAAACGAATGCAGAATATAAAATTTGAAATAATAATATAAAAATATTTGAATAAAATTGTGATGTAACCATCATAATACTTTCCCTGTATTTTTAGCAATAATAATATTTATTAAATCTTTGGTAAAAAATTCTTTTCAAATCAAGTTCATTAAAACACCTAGTATTTTTCTTCATTCAACACTTGATAATGACGTGCAAAGGTCAAAACTATAGTGTAAAATAATGCTAATGTATTGTAAACTTTTTTTGTGTATTATACAATAAATAGTGATATAAAAACATCAAAAGTATATTTTATTTACTCTTTGTTCCAAAATTATCGATAAAATAAAAAAAATATAAATATTGCTTTAAATTGCTAGAAAATAGTTGAATAACATTTACTAACTTTAATAATATGTGCGCTTAAACTAGTGTACTCTTGACCTAGGTTACTGCGTACTTTATTAAGGTAGGTCACTGACAGTTGTGGTAGGTCAAGAGTACGCTAGAATAAATATTTATACATACAATTATTATTTGGTTATAAATTTGGTTTATTAGAGTTTAAAGCGACGATTAATAAAATATCTAAAGTTATGCTATAGCTGCCAAAACAATTGAAATTACTTGAAATAAAAATTGAAAATACAAGTGATACAAGCTTGACGAACGCAGAAATGACATTGGAACCCTTGAAAAAATTATTCAGTGATTTTTGGCGAAGGAGAAAAAAGCTAAAATATTCTGCAAACAAAAGAAGAATTAAGAAATTTCCGAAAAATTCTAAACTTTCGAATAGTTGAAAAATTAAAAAAATCTGAATTACTAAAGGAAAATTTGGTAACTCAAAAGAGAATAAAAAGCGTTATATTGTGAAAAATTTTGAGAAATGTTTGGAAAAATCCAAAACTCTCGAATTTCAAAATTGTTAAAGCAAAGTTTTTAATACATTTTGTTATTGTAAAGAAAAATCGCAGCCTGAAAGAGAAATTTATTGCAGAATTCAAATATTCCAAAAAAGTAAACTAAAAGAAGAATTATTTGAAACATATTAGAACAATTGAAGAAAACTTTTACAAATTAAAAGAGACTTTAGGAGATGAAAATGTTGATAAAATTATATTATAAAAAAGCAAGAAATTGTGGATATCTTTCGAGAAAAGCTGGAAAATTTAAAAACTTTGAAATTGGTAAAAAAATTTCTTGGATCTTAACGGCGTTCACTTCGTGGTACATTTCAATATTAAGAATAAAGAAAAATAAATAAAAGTGTTTTCTTTATTCTTTATTTTAAATATTGAGAAACTTAAAACATTTCTTAATACGGAAGAGAATTTCATTAGAGGATTTGTAGAATAGTCTGCAATATTAAAAAAAGCTAGGAAATTTTAGTAAATTAAAAAAGAGATTCCTGAAAAAGAAAATAGTTTGAAAGTTTCTTTCTGCGAAGCAAGAAATATTGGAAAATTTTGAGAGAAAATGCTAAAATTCTTGAATTGAGGAATTAAATAATTTTAAAGCAACTTGTTTCAGAAACCTTAAAGGAAACTTTTTCCTGAATAAGTCTTTAAAAATGGTGGGTTCTCCATTCCGAAATAAAACTATAAAAAATTACTGCAAATTATTAAAGACGATCAAAATAAACACTCGTAAACTGTAAGGAATTTTTTGTGTGAGAAAATAAGAAGTAAATTTTGCAAATATGAAACAATATTTTTTTAAATTTCTAAAACACTTGAATTAGTTGAAAATTTTTAAAATCTAAAATCTAAATTAATCAAAAATGTTAAAGACTTGAAAGAAAAATCTCGTAAACTGACAGAGGAGTTTATTGAAAATTTTCTAAAAGTAAAAGAAGAAATGCTGTGAAATTTAAAAAAATGGAGAAGAATTACTAGAAAAAAGTATATTCAAAATTAATCTAAACTTAGCTAAGAAAAAAAATATCTACAAAACCTTGTTAAAAAATAGATCATCATTATCAGAGCCAAAAATTGTGAAAAATTAGTTTTAATTTCACCGACGGCGAAAACATATAAAAACAATAGCCATCTACTTGAAACTTTACAAATTTATTTAAAATTAATTTGAAACTAGCTTAGTGAATAATTATCCATGAACACCGCACCTCATTATGAAATATTTCATCATCATCAGACCCAAAAATGGTAAAAATTAATTTTAATTTCAACGACTGAAAAATGTAGAAAAACAATCGCTATCTACACGAAACTGTGCAAGTGTATTCAAAATTGATCTAAAATTAGCTTATCCACAAAAACACCAACTCATTATGAAATAATTTGTCATCATCAGAACAAAAAATTGTAAAAATTAGTTTTAACTTCATTGAGTGTAAACTAATATAAAAACATTTGCCATCTAATTGAAACTCTCTAAATTTATTCAAAATGCATCTAAAATTAACTAGTTAAAAAAATTATTCACCCAACAAGACCCCGTTATGATATATGTTGTCATTATCAGGGCCCAAATTTGTAAAAATTTGTTTGACTGCAAAAAAATTTAAAACAATTGCCATCTACTCAAAACTAATCTGAGAAAAGCTTAGAGAAAAATTATTCACAAAGAAATACTTCGTCATGATCAGAGCCAAAATTTGTAGAAATTCGTATTAATTTCAACGACTGAAAGAAAGTAGAAAAACAATCGCCATCTATTCAAAACTTTGCAAGTTTATTTAAAATTAATCAAAAGTCTGCCTAGTAAAAATTATCTACAGAAACATAACCTTGTCATGAAATAATTCGTCATCATCAGAGCAAAATATTGTAAAAACTAGTTTTAACTTCACCAGATGTAAATAAATATAAAAACAATTGCCATTTACTTCAAACTGCCTAAATTTATTTAAAATGGATCAGAAATTAACAAAATTAAAATAATAATCAGTAAAGACGACCTAGTTACGAAATAATTCGTCATCATCATTGCTATAAGTTATTAAAATTAGTTTTAATTTCATCGACTGCGATAACATATAAAAACAACTGCCATCTACTCGAAACTTTCGAAATTTATTCAAACTTAATCTGAAATTAGCTGAGTGAAAAATTGTCCACAAAAACAACACCTCGTTATGAAATAATACATCATCATCAGAGAGAAAAAATTGTAAAATTTAATTTTAACTTTATCAGTTATAAAAATATATAAAAACAATTGACCTCTACTTGAAACTATCTAAAGCTATTCAAAATAAATCTAAAATTAACTAAATTTAAAAAAATATTCACCAAACACGACCTCGTTATGAAATAATTCGTCAGCATCAGAGCCAAAAATTGTAAAAATTAGTTTCAATTTCATCGACCGAAAAAAGTATAAAAACAATAGCCATCTACTTGAAACTATTTAAATTTCTTTAAAATTTATCTGATATTAGCTGAGTGAAAATATATTTATATAAAGACAACACCTCGTTAGGAAATAATTCGTCATCATGAGAGCATAAAATTGTAAAAATTTGTATAAATTTCAACGACTAAAAAAAAGTAGAAAAACAATCGCCGTCTACTTGAAACCTTGCAAGTTTATTTAAAAATAATCTAAAAGTAGCAGACTGAAAAATTATCCACAAAAACCGCACCACGTTATGAAATAATTCATCATCATCAGAGCAAAAATTTGTAAAATTTAGTTTTAACTCCAGCAAATGTAATAAAAAGAAATGGTGATGTGGCCATCATAGCAATTTTCTATATTTTACTCGAAAACTATGAGGTTTACGAGAAAAAGCTATCCTTAATAATTTGTCCACTTTTTAATTCTCTGGAATTATTTCTAATATAAGTTTCATGTAACTCGTATCGTTTATTAGTAATTGGCTAAGAACGTCAAAGATTTTAATTTTTAATATTTTTCTCGAAAGATAAGTATTTTATGGAAAAAAATGTTTTAATGAAACTTATTCAGTTTCTCGTTCCCTTTAACTTTTGTTTGAAAAGTTTTGTAATATTTTTCATATTAAAGAAAAATTCGAAAAAAAAAACAAAAAACGTCCTCGAGTAAACATCCACTTCCGGTTTTTGAATGTTCACCAAAATCTTTTCACTTCCAGTTTTTCACGATTAAACCCACAGACATTTTCATGCACGAAAACAATACTTCCCCTATATATACTATATAGGGAAAGTAAAAACACGATAACTTTGTTAGTATAACTTGAAAACTTTTTATTGTGACTAGTTTCGACAAATTTAGCTTGTCATTATCAAACACATAGTGTCATATATAACATGAAAATATTTACCTAAAAATAACACTATATATATTTACAATAAACGGTTATATTTTTTAACAAGTCACTGAAGTTTCAAAGGCGACGGTTTACTAAAAATGACTAATGCAGTCTGTCGTCTGATTCGAGCGCTGCGACGGCAACAACATGCAATAATATTAGAAGGCGAAACTGGATTCGCAATTTTTTTATCTAATGCGCATCTTTATATACTTTGAGAAAATTCATGCGATATTTTAATAATAAAATGTATAATTTGACGGTTCTAGTTAACATCCTAAGATAGGTATTCAGTACTACAAATTTATATCATAAATTATAAATGAAGTGTAGACTAATAATGTTTAATTCATTTCCATGAAAAAAAGATAACTTCTGGAAAAAAAAAATTGTTTTCGTGCGTGCCATCAAAATTTTCAAACGTGCCACTTGTGGCACGCGTGCCATTGGTTCGCCATATATATGTTTGTATTGGATCAATAAATTTTGAAACTGAATTAACTGAATAATTAAATAAATTCGCGACACGCTTTCCATTCACGGCTACCCTTCACCAAAACAATATTTACCACTCCATGCAGTTTCTTTTCTTTCTGTCGTTTCGTGCATACCTGAAACAAATAAACACCGATAAGTGAGGATCACATCGATTTCGAAGGGTGGATGATATGAAAACAGTCTGACAACCGAAGGTGCCGCGTCGCGTCTGGAAAAACTTTCGAACACGAGGCCCACCGCGCGCGCACAACACCTCCTCCAGCCGTACCACGCGCCACCCATCATTATTTACAGGCCGGAGAACAAGGAGTGATTAAATGCACCACTCGCAGAAATTAATCTTCGCGCCGATTTTTCCAATCCGGCCGACGTTTTATTGGCTTATAAATTATTCGCAATTGAATTAATAAGTAATATTTTACGCTTAATAAGAAATAAATTAAACGGACGGGCCTCGCGCGCTCCCGATACCATATTTATGGCCACTAAACGCGTCAGTGTGACCTCTTTATCAAGGCGTTAATTAATAATTATTTAATAAATTCAGATTAATTCGCGCAATAAATAAACGCGCCGGTTTAATAAAGTGCGGACGGATCGATTCCGCTAGCGTTTCGCTATGAACGAACGCGGCATAATTGAATCTCTTAACTGGTTCAACTAATCTAATTATTTAATAGGCAGAACCCAACGAACATAAATAATTGATTTATTTGTTTATTTACGCGATACAATCTACGAAAGATGAAAGGAAACATCACAGCTAACTTCTGTTTAATATTATTTAATAAATTATGTTTTACTATACATAAGAATACCTAAAGAAGATTCAAACTACACTCTATAAATGAAACGGTAACTTCTTTTTACTGACATTTCTCATAAGCATTGCGTTAGAACAGTAATACGCTACGTATAACGCATTTCTTGTGTTTATAACCATTAGATATTTCAAACGTAAGGAATTTAAAAATAAAATCTTAAAATCTCCTATGTGTATAAATTCTTAACATGAACTTTAAAACAAAGTACGTGCTTCATTTCATTAGCACAATTTTTCCATCAGATATAGCGTGCGCATTAGACTTTATATAACAAAGGCTTGAAGTCATTCCACTATCCATTACACGAATTTCGCCGAACGAAAACAAATCATCGACGAAAAGGGGAATTAATATGCAACTCACGTGCCTTATCTTAAAACCTCGTAACAACATACCCCGCCGTATCCGCGCGTAATTTTACAACCGTAACCGCGCACAGCACGGGGAACAGCCCTTCGTAATCTAATTTCTCTTTAATATCCATATCAGCCCCGGAATTGAATTGGGCGGGTTCCTTTTTCCGTTAATTTCTTGCACAACGTGCAATACCTTTAATGCGCGCCGGTGCGTGCGTGTGTGTGTGTGCCACTAAAATCAAAAACGCATTACGTAGGGTCAAACGTGTATAATGATCCTGAAACCTCCGTGTAATTGGACTGAAATGCATTCGGCCCCACACGCGAGAATCCCTGTCCCTGCCCAGGATAACGAAATTAAATTAGCGACCACGAGAGTAACATACGAACGTCATTATCACAAAATTTGAAAGCGGTCGGTGGATTCACGTAATGAATGGTTGAATAATTTATTACGCTAAAGGAAACCGTCGGGAATTGGTGAAAGGACGTTATGAAAAAACTATATAAGAAAATTCAGTTTCAAAAGTTTTCTCTCGTAGCATTTCCTTCCTATAATAATGAAATCTCCAGAATGTTTTCCTGGGCGAAAATTATTTAAAAAAATCCTAAATACAAAAAAATCTGATAATTACAGAATCAACTAAACAACTAAAATGTAATTTTTTTGATATTTCTAGAATGTTTCAGCAATTACTACACCATGTCCCAAATTATAAAACTTCATTAGCTTTTCAACTTGTTTACTATCCCAACAGTTTATGTTTTATCCTTTTATTGGCTTTGGCTTTAACGTTTATAATATTTGCAGGGAATAGGGAAAAAAGTATACTTATTATGTGAACGTTTCTATTTTAGATTTTGAGAATTTTTCGAAAAACGTTTGATTTATTCATCAACGGTTATTTTCCAGATCTCTAGAATTCTATCCTTTTCACTATTTCTTACTTTATCTTACCGGATTTTTTCAACAGTTTCTCTGTGAGATTTGCAAAATTGTCCAAAAAACGTGCCATTAATTTTTCGAGGTTTTTTTACCATTAACTAACAATTAATTTTCCATTTCCAAAAGATTTTTTAAAGTTTTAAAATGTTTTGCAACTCTTGTCAATTTATGAGAAATTTTTAGCACATTTTTTACAGATTTTCCGAGAATTTCTTATTTAAATTACTAAAATTTCTTTATTTTTTTGGGTAGTAATATTTTTCTCCAATTTCTCTTTGAGATTTTAAAAATATTTTAAGCTTATTTTCCAGAACACACTTCTTTTCGATATGTTTCAAAATATTTTACATCAATTTCTCTTTTAAATATTTATAAGGTTTGAGCATTTTTTTAGTCACCTCCTCTTTTTTTCAGTATTTTTCAACAATTATCAGCAACTTTCTTTTACGGTTTCCAGAATTTGCTTCAAGAGTTCGATAATTATCCAGATTTTCAGATAATTTTTTTGCATTCTTCTAAAATACATTTTCTTTAATGTTCCATCCAGATCCAGAAAAAAAAAATGTTCCATAAACGTTTGTTTCCTTTTCTAAGGATCTTCATTTTTTAGAACGTAATATTTTTCAGCAACTAGAACTTTAAGATTTTTAGAATGTTTCAGCTATTGTTTCACAGACATTTACATTTTCTTTCAAATGTACTAAATTATAAGCATTTTCAGCACTTTTGTTCTAGGTATCTAGAAATTCCTTCAAGAATTTTAGAATTATGCAGTATTTTATTTACAGATTTTCAGACTTTGAAGCATTCTTTTAGAATATAAATTATCTTGACTTTTTCTTCTAAATTGCTAGAAAATTTCTCCAATATATTTCACTTTATTTAGATTTCTAAAATTTGTCAGCAATTTCTCTAATAAGAAATTCTAGAAATTTCTAGTAATTTTCTTGATATATTCTAGAATTTTTTTCTAAAGAATTTTCCAGAAATTTTTGCCATATTTCAATATATTATAAAAATTGTCAAGAAACCATTTTTTCATTTGAAGAGAATTATCCATCATGTCTTTCCTTATCTTATCAAACTTCTCTTCAAAATTGGTACATTTTATTTGGAAAATATTCAAAATTCCCTCTTGTATATTTTTAGCATTTTTATTTAGATATTTAATATTTTTGACGATATTTCTATAAAACCTTAGCAAATTCTGTACAGAATTATAAGAATGCTTTAGCCTTTTTCTTCTAGGTTCCTAAAATTTGCTTCAAGAGCTCTAGAATTTTTCTTCTCCGGATTATTAATTTCTTTTTAAAATTTCTTTAGAATATATTTTCCAAAAATTTAATTTTTTACGAGTTTCACTTCTAAATGGCTAGAATTTTAGATTTTCAAAAATGTTTCAGCTATTTCTATAAGATATTAGTCAACTATTAATCTAGTAAATTAGAATTTAGAATTTTTTTTGGGGTTTTCACTTTATTATAGAATTAATACATGTGGGACTGTATTAAATTATTTTTGGGTTGTAATTTTTTACAGCAATTTCTCTTTGAGATATTTAGATGGTTCAGCATTTTTTTCAGACACATACCTTTCTTTCAATATATTTTTATGATTATTTTCAGCATTTTTATGCTAGGTTTTTAGAATTTGCTTGAAGAGTTTTAGATTTTTAGAATTTGTCAGCAATTCCTGTAACAAATATTTACATTTTTCTAGTACTTTCCTTTAAAGGTTCTAGAATTTTTTCTAAAGAATTTTTCAGCATTTTTTTGCCATATTATAAATAATTTTTCTACGAGTTTCACTTTTAAATTGCTTTCATTTTCAGTTTTTTTTCAAATTTATTTGTTTCATTTTTAAGGATCTTAAAAAAATGTTCTTCAATACCTCTTCTTAATTACTAGAATTTCTAGGATTTGAAAATTTCGCCAATGAAGTTTTAAAATATTTCATTTTCTCCACATTCCTAGTTTGCAGCAATTTTTCAAATGTTAAAAAAAATAGTACTTTTCTTCTATAATTTCTTCTAGGTTCCAGAGAATTTTCCAGTAATTTCTTCTGCGGAGTTTTGGAATTTTGTAGCATGTTTTCTGCCAGTTTTCAACATATAAAATTTTCCGGAAATTATTTTTTAATTTTTTGAGAATTTCCTATCAGGTCTTACTTTATCTTCTCTTAAAAATTGCTAATTTTTATTTGAAGAAGTTAAGAATTCTTCCTTCTATATTTTAAAAAAATTTCAGAATTTTTATTCAAATATTTAATATTTTTGAAGATGTTTCTGGAAGTACTGTACCAAATTATAAAAATTAAGTAAACTTTTTCTTAAAGGTTTAAAAGTTCTAGAATTTTCAGTATTTTTTCAGCATTTATTTAGAATATATTTTTCAAAAACCTTCTCTATCTAGTAAAGTAAAGTAAAGTATATTTATTTACGGATATCCTTTTTACAAAATTAATACAAAACAGTTTTTCCTAAAACTTAAACCTACGTTATAAATCAATTAATTATAAATAAGAATCTATTCTTACCTAATCCGACAGAACAGAGTTTTCTACAAACTTCTCTTCTAAATTATTAGAATTTCTAAAGTTCAAAAATTATGAAATGAAAATTTTTGAGCCTTAAAAATTCTAGCAAAAAAAATTAAAAATGAAATTTTTTCAGATATTAATCAGAAATTCCTTTACAAAATACTGAGTTTCTAGAAATTACTTCAAGAGTTTGTTCTCAAAAATTTCTGATTTTTTAGTATTTTCGTAGAATATAGAATTTCTGGAAATTTCTATTCGTTTGTTTCATTTTTAAGGATCTTTTCTTGCGTTCTCTTAAAAACATTTTCTACAATTTCTCTTCTAAATTGCTAGAATGTCTAGGCCTACAAAATTGCTCTAATAAATGTATAAAATAAAATGTTTCTTTCTTTCAGATTTCTAAAATATATTAACAATTTTTCTAACAAACGACTAGAATTTTCTAGTAATTTCAAGGATTCTAGAGAAGTTTCCAGTAATTTCTTCTGTGGAGTTTTAGATTTTTTTTTTGCATTTTTTCTTCCATTTTTGAATTTTCCAGATATTATTATTTTTCTTCACTTTCCAAGAATTTTCTATCATGTCTTGACTAATCTTATTAAACTTCTCTTAAAAATTGCTAATGCTAAATATTAGTCAAGACATGATAGAAAATTCCTGGAAAGTGATGAAAAATAATAATATCTGGAATTCTGAGGTTCAGAATTGCCCTTCACATTTTTAAAAAGTTTTAGGATTTTTATTGAAATATTTAATATTTTCGACGATGTTTTTATGATATTTCAACAAGTACTGTACCGATTTATAAAATAGCTTGAACCTTTCTCTTCCAGGTTTAAGAGTTCTAGAATTTTCATTAATTTCTTCTGGAAATTTTTATTATTTCAACAATTATATAGAATATATTTTTCAAAAACCTTTTTCTTCCAAGCTTAAAAGTTCAAAATCTAAAGTAATTTCTTATGAAGATTTTCAATTGTTTTCAGCATTTCTTTAGAATATACTTTTAAAAATTATTTTCTAAGATTTTTCACCTATGCTTACCTGATCAAGCAGAACAGATTTTTTTTTTAAAGTTTTCTTCTAAATTGCTAGAATTTCTAAGGTTTAAAAATTATGAAATAAAAACTTTTGGGCCTGAGAAATTATAGCGCAAAAAAATCAAAAATGTTTCTGTTATTAGTCAAAAATTCCTCTTCCTAATATGTATAATCTTTTAGCACTTCTCTTTCAGGTTACTAGAATTTTCTTTAAGGATTCACTTAATGTAATAATAATAGCAAACTATTTATGATTTCCAACTTTTTTATTTTAACTCACTACAACTAATAAAGTTGAAAATCTTAAATAGTTTGCTATTGTTGTTATATTAAGTGATAATGGATTTTCAAAAAATAAGTGCCACAACAATCAACGAAATCTTTAAGGATTTAAATTCTAGAGAATTTATCAGTAATTTCTTTCAGAATTTTTTTGCCATTTTCACTATATTATAGTATTAATTAATTACACATTAGATTTCTCTTTCTTAACAGTGAAGAAAATGAAATCTAATAGTTACTATCGAATTTCTTCACGTAACTTAACAAATAAACTTACAGAAATATTATAGAGTTGGTTAGAATTTTTTATTTTTTCTTATGAACTTTTTCTTCAAAATTTCTAGTCTCTTTGATGGATTCCAGCAATGTTTTTTAATACAGTTGATTTGTTTCTTAAGATTTTTAGAATATTTTAGCATTTTATATTAGTTATAACTTTACTGTATCTAAATTGACAGTTTAGTGTTGGTCATGGAAGTAGTTGTTACAACATGATGGTGCGAAAGTTTATTATTCATTAAAGCTAATGCAGTTTAAGTGTTTTAATATGAAAAACTGATTTAATGGTTTATTTTTTATTTGGCTTGATTAAATACTTACAAAAATGTTTTCAAAAGCGACATGTAGTCAGATAATAATTTTCTAAATCTAAAAACCTTACTATGGTACAAAATAACAAGAATGAAGGACACATATCTATTTATTACTTCAATTGCTAACTAGATCCTTTAGAAATATCTTAGAAGTCTGCTA
This sequence comes from Ontholestes murinus, assembly GCA_963969525.1. Lineage (NCBI taxonomy): Eukaryota > Metazoa > Arthropoda > Insecta > Coleoptera > Staphylinidae > Ontholestes > Ontholestes murinus. Next base: position 15,967,240 of record OZ018394.1, on the reverse strand, counting down.
AGTTTCTTGAATGCGAAAAAATGTTGATTTAGAATATCAACAAACTTAATTTTTTGTAATTAAAACATGATAAGTTTACATTTTAATTACAATTCATTCATCATATACCACGAAATAAACGACTCTACCATCAAATATTTCAATATATTTTTGCCAATTGGAATAACCATTCATAAAAATCTAAAAAAAAAGAGCAAAAAAAGTTATTTGGTTTATTTTGTATTACAAAGTGAAAGTTTTCAGAATTACCTATATAGTTTCAAGTGCCCAACATTTAAAAAATCCAAAAATGTTTTTTCCCTCTTAATGTAGTAGTAAAATTAAAGGAAAAGAATAAGTGAGAAAAATTGAAGGCCAAAAATTATGGTCGGTGATTGCCTACTAGAACATAGTAATACCACTGATAAGTAAATACAAAATACGTAAAAAAATGCAAAAGTTGCTTTACCAAAGTACGATGCCATTGCTGATAACAAACTTTGAAGGTCCTAATTGGAATTCAATTAACCCAGCACTCACCCCTCTTCCAAAAACCTAGAGCCACTTAAATCAGACCAGTGACACTGCTCCTTTTGAGGAAAGCGCCAATAAGAACGACGGGGATCTATTTCAAATATTAGCGATCCATCGCTTGAGATCCAATTAGAAAAGCTCTTTTGGTCCTGGGCTAGTCACACCAGCGATCGCGGAGTAGTTTTATTTGGTCAATGTCTGTTACTACCCTACTATAAGGGTATCCATGATGGGCATTCTCTCCTCAAAAAATGAGTTTCTTTAATGAAGTTATTTTCTTGGGTATTAATGAATTCTCATGCTGTGCAGTTATAGCAAATGGTAGCCTGAAGTAGACACACGAATAAGGTCTAAACCTATCTTACTATAAGGGTATCCATGTATTTTCATCCGTTTCTTCAAAAAAGAGTCTCTTTAATGAAGTTATTTTCTTGGGTATTAATGAACTCTCATGCTGTGCTGTTACAGCAAATGGTAGCCATGTTGGACATTTTTAGGAGTCGTAATTTTTATGTACTTTAGAACATTTTAATTACACTCCTTCACTTTAAATGATGTTAAGTGTGCTGGGCGAATAAATACCAGCTCACGATCCCTCACCAGACGATGGTAATGAGTCAACGAGAGCGAGAGGTGACGATGGTGGAAATTTCTCGACGTGCAAGAAGCCATAACGACATCGACACACAAATGCACACGGCACAAGGTAATTGCACAAACGGGAACGGTGTTTATTTATTTGCGTTCGTGGGCACACAACCAATCCAATGGACGTCTCGCGAGACTGCACTTCCGGCGGCGGGCAGCTCTCCGATTGGACGGCATGCTGCTTCGAACTGGAAACCTCTTATTAAAGCACCTCGAGAAACGCGGCGGACGTTCCCCGTGGGTTGTCTGTCTTTGTAACACCATGCACAAATTACATTTTAATTGTCTTTCCCACATTATAACTTATTGCGATGTTTTACCACACCGCATACTTTTTTTCTCGTGTCGGGCTTTGTGAAGTGAAGATAAAATACAAATTGCATCGTGTGTAGAGTGCTATAAATTTTAATTCTAAACTAAAATTATTCGTTCCTCCATGTTGATTTGACCGTCAAATAAGATTAGAACAATAGTTCAATCAATATAAAAAAAACATTCATGTCGGTCCATCATCAGCATATTACATATTTTGCTTTGTTCTCCTAATCTCAATAGAGGCTAATGTTACGTTGAACATATGCCAGCTATTGTGTATCCTACTTGAACATGTCAATAAATACAGCCAGTCATTAAAACCGCATATCCTAATCACCGATGAGGAAAAGCTTTGTTGTTGTTACCATGGAGTTTTCGAAAATAATTCAACCCTTTTCCACGATTATGGCCGCTTGTTTGCGCCGATATTTGCATATCAAGATTTCCTTTAAATTGTGTTTCACTTCTTTTTGTGGGTATACATGCAAAAGAGTAACTATAACGAGTCCAAGTATTTGTACAAGTCCAGTTGCTAATAAAAATGCGCATTAATTTACAAAGCGAACCAACAACAAACAACGAGAACTAGATGTGAGTTATTAAGTCGTTCCATAAGCACATTTTTTACATGTAAATATCGCGGATTCCTGAATTAAACAGGGCGGTGTGTGCATTATTTAGCGTCGTGAGAATTAAAGGACGGCCATTGTTTTACATTCGGCTCCCTAGTTCACAAGTGAATTATGATAAAGAGAAATATCATGGCTTTTCGCAATTAAAACGGATAAATGTAAATACGGGGCGGCCCTTATTAATTGCGACGCTGTGAAAAATTTTTCGCATTACCAGCCCCCCCCCCCCCCGGCCACCGGACGGACGGCTGGCTGTCCGCGGCGTCGCGACGCGTCCGCACGTTAATTCGCGCACGCACGGCCAATGCAAATCCGCCGCCGGAATGAATTTTATTACGTCGAGTAAACAGCACTCGGCAAATATTAATTTTTCATCTGGCCTATGGCCTCCTCCTTATTTGCTCCTCTTCGCAAACATCCGATAGGCGAATTTGATTTAATTAAATCCGCTGGCGATGCGTTTTACAAACTATAAATGCATTTGTTTAACGAATCGAATAACAGTTCGACGTTTATTCCCATATTACATGTTTTTTAACGAATCTAATTTTTAGATTTTATTTTGAATTATTGTTTGGAAACTTAGTCAGATAAGGTAACATTCTTCCTTCTTCTTCTCTTCCTTAGCAACAACTGGAGTAGCACCTATATTAGAGTCAATATTTGAGATGAGTTCTTTAACTCCTTCTAAAACCTTAGCAAAATACAGTTCAACGTTAATTAACATCAGCGGCTTTCAAAATGAATTGATTTTTTCACCAGTTAATATTATCATCTGTCATGGTGAGACTGAAATATACACAAGCCAATTAAATACTTTCATTTTCAATTTGTTCGTTGCTACTTTTATCATTATGCAAATTAGGTATTATTTATTTTGTCCAAGAAAAAGGTTCTAATAATCTTACAAAATAATTTTTTACAGAAATTTTGATCGCACATAGAAAGGTTTGAAGCAACAAAATATGTGTTATTCCATTCTCGCCCTCTATTCCTCTGATGACATTTGCTCCATGAAGACTCTATTGATGACGATTCATCAAAAAAATTTCCAAAGGGATATTTATTTAGTCAATTCATCTCCAAATTGCCGTAAAGTATGTGATGGGTGTTTTCTAAGAATTCAAAACCTAAATAATACAAGTTATAGTTCAATTTCTTCACAGAGAACTCTACCTTCTATTATTTAATCTATCTCTTCACGTAACCTAAGAAATAAACCAACAAAAAGTTCAAAACTACTTGCGATTGTATTTGATTGCTTCAACTCATGAAACATTACAAATCCAAACCCTTTTCAAGGACTCTATATTCTAAGCGAAGTTGTACAAATTAGAAAGAAGAATTTTAGTTGGACATTTGAAAACGTATATTATGATAATTTGAGCAACATAGTATTAAGACCTAATGAAAATAAGTTTGAAGGCATTTTTTTGTACCATAAGTCAAAACTCTGTTTTGAAGATATTACAATCAAGGAATAGTTGAAAGAAATGAAAAATAGAGCTTGAAATGCTACTGAAAACAGGTCACAACTTTTTTGGCCAATAACAAATCAAGACAAAATAAAAATATTGTTGGTGGAGACCATTCTACATAATAATATTTAATTGTAATTAAACGAATTATGCTGAAGACATAATTTGTTCCTGTACTTTCTTCCAGGCGGCAAGGAGTCCAAGCGCATGCCTGAACTGCACGTTGCAACCATCTGGAGCTAAGAAGCCTTGAGCCTTCAAGTCTTCAAAGACCTCCCGATCGAAAATTTTGAAAATGTAGATGTTCTGATGACTAGGGAACTTAAACTTCTTCACGACGCAGAGCCTTGTAACGATCACTTGAACGCTCGCTCATGATTGGTTGACCAATCAAGCGACGGTTCCTTGTGTCTTTCCGAAAGTGCCACCCATTCCAGTTTGGAGCCTATCAGCTCCAGCAGACGACATCATCTTCTTGATTCGAATAACGTGGAAGGAACGCAGCCTCATTCAGATGTGGAACTAATCCTTGCCGTAGCTTTTAAGAAGGTACTTGCTACAGCAAATACGTTGTGCTTTCAGCAGAACTGAGTTGTTTATCTGAGACAAGATGCACGCATAGAGGGAAATCGTCTACTCAGGTCTTCTTCCTGACCTAACACCTAACTAACTCGCAAAAAGTGCAAATGCCACTCCTATAGGACCAGAGCCGTTTTGTGGACTCCCCATGGCGCATAGAAGAGAGGTGGTGGAAAAATTGGAAGAGGACAGAAGACGTAAGCATTGGAACAATGTACCAGGTCTACGTCAATCAAGACGACTCCTGAAACTCGATCACAACCACAAGGTGCTTGAACTCACAAGGAACGAGCTAAGAACTTTCACCGGACTCATGACAGGGCATTGTACCCTCCGATACCATTTGTGGAAAATGGGAAAAGAGGAAAGTGGAAACTACCGAGCACATACTATGCACTTGTGTCGCGATTGCTCACAAGCGTCTTTCACACTTCAGCAGGGACCGATTATCCCCCGAAGAAGTGAGCATTATCACCCCCAAGATAGTTACCAGGTTCATGGTGGACGTGGGACTGCTTGGGAAGTGATTGGTTAAGGGTAGAACAGTAGATCTGTTAGGTCGCAGTTCACGAGAGGCTAACACCCCTCACTAAGACCCTACCTAACCTATAAACTATAACCTTCTTCCTGATCAAATCGAAGATACGGATTTTGGCATCTCGTAAAAACGTGATTTGGGTAAGGTTTGACCTTACAATATTGATAACATTTCGCTTGGACTTGAGTCACGTAGTTCACGTCAGCGGAACAGCACAGCACTTTGATACATCTTAAAATCAGGAAAAGAAAATTCTCTTTGTTGAATGTTGTCTTTGTAAAGGTGGAAACCATTGTCACAAATACGGTAAATACTTTGTTCTTGATGAAACGAAAATAGAATATTATTTGATTTTTGATTAACTTAAGTTAATTTTGTAATTCCTTTGAGAATGGTCGTCATTGACCGAAACACGTGTCAGGAAACTGAATATACCAATATGAAACCAAACAAGTGTCTTATTTCCAAATCAGATAACATTGTCACAAAATAAATCATGTGTGTGATATCAACAATGTTCTGCATTTTAAAATTACACCAATTTGTAATATGATTTAATGCACTTCCCTTTGAATAACTTTCCTTCCAAATTGGATGGTTTGCAACTCAATTTTGATACTTTGCCTCCCAATTTAGAAGCAGTTTCAAAACATTCCCATCAAAATTTTGATCGAATCAAGAAAACTTATAGTGGTATAAACAACAAGAAGGTGTTGATGGATTACTATTTCACATTACAGAAGAAATCAAAGAAAAAGTCACTTTTGCCTTTTTATTTAATAAGTCAATTGCTGATCCAACAACTTCAATTTTATATAATTTTAATCTAGAATGCCAACCATCAAGATTTTCAAGGAATTTCTCCTCTATATTTCAATAATTTTTCCGAATCTGTTACTTCACTGTTTTGGATTACTTTTTAAATATTCTAGTTTATTCCAGCAATTTTCCTTCCACAATTTGGAGTAATTTCACTTTTAAATTGGGAGAAATGTTTGAAAATGAAAAAAAAATGAAAAAAAAATGAAAATGAAAAAACAATCTTTTAGGTCACTTTTCTACAAATAATTCTTTGCAATATAACTCTCAAATATTTTAAACGAAAGGGCCAACTTCATGTGCTTCTTATAAACATGTTGACTAACTTTTATCTTACATCTTTCCATCAAACTTGTTGAAACAAAGCAATAATTATTTATCAAAGGTAATTTGATGAGTGCAATCGACTGTAAATTTTTCTGCATTTTTTTAAGTTGAGGGGCTTGTTACGGATGTGCAGCTTATTGCCATAAGGGTTGCAGATCTTACCTTTTTAAATGCCATGTTTGCCCAATCTTAGGATGTGAGATAACCTAATTAAACCTAACTTAACCTAAACTTTTTCCTTTAGCTTGTAGAAAATTATCTAATAATTTAGAAAATACGAAGATTTGAGAAATGTTTCGTGTTTTTAAATTATTGAAAAAAACATATATAATCTGTCACCTCCATAAATCGAATAAATCCTGACCTAATGCAAGTTAACCTGTTGTAACCTATTCAATCTGTTTTTAAGACAAGCGTCACAATAGTTCTAAGTTACACTGAATTGAAATGAAGATTACTACGTAGTAACGATCGCAACCATTCTCTTTATTAGTTCTAAGTTGCTAAACAGTGGTAATAAAATGTTAACAAAAGTTTAATTACTATATCAACAGATTTTAACAATCTACTGAGTAGGTTACGATATTCCATTTCATTCTCATCATTTTCAACTCATCTTCAAAATAGGCTCTATGGAACTCTACCCAGATGCACACTTCTCTTCGGATCAATTCATGAAGTTGAACTGATCTAATTATTTTTAATCTAACCTAACTACGTGTGATATCAACAACGTAAATTTTCTATATAGATCCTGACCTAGCTTCATTTACTCATCTAACCTAACAGATCTTCGTCGCATCTAATATAACTCTGCCAGATTCATCTATTGTTGTGGCTTAAACTGAATGGTCTAAACTAATTTAAGGTTATTTTGTACGGACATAATTGATGCATTGTAAATCCTAACCTAACATGGGATAACCTAAAGCTTGTTATTCCTATGATACGCAAAACAAACTACGTATAGGCTTATGATATGTTTATTTTACTTTACCGATTTTGACTTCTAAACTAACCTAATATAAGTAGACCTAACCTAAATTAACCGAATTTAACCTAATATACCCTAAATGATTGATTTGTTGTTTCCATCTAGCGTAATTCAGTCTGCGAAACAAACTCAGATTACAATACTAATCAAACATAATTTTATTTCACTCATTCCAACTCATCTATCTGACCGAATATAACTCCATCATAAATCCTCAAACCATTGAATGTTCTAGATTTTTAGAATCTTTTTAAAAAATCTTGTCTAGCCTAAACAGTTCCATTACCTATTCCTGTAAACTTAAGTCTTTTACCAATTTCTTCTGAACAATATCAACAAACTATTACTAATAGATTTGAAGTTTATATTTCAAGTCTTTAATTCTTAAAGAAAAGCGCAAAATTGGCTTCTTAGACATATAGAAATTACATGATTCCTTCCTCTGCTACCAAATGCAAAAATTTAACATATTTTCGCAAATCTGTAACATATATAATTATTTACTTCTTAGTAAACTAAATGTTCGTTGATTATTTCCGCTTGTACATAATTCTTTATTTTTAAAATTTTGTTGAGACAATGCTATTGCTATGCATTATTACTTTTGGAAAAGATGTATCTATATATGAGTAACCCCTGCATATATACTTCATAATAGGGTAGGTATAATAGGTGTACGGACACGAAAATTCCATGAAAAGTGTTTATGCCCTGACATTAGGTAAATCAAGTGTAACACCGCCGGCCATCGCTCAAATATACATAAACACCGCGCATTTTGATTTTATCACCGGCCTTAATCATTCCCGTCGCATTACTTCCATTTCTTTTATTTCCCTCATAATATACGAGAAACTAATTTAATAATAAAATATATAAGTCCTTTACGTTGTAGATAATTCACTAATAAATAGAAAAAAACGAAAAAAACGAATATATTTTCGTGTTTTTTTCTATTTATACGAGAAACTATTAACCCTGCCCTAATGAAATGCACACCTAAATCAATTCAACCCCTTTTGTGCCTCTCTCCTGGCAGTATTTCGCGAGAAGTCTAATTTCGTCAAGAAGTTACATTCATAATTCATGGAATAGTTGAATCCCATTGTTTTCTTATCTCCCCTTGGCCTACACGGCAGTTCTGAATACGGTCGTATTTCCAAGGGGGGCGGGGGGTTGGGATTGACATGCGATCGTTTGTATTATTTATTCATGTTGTTTCCCTCATTACACCCCCGCCCTGCTGCATACTAATGCGGCAATATGCTTAATAAACAATATTTTATTTAATAAGAAGAGTGGATTTTATTGGTGCGTCGCCCTTCGCCGGCCCTTATTTATTAAGCCGTAAATGTTTGCGAGTTTCGTCTGGCTACATAAAATTATTTTATTCGCCCGTTATCACAGAAACTAAGAATTTTTATATTTATTGTTTGCAGTTTTACGGATTATCAACATGAACAGTACTGCATTTCACTAATCTCATAACAGCTGAAAATTTTGAATATTTAAAATGTGAGTGCAAAAATAACGCACTGTTCGTAAAATATAATCGAGTGTGAGAATTCTAATTAATTATGGAATGGGCAATGATGCAAATTTAATCGCACATGTGACGGGCCGACTGAAATTTGCACAAACTATATGAAAATATGTCGCAGAGGTTTGCTTTTCTCCACTACAGGAACACAAACATTCGCGGGTTTGCTTTTAATTAAAACACTAAAATTACAGCAAAACCTCATTTTGACAATATTTGCGTAAAGTTGGCCGACAAATTTAAATATAATATATTTACCAAGTTATTGTTTGGCTTAATAAAACGAAATATATATGTATGTATGTAACATGTAGTGTGTTTATTATATTCGTGCATTCAAATTAAATTTATAGTACAATAGAAAATTTCGTGAAATGTAATTTGTGGTGACACAGTTTATAATTATAATGATCTTATACTACCCAAATAATTAGTTTAGAAGATGGTTAAGAATTCTACTTAAAATTTTTCGACAGAAAATAAATCCACAGGACATAAAGTCCTGTAATTTTTATAATTTTAATAAAATCAAATATAAGACGATGGCCAATGAAGTAGAAGAGAAGCAGCATAAAAATTGTTATGTCGTATTATTGCTAAGTCTATCTTCAATAAAGATATTTATATCTCTCTCTAATAAATAGATTATTTAGATATATACAGGGTGTATTTAAAATGCTTGTTAAGTGTCAAGAATACACGAGAACGCCTGAAAACGTTTTATATTACACTAGAAATATTCATAGAATCTATAAAAAATTGTGTTTTTAATGATTTAACATATACTGAAGAATGTACGCAAGAATGTTTATTAGAATGGTCCATGATACTTGAGAACGCTCGAAAATACTTAAAAATGTTCGAGAATACTTTAGAGTGCTGAAGATTCTTTACAACGTTTGAGATTACTCGAGAATGTTTTAGACTGCTTCAGAATGTTCAAAATTACTGTAGAAAACTTAAGAATGTCTAAGAATCATCGAAATTGCTCAAAAATATTTAGGAATGCTTAAAATTACTGGAGAACGATCGAGAATGTTCAAAAATTCTCGATAATGTTTGAGAATGTTCAAGAATGCTCCAGAACATTCAAGAATGCTTAAAGTCTTAAGCGAGCATTTACTCGAAAATATTCGAAAATTTGAGAATGCTTTAAAATGCTTGATAATGTTCAAAAATACTCGAGAATGCTTAAGAATGCTCAAAAATACTTGAGAATGTTCGAGAATACCCGAGTGTTCTCAAGAATGCTTGAGAACGCTCTATATTACTCTAGATATCTTCTTAGAATCTATAAAAATTCGTGTTTTTAATTATTTTACATATTCTAAATAATGTACTAGAGAATGCTTAAGAATGATCCAGGATACTTGAGTATGCTCGAAAATACTTGAGATTACTCGAAAATGTTGGCGACTGCTTGAGAATGTTCAAAATTTCTGTAGAACGCTTAATAATATCTAAGAATTCTCTAAATTGCTCAAGAATTATTGAGGAAGCTTAAAAATACATGGGAACGGTAGAGAATGTTCAAAAATACTCGAGAATGTTTGAGAATGTTCAAGAATGCTCAAGATTACTCAAGAATAGTTAAGAATGCTCGAAAATACTTGAGAATGTTAGAGAATATTCGAGAAATCCCAAGAATGCCTGAAAATGCTTTATATTACTCTAGAAATCTAAGAAATTATAAAATTGGTTGTTTTTAATTATTTTACGTATTCTAAAAATTATAATCGAGAATTCTTACGAAACATCAAGGTTACTTGAGAATTTTCGAGAACGCTTGAAAATGTTCAAGTCTGATTCGTGGATGCTCATAAAATGCTGAAGAATTTTTGAGAACGCTTGGAAATGCCTGAGAATGCTTGAGGATGTTCGAGAATACTCGAGAAAGTTGAAAAATGTTTCAGAATACTCATGACTGCTGCTGCCAATACTCTAAGCATGCCTTAGAAAGCTCGAGAATGTTCGAGAATACTCGAGAAAGTTGGAGAATGTTCATGCATAATTGAGAAAAGTTATAAATGCTCAAAAATGTTTGAGAATTTTCGAAAATAAACAAATAAACTATCAGAATATAAATAACTTCCTTTTAAATTAGATCTTTCAGTACCAGAAAAGTGCTAGGTAGACGATATCAAATACCCATCACGCTATAAGCCCTTACGTGAAAATAATCTTAAATAACCCAACATGATATTCAGAGGTGTATCGTTTTTTTTTACAATTTTGAGTATTTTTGAAAGAAATTTTACTTGGACTACAATTTTAAAACAATCACTACTTCCTCCTAATTTAGGTCCTACAGTTTCTGGAAGTTGTGAGGTAGACAACATCAGAATATTTCAGATTGAAATTGAAAGAAAGAAATCACAAATTAAAAATGAATGTTCACGTTCTCGAAAAATGTTGTGATGTTCTTTATTGTATCATACTATACCTACAAATTTCTATTGACGCAACTTAGAACAACAGAACATATTTTAAGAGTGGAAACATTCTGCAAAATTTCCTGACCTTTCAATTTATGATTTTTAACTTTAACTAATTTTTGTGTCTTTTTCAAATCTGTTATACTATCCAGAATCTACAGAATGTAATCTAAAAAACGAATCAAAATTTCTCCTAATTTAGGTCCGACAGTTTCTGAAATTGTGAGGTGGATAAAATCAGAATACTTCAGATTTAAAATGACACAAAAGAAAGAAATCACATCTGAATGTTCACGTTCTTGAAAAATTTTCTGATGTTCTGAATTGTATCATACTATACCTACAAATTTCGTTTGAGGCAACTTAGAACATCAGAACATATTTTAAGAGTGGGAACATTAAGATTATCAAGATTTCTTATTCTTAACCTTTCAATTTATGATTACTAACTTTTACTTTTGTTCAAATCTGCTATTGGAAGGTGAGCGAGTTTTTGCGAAATTTGGGTACATCGTTCCAAAGTTCATTATCATTATCATTTCACACTATAATTTTATTAGTTTTCTCCTGAATTAGATCTTTTATTGTGTAGAGTCATCACTTACTATTTAGAAACTAAAGATCTAATCTAAAAAAAAAAACTAATCAAAATTTCTTCTAATTTAGGTCTGACAGTTTCTGAATTTGTAAGGTAGATAACATGAGAATATTTCAAATTTAAAATGACTCAAAGAAAGAAATTACAAATTAAAAGATCAGAATATCTTGAGGATCTAAATATTCTCGTTCTTGATAAATGTTCTGATGTTCTGAATTGTATACCTACAAAATTCTATTGATGCAACTTAGAATATCAGAACATCTTTTAAGAGTGGGAACATTCAAATTTGCAAGATTTCCCGACCTTTTAACTTATGATTTCTAACATTAACTTTTGTTCAAATCTGCTATTGGAAGGTGAGCGAGTTTTTGCGAAATTTGGGTATATCGTTCCAAAGTTCATTGTTATCATAAACAGCATTGCACACTATAATTTGAATAGTTTTCTCTTGAATTAGATCTTTTATTTTTTGCAGAGTCATCACTTACTATCCACAAAAATATAATCTAAAAAAAACTAAACCAAATCAAGTACAAAGATGTAATATAAATAAATAAAGTGTGCAATATAGGACAGTCAAAATGACGCGCTGGTACGCTAGAAGACCTTGAAGACAAGAAAATGTTTATGTTTATAATTATGTTTAATAGACTTCAGCTTCCTTTCCAAAAAATACATACAGGTATGAATATACAAGCATATTAAATAAACATACAAACATTTTGGAATGAGGAAACTGGGCAGAGGTCATACAATGCAATGATCTCCGTTTTAAAGAGGAATTGATCTGGAAAACTGTTCTGTAGCACCTTAATGCAAATAGATAAATTTACTTACTGTTGAAAATAAACAAATTGTGACTCGTAACATTTTTCCAAATTATCTTATCTACAAAATGGGAAGATTTTCTTGTCTCTAAATATATGGATAAGCTTATGATTTTGTCTTCTAAAGTCTTTTAAAACCTAAGATCCACCACGTACTATCCAGAAACTACAATCTAATTTAAGGAGACTAAAACCAAATTCTAGTGTGTAATACTGCAATTGAAAATATTTACAAATTAAACTTGAAATCTTGAATTTTCAATTTCTTTAAAGGATGAACTCATATGCTTAGGACATCTTGAAAACAAGATGAGAAAATCATTGTAAAGATAAGATCTAGAAAAAACTTGTCTTGTTTTTCTGTCTTGTTAGACATGAATATACTATTTAAATTAAGAGTAAGAAGGTATGGATGTTGGCGTACGCGGATTATACAATGCTGATGATGAAGGACTGGGAGTAGAAAGGTACATGGAAAAGAGGGAGTGTTTCGGGTGAATGTGGAAAAAGCGAAGTGCATGAGGCTTAGGAATAAAGGAAGGGAAGGAAGAGTAAAAAAGCTAATTTAGAAGGGACAAGTGATTGAGATGGTGTGATTGTTTAAATATCTGGGATTCATTTTTAAGGATATGAGGGAATATGAGGAGTACATGAGATGTGTACAAAGAAAGGTGAGGAGAGCATGGGGAGTAGGTGGAAAACAATGTGAGAGTGATGTGCGTATTGTGGTATGAATGCGTGAAGGCGATATTAATGTATGGAATTGAGGTTGAAGAGATAACAGTCTATGGAGCGTGAACATAGGTGGTTTTTGAAGCAAGCATTAGGAGTTTAGAAATCGATACCTGAATATATATTATTACAATAATTGAATCGGGAGAGCTTAGGGAGTGAGGCCTTGAAGAGGATGATGGGTTATGAAATAAAACCGTGTGCGCTGTAAGAGGGGAGATTGGTGAATGAGATATGGGATAGGTACGGGAGGGGAAGAGAATGTACGAAAGGACAAGATTAGCAAAGTAAGTGGTGAATGACTGGCTTGAGAAAGGGAAGACTGTGGTGGATTGGGTGTATGACAAGGAGGAAGAAGTGTAGAGACAGGAAATGCAGGGGCTGTATAGAGAGGAGCGAGTACAATGAGGGGCATGGAAGATGGCAGTTGCATGGAAGAAGGCCGAGGTATTTAGAGGAGATCGAAATGGGAAGAGATGAGAAGGTGTGGGTCGGATGAAAGAGGGAGAAAGAGATGGATGCGAGATACGTGGAGACATTTGTCGGAGGATTGCGAGGGGGTGAGCGAAGAGTAGGTGGAAGGGTACAGGATGGTGATGGAGTGGATGAGTGAGGATGGGGCCAGGGTAAAAATACTGAGAAGACTGGGGAAGAGAGTGGAGTAATTGAAGACGAGGCAGGTGCTGAGAAGAGAGTTTTTCTTTGTTTTTTTATACGGTGTATTTCGATGGGCTGTGGGATTTGTATGAGTTATATCAATAATGAAGGTTCTAGAGGGGCTTGAAGAGCCCCAACCTTTGGAGAGATCAAAGAGATGAAAGAGTTGATCCTAGAGTTGGAAGAAAGGATCGACGATTTAAAGATTTACAAGGAAGAGGCCGGTAAGATCGTGGAAGAAGTACAGCCGGTCGTAAGTTCATCAGAGAAGGAAGTAAACAATACCACGCACCTATTGAAAAGAAAAAGGAAACTCGAGAAGGTCGCCGAAGAAGCCGCCGAGCCCGCGGCTAAGAAAACGGCTTCGTATGTTTTTTATACATAGGGATGAAGAGAAATATATGTAAATAAATATAAGTTAATCATTACCACGTTTAGAAGTAGGCGTTACGTTATTATTTACTTATATCATTACTTTAAATATAAATAAATACACATTTCTTAATAAAGAACTTTATTTAAATCTTTTAGATAAGAAAATTGTGCCAAAGAACACTTTTCTACGTCTAAAATAGAAATATTTTCTTGCCTTCAAAATCCCCTGACATGTCAGACCATGATTTGGCCCTTTTAGGTCAATAAGTCATTTAAAATCTGATATTCACCATGCACTATCCAGAAACTAGATGATTTAATTTAGGATGAAGCTAATCAAATTTTACTGTGGCGTAATTTTACTGAAAATATTTTACAATCTCAAATTTAAATGACTTCAAAGGATAAAATCATACTCTGATGGATCAGAGGATATTGGAGACAACAAAATATTTCCAATTTGGAAATGAGATGATCTGGAAAAATGTTTATTTTTCTTAACAACGCTCCTTTGTTTAGAACATTTTTTTAGATCTAAAATAGAAATATTATTTTGCCTCCAAAATTCTCTAACATGTCACAGTATGATTTCGTCCTTTTGAGCCATTTAGTAATTTAAAATCTGATATTCACCACTCACTATTCAGAAACTAAATGATCTAATTTAGGATGAAGCTGATCAAATTCTACTGTAGAAAAAATCTCAAATTCACCATACCCTAAACAGAAAATAAATGATCTAATTTAGGTCGAAGCTTATCAAATTGTACTGTGGAATACTGTTGCTGAAAATATTTACCAATCTCAGATTTAAATGACTTCAAAGGCTAAAGTTATACGCTGATGTATCAGAGGATATTGGAGACAAGAAAATAATTCCAGTTTGGAGATGAGATGACCTGGAAAATGTTTAATTTTTTTAACAATAACGCTCTTTTGTTTAGAGGAAAAAATATACTAAAGAGTTACAATCCATTAATAAAAGATTACACTAAACACAGTTTTAAATCTATTGAAAGTACTTATTATACAATACAATGGGAAGATTGCCCACCTAGGCTATCTTAATTTTGCCCTGGTGTTTGGTGAGAGCGCTTCGGATTGCACGTGCCTTCGTTGGCCTCAAGGCAATTGGCTTGTACTTCTTGCCCTTGAAAAGCTTGCAGAGATTCTCCTCTTGCTTTTGGTGCATAGCAATGTAGTTGCGAGCGATGGCTTTATGAACACCACGAATTTTCGACAGTTTTGTAGGTGCTTCTCCCATCACTTTAGCCACCCTTATATTTGTCAATTTAGTTTTTAGATCGATGAGCTGTTTCTCCCGCTTTTTCTGGTCCTTCAGACGCAACTCGGAACACTTTACTTTACTTATTTTGGCCCGTTATGTGAACGAAATTAGAAAATTATTAATAAGCTAAAGACCATAATGATTTCTTTGTTTATGCTTAATTGTGTAAATTTATGTCATTTTTTAAATTTTGTAAACACTGTTTTGGCATTATTTAATTTTTGATATTCAACAGTTCTATTTTAGAAATGATCACTTATATATCCTGAGTTCAACTGTAAGTACTACCAGGCTTCAACTGCCCTATTCGGGTTAGGTCCAAAATTGACAGAAACTTAGCTATTGTTAGAAGGGGAGCAATGATCTAAATTCATTTGAAATAAAACAACGCAGTTGGGAGGGTTTCACATTTATTGTTGAACACTGCAACATGTTTCGCCATACAGTGGCTTCATCAGGCAGATGAATAAATTGTGCCACTGTGTGGCGAAACATGTTGCAGTGCTCAACAATAAATGTTTCACATTTATTTATGAGTCTTCTCCCAAATTAAATCCTTTAGTTTGGGGAAAGTATTATCTTAGATTTCAAATAATTCCAAAGGATAAAGCCATTACCAATAGGTCAGGGATTTTGGCGACATGTAAATGTTTCCTTCCTGTTCGCATTCTTTCAAGCTCTTAATGTGTTGCCTTCGTTGTCAACTTTAGTTTATATAATAAGGTGGGAAACAATTTAATACCATAGTTCTCAGTTCCAGTTTTCCTAATCTGCTTTGAATTACTTTTTTGGATTTTGAGTAAATAGTATAACTTCATATAATATTGTTTATCTTTTAATATTAAAATGTCTAATCTAATAATTATGTTATTAGTGAGTAAATCAAAGAATTCTTGAAACAATACATCATTCCGTTAATAATCACAATAATAATGCAATACAAGCTCGCCATGATTATGTATTGAAATTTCAGGGCATCATTCATATGGTTGCGATAGTAACTAGACAGCAAACAAATCATCTACTTGATGAAATACGTATATATCAATATTCATAACTAACGTACATGCCACCATGTTCCGAAGGCAGAAACATGCCCAAAGATCTAGCAAGACTCGCAACATGCGCTTCCGTTGCATCACCAAACACTCCACACGAATTTGCGCCTCGGGTTACCATCTATATCCCGTTAATACTTCACATATTTCAATGGCCTTATAAATGCCGCCAATTAGCATATCCTGTAACGTAATTAACCGAACGCATGTGCGGATTTATCACGTGAACTCTCGTAATTGATTAATCAACCGGGTTGGAGGTATGAATGCAATTAGATACCCCTTGGAAATATAGCTGGCAATAATGTGTACCTTAGGAGACTCCATCACCTACAATGGCACTTGAATTGCGAAGACACGTCTAAATCGAACGTGCAGCTTTCCAGCAATTTCGACTCGACGTGATTTTACGAATACGTTCCTGATAATTATGTCTCCTGCATTCCTGCATTTAAATCCCGCACGGAGAAGACGGCAAAAAAATAATACGACCGCTCGTTTGGTATTTAAATTTCGAGGGTGAAGAATCTACTCGAGTTTTGTGCATGTTTGATGTAGTGCAGTATCAAGACACGATATCCGCGTATTTGTATTATTATTTGTGTATGCATCGGCTATATTTGCGCGAGGGGGAATATGAAAAGTTTAATATCCTCTCTTTGAAACTAAAATCGATATAATGCTCGTCAAAATCATCACATTGTATGCGGAGTGATGTGTACGGATTGTTAATCGTCGCAGTATGGATGGTTGGATGTACGGGATTCAGATTACAATCGATGACGTGCAAGTTTCTTCTGTTGATGTTGGGAATGCCGGAGTTTCCTTGTGATTTGTTTAATGAAAATAATGGGATAATGAAGAACGTACTCTTCCGGTCATTATTTAACGAACGCAATTGATAGAAGGTATGGGAATTTAGGGAAAAAATGTTGAAAGGAATTTCTATGAGAATTGGTTCGATGCATCCTTAATAAGTTCCATCTTTTCTTCGAAATCCAATGTGGTTTAGGAAAACAATTCAGAGAACTATTTTAGAAAAATGAAATAACTTGGTTATGAGTGTGAAAACGTTTACTTTAAGGTAAATCTTGAATAGTATGAGTTTAATTTCACAATTTCGTTTAAATCTATTACAAATGATGATAAGTTCCAACCAAATTGTGAAATTAAATCATAATTTATAATAGGTTAAAACCAAGTTGTGAAATTTAATCATATTCAAGATGTACCACAAGTACACGCCTTCACAATCATAACGAAGAAATGTTTCTTTCAATTTTCTAGGGTTTCATCTTCGAAATGTTCCCTGAAGTTTTTTCCTAAACCACATCAGATTTAGAACTTATTAAGGATGCATTTCAAAACTACTTACCTTTACCTAAGTGAAAAAATATATAAATGTAGGGTAAACACATTAATTAATATTTATTTAACACATGCGAAATATCAGAATTTATCAATAATTATGTAGAAATAACACAAATACATTATCTATCTTTTCCAATAATGCGTCGACGTAAATCATCCATTAAATATGGGAACGGCCTAGTTCTAATAATCTATTTTCAACGTTATCAATATTAATAAACGCGTGTGGGTTTTACTCATAATTTCAATACGATACTCTCTGAATTTATAATCTGCATAAATTTTTCAATCGCAATAAACATCCGCCGGTTAAATTTAGTTTACCAATTGGCCGTTTTATAAGGTTTTCGAACACACACACAGGCGGTAATTGCTTTTGCTACAACGCTCAAGTCGGATAATATCAATTGATCGCTTCCGGTATTTCATTGGAATAATGATGTTTCGTACTCCAAACCAGCGAAGGATATTCACGTTTAATAAATCAGTCATGTGAACAATGTTGCGCTGCATACGTCGGGTATTCAAAAAAATCTTTATTCAAGGAACACACAACGGCGAAAGTGGCAATTTAAATGTAAATTAAATTTTGATTGTTGTACAGGTGGTTATTTAACGCTTTAAAAATATATGCTGTGTGTTAAATTAACAATTTATCCTTAAAATTTGATGAAAAATAAAAAGTAGTAAACTAATAATTAAAACTAAACCAACTAGTGCAACGCTTTTGACAATAGATCGTTTCCATTACTCTAAAAGCGCAATAATTGTATACTGGATTGATGATACTGTTACTTGTTGAAACTCCATATCAGTTAATCTAATTTTTCATCTAACATTGTCCTAGATTTTTATAACCATATACTATGTCAGTATTTTATTAAGCATTAAGAGTATCTCTGTCAGCCATCCAATTGCTAACCCGGACTGCTTTTAAAAGCAACCGCGCATGCGCCGACAATTGAAATCTTCAATTTTATAAGTTATGGTTTCGTCTTTAGAGATTATTATTAATTTTCATTTAATTAATTTTCTTAGAATGAGTTTTATACAAAATTCAAGAACTATCTCATCAATACTACTAATGTTAGTAATGATGAGGTAAGGATATAACTTTGTTCCTAACTTTTTTCAGGTAAAAAACTAATTATAATTAATAAAGACCCAAAAAGAAAAGAAACATATTTCATTATCCCAACCAGATTTGCGTGTCTTGGTAGTAACTAGCAACTCCGAAAAAAGCCAATTAGTAAGGTTTTGTTGATTACAAAAGCGCCGTCCACATACATATTCTACAGTTGTTTACAAATTATGTTGTTTACTGACCGCAATCTAATTTAGTGCCGAAAGTTGTATAAACTCGAGGCGTTTATTAAGGTCCCGAGACCTGCAGAAACCGACGGGAAGTGTGTTTTAAACTACCCCCAGCCAGTATGTTTCCCATATACATTTTTTTTTTGCAGTCGCATGCAGATCCGCTTTGATATGTTGTGTGCAGCGGCGTTGCATTCGTGCTCGGGTCCTTAAAAGCTTTATTAATTGTAATAAAAAAATAATACACGTATAGGAGTTATTTTTAATCCTGGGGGCAGAAAAATGTATGCATGCTCAAGTTCGTAATCAGGTATTTTAGGAATGCGGAATGTCCCCTGCGAAATAGGGAAATAGCTTGGCGGGCAGTCGGTATGCATTACAATTATTCCGCCGAATATATATATGCAAGAGCATTTATTTCGGCTAGATCGGCCCTGGGGGGCATAACGGCAGTTAATTAAGAAAACATTTAACGAACATTCATTCCGGTCGGCGCTAATGTGGCGCTGGAACATTTATTTCATCTCCCTTTCGGCCTAAACGGCTATTCTATATTTCATTCGGCCCACATTGCAGGATCTTGTTAGATCTGTAACTTGGCGCGATGTTTTATTGCTCCGTGTACTGGTTACATAAAGATGTATCCATTTTGGATACTGAATTTATATTATTGTTAATTAGTTTCATACACCACAACATGGAATATAATATTTCTCTGAAGGAAAATTTGAAGAAAGTAAAAACTCCCACATTCGATGCACGTTTTGCTAAAAGCTTCTCAGCTCTTCCAAAAAAGGAGAAAGGAATAAAAGATTAAAATTTTTGTTCAAAATCTTTAATAGTTCTTGATATATGGCACCTAAAAGACATTTTTTTAAAACCCCAAAACAATTTTTCAAAAGAAAATTTACAATACTTTCTTATAGTTCGTTTAGAAACATTTAGATTTTACAACAAACAAATTTAAAATTTTTTTTTTGGGTATTTACAAAACCTTCAACTCAGTTTGGCATTGAGGTTTGCTTTTCAAGTATAATTCCTTAAGAAGTTTGGCATCGTTTGCTTTTTAAGTATAATTCTTTAAAAATCCCACTGCATCTTCTAAATCTAATTAATAATTTCCTTTTATCCAAACTCCTCCAGGTTCAAAATTCAAAACATCTATTCCCACTCATTTATCCATCAAAAAGAATTTCCCTTAATTCCACTCACTTATAACACTTTTGTTCACGATATATATATATAATTGTAATTCTTTTTACAGTAATCCTTGCTTCAAGATTTCGAGATTTTTTTTGTAATGTTTTCTCCAGATTTTTCAAAACTTTCTATCACTAGCATGCTCTATATCTTTTATGAATTTCTCATTCAAATTGCTAGAATCTCTCTCTATTTTTTGGGTTGTAATATTTGTTAGCAATTTCTCTTTCATATTTTTAGAATGCTTCAGACTTTTTTCCAAACATCTATAATTTTTTTTCGATATATTTCAACTGCACTAAATTATTATTAGGTTGTAATTGTGTTAACAATTCCTCTTTAAGATTTTTAGAATGTTTCAGCTTTATTTCACAGATATCTAAATATTTTCTTCTCCAGATTTTGGGACTTTTATCTAGCTTTATAGAATTTTATCTGCTCCACTATTTCTTACTTTATCTTATCGGATTTTAACACATATTATTTTTAAGATTTCAAAAATTTCTAACTTCTCATTTAAGATTTTTAATTTATTTTAATGATTTCTAGACCTCTAGAACTTCTTCTACTTTACCAATTTATGAGAATTTTTTAGAAATTTTTTCCAGCTTTTTAGAATTTGCTTCAAGATTTTTAGAATTTGCCTGTAATTGGTTCTCTAGATATTTAGAAGGACATGCTTTAACTCTTATATAAATTTCTTATTGCTAGAATTACTTAATTTTTAGGTTCTAATATTTTTCAGCAATTTCTCTATGAGATTTTTAGAATGTTTCTGCACTTTTTTTTCTACATCTTTCAATATTATTCTATACTAAAATTGGGTTTTCTAACAATTTCCCATTGAGAATTTTAGAATATTTCAGCATTTTTTATCGGATTTTTTAACAGATTCTCTTTAAGATTTACAAAATTTCCAAAAATGGGTGATTTTTTTCTTAGCATTAACTAACGAAATTTATCATATCCTCGAACTTCTCATTCAAGATTTTTTAATTTTTAAAATGATTTCCAGACATCTAGAACTTCTTCTATTTTTTCAGTTTATGAGAATTTTTAGAAATTTTTTCCAGCTTTTTAGAATTTGCTTTAAGATTTATAGAATTTTCCTGTAATTGGTTCTCTAGATATTTAGAGGGTCATGCTTTAACTCTTATATAAATTTCTCATTGCTACAATTCCTTAATTTTTGTGTTCTAATATTTTCAGCAATTTCCCTTTGAGATTTTTAGAATTTATCTCTTTTATGAATTTTTTATTGGAATTACTAGAATTTCTTTATTTTTGAGTTGTAATATTTATTAACAATTTCTCTTTGAGATTTTCAAAATGTTTGAGCATTTTTTTTCTACATTTTTTCAATATTATTCAACTGTACAAAAATATTTTTGGGTTTTATAACAATTTCCAATTGAGAATTTTAGAATATTTAACAATTTCTAAAAAATTGCATTTTAGGGCAAGTTCAACGTTTCTAGAATTAGCTTCAAGAATTCTCCATTTTTTTGCAAGATTTCAGATTTTATTCTAGATTTCTAGAATTTTGTCTTTTTTCTCTATTTATCTCATTGGATTATTTTCAACAAATTATGATGAAGAGAAAATTATAGAAAATTCTAAACACCTAAAAAACATTATGAAGATAGCGAATTTTGTTTTTTGGAAAACTAGAAGAAACATTTCTCGAAACTTATAGAACTCTAAAAGAATTCTCTGCAAATTTAGAAATAACATTTTCGAACTCTGGATGAGAAACTTATAGAAAATCCCAATAACCTGGAGAATAAAGTATAATGAAAATAAAAAATGACTGGAAAATTCTAAAACCTTTAGAAAATTAGAAGGCAATTTTTGAAAAACAATTCTTGAAACCTGGAAAAGATATTTATAGGAAATTCTAAAAGAAATTGCAGGAAACGTGCACGATAAAGATAAGTTACCTGAAAATTCTATAACTTTCGAAGACATTTTTTAGAATCTTAGGAAAATTCTAAAATTAATGCGTTCAAAAAAAAATACTTTTTATTATATTCTTCTAATATAAAAAAAATGTTGAAAAGAAAATGCTAGAAATCTGAAAGAAAAAATGTTAGAATTTTGGAAACCTCACAGAAACATTCTGTCAATTTGGAAGAGAAAATGCAATTTTCAAAATTATCCAAAAATTCTCGTTTCATTTCTTACGATTTTTTTGTTAACATTAACTAACAAGCTTTATCATTCCCCCGAACTTCTCATTTAAGATTTTTAAATTTTTAAAATGCCTTCCAGACATGTGGAACAAATTTATGAGAATTTTTTAAAACTTTTTGTTTCAAGATTTCTAAAATTTTCCTGTCATTTGTCCTTCGGATTTTTCGAAGGTTTGCATGCGTTATCTCTTTTATGAATTTCTCATTCAAATTACCAAAATTTCTCTATTTTTGGATTGTAATATTTTTTATCCATTTCTCTTTGAGATTTTTAGAATGTTTCAGCATTTTTTTCAGACACCTACGTTCATGTTCAAGAATTCTAGAATTTCTTCTCCAAGTATTCAGATTTTATTCTAGATTTCTAGAATTTTATCTTTTCCACTATTTCTTACTTGATCTTATCGGATTTTTTCAATAGTTTTTTTTTTGAGATTTCCAACTTTTTCTAAAAACGTATTTTATTTTTCGAGATTTTTTTGTTATCATTAGCTAATAAGCTTTATCATTTCCCCGAAATTCACTCTTAAGATTTAGAAACTTTTAAAATGTTTTCCAGACATTTAGAACTTTCTTCTTGTTTAATAATTTATGAGAAGTTTTTAGAAGTTTTTTGCCAGGTCTTTAGAATTTGCTTCAAGATTTCTAGAATTTTCCTGTAATTTGTTCTCCGGATTTTTCGACAGTTTTACGTGCTTTATCTCTTTTATGAATTTCTATTTTTGGGTTGTAATATTTTTCAGCAATTTCTCTTTGAGATTGTTCAATGTTTCAGCATTATTTTCAGATACCTAAATTATTTTCGATATTTTTCAAATGTACTAAAATATTTTTGATTTTTTTTTTATATTTTCCAACAATTAATGTAACAAATCATAAGTAACAGTTTCCAAAATTTTCTAAAAACGAAAAAACTGCTTTAAGAATTTAGGTATGAATTTAAATTAAAAGTTTAGGATCAACGGCCAAACCAAAGTATTTGCTGGATTGGGATAAAAATATTGTCCTTCCCAATCCTGCAAATAAACTGACAATTTAAATTCATACCTGAATTCTTAAAGCAGAGTTCAAGAAGAAGGCAAAGCAGGTTTTTTTATTAAAATTAAACAACCTCTCAATCTTATTCTAAGATCCCCAATATTTCAATTGACACAAATAATCCCTATTAAAATACATCTGAAAGACCTTTTCTTAAAATTTGCCAAAAACCCACACAACCTCAATCCGTTAGACATTAGTAATCAATTTAACCAAGGCAGAAAGACCCATAGCCGTTGATCATAGAAAAAAAGTGAAACTTATAAATCTACATTTACAATTGCCACTATATTTAAATTTCTGTAAATAAAGATATCTGATACAGATTAATAGTAACAATTTCATCAGCTTCTGTTTATCTACTTATTTCTAGTAAACACTCCCTTTTCATGTACAAATTTTTGCTAAAAACTTTTCAGCTTTTCTAACAAAGGATGAAAGTTTAATTTAAAAGTTCAGATCAAAAGCTTAAGCGATTCCTCAAGTAGTTGTTCACAATACTCCACCAGAATAACGTGTGACATGAAGAGACTTAAAGACGAAAACTTCAGGTTACATTTTTAACAAGATCTTAACAGTAAAATATTTTATATTTCGTACAGGGAAAGTAAAAACTAAAAAGAATCTAAAAACTAAAAAAAGTAATAGAAGAATAAGTAAAAAGAGATTAAAATATTATTGAAGCCAAAAGCCAAAAGAAAAAAATATGAACCTAAAAGATGCAAAATATTCCTCAACCAAGCTAAGAAAACTGCATATAATAAAATTTAAATCTAAGAAATATAAAATTTTGGAAAAATCTGAAGAAGATGTCTTATAAAAACACAAATCGATGCTGAAGAAAGACAATAAGCACTTGTTGAGATTAAAGAACTTCACTTAAAGAGGTGTATAGAAAAAGTATTAGGATTATAAAAATCGGAGCAGAAGCCTTCAATTTGTGACACATTTGGAAATGGCACAAATCATGTTTTTGAGATCTGATATAAGAAATGTAGTTGGTGTATTGAATGTGAGAATTGCAATGACAAACATTCTATTAAAAGAAAGATAGCAACATAATTTTTGTTCGAAATTGGAAGCAACTTAATCATCTAGGAAATTTCTAGAAAAATAAAGATCCTCAAAAAAGGGAAAAACTGAATATTATCAAAAAATAGAAAAATATTCATACAATTTGTAGGAAACTTCTATAAAAAAATTGAACCATTAAACAAATTGTATTAACTTTACTAAGAAATTTTAGATTCTTCCAAAAAGTTGTCTCACTTATAAAGAGCAAAAATTCTGATAAAATAAAGCAAGAAGTGATTAATAGAAAAATTAAATATTTTCGAAGAATAGAAGTAAAAACCCAAGAAAAATATTCATACAATTTTTAAATTTCCTTTTAGGAAAATAATTTCTTTGTCACATATATTTTGGTCCTGAATAATAACCCAAAAGTGAAGTCGTTCATAGTTTTTAAATAAAAAAAATAAAAAGAAGCTTCTAGCTACACAGAAAATGTAATTGGATATCCTGTTACTAGAAGAAAATCAGGTTTTGAGTGGAAGACCACATTGAAAAATAATGTACTTCGCCCAGGAATCTGATAACCTAAATTATTTGTAAGTTTTTTTTTAATATTGTAATTAACTTTGCTGAATATCATGTATATAAGAATACTAAAGTGTTAATAAACAAATAATCAAAATATTTTCATAATACTGCACCTGTAAATAAATATTACAATTACAAATAAACAAAAGTTTTTGTGAGTAACAAGAATATTAAAAATTATCTGGGGTTGAAAAGATTAAAAGATAATACTCTAACAGAATTAAATATATCTTGTAGAGCAAATAAATCTTAAAACACAAATTGCAAAATTACAAAAATTTCAAAGTTGGTTCAAACATCAGAAAATTGGAAAATTGCCAAATACGTTTATTTTTAAATGAAGATTTTTATTTTTTGAAACTATAAAACACATATTTATAAAAATTTACTTAAATGAAAGCTATTCAGTTTTATATTACCCACAACAGTAAACCTTTTTAAATCTTTGAGGAAAGTTAGAAAAACAAAAAATTGCCAGAGTAAATACCTACATCTAGCGTACGAATTTTCACCGAAAGTTTTTCAGCTCTTGTGACGAAAGTTATTCTTGAGATTTTTCCGTTGAAAATTTTTATCAAAAAATTTCTTAGGAAAAAAGAAAAATAATAAGAATGAATAGATGTAAAAAAAGATCAAACATAATTCAAGATGAAGAAGTAAGTTAAGAAAAAAATGTATGATCCCAAAAGATGCTAAGAAAAAAATGTATAAACCCAAAATATACAAATATTTCTCTAGCTAAGAAAAACGCGAATTATGTAATACAAAACTAAGAAGAATAGCGAAAATATATGAAATAAAAGTTCCAGAAATACAAAAATCCTGAAACGAACAACAATCCAAAAGAGAAATTTACTTCACTTGAAAATAGTTTTCATTATCACTTCTTGAATGTTAAAGTAAAAACACCTTTATAATTTTCAATTTTAATTATACCTGCACGATAATCCTTGTAGATAACAAAATACTTGCTAAATAGTCACGATACTCAGGTCATCAAATGACTTATTTTTAGCGGAAATAACAGTAATCAAAACCAAATTTTATTTAAAATAAATATTAAAGTAAAAGTAACTGTTATTTGATCTTTGAAAACCTAAAGTTTTGAACATCCTACTTTCATTGATGAAGGAAACTGACCGCAATTCTAAAAATCTGTGAACCATATAAATTGGAAGAATTTTTCAAATTTTAATTTGATTGTATGTATTAAATTATAAGGATTTCTTTGACGCTAATTTCTAGATTAAGTATGATTGTATATATTTTTTTATGATGATTTATTATTATTATTATTAACATCAATAGCATCTAATGACGATGTTGTTGCAGCACTCTTCAACAACTTCTGCAAAGAATTTAGGCGCTTCCACTTACTAATTAACTCTTCAATGATGGAGACTTATAGTTTAGTTTACTTTACGCTCACCGGCACTTCTCATACTATTTTTTGTTATTGTTATCTTCCCTCTAAAATCATAGCCTCTGTTTTTTTTGTTTTCGAGTCTGAAAGATTTAAAAAACTTGCAATGAATGAAGGGTATTTATAAATGGTTTTAACTTGCCTATTGGCGTACTTCAAAAGTTACTTTCTTTGAACGCAACAACGCAAAATCAACAACTACAACCTTTTCCTTCGGACATTTCCTGATTTTTTTTAATATCTAGTTTAGTTTGAAGAATTGAAGAGGTTTCTTGTCAAAATTTAATTAAATAAGAATAAACAATTCAAGGGTAAACTATTAAAGAGATTAATACAGAAGCAACAGCCACGGACCGGTTTCTATCTATTTTGGAACTCATCAGCGTAGCGGAGTAGGAGAGATTTACTTTGGAGTATTTAACTCTTCGGATTAATCATCAATTACGATATTACCATATATATTACAATAAATGGCACCTTTATGGGAATATCATAATACAGAAGCAATTTTTGAAACATGCTCTGAGTCCTCTAAGGATAAATCCATCTGCAGAAATTTCCGAAAAAAAATTGAGTATTTTACTATATGGGTCATTCTTTTATAAATCGTACGGATTTGAGAAAAAAAAATTATCACATTTTTAAATTACACACAATTTTTTTTTTCAGCACCTTCTTATTAATTTAAACGACCCCTATATCGGGATTTTATCTGTAAATGAGTATTTTTCAAAATATTTAAATTTAACATTTTGATAGTTTGCTGGATTCACCAACATTAAAAATTCATTATCTCCGGTTCTGCTGAACGGATCATTCCCATTCTTCCGCCATTTTATACCTTGTTATGTTAGCTTTTTAGTCGTATTTTGACAGTATTTTTTTAGTCCCATTTAATATAAAATAATAACAATTGAATTGTTCAAATGAAGTTTTCATACTGATACCCAGAACGTATGCAATTTAAAAAAATACCATGTATTCGCTATTTCTTAATCTAAAAGACCCATCTTTGAAAAAAGTGGGGTCTCTTTTCAGTCAGAAGATATTAAATATTATTTAGCGCGCGGCGTGTAGCGCGCCCCGTTCAAATGCCGCCGCGCGACGCACGCATGCAGTTGTTGTGAATAGAATATACACTGCGGTCCAAAAAAACGTTTTGCTTTTACATTTTTTTCTGTGATCGGTCTTATGCAATGGTATGTCATCGTCCCTTTCACCGTTATGGCCATTCTAAATCTTGCCTCTAATTTTATTTCTTCTTCATTATATTCTTTATTTTCTACAAATGCTAATGAAATATTAGGGAGAAACTCTTTCGGGATTTGGATTGGATTGCTTATTCTTTGAAGACTACTTCTAGCAGCCACCTTTTCAAAGTCCCACCCAAGCCATCGCACGTACCTTTGCCGTGGGAAGTTGGAAAAATATGTTTTAGTCCCATTTAATATAAAATAATAACAATTTAATTGTTCAAATGATGTTTTCATGTTTTTACCCAAAACGTATACAATTTAAAAAAATACCAGGTATTCGCTATTCTTTAATCTAAAAAACCCATGTTTGAAAAAATTGGGGTCTCTTTTCAGTCAGAAGATATTAAATATTATATAGCGCGCGTCGTGTCTAAGCTTGTAATCAGCCGTACTCGGCACGCTACGATACAGTTTATTGTTTGAATCAACAAGGGTTTGGATTTTATTGGAACTTCACCTATTAAAAAGAAGAAAGTTTCCCATAAGTTCTATTCGATGGAAAGAATGGGCTTTTCGAAAAATACATCATTTTCCTTCCGCTGCGATTCACATGATCACTGTTGCGAGAAAACTGTCATAGAAGAAAGAATCTTAGCCGATCCTAGGCCGAAGAGCCATCCGTCAATAGAGAAAGAAGTAGTTGATTTAATAATCAGCTTTTATGAATTCGATGAGAATAGTCGCATGATGCCAGTACGAAAAGATTATGTTTCGGTCAAAATAGATAACAAACGCATTCACGTGCAAAAGCGATTACTATTAGTGAACTTGAAAGAACTTCATCAATTATTCAAGGAAAGTTACCCACAAGCCAAATGTAATTTTTCCAAATTCGCATCTTTGAGACCAAAACATTGCGTACTAGAAGGTGCATGTGGAACCCATTCTGTATTGGTGCTATTCATGAAAATGTAAAAGTATTAATCGAAGGATCGAATATTAAAAACCTGACGGCCGATACTCCTAACCCAATGAAGACTTATCACGACTGTTTGAGACGTATGATTTGCATTGAAACAGCAACAAATTGTTATTTTGGAACGTGCTCTGAGTGCCCTGGTGCAACACATCTCATCGACAAATTAGAAAACATTTTCGAATATAATTATATTGACGAAACTTACAAACAATAGTCGAACGTCGATAGGACTACTATGCAAGTTATGATATCCCCAATTGACGAATATTTAGAAAAATTAAAGACCGGTTTAGAAAAATTACTTCTGCTTTAATACCTTGTAAGTAAACAGAACGATTTTATGAAGAATAAAAAAAAGAGCTGACAGAAAATGAATGCATTGTAATCTCCGATTTTTCTGAGAACTATGCTTTTGTTGTTCAAGATGCTGTACAAGGTATTCACTGGAATAACAACCAGGCAACAGTGCACCCATTTGCAATCTACTAAAGGCACGATGAGGGCGAAACCCGAATGAAAAGTTTCGTAATAATATCTGAATTTGACGAATAAAGCACTAATAACCTTTCTTTACAATTTTATTTGATTTACCAGTGCTAATCCATTGATAATGGTCACTTTGTGTCCTAAATGTACATTTGGTAAATCAAATAAAATTATGAAGAAAGGTTATTAGTGCTTTATTCGTCAAATTAATTTGATCTTCACTAACTCAATCAACCAATTTAATATCTAAATGTTTGCATCATGATACCATTGCCGTGCATGTGTCAAGAAAAGCTTAAACAAAATTGAAAAAATTACATATTTTTCTGATTGGGTAAGTGCGCAGTATAAAAACAGAAAATTGTTAATCTCACTCATCATCTAAAAGATTTTAGTTTAGCTGTAGAGTGGCACTTTTTTCCATCTTCTCACGGCAAAGGTACGTGTGATGCCTTGGGTGGCTGCTAGAAGTAGTCTTCAAAGAATAAGCAATCCAATCCAAACCCCGAAAGAGTCTCTGCCTAATATTTCATTAGCATTTGTAGAAAATAAAGAATATAATGAGGAAGAAATAAATTTCGAGACAAGATTTAAAATGGCCCTAACGGTGAAAGGGACGTTGACATACCATTGCATAAGACCGATCACAGAAAAAAAAGTAAAAGCAAAACGTTTTTTTGGACCGCAGTGTATATTCTATTCACATTCTGAATTAATAATATAATAGAAGAATTGTTCAAAAGCAACTGCATGCGTGCGTCGCGCGGCGGCATTTGAACGGGGCGCGCTACACGCCGCGTGCTAAATAATATTTAATATCTTCTGACTGAAAAGAGACCCCACTTTTTTCAAACATGGGTATTTTAGATTAAGAAATAGCGAATACATGGTATTTTTTTAAATTGCATACGTTCTGGGTATCAGCATGAAAACTTCATTTGAACAATTCAATTGTTATTATTTTATATTAAATGACACTAAAAATATACTGTCAGTATGCAACTAAAAAGCTGATATAACGAGGTGTAATCTGGTAGAAGAATGCGAACGATCCGTTCAGTAGAACCGGAGATAATGAATTTTGAATGTAAGAGAATCCAGCAAACTATCAAAACGCAAAATTTACATATTTTGAAAAATACACATTTACGAACGAATTCCCGTTATAGGTGTCGGCTTATTTCGTGTATACAAGTGATACAAAAATTTTCTGGCGAATCCAAATCATGAAGTCAAAATAGTGTACGATTTATAAAAGAATGACCCATATGGAGAAAAAAACATACATCATAACACAATGAAATTTTTGCTAAATAGTTATCGAACCACAGATCTTTATTATGCTCACACCCTCTGGAGATTCGACACATCCAACAAAATTTTCCCCACTGGGCCGAACTCCAAAAAAAAAAAAAACTGTTTACATATCATCCAGTACATACTCGGTTGAACTTTTCATCGGCGCCATTTCACTTTTGATAATGGTGTACTTTTGTGTAGACGGCGTTTTGTTGGTTATAAATTTCGCTTATCACGGCCCGTACGCAAAAAGCGCTGAGCGGCCAGCCGAACCGAGGAAAAATTATTAGTTGAAATTTGCTGAAATAGAAAAGGATTCCGAATGGCCCACATTATTTCCCGAGCTCGAATATATACGTATATATATAAAAAAATGGAAATATAGGAACTGAGTTCGAGATAAAGAAAGAAAGAAAAAAAATGATTTAGTTATTGAATGTATGAGCGGCGGGGCGGTCATTTTTTATCGCGGCCGTCCAAGATGAATCGCCCCCAGGAAAATAAAGGAACGCTCACTAAACAAGCATTTAACAACATGCAAAAAATATATATATACAGAGAACCCACTGTGCGGAAACACCATAAATATGCATGGCCGCAGCGGCGGACACCTATAAATAACTTAATCTTGATCGCAGATCAAGTGATTAAAACCCAATTCCATCTGACCTTGAGCATGGGGCCGACCCATCAGGACCGCGAACGTACCGTGATGGTGGTCTGACTGGTTTGGTTTCACTTCTAAGGTATCCGTCTAATGCCGCGTCTTTCACATGCGGTGTACCACCTTTGAAGGTGGATTTTGCGTTCTGCGTAAATAAATTTTCATCTTGACTAATTGCTCCGCATAATGATTAAACCATAAAATTAGTGATAGTTTAATTTATACTAGTCTACTATATCTTTTCCATAGGTACGAAAAAATGTCACAATCACTAGTATTACAGAAAAATATGAATCGCTAAATTAGTTGCATGGGAAAAACACTTTTTATGGTAAAAACCAAAGTGAGTGTTCGATGGATTCTCACGTAGTAACGGTCGCAACCACTAACCTAGTATATTCTTTCTAAAGGTACTAACATCAGGAGGTTTTTTTTTTAGAAATATTAATCGCTAAATTTGTTAGGCGAAGTGTAAATATTTGAGGTAGATTTCATTCTTGATTTTGGAATTTGTATCTAGTAATAATATTTAGATATGTTTAGAGTACTTATTAGTTTTTTAAAACCTAGTTACTTCCAAAATCTTTCAAGTGAGAAGTTAATTAAATTTGTATTGACACAGAGAGTCCCTTTATGGCGAATCAGACAGAAAGTGATTCATCCATTACTTGTATAATGTAAAATTAATGTATTCACGCTCGAAGGTGACAGAAAACCAGAAGGTGAAACACACGTAACCAATTAAGCCAAACTCCTGGAACCGGTGACATTGCGCAGACACGTTTAATTGGGTACTTGAAATTCTGTGGGCGCGTCCAACAATTTCCACCCGTCGATTTGCGACTTGAAGTTGCATATATTAATACAAATTAATAGCGGTCGTTTCACTAACTTAATTTTGCATCACTTTGAGTTTGGACCTTTCTCAGCGATGTTAACCTACTTGTTGGATAAGCATTAAAAGAACGAAACGTGAAGTTAAGTCAGTAGCAGTGGTTGACAGTAAAACAATAATTTATTGCTATTTTCAATACTGCATTTTCTGGCTGTTCAAAATATTGTTCCTACTTTACCCAAAATTTAAATTGCTAATATTATCTTTTATTTTAGCAGAGCAGATACCTTAGATACTTAAATTAATTTACATCTGTTTTGTTTGCACCCTTCAATTTCCAATCTCTGTACTATTACTTCCCACTGCCATAAGCTATTGGGTTAAGATAATGAGGATTATAAATACAAATATCATAGAAAAGTATATTGTATACTAGTGGTGTTGGCGTGAATCCTTGTGGAACACCTTGTTGTGAAACAAAAAAAGACGTCCCACAGTGTTCGGTATTTTAACTTGATGCAGTCAATTTATTAAGAATGCGTCTATAAGACTAATAAGATGTTGTAGGATGTTAAGAAAATCACAACAGACGTCGATGCTAGAATAAGTGAAGTGCATTTTTATATCTAAAAACACTATTAGCGTTTGAGATTTGCTTTTTTAGCAATTAGGATTAGGATTGTTAGGAGTAAAGAGAGTGAAATTCTAAAAAAAAAAAAAAGGAATTGATATGTAGGGCTGAGGTTGATTATTGATTATTAATTAATTTATTATTACAAAATGATAAAAACTATTAAAAACATACAAATAAAATTTTGGCAGCAAGTTGAAACCCATGGATGTCCATTCCTCCACTAATTCATAAAACTGGAAATTAGTTTCAAAAGTACTTTTTAAAAAAGTGATTTAGAAAAGTACGAAGCTCTAAAATATGTATACAAGGATTAATGTATATCCCGTACATACCACTCCCAATGAAGAAAATATTGAGAAAGACAAAGAAATTCTTCAAGTGACCGCTGTGGTTATGCAAAACTCATCAAAGAGGAAAAAAGCACAGTTTTTCGAAATTTGACCGAAGATTTGCGCTTTTTCTGACATTCACTCTAATAGACAACCGAAAAGATGGGATTTATGCTTTAATATTAACGTCTAATATGCATGAAGAGTTGATATACACATTCTATTCCAGATATGAAGAGACTGGTTCAATCAAAGTCCTTAGCACAGTTAAATCTGTGAGTGTATGGTGAAAGGTGAATGTTCTACCCTTCATCCAATTGACTTCAAAATTTGGGCGAATTAAGTAAAGTAAAATCTAAGAACAAACATGGCAAAAGAAGGGAATGTTAAATTCTGTTTTAAATTGGGAAAAGGTAGTTCAGAAAAGTACGAAACTCTGAAATTTGTATATAGGAATGGTTGCGTGCCCTGTTGTTTTTGGCAGATTTTGTGAAGGTCGTACGGACCTTGTAAACGCTGACGGATAGCCTTCACTAAAAAAACAATACCAGTGAAGAAAACGTCGAGTAAGTCAAAAAAATTATTCGAAACGTCCATTATGGCTATGCATGATCTATTGAAGAGGAAGAAAAAGCACAGTTTATCGAATTTTGACCAAAGATTTGGGAAAATAAAAGGTCTGTAAAAAATCTTGTAATTGCAAAGGCGTGTTAAAAATGTCTCAAAGAAATCCGACTAGTCATTGTAACTGGTGATTAAACATGTTCTCAATACGAGCCAAACACAAAACGACAACAAAGTACGGCATGGATGTCACCAGAACATTTTTGCTCTTCCATCTGAACCATTGTCAATAAGCTTTCAGAAGAGCAAAATCAAGACAATGCTGAACGTTTTCAGGATGAGGCTTAGAGAAAGCGAATATAGCTTGAAAATAATGATTCACAAAGCTTACATTCAATAGATTGAAACCTAACATTTGAACCCGCTAAAGTATGTAGCTTCTTTAATGTTCGGCGCAATCTGGAAAAAGTACCATCAGTCATGACATGGCAAGGGAAACTTCTTGACCAATGTCCTTAGATTGTTTAATTCTAAATATTATGCTGGACCAAATCGCTTTGATGGAAAGTTGCGAATTCTTGTTTTCAAACGGATTTAATAATCTAAGTTATTGAATTTGAGGAAATACTTTTTGTTCTTGGTTTATAGTAAATTTGTCAGAAGCTCAGATGGTAAACGCAGAATATTATCATCTAGGAGTTCTATAATGATTGTGGCTCAGAAGTTGATGAGTTCTACTGGAACCGTATGAATAAATACTTGACCAAAAAGTGTAATTGTTTTCATCATTTTCTAGCCACTTGCCAAAATAAAATTATCGATAAAAAAATTGTCATCCAGATAATCTTGACCGCCATACTAAACGCAGTTTCGAAATTTTGTGCAAGTTTCCAGCGTTGTATTAAATCAGAAAGAGACTATTTGGAATAGAGAAGTATAAAATAGCAAAATGAAAAACGCTTTATATTTTTAAATCAGTCCAATCTGGAAAAGACTGGGTCTGGATTAAATAAAAAACACCTGTATTGGTTTTCTTTGGGTTAGTGTGTGTGTACTAATTGTTGCAGTTGATTTATTAATAAAAAAAGAAATTGTGTGGTGAAGAAAAAGGTGGCTTTTGTAACTAGGTCTATGTCACAATTTGGGCGAATTAAAAATTGAATTGATAATGAAACTAATTCAAGTTTGGTGTGAAAATGATGTTCGGGTGGAATAGTTGATAAAGATTATACAAGAAATTGTAGAAAATTTAGTACAACTTAACAGATAATTCCAGTGATTAGTAAATTTTGGTTGACGAAAATTAAATTTCTTTTTCTGTAAAAGACTCGTGCAATGAAAAAAATTAAGCTATTTTTATTTCTTCTTCTTCAAAAGACTCTTGTAATTAAAAATATTAAGCATTCTTGACATTTTAAAAAGACTCACACATCGAGAAAATCAATACTCGTCTGAAAAAATAGACCAAAATAATGAAGGAACTAGTGCTTAGTTTTTTTCCATAACGACAATACTTTAGTAATTTTCTGATTTTTTTTTTGATCACTTATTTATCCCACCCCACCTACTCACTATGGTTTTTTTTAAATATTTTCTCGTTGTTCGAGATCCAAATTCGAGTAGGATAGGAAAATTCTAGAAATTTTGAAAAATATTGCTGAAAATATTTAAAACCTTCAATGAAATATGAAAGTGAATTGCTAAGAAGTTTCACATCTTCGAATAATTTTGAATAAATCTGAAGACCCAAAATATAGGGAAAAAACTTGATTCAAATTCAAATGTGAATAAGATGCGCTCTTGCCTGGAAAATTTTAGATTTTTCGAAAAACATTGTTCCAAATATTTTAAAACCTCCAATGGAATATTGAAAATTGCTAAGAAATAATAGACCCCTGAATAATTTTCAAGAAATATGAAAAATCCAAAAAAAAAAACAAAAACGCAAAACATTTTTACTTCTTTCAAGAAAACTTAAATTAATTATTACAATTGTAGCAGTGTCTCTACATAATAAAGCAAAACTCTTTAAACATCCATGTTGTATTAATTTAAGCGCATAATAAAGTTTCGCTAAGTGATATCATCACCAATATAAATTTCAAAAGAAACATTTTCTGAAATTTTTTTTTAAAAAATTAAAGAAAAGTAACTATTTCTTTTTCCAATATCAAAATATTCTCTAATTTGAAAAGATTAAGCATCCTTGATATTTTGAAAAGACTCGCACATCGATAAAATCAACACTGAAAAAGACCAAAATAATGGGAGAACTGGAGCTTAGTTTTTTTTTTTCTATCACGACATTACTTCAGTCCACCTTTTCTTTGACTAAAGCCTTGATCGCTTAGTTTTCCCATCTCTCGTATTCCTCGTGTTGTTTGAAATCCAAATTTGCGTAAGATAGGCTCTTGTCTGGAAAATTCCAGAGATATCGAAAAATATTGCTGAAAATTTTTAAAACTAAGAATATTTACTCTCGAAAAAATGCTGAATAATTTTAGAACCTTCGAAAGACATTCTGTCTTGAACAATTTCAAGAAATTTAAGAGGGAGAAAATAAATGAAAACAATAATTTCTGAAGATAATTTCCTGAAAAAAGGTTGAAGAAAAGTAACAACTTCTTTTCCAAAATCAAAATATTCTTGTATTTGAAAAGATTAAGCATCCTTGATATTTTGAAAAGACTCTCACATCGACAAAATCAAAACTCGTTTGATGAAAAAGATCAAAATAATGAGATAACTTGGGCCTAGTTTTTTTCCATCACGATAATATTTCAGTTCACCTTTTTTACTAAAGACTTGATCACTTATATTTCCCTCCCTTCCTATTCATCATGCTTTTCTTGCATTTTCTCGTTGTTCGAAATTCAAATTCGAGTAAAGCCTATTTTACTTGTCCAGAATCTTGAAAAATATTGCTGAAAATTTTTAAAACCTTCATTGAAATATGGAAGAAAATTGTTAAGAGGTGTTAGACCTTCGCATAATGTTCAATGAATCTCAAAGTAAAAAAAAAAACTAGAAAAAAAAACATTACCTTTATTGTAGTTAAAAAAAACAAAGATTCTTAAGTAATTGAGTCCTCATTTTTGACTTATAAAAATTGCATGCAGTGATTTGAACAATTGTAAAAAATTAACGATTAGAGCAGTTGGCCTCAAAATCCTCAAATATATACAGAATATAACTATTTTTGAAACTATAAAAAGATAATTAATAT
The DNA here is from genome assembly GCA_963969525.1 of Ontholestes murinus. NCBI lineage: Eukaryota > Metazoa > Arthropoda > Insecta > Coleoptera > Staphylinidae > Ontholestes > Ontholestes murinus. Next base: position 15,930,532 of record OZ018394.1, on the reverse strand, counting down.
ATCATTGTTGAACACAAAATGGCAAGACTCAGAACTTAATTATGTCATTAAAATTGCATTCAGTGATTTTAACAATTATAAAAAATTAACGATAGAAGAAAGTGGCCTCAAAATCCTCAAATATATACAGAATATATATATTTTTGAAGCTGTAAAAAATAAAGTTAATGCTTGTTGCGCTACATTCTTGACGGAAACAGGTGAATAGTAACACTAGTTTTGTTCCCAATGTTTTCTATTTTCAGTTGCCTTACACGTGTTTCCATCTTCGTAGATCGTTTTCAAGGTTAGTCAATTTTAGCTTTGAAAATATTAGAAGAGTAACACTGGTTTTGTTCAATAATGTTTTTATTTTCATTTGCTTGACACATGATTATTTTCAAGGTTAGTCAATTTTAACTTTGAAAATGGTCTCCCAAGACCGAAACACGTGTCAGGCAACTGAAAATAAAAACATTTGGGAGCAAAACAAGTGTTACTCTTCATCTTATATAAAAAATAATAGATATATCATTGTTGAAATGAAAATGGCGACTCTCAAAACTTAATCATGTTATAAAAATTGCATGCAGTGATTTGAATAATTGTAAAAAATTTACGAACTTAATCACTGGTCTTTCTCACTCCTGCTGCTGACCACGCTTTAGTGACAGTTCCTTGTTGTTTGCCTTGTTTACCTGGTAATTTTAGATATTTCGAAAAATATTGCTGAAATGCTTTAAAAACTTCTAAAGGAATATTGAAGAAAATTGCTAAGACATTTTAGACCCTTGAATAATTTTCAAGAAATAAGAAAAACCCCGAAAAAACATTTTTAAAAATCTCATTTTCTTGTTGATCAAACTAAGACTTTCTTTGAGCTTAATTAGTTAGTCTTCTCACTCCTTCTACCAACAATGCTTTAATGACTTTTTCTTGTAGTTCAAAATCTAAATTCAAGTGAGATAAGCTGGTGTATGGAAAATTCCAGAAAAATAATATTGCTGAAAGCCCTTCGATGAAATATGGATAAAAATTGCTAAGAATTCTCAAAAACTTGAAAAATTATTGTGAAAAAACGTTCTCTTCATTATAGTTCAAAATCTAAAAACATCGAAAATTAGAGGAAAACGTTCTCTTCCTTATTGTTCAAAATCTATAAACTTGAAAGGAAGAAAAAAATAAAAATGTTTTAATAGATTGATACAATAAGAAAATTAACAGCAGAAAAAATTTTGCTTTTATCAAGCAAATAAAAATTAGGGAACTCACTACTGTTTTTCCAGGCTGTAATGGTCCTGTCTGCATTTTTGAACGAAGAATTGATTCATATTAATCCCTATCTCTCTTGATTATCTCTTCTTCTTTTATGACGCTATTGGTTTTGAAAATCAAAATACTTTTGAAAGAGAGAAAATTGTGCATCCTGATCGCCTGATCGTTCTGGAAGATCTACACGTTGACAAAATCAACGCCCCTTGGTCGCAAATATACAAAGAATTGGAGAACTGACGGATATTCTTTTCCATCACGTGAATATTTCATTCATGGTAATTTTAGATATTTCGAAAAATATTGCTGAAATACTTTAAAAACCGCCAATGGAATAGTGAAGAAAAATGTTAAGAAATATTAGACCACTGAATAATGTTCAAGAAATATGAAAAACACAAAAGATCTTCCTTTCTTGTTGCTCAAAACATAAAGACTTTTTTGAGCTTGATCACTTCTCCTACCTACTCCTTCTACCAACCATGCTTTACTGACTTTTTCTTGTAGTTCAAAATAAAAATTCAAGTAAGATATGCTCTTTTGTGGAAAATTCAAGAAAAATCGAATAATATTGATGAAAATCCTTCATTTGAAATATGAAAAAAAATTGCTAAGAAATTTTAATAAAAACTTCTCTTCTCTTACTTAAATAGTTCAATAGTTCAAATTCTAAAAACATAGGGGGAATTAGGAGGAAAAACGTTCCCCCTTATTTGTTCAAAATCAATAAACTTAAAAGGAAGAATAAAATAAATCATCTTGCATGTTCTCGTAGATTGATACAATAACAACATTAATAGCAGAACCAATTTCGCTTTTATCAAACAAATAAAAAATGGTGAACTCACTACTGTTTAACCATGCTGTAATACTCTCATCTGCATTTTTGATCAAAGAATTGATTACTATTCGTCCCCATTTCTCTTACAAATCGTTGTTTTATGACGCTACTTTTTTTTGAAAATCAAAAGGGAAAATATTGAGGATCCTGAACGTTCTGAAAGACCTATACGTCGATAAAATCAACACTTTTTGGTCGCAAATATGCAAAGAATCGGAGAACTGACGGATATTTTATTCCATCACGTGAATACTTCAGTCCACATTTTTTTGATAATAAATTTTTCAACTCCTTAAATTCTGTGATACGGTTTGAAAGAAGTACGAATTGGCATTCTAAAATATCTCAAATGTAGAGGCTTTTATCTGAACCACAACTGAGTCCTATCAATATGTGTGTTCCGATTTTTGGCCAGAAAGCACCCTTATAATTTTTGTGACCCTGGTCCTTTCCAGCACCTGATAACTTGTGCGGCCCTTTTCGTATCGGACTGCGTGTCGATTTTGATCCGACAAAAAGTCGACTTCCGGAATTGGTCGCCAATTCGTCGGTCCGAACAAAAATTCCACTGCTAAACTTATTCGTTAAGCAAATCTCACATTCGTGGAAGACAAACTATGTTAACTTATACTTTTGGAAATAAGTTGTATCACACTTGCAGTGTCGCTTATTACTTTCGTCCTCCCACGACCATCGTCTATCGATTCCTGTTTTCAAACTGATGACAGGAAACGTCAACCCGGCAAATGTTTTTAGAGAGTTGAGCCCGCTCTAAGTTTTTGAATCCTTTTTAATTTGTAGGGCGAAAAGCAACCGTAACATCTGATATAGATTTGTAGTGCGTAGTGGTATTGTTTTAGCACATAATTTTATATGGAGTATAATGGAGTGTATTTGTTATATGATGAATATTGGATGGGTAGCTTTAATTTCAATCCGTGCTGTAATTACTGAACCTTCATACGTTTTGATTGGAAGTTGAACGGCGTGTGAATTAAGAATTGAACAAAGTTGTTTTGGTTTCCAACAAGTGGATTACTTGGCCTTTCATAGAGAGTTGATTTTTTGTTTCAATAATAGTAAGTATGTTCGAAAATTATTGTTGTAAGTATTTCGAGATGAAGACATTGGATTACGCCTAGACCTATTAACTTAATTAACAATTAATTACGACGAAAAGTCGTACAATTATTTAGAGCCGAAGGGAGAGCATCAAACCGTGCATCCACAAAATTACTCATGGATTTTAATGGGGCCTGCAGAAAGGAATGGTATGTTGTGCACGAACAAATGACCACGTTATGCACGGAGAGCGGCCGCAAAAACTCGCCCTTTGTCGCTCCCATATGAAGTTTTCTAAGTATTCATAAACCCTAGCAGCGAGAGGCGAGATGAAAAAAAAAGGCACGAGCGAACGGTATGCAAATCGTCGGATAGATTACGTTCGACTAATCATTGAAATGAGACATCTTTAGCCCATTAACCGAACCACTAATTAACAATGCTAATCGATTCCGGCCCACACGACAGTATAAATTAATTACGTTATCGCTCTTCTCGGGGGGGGAATTGCGGAGTTTTTAAGAAGCGGTTATTGGGAGTTCACGATTCCGACCCGGATTCGGGATATAAATTTGCGAACTGGGGGTTTCTAACTAGTTCTCGCCGTTAGCCGTCGGACTGCAAATCTTGGACCTCCCGTGAGCAGCCGCCGGCGACCGCACAATGAAGATATCTCAAGCGGCCACTCCCAGGTATAAGGCCGGTGCGGCGGTAAGGCGGCGTGAGATCATTGTAATTTGGTTCGGGGAAGTGCTCATTATTATGAAGAACTCGTGACCGAGCCTGGATGGACATGTGTGATCTGACCTTCGAGCCACACATCCCGGGCAGATCGCGGACTCCTGATAAGGGCCGCACTGTAATACGCAATGGTAATAAACGCTGAGTGATACGCGGACCACACAGTTGGGCGAGTGAAATCGGAACAAAAAACTGTTAACGACCAGAACCCAGACTAAATGTAAAAGGTCCATTACGCATTACCTTCTATACGAGACCTGTCTGAGAGAGAGTTCTTTTGTATATTACCAGTAAGAAAATTCCCTACTAAACTTTTAGCTGCGAGTAGATATCATTAGTTTTTCTTATTACAATAAGAAATATTTTGATGGTAAGAGGTTTAGAACAAAATATATATTATAGAAAAACTTACGGAAATAGGAATCCAAATCGAATAATTGAACCTTCTAAGCAATAGTAATTGTTCTGTTGCTCACTCATGTATAAATCGATACTGACCAAAAGTAACTATTAACTCAAACATTCGTAGGCCATTCAAATACCTTAGTTAAAGCCGAGACCACGTCAGGCAGAAACTTCTTGTAAGAGCCAAACCGCAGGTCTTGATTCTGAATACAATCAATGGGCGGTTTCTGATAAATATACGATGAGCGAATTTCCGCCATCGAAGGAACAATTATGCACTTAATCTTAAGCCCTTCAAAAATACACATAATAAAACATAATTTAGGCACTAATTATTATTATTTCATACTAATTAAAAAGGCAAATGTATTATTCTCTTTTGTTCGAATTAATAATGTTTAACTTGAAATTACCTCAGAATAAGATAATTAGGTAAATCAATTTAGAGAAACTAACTAGGATTAAATTTGTCATACCATATTTCACTCACATACTATTTTAACATATACTTAACTAGGATTAAGTCTAAATATAACTTTTAGTAACTCTGCACAGGTTTTTGTAAGGTCTTACTAATTTTGCTTATTCATCCTGGACTTCGGAATATTTTACATCTCGTAAAGGGTAACTTAAGTCTAGGGCGGTGGTTGTAGTATCCTTACCCTCAGTTCGTCTTAACTTAAACAGCTTGCTTACCTGAAACAAATAAATTAAAATTTAATAACAATTGTTTAAATCCAAAGGATTTAAGAATAAAGAAAACACTTTTACTTTTTTATACCACTTTAAACTTTATTTGCAGTTTCGACTAAACTTAAACTAAAGTTTGATAATGATTACCGTGTAGTCGAAACTAGTCACTGCAAATAAAGTTTAAAGTGGTATAAAAGTGGAAAAGTGTTTTCTGTATTGTTAATATCGAAAGGTACCACGAAGTGAATGCTTTTAAGATCCAACAACAAAAGGATTTTATTTCATATAATTGAATTTTCGTGTACCTAAATCCAAAATAAGTAATTATATCGTGCAATTATTCCTTGCAACCAAAGTTGATTTTATTGGCTTTTATTTAGTTTTACAATTTTTTTTCTTTAGAATATTTAAAGCCAACTATTACCTAGTAATTTTGGTGCTTACCAAAAAAAAAATGGAAATCAAAATAATTGTAAAATCTTTCTCTAATATATAGGTTTTTATTTAATTATACAATTGAATGTCTTTAAATTATTTTTAAACAACTACTTCCTTAATAAGTTTGCTACTTTGGTGCTTGTCCAAAAAATACAAACAAAAATAATTGTTTTTTACCTTCGCAACAAATTTAGAAAATATAAATTAACGCAAACATTTTTTAGGTATGCCAACTGGTCAAAATGTTAATAAGTAAATTTAAAAATCAGTAACAATTTGAAATGTATACTACAAGTTCTAATTTTAATTTTAGAAATAGTATAAAGCTAACATTGAAGAAGAAATCGCCAATTTGAAGCCAGATGTTTTGCGAGCCACAATTCAAAATGCCGTAAAACGAGCGCATTTATGCATCAACTCTGGAGGTGGTCATTTGAGCGATATATTTTTTTCCAAGTTATGTAACCAATAATACACATTCAAATAAACTTTTGATGAACGCAGAGCTCTTTTTTTTCATTTATAACAAAATGGCAGCCAATTCAAACTATGACATTACTTTTGCGCCACCTTGTAGTTAATAAATACTTTGGTATAAAAACGCAAAAAGGAGGAAACCATGAAAACAAACAGGTAATTCAAGAAGTTGTAAAAAACTCCAAACTGAAGAGGAACTCAACCAAAGCTACGGCGAAAATCTTGGGCAGTACAACATAAAGAAGTCTAGAAAAAAGCAAAAGACTACGTGTAAAAATAAGAGAAAAGAAAATTAACAACATAGAGAAAACGTGTAGAATTTTGAAAAGATATAAAATAATGATATCTGAATTATTTCCAACAAGGGAGAATTTTCGACTTTTCAGCGATATTAGCTTGATCTCCATATTTACTGCTGTCCTAGAATTATCCAATGATTAGGTTTATCTAAACCATAACAAAGAATGATTACTTGGATAGTAAGCGGTTTCAAAACTAGCAAAACCTGTCTACTATGTTTATTATAAGTGATAACCATTATCTAAAAAATATTTCTTAGAAGACACGCTTCTTGTAGCATAAAATCAACGTAAAGTAATATCTCTATTTATGCTTAATATGAACATTGGACGCTAAAGTGAAATAATATTATATAAGGCTTTCTTGAATAAACTTATAAACTCTAACCAGCATCCTGAACGGACATCTAAAAAATCTAAATTTACACCTTAAACCTTTTGAAAATTTGATTTTTGTGAGTTACGTGAAGGTAAACTTGATTAATTAAAAAGCACTAAAAACCTTTCTTCACAATTTTATTTAAATTCACAGATATATATTTCGGACAAAAAGTGACCATTATAAATGTTTTAATACTAAAAAATTATTAATTATTAATAATTAATAATTGATAATGGTCACTTTGTGTCCGAAATATATATCTGTGAATTTAAATAAAATAGTGAAGAAAGGTTTTTAGTGCTTTTTAATTAATTTTGAAAATTTCTTTAGATTCTACTTGCAGAGGGCGAAAAGAAGAAGCAGGGTCAGCTTTTTCTTTTCGTTTCATTATTAGCTTCGCTTCTCCTTCTTACAAAATTAAAAAAAATAAACTTTAAAAACAATACACTATATACGTAGATTTCATATAAAAAATACAAATAATTTAAGACACAGGAGTCACGGGCGGAGTTCACTGTTAACCAATGGTCTTCCACTTAAGAGTTCTATATTATTGTCCATCTGTAACCACACGAAAAAGATCTCACAAATGGTTTTTGATGTGCAAAAGTGATCGTTCTCGCTGTCAAACCTTACCAATAACTCCAAACTGTACTTGAAGTCAACCAACAGCCTTATTTGACATAATTTAATGCAAAAAGAAACCAACTTCCTTTTCCATGCCATCAGCAGTCTCAACCCATCTACTATTTCTTAAAAAATGCTACATGATATGACTTCCAACAAAAGCAAGATATATTAAAGTATGCTGGCATAATTCAGTATTGATCAGCATATAACTTTGTGCATAGATTTTCAGGCCCAAAATTGTTTACAATATTTTCACAGAGGAGTACCTTTGCTGTAATTTTTTGTAATCTGGAATATAGTACTTTTTCATATTATAAAGCGTTAGAAAAAAATAAATAAAGTAAGCCCGACTAATTTGGAGGGCCTGTTTTCTAGCAAAATCCTAAAGTTTGTCAAAAGAATAGCAATGCATGGGCACTGAAACGTGATATAAACCATTATCCAAAAACTATTTCTTAGAAGACATTACGCTTGTAACATTAAAAGATAAAAGAAAAAATTCTACTAATGCTTAATAAAATATGAATATCAGACGCCAACGTCTCAGAATATTATATAAGTGTCTTTCTGGAATAAACTTAAAAACTATAATTAGCATCTTGAACGGACACTACAATCTACATAAAGTTTTAAATCTATTAGAATCTGCTTGCATCGGTGTGTCAACTGGATGTAGATTTCAAACAGGCATATGACTCTATCGATACAAATTTTGGGAAACCCACCGAGCTATTAAGCTAATACGAATGATAGTACAAAATGCAAACAGTCATGTAAGAATAGAGGACAGAATCTCACGAAATTTCAGGATAACAACCGGAGTAAGACAAAGGGATGGACTCTCGCTGGTCCTTTTTAATTTGGCACCGGAATCCGTAATAAGAAAAAGCAGAATAGAAAATAGTTACCGCTACTTTTGACTGTTCAACGATATTGGCTTAATCTTTACTCTTATTGCGTTCCTAGGATTGTCTAATAATTAGATTAATTTATTGGATAATATTGGATAGTGTTTCTTAGTAAAGTTCCCAAGAGAATAGACATCTTAAAATTATTTCTAATTAAGCTCCATACATTTTAATCCACACTTTAGATATGCTGCAAAGATCAGAAGTTTTAAATTGTAATTTTTAGCATACACGCGTCCTAAGTGTTTATCAATTTTTAAAGAGTTGATTAATTTAACAAAATCACGCTTTAGATTTCCTAGGTCTTCTTAGTAATTTATGCATTGCATGAATTTTCTCAACCACAACAAAAATTAATCATGTTGGTCTACAGGAGTTTTATATTCTTGGGCTACAATTTGCAAAGCAATTTACAAGTTGTACCAAAACTTCGCTTTAGCCTAACAAATGATTTCTCTCTCCTCGCTGATTTCTGCTTATGCTATACATTTAGCTTAGGTAATAATTGCACTTATAGGTTTAAGCTAGTGTTAGATTACGTTTTGTTTTTTTTAAATTATTTTTAGGTTTAGTTTCCTTTATATATATATTATTTCATTTGCTTAATTATTATTTTTCTGTAAAATGGATTTTCCGTTAATAAATATTATTATTATTATTATTATTAATTATACATTTAATCAACAATTAGGGGTAGAAATTTCTCAACCGAAAACAGGCCAGCGCTTTTTTGGTCTGCATTTGCGTGGATGCTCTTCTTTTTTGAAAGAGTTAAAAGAAAATTTCGGAGAAGGTGCTCAAATGCATCCAACTACATCTCAGGTTTCAAATATCGGATTGATGAGGGTGATACTTGGCGAAACTCCATTATGTAATTATTAATTCATCTGCCTGATGAAGCCACATTGTGGTGAAACAATTGTAGCAGATCTACAAAATAAAAAAAAATAAACAGTGGTGTTTTTATTTAAGAATTACATCTCAGGTTGATTAGTGTTTAATCGGTACTATTATATTTGCACATAAATAAATTTTTGTCATTACAACATGTCCATATTGCCTATTTTAGCCTACAATGCAACAGAAGAGGAGATCAATTTTTGAAGAGAGGTTTCCAATTCTGACAAAACAACGTTGTAGGCTCTACGAATTATTTTGTGTATCTGCAGTACAATTCAAAATTTAGATCCATATTTTTTATGGCATTATTCTTGAAAATCTTGGATTTCTTTCGGTATTTTCTTTATTATGTTCCTGAAAATGTTGAACCTTTTCACCCTTGTTTCTTCAAGAAAACTAGAGAGAAAGAGAGGTCTCAATATTCACAACCAAAACATGCTAACATTATAATTTTGGTCTTTATATGTAAGATTACTCCGCTTTATTTAAAAAGGTGAAGAACAACTTTGAAGGAAAGGTTATTAAAAAAAAAGTAAAAGTATACAACCGCCTTATAGGTTAATTTATGCTTTACCTGTTCATATAGTTTTTCGCAGAGTTTAAATCAAAGCTGTTGGAGAAGTTAGAAGTCAAAACAGTTTCATATTGTAATTTTGGACAAAATGCAGACAAGGCGATTTCGAAAAGAGGTCCACAAACCAAAGGCAGGCTGCATTTGCAATACAATCCAAAACTTAGACATTTTTTTGGCATTAATGGATTTTTCCGCTTTTCGCATGAAATGTTTGATTTCTTTCGTTATTTTCTTGTTGATGTTCCTAAAAATGTTGAGCTTTTTCTCCCTTGTTTCTTCATGAAAACAAGACAAAGAGGTCACAAATTCACAATCAAAAAAATTATAATTTTGGTCCTTATATGTACAGTTACTCTGCTTTATTTAGAAAAGAAGAACAATTTTGGAAGAAAGGTTTTCAAAAAAATAAAAGTAACAACCACCATAATTTAGGTTAGGTTAATTTATGCTTTACCTATTCATATAGTTTTGCGCAGAGCTTAAATCAAAGCTGTTGGAGAAATTAAAAGTAACCCAGTCAAAACAGCTCAACATTGTAATTTTGGTCTGCATATGCAGACAAAGCGATTTCAAATGTTCAAAAAGAGGTCCACAAACCCTACAAAATCAAATTTGTATTTTTGCCAACTCCGGCAAATTTACTGCAGCGGTATTCTTTGATATGCAGAAAGCAGACTGCATTTGCAATACAATCCAAAATTTAGATATTTTTTTGGCATTAATGGTTTTCGCTGTTGCTTGCATGGAATGTTTGATATCTTTCGTTACTTCTTTGTTGATGTTCTTGAAAATATTGAGCTTTTCCTCCCTTGTTTCTTCATGAAAAGAAGAGAGAGAAGTCACAAGATTCATAACCAAAACATTATAATTTTGGTCTTTATATGTACAGTTACTCTACTTTATTTAGAAAAGTGAAGAAAAATTTTGGAAGAAAGATTTTCAAAAGATGCTTTATCTATTCATATAGTTTTGAGCAGAGTTTAAATTAAAGCTGTTGGAGAAGTCAGACACCTTACAATTTTAGTCTTTATATGTATAATTACTCTGTTTTATTTAGAAAAGTGAAGAACAATTTTGGAAAAACATTTTAGAAAAAAGAAAAAGTTAACAACCACCTTTTAGGTTGATTTATGCTTTACCTGTTTTTGCGCATAGTTTAAATAGAAGTTGTTGGAGAAGTTAGAAGTATCCCTGTCAAAAAAACCCTAATTTTAATTTAGGTGTGCATATGCGGACAAAGCGATTATGACTTCGAAATTTGGTCCACAAACACTACAAAACCAAATTTTCATTTTAGGCCTATTTCTGTTCTCTTTGCTCATACGACTTAATCAAGAGTTTAAATCAAAATTTTTAATATAGCAGAAGTTAAAACATGCCCACTTCTTTCTGACTTCTATGTAGCATATTTTGATTAGAACTAAAAACACATGGTTTGTTTCACAAGCATTTTTATTATTTCTTCTCGGACTAGTTTCGACAATATGTCATTATTAAGAAGGAATGAATAATAATAATTTAGCCTTTGCATTTTTTGGTTAATTTCTGTTTCACCTGTACATTTACCACATAAATTATTTTTCTTATAAAAACATGTCCACATTATACTTTTGGTCTTATGTTTCGTTAACAGAAGAAGAGAATAATTTTCAAAGAGAATTTCCCAGATCTGACAAAACCACGTTTTAGATTCCATAAATTATTTCTGGACTCAACCTGTGCACCTCCAACATAATCCAGAATTTAGATCAAAACTATTGCAGAGGTCACAAGATTCACAACTGAAATATGTTAACATTGTAATTTTGGGCTTTAAATCCATGGGTGCTCCGTTTAAAAAAAAGGTCAATTTTTGGAAGAGAGATTCTCAAAACATAAAACCAAAATTTTAATTTATGTTTCACCTGTTAATATAATTTAGTCGAGAGTTTAGGTAGGATTTTATTTACTTATACAATTGATTTCCTTTAGATTATTTTACACTAACAATTACATTTACAATTGTTGTATTTTGGTAATTGTTCAAAAAAATGAAATTCAAAGGCTTCTCCATTATATTGGTTTTTATTTTAGTATACAATTGATTGCCTTTAAATTATCTCTAATCATTTTAGTTTCTTTGGTGCTTGTCCAAAAAATACAGTCCAATTATGTTGATCAAAACTGTTGGAGAAGTTAGAAGTATCCCAGCCAAAACTTGCCCAGTCATTTTAGTCTCCATATGCCGACAGAAGGAAGAGCTATTTACGAAAGGGGCTTCACAAACCCTAAAAAAAATGTAAGGCCCATTTCAGTTTTCTTTGTCCATACGTTTTAATCAAGGTCAGAAGTTTCACAACTAAAACATGCTCACTTCCTGCTGATTACTATTTAGACTTTTGCATTTTCTAATCCAAAGCATGTCTAAATTGTAATTCTATAGGGGTAATATATACGCGGGCTTTATTTTGTTAAAACAAGAAGAAAGACATTTTTGAAAAGAGGTTCCCAGATCCGATAAAACCGCATTTTTAGATTTCACGACTTATTTCTGTATTTCACCTGTGCATACGATTAAATTCAAAGATTTTATAAAATTTTTGGGAAGGTCAGAAGATACAAATTGTAATTTTGAACTACAAATTCTAAGTCAGAATTGTTGAGATGGTCGGAAGTTTTACAACTAAAACAAGCCCACTTCCTGCTGACTACTATTTAGACTTTTACATATTCTAATTAAAAACATGTCTACATTATAATTCTATAGGGTGCAATTTTCGGAAAGAGGTTCCTAAATCCGATAAAACCGCGTTTTAAATTCTACAAATTATTTCTGTATTTAAATTAAATTCAAAGCTTAGTTCAATTTTTTGGGAAGGTCGAAAGATATACTTAAATCGCAATTTTGTTGAGAAAAGTGAATTGCAAGATAACTTGCTACTTCTTACGAACGACAAACGGCTGTGAAATTTTGTTTTTGCAAAATCGCAGTGGAAGCTGTTGTGATTAAGCAAAAAGCTTACAAAGAACAAGCTCTTGATAAAACCAAAGTGTATGCATAATTTTCACGGTTTAAAATTGGAGAAGTGACCATTGAAGATTAACTCTGTTTCGTTCGCCCTTCAAATGCTCGAAGTAATTTTAGCCGTTAATTTAGAGATAGGAAGAGGTAGCGGCAAAATTCGTACTAAGACTTCTCACCGGAGATGAAAGGAATCGTTGCGTTCAACCCTGTAATGCAATGAAGGTCGCATCCAAAATCTAGTAAGATCACATTCTGAAAAACACAGATATTTCATCTCCTTGCTGACGTTTGCTTAACTTAGGCTAAATGTGTTTGTATTATTTTTTCTTCTTCCCTAATGCTTCTTTATCAATCCAAATAAAATGATTAAATCTGTTGGCATCAATTATTTTCTTCTCATCAAAGACACATTTTCTATTTTTATAGGCAGTCAGATGATGGGAATAAACTATTTAATCATCAATTTCTCATTCCAAAAATAAGAAAAGAGTAGACTATATTTTAATGAAACGTTGAGGTTTAATAAAGTCTAGAGGACAATCGATTAAAACTAAACAAATCAGAATAACCACGAACAACGCAAACTTCTTTTGGTCCAAATACGAGGATCTTTAATAATAGAATTTATTGCACGGGCTAATCGTGTGATCTCTCTACACTCGAGTATCAGAAGTGGCGATGTCTTTGGAAACGTCGCATTGCTTTGATTTGATTACCCCGTTGAGACCAGCGTGACAAGTCCTAAGTTCTTGGTGTTAAGTGTTGGCTCGAGCCGTATACGGTTACTTGCTACTCGAAACGCACACGAGACGCCATTATTTTTTTTCTCATGTGCCAGCACAGCTGCCTATTACCATTTACAAACGTGGACATGCCCTTGTAATGGCGTCTGTACATTTTTACACCTTCTCCGGCGTACATAAAGTTTACCGCAAACTCGCAGGAAACTTTCGGGGCTTTATCTCGCCTGATAATTACTTGAACGTATCGTTGTAAGCGCGAAATGATGCACTTTTTGCTGGTGGGAAGAAGTATATTTATGTTCCTTCTGCAGTGGATGCGCAATTTAACACAATTCTCCGCAGATGATTAATAGTACATTAGCGCACGAAAGAATAGTTCTTTTCTCGCTTCTCGCAGGAATTGCGGGGCGTCGGGAATCCACCTTTAAAGGAAATATGTTTACGCGAGATTTTCGCGGTCACCGACTGATATTAATCAATTTTCGCGCTCGGTGGCCTGACTGCACGATAAACGGTCCTTGATTAATCGCCTTTTATTAACGATTAAAATTAAACTCGCCCACGACCGAAGATGTATGGATGTGTGTAAACAGGAAATCGATAAATTGGATTACACACCTAGGTATTGTGTGGGTCTTGAATCGCGCACTGGTAATTACATATTTATTACCTACCAATTATCGCTCGATAATTTACAGTGTGTCAAATTAAAAAAGCACCTGTTTTAATTTAAAACCGGTGTTTGGTAACAACCTTGAGGATAATAACTTAATACTGGACGCACAAAGGCAGCTGTCTGCGGTTTCTACCTGATTGATCAATTCCCTTTTTTTCGATCTGCACCTTCTCTTTTTTTTTTAACGAAAGCTAAATCAAACTTGCAATTATGTTGTTGCTTCGAAAATTTTATGAAGTCATTAACTTTTATACAACCACAAATATCTTATTTATGTCCGAATTTTATTCTGTTCCATTGAATGAACTTTCGGACAAAGAAAAACAAAAGTGGTTAGACGACAATGAAAAACAAACGCAGCGCGGTTTTATTGGCGCATATTTATTTGGGCGGGAATCGTTTTAGGCGTGGCGGTTTTGCTTGATGGCCGTTTTGATCTCTTCATTAGCGGCGCCTGTAAAAATTATTTACGATAAAACTCTAAACGCTTTCAGCCATAAGTATAACGTTAGTAATTCATGCTCATTTTCGCAATTAGTTTCTTGCTGCACTTAAAACAGGGCCGTGCGCAATATGCTCAGAATTGCACTAGTGCCAGTTGTTCGCGCGAATCTATTTTAATTATTCTTAACTATTATTGCGACCGTTTTCGGCGCGCAGGACCGGAACTTCCGCCGCCGCCCCCCGACCGCCCTCATATCTAGTTCAAGTCGCGCCGCCGGCAAACTTAGGAATCATTTATATCAATGAAGTTTAATTCTAAACTAAATGATGATTCCCTTATTTATTCTACTTGGAAACTTCGCTAATTCCGATTTTATTTCCCTTCCGCTATATTAAACACGCATTTATCTCCTTAAATTCCAAATTAAGATAGATCGCTGATAATTTTAAGAGGATTGAGCAATCTCGAACGTGCATTTGTGCGAATGTTGCCGAACTCGTGTGAGAACCATTAATACTAATATCTGTGTATGGCTTTTAAAATTGAACTCGATTTCTCAACGAAGTAATTTATTTTTTTAACAATAGTTTGATCACCAATTAATTAAGACAATAAAGGTAAATTATGATGAAAGGGACAAAAGATTTCGGTGGAAGGATACATTAAAATCTATTAAAATCCAGATCAAGTAAGCGAAATTACTCTAGAAGTTTTTTTGGATTTTCTAAAACAGAATAAAACCTTAAGTTTGGTTTCTTATCTTAAACTTTTCTGCTAGTTTTAGATACATAAATATTTTTTTATGCAGATTATTAAAATGATATCTAAGATTTTCAAAATTGTAATGTATTATACATCTTAAAGGTATTTTTGATAGCTATGAGGAATTAGCTTTAGAGAATCAAGTTTTTGATTAGGGAGGCAAAGCTGTTCCTATTGAAAAGCCTAATTTTATTAACATATAATTATTACTGATGAAGGTTTAAATAACATTACACTTATAAATAATAAACACTTTGTAACTTTGTTTGTATAACACAATTTATTTACTGCTGACTATAGTTTCGGCATCTCAACGTGCCATTATCAAAACATACAATGATTAAAAACTACAATTACAAGTATATATATGGAAACAAAATTTAACAAACAGCTGTGAAAATTGGAGTGTACATCAGGTCAACCTGGTCGTTAATTAGGGGTATTCCCGGATTAGCGCGAGCCTTATGAATTTCGATAGATTCTAGGAGGTCCATTTTTCGACCCTTTTCTACGTAATGGATTATGGATAGTACATCCTCGCCAAAAGAATGATTCTCCTCGATTATATGCTTCGCAAACGTTGATTTTTCAATTTGTTTTAGGCGGACAGAGCGTAGATGTTCTTTTAATCTAATACTAAAATTCCGACCAGATTTTCCTATGTACACACCTTGACATTGTTGACATGTTAATTTATAAATACCGGATTTGCTAAAATTATCTACTGAGGTTTTCGGATTGAAAATTAAATTTCTGATTTTTGAACTAGGTTTTAATGCTGCTGTGATGTTGTGTTTTTTTAAAATATTCTTAATTTTAAGGCTAGCATTTCCAAAAAAGGTTAAAGGTATATATTTTTTGTTTTCTGGTGGTAAGTCACCTCCAAATAGGAATTTCTTAATTTTTCCCAGTTCGTGTTTTTTTAATAATTTATCAATTATGTTGGCATTGTATCCATTATTTATTGCTATGTTCTTTATTAAGGAAATTTCGTTTTTTCTTGCAATGTCCGATAAGGGCAAACTCAATGCTCTGTGAATCATTGAATTGAACGCAGCCATTTTATGCTTTTGAGGATGTCTGGAATGGTTAGGGATAACGGTGTCAGTAAAGGATGGTTTTCTATAAATGTCAAATAAGAGATTGGTGTTAGTCTTAGTGATGGATAAATCTAAATATTTTATATTGTTATTGGTTTCTGACTCTACGGTGAATTTAATTTTAGGGTGCAGGTTATTAATGAAATCTAAGAAGTGGGTTAGTTGCCTATCACTTCCTACAAAGCAAGCCAAGATATCATCAACGTAACGATACCACATTTTAATGTGTTTTCTACCAAAAGGGGAATTTAAAATACTGTTGGTTAAATTATTCATGAATATTTCGGCTAACAGTGGGCTCAATGGTGAACCCATTGCTAAGCCTTCTGTTTGTTTATAAAACTTATTTTCAAAGGAAAAATAATTATTATCAAGAATTAGTTGTATTACGTTTAAAAATTCGGACTTTACGGTTATGTTAACATTATTTTTGTCAAAAGATTCTTCAATTAATTTAATGCAATCATGTGGAGGGATATTTGCAAACATGTTCGTTACGTCAAATGATACCAGTCTGTAGTTAGGTTCTAATTTAAATGAAGTTAAATTGTTTGTTAGTTTAATAGAATTTTTAATTGCGCGAGGGTCTTTAAAATTTGTTAATTCTTTATACAATGAGTTTAAATGAGAGGAGATATTATGGGCTGGAGAGTTAGTGAATGAAACGACGGGACGGATAGGTTCTTCTTCCTTGTGTATTTTAACTAACCCGTATAAACTAGGGGAGGTTGGATTCATTGGAAATAGGTGAAATTGATTACTATCAGAGAAAATAAATTGACTATTTTTAACAGAAGATTTTAGCAGTTTTGTGAAATTGGGGGTAGGGTCTTTATTCAATTCAATGATCTCAGAATTATTTAAGAATGTATTTATCTTTGAGATGTAAGAAGATTTCTCTAGGATAACTACTGAATTGCCCTTATCGGCTTTAGTTATGGTTAAGTTGTTGTTTTTTATTTTTTGTTTAATGGATTTTACTATGTTATGATCTTTTGTATTATTGATAGCAGAATTTTTAATAATTTTTGCGATTTTATGTTTGTCTAATTCACAATCCGAAATACTTTTAAGAGCTAACTCTGATTCAACAATTAATGTTTCTTTAAAATTTCTATCAAGAATATGCGGTGAATAATTCGGGCCTGACTCTAATAAATTTAATTCTGATTTTGAAAATATTACGTTGCTATTGTTAATGACTCTAGGGTAAAAAATATGGCGGTTGGGGGGTGGTCTAATATTTACGTTTGCGGCTTTTTCTTTTTCTTCTTTCAATTTGGAAAGTTTGTTTTTCTGGATTAGGAACTTCTTGTGGGTGATGTAGCTGACTTTACCCCGTACATAATCATCTAGAAAATCGAACTCAACCGGGTGGAGATGTCTCGCTAGCTCGGAATGCAGGATCTTGATATATGTGAAATATACATCTCGCTTCTTGAACCAGAATTTTACTTCTTCCTTAATCCATGTTTTTTGGGCTGCTTTTATGGTGTTTTTGGCTGCCACTGATTTACACTTTGTTCTCAATTGTACGTATTGAGGTACAACGTTATGTTTTAAGCACTGTTGGTTAAATCTGATGTTTAATGATGCTTGTTTCTTTTTTAATTGTAGTTTAAAATACATTTTCGCCTTTTTAGCTACACTAGCACTGATAATATTATTGATTTTTGCGGCTTCTACTTCGTTATACATGTTGAGTATAAATAATAAACACTTTGTAACTTTGTTCAATTTGGAAAGTTTGTTTTTCTGGATTAGGAACTTCTTGTGGGTGATGTAGCTGACTTTACCCCGTACATAATCATCTAGAAGATCGAACTCAACCGGGTGGAGATGTCTCGCTAGCTCGGAATGCAGGATCTTGATATATGTGAAATATACATCTCGCTTCTTGAACCAGAATTTTACTTCTTCCTTAATCCATGTTTTTTGGGCTGCTTTTATGGTGTTTTTGGCTGCCACTGATTTACACTTTGTTCTCAATTGTACGTATTGAGGTACAACAAACTTTCCAAATTGAACAAAGTTACAAAGTGTTTATTATTTATACTCAACATGTATAACGAAGTAGAAGCCGCAAAAATCAATAATAACATTACACTTGGTTTGTTTCACAATTATTCTATATTTACTTGACTTGTTTCGTTTTTAAAGGCCAAGTGTAATTTAATTTAAACCTTCATTAGTAGTAGTTCAAAATGTTTTACTAAGTGATAAATGAGAAAGTCATTCAAGAAATATAATTTTTAAATAGATCCCCTAAAAATCTGAGAAACTGGTTTAATAATGCTCTAACAAGTTGGTAAAGAAAAATATATTTGTTTATAGAGATTATCTCTAAATAGGAAATATTTAGAATGTTAATGCATAGAATCCACTACTAAACTGAAATTCCGAATTTAAATATTCACTAATTATTTGTTTTCGATTCGGTATAAGCATGAATTATCATGTAGGAACAGTCACAACCATTATCTTCAAGAACTTAAACAATCTAAGAAGAAGAAAAAAAGGTTAATTCAAAAGCTATTACTACCTATTTTTTTTATTATTTAGTTTACTTCAGCAGGTACTTATTATTCTTATTGCCATTTCTTCCAGGAAATATCTGAATACATCCAATCTAGAATTGCCATTCGTCAATAAAATACCCAATTGATTTTTTCTTCTTCTTATTTGTACACACGTTTACACTTCGTCAACAAAACTCCCTAACTAGAGTAAATAGCACGGGAGCCCCAAAATAGACGATACAAGATAAATTTTAAACGTCCCCGGCGAGAGATGTAGCTAAAAACTGGAGTGTTAAAATTTTCATTCATCCCTTAAGTGCGCACTCGAGGGCCTCTCATTCTCGTCCCGACGCGATTTTTCTCGCTAGTAGCACTCGTTAAAATGTATTTATCAAAGCGGCGAATCAATAACGTCAATCCTTCCTGCTCGCGGCGCCCCGAAGAAGTTCCGGGCGGGCGAGGGGGGGGTGGTTGAAATATGACAGTATCGCAAATAAACACAATGTATAAACTCGGACATCCGATCGCATCCATTCGAAGCCGCGAGGGTGTGATATTCCGCACATCAGCCAAAGCCCGAAACCGTTGCAATATGAATGAGATGTTTCCGTGTATAGCGGTTCTCCTCCACTCCGGCCAAGCAAGTGGGTGGTTGCATCCACCCAGAATACACATCTCTTCCTCATACCCATCCACCCACACCCACAGGAGATTATGTGGAATGATACGGCTGGCGTTAGAATTAAGAATGTGGATGTTATTTACGGCCTACCATTGATATCTGCCTCTTTCTCTACACTCCGCGACAACCTCTTCACCGTAATTATGAATAATCGACTGCTTGCGTCATGAAAACCACAACAAAAAAATATTACTTCGCGTGTGTGATCAACAGTTTTGAAGAGTGCGGAATAGTAAATTATACCATTTCCTTGATTTATGAATAACTTAAACATTAACTTTAATTAGTTTGTGGACTTGTTCGTATTACACGTTTACAACGTGTAATAATCTTTTCCGCAACGGACACTTCGATAAGGTTTCTTGGTTCAACAAGTGCAACAACTCCGCCCTCCATCAATGTCTGCTTTGGCAGCTAGTGCTAAACTTCATTAAGAGCTGGGAAATGCTTTCCGCAAGAAACTGAAAAACACGGCTGGTAATAATAAACGCAATTAGAGTTGTTACTACGATAATGGACGAATTTAGAACTTCCTCGGTATTAGGTGCAACAAACTGGTTAGACATACGTAATGGGGAGACAATGCTGTGAGGGGTTAAGACGCTACCCTACCAATTAAGCATCAATTTTCAAAGTTTCAATGGATCCGGTGCAACGGGTGTCACGTGCACTTGAAACAACCCTATTTTCATTAATAACTCGAATATTAAGTACCAATGTTACTGCCACGATTTAG
This sequence comes from Ontholestes murinus, assembly GCA_963969525.1. Classification (NCBI taxonomy): domain Eukaryota; kingdom Metazoa; phylum Arthropoda; class Insecta; order Coleoptera; family Staphylinidae; genus Ontholestes; species Ontholestes murinus. The sequence goes on along the minus strand of OZ018394.1, from coordinate 15,910,264 downwards.
CCCTTATCACAGAATACGTTTTTGCCACCTTGCGTAAAACTACAAGTGACATGATTTATTAACGTCGTAAATATTCGTTTTAATATGAAAACTGATTATCAAATTCTTATATAATTTTTTAATACCAACAAAATAGGTTAATGTATAATTATTTTAATAAATTTACAAACTAAAAATCTTCTAAAATAATTAAGTGAAGTAAAAAAGTGATACCAACAAAGTTAACTGTTTATTTTTGAATTAAAAATCTTCTCTTGATTGTTATTAATTTAATGTTTAAATGTACAGTTTTAATAGATTATATTATTACAAACGCAATCAATCAACTCGCGAAGTCACGACCTTTAATGCCAACGTATTGTGTTCACGAGACGAATGTAGTCCATTCTTCCAGTCAGATGTAGTGTCTTGTAACCGTGGTTCAGGAGTTTTATGATATACGACTCCTCCGCTGTAAATGGCTTTCGTAACGGTAGCTGGAGTTTAAAACTTGTAACAATATTAGTTTTGAAAGAATTTTACGGTGGCGCACTTGTTCCCGAAGTTATTGTCATAGTTTTGTATATTCTTAAGAAACAATTGGAGTCGCGCTTAATCCTCGTGTATTATTCCCAGCTGTAAGCGTATTCGTACAAATGCTTTCGCAGTTCTGAACGTTGCGTTTTTCTTTTTGTTTACAAGGGCGGTAATATAATATGCCTATAAAATGGAAGGTAGGGGCGAAGTCGGGTTCTAATTTACAGCCCCGTGCGTTAAATCCCCAGGTACGGACTAAAATGATATAGTGCACGTAGGAAGCCTACCTTTGTGGACCAGGTAACCGTTGTTGTAGTCGTGGTCATAAATAGCAACTAGTTGTAGGTAGACCACAGTATAAGGGATCACAGGTTTTGGTAGATCTTAAAAGGCTTCTGAATTTATGTTGCACACTAACCCACACGTACCGCCAGAGATTATAATATGATTAGTCCATATAAGGGCGTCGGGAAAGAAACGAAATATATTACCAGGGCAGAGTTGTTAAACGGCGGCAATTTGCCCCATACGGCCTCGGCGAAAATGAAAATAATTACGCACAAATTAGCTTCTTCTTGTTTACAGCGAGGATTAAAGACCGCGCTCTAAATCGTGCCTAATCGAGCCAATCGCCCGCCCAAAAATTACAAAACGCCATTAAAATTCACTTTTGTAATCGTCGGAGGGCATGTTAAAAATGTCATTTGTCAACGCAAACGAGCTTTATCGGATACGTTGTGTTATACGGGAGCTCGCGATAACTTTCTACACGCTAATCGGCACGTTATGTGAAATGGGAAAATATCATGTTTACATATATGCAAAGTGGCAACTTTTATATAAATTATTATTACCCCACTAAGCGCAAACAATGGCCATAACCTTAACTAAAACCGTAGCCAGCCTCAGGACTTGACGATAACGATCTCCAATGTCTTGGCGATAATGTATTATTACTGAAATATCTCTTGAGGTCAGAGCCGTGTAATTTATTTTCATAATGCGCTCGTGAAAATACGCTACGAAGTTTACTTATTATATGTATGTAGGTAAGTGCAGTAATCTCATTTTTTTTGCATTCCAATCAACGCGATCAAAAGTAGTCAGTACATGAATATTTAAAAAGCCATTTCGTCTTTTTACGGTTTGCGAGAACTGTAAATAAACTCATTTTCATAAATTTAATATACCGCCCATGGTAATAATAATAATACCTGTATTTGCAGGAATGTAAAATCCTATCTAGATTGAGTCGCAGTGAAAACGTTCGATGGTTTCTACATAATCTTAATAAGTATCTAAGCTGGTTACTTTATAACGTTGGTTATTATTGGAATTTTTCTACGATGAACGGGAAAACAATTCCTTCTTAAATTAACCAATGTACTTTTTATAGGTAGTAGAAATAATGAAAACAGGCTTTAATAAAATAGTAGTTTATTTTACTTAATTACTAAGATAAGAGTTATAAACGTTTAAGTCCTATTCCTGCAAAAAGGCAGGTTTTAATGAACAAGTTTGAGCTTTGAGTTGCTGGCATTTTTATTACAACAAGATTAATAAGATTTTTATCAAAATGTTTTACTCAGTCCTTGATTGAATTGTACAAGTTGTAAAAAGGTAGGTGGTAATGAGCAAAAATAAATTTTAAGCAGTTTGCACTTCACAGGGGTCGATTTGTAAAAAAGAGATTTGTAGGGGTTCATAATTATGAGTTTCCTGACATTTGCTTCGAAAAAACTGATAAAATAATTATTAGAAAAAACACGAAAACAAATTTGTTGTACATTTACGAAAACAACAAATTTGTTGTAGATTTACGAAATGTTTTCCTGTGTTTTCTAATTATTAGTTAATTTTCTACAACGTAAAGGACTTTATTACATTTTAAAGTAATTTTGATCTCTTATTTACAAATCCACTTCTATGATGTATATGTTTTATCAAGAATGTAACAGAGGAAGTATTAATTTTACTCAGTTTCCATTTTTGATCGAAATTTACAAAAAAAAAAAGATTTGTATAAAGTTATGGACTAACTAAATGTTTTAGTCAATTTATATGAGAACCGTTTTTGCAAAACGTCATTTTGATCAATAAATTTATGTTTTGAGTCGTTGCTATTTTTGTGAAGTTTTGACCGAAAATTTATAAATATAAGTATGCTTACTCTAGTAAGAATAGTAGAAGTTGTAATATTTCTTCTGAAAATTTTGAAATTTTAGTTTTCAACCGCTGTTTTTTTTTATTAGAGTAAGCTTGGTTAAGTTTTGATCAAAAATTTATCAAAACTAGTTTACTTATAGTCATCCTAAAATGAGACCCAATTCTTTGCAAAATTGTAGAAATTAGTGCTTTAATGCAAAAAGTCATATCGGGATCAATAAATTTTATTTTTAAGTCGCTGCTATTTTTATTTTATTTATTTCATATTATTTATTTACGGAAGGCCATTACAACATAATATTATTAAAATATTAAAATAAAAAAAAAAAAAATTTAAAATGTTCATCAAAACTTTACAAAAATGTGCATACTTGGAGTTACCAAGAAATGTTTACTCAATTTTTGTAAGAATTGTAGAAGTTATAGTTTTTGTTTGCATAAAGTAAGGTTTAATAATAATAATAATAATACATTTATTTTTCCAAGACAAATATTACAAAAAATGGTTGTACAAGAAAAAAACGTCATAAATAATATAAAATATAAAATACATTGTTATCAACATTTAGAAAAAAATTCATCCAAAGTGTATGGTTCCATATTACATAAAAAAGAATATAATTTCGATTTTCTAATCGCAAGTGATGCTTGTGAATTTCTTACATGTTCGGGTAAGTGATTATACAATTGAATACACTTGTAAAAAGTCCCTTTTTCGTATACAGTTAACCTATGTGCAGGGATGTTAAACTTTTGACCATGTCTGGTGTTATAATTATTTGGCATAACGCAATCTCTAAATTTCTCCTCGCGCTTCCATAGAAACTTGATACACTCAAAAATGTATATTGCACATAATGTTAAAATTTTATTAGTCTTAAATACTCCTCTGCAGCTGTCAAAGTATTTAAGTTTAGTCAAGACTCTAACTGCTCTCTTTTGTAGACGAAATACACTATTAACGCTCACGCAACTTCCCCAAAATACCAGTCCGTAACGTAGGTGGGAATATATATTTGAGTAGTAAAAGATTTTTGCTACATTCTTGGTTGAGTATGTTACCAACACTCTTAGACCGTAACATGCGCGACTTATTACATTACATACATGAGTAGTATGTTGGGAGAAGCTGAGAGTTTCGTCTACAAAAACACCCAAGAACTTTACACATAGGCTACTGCTGTATTTATTTCCATTTACAATGATGGAATCTGGTGTGAAGTGTGATTTGTTTACTTTAAACATCATAAAATTTAATTTTTCTCTGTTTAGAGCTAACTTATTTTGATTGTACCAACATTCTACGGAAGACATAAGACTATTGCCCTTTTCTATAGCTTCGGAAAAATATATTTTGATCATAAAATCTTTGTTTTGAGTCGCCACAATTCTTTTTGGAATAAAACTGCTAAAGTTTTGATCAAAAATATGTAAAATTTGTTTTGTTTGGAGTTTTCTTATGTTTGACTCAATCAATTGTAGAAGTTGTAGCTCGACTTCTTCAAAAAGTCAGATTTTTATCAACAAAAGAAAAGAAAGGGTTCTAGAAGTTATAGCTTTATTTCTGTATGAATTCAGGATTTGGCCAAGAAAACATCAGGATTTCAGTATTATATCGCTGCAATTTTTATTAGAAATAAATTGATGAAGTTTTGATCAAAGATATATAGAAATTGGTTTCTTTATCCGAAAAGATTTTATAGCCTTATTTGTATATAAAATACATGTTTTTGTCAATATTCTTGAGTTGTAAGTCAATATTCTCTAATTTTTACTCATTGTTAGGTAAAATGCTAACAGAAAGATTATTCTCATTAATAATAAGTGATTGTTTTTCAAATTTTTATTTAACTCATTACAATTTTTACGCCACAAATTTTTAATGTATTTTCTTCACCTGAAGAAGCCACAGTAATAATTGCATTTTTGATGTTCCTTCCTAGTTGTGTCATTTTGGCAGCTTCATTGGCCACATGATATGCACACATTTGTCATCTTTTAGGAATGACTCTTAAAGCAAATAGCATGAAGACTCTTGAGTATTTACAGAGAGCTATCGTCATTGCAGGACTGATGTACTTGAGATCCCTTCGAATATCATTTATCTCAGCAATTGGTATGCTCCAATTCAATGCTGGGCCCAGAAAGTGTGTGCTCATAAGATAATCCCGAAATTCCTTGTCTTTCAATTGCAACATCAACTTCTGTGTTATGCTCATTTTGCCCTTGTAAAATTCACCTGTCTTTACATTTCAACCTCTGGGTATAATAATTGAATGTTCGCCCCTTTGTTAACGGTAGAGGCTTCTACTTCGTTATGCATTATTCTTCACAAATAAAAAACTTTTTAACTTTGTCAGTGTATATTATACAAACAAAGTTATTTTTTTTATTTGTTTCACCATTTGACAACCCTCAATTTGATACAACCATTATAAAAATTGTAGAAGATATAGTGCAATTTCTGCAAAAAGTCATCGCAAATTGTTTTGAGAAGCTACAATAACTATTTGAGTAAATTTGGTAATGTTAAGATACATTTTTAACAATCAATTAATATAATGAAACATTTTTGAGCTTAAATTCGCTAAAGCGAAGTTTAGGTACTAACTAGCAAGCACTAGCTTGACTTCCGAATTTACTTACGCATATTAATTCTAAATAATCTATAAATATTTAGGAATTTTGTCAGAGGACAGACAAAGCAAATATAATCAAATCGAACTCTACAGCAATTAAATATAATCTTTGAAAGAAATTAAAAATGAACCGCTATTGGCATCTAGTGGATCAGTTCTAATTTCTATCAAAGATAGTGAATTTTCTGATATGAATGTGCAAAACAAATATAAAAAATAATTCCTTTTCTCCTTCAGTATTATATATTATATCTTAAATAATTTCCTCTGAAGAAGGGAATTTTTAGATGAATAAACCAGACAAGACTCTGTACTGCAAGTCAACTACAAAGAAAGGTACATAAAATTTTGAATAAAAAGTGTGCAAGTGGAATTTACATCAAAATATTAGGAGAGAAAAGTATTGGTTAAATACATAGCCAAATATAAGAAGTTGATTTACATTTTTAATAGTCGTCTAATAGTTTAGTTCCTGTTTGAAAACTTGATTAATATAAATGAAGGAACAGGAAAAATTAAAAATTTCAAAATCTACACTTTCAATGTGAAGATTCCTTAGAACTTGAAGGTTCTGAAGTAAATATTCTTCATACTCTAGAGAAAAATATAAGTTAGAAAAGTTCTATTCACTATTAAGAGGAGATATCTCAAAAAACAAGAAGTTTTTTTTTATCAAGACCTTTATGTTGTCATTTTTAAAAGAGATCGAAAGCATAATTTAAAAATTTAAGTATGATTCAATTAAGAGTTGAAGTAAAATGCATCATGCATTAAAATAAAGATGAATGAATACATTAAGTTTCTATAAAATGAATTGCGCTTACATTTTTTAGATTATGACTATTATTAGAGTGTTTTGGTCATTACTGCAGAAAGTAAGGAAAAAAGTTTATGATTTATTTATTTTTTTATTATCTATTAGAAATGAAGTTCGAGGAATAATACGTTATTAATGGAAGTACAGAAATTATGCTTATAGAATAATACATAATTCTAAAATAACGCTTAACGTATGAAGTTTGAGAATTAAGATTTTAGATTGTAGGTTCCAAAATTAGTTTTAAATTGAACAAATAGAAATGATATAGTTTATGCTTTTTGCATTCTTAAAGGAGCCAAATATATAAATTAATCCATGTTTATGAAGATGATGACCTTATAAATTAACATTACAAGTTTTTTCCTTCATATAATTTCATTTAATGATGTTTTTGAAAGTAAGATTTAAAATATTGAATTCAAAATCAATAAGATTTAAGTTCGTAATTATTTTTCTAAAAATAGAAATTCAGTTTTAAATAAAAATAACTTTAAGGATTAAGATTTTTTCAGATTTTAAGTACTAGAAATTAAGTTCTGGTATAAGTTTTAAAACTGAAATACTTAAAATGAGAATGATTTATTGTATGTATCTTTCATGGCCCACCTGTATCTATCTGTGTTAATCACCCTGAGGTCCCCGTTTTTATCCTTAAACAATTAACTAAACGTGTAAACTCCTGTTACTTAGAATTATTAAATATGCCAGGGCAAACATCTAAAGAGAAAAATAAAAATATAAACGATGGTGTATAAGACACAGGAACGTCAGTAACAATTAAGACGATGAATGGATTTTATGTCGTCACAATTTGATGACATGCTAAAAGACAATAAAATGCTGCACGAAACATTGTCAACGATAAAGAATAAAGAAAATACTATTTTGAAAGAAAATGTAACAAGTCAGGAATCAAGAGTAAACTTTTTGTATCAAGACAGATTATCAAGAAATATTGAAGTCAAGACATTAAGATATTTTATTGAAATTAGGAAATTGGATGAATTTAAAACTGAATAAATCAAATATAAAACGTTGCTATTGATTATGTAAAAAATATACTCATAGAATATAATTTTTATTTCTTTGGTTTAACTGAAACCTGGCTTTATAATGATATTGCCAACCTCTTAGTTAATATTGGGTACACTCTTTTTGTTATATGATGTTTGGCAGTCGTGCTTGTTTCATTTTTATTATTTGCTATCCTTCCCATTAGCAGCTTTTGTGTGTTGAGCATTGTAGTTTGATGTTTATTTTTGTCCTCAGTTCTGAAGCTGATCCGGAAGTTTGAGACCACGGGCTCTGTGTTCCGAATTTGGGATGACTGTGAAAGATGAGATGCATCAACAACGCATGACTGTGTGGTTTGGGTTCTGGGCAGGAGTAGTGATCGGTCAGTACTTTTTTTGAAAATCATGTGAACGGCGACTATCACAGAAACATGCTTTCTAATTGTTTTTTTGCAGTTGTGGATGAAAATGACAATTTTTGTGAACTGTGAACGGCGACTATCACAGAAACATGCTTTCTAATTGTTTTTTTGCAGTTGTGGATGAAAATGACAATTTTTGTGAACTGTGAACGGCGACTATCACAGAAACATGCTTTCTAATTGTTTTTTTGCAGTTGTGGATGAAAATGACAATTTTTGGTTTCAACAAAATGGTGTAACATGTCACACATCCCATAAAACGATTGCTTTGATTAAAACGTTTCCCCAAAAAATTATTTCTTCGCGTGGCAACCAGGAATGGCCTGCCAGATCATACGGTCTTACAACTTTTTTGTGGGTTTTTGTGAAATAAAAAGTATACGTGAACAAACTATAAAAAGTACATCAATTGAAGGATGAAATTCAAAGGGTTATTAACGGCATCCTACCAAAGTTTGTGAATACGTTATCGAGATCAATGAACGAATTGCTCGTTTCCGCGCAGTCTTAGGTGGTCATGTGGAGGATTCAATTTTTCATACATAAATGGGAGATATTAATTAATGTCTTTATAGAAAAACTTTAATATTCATCCCTACTTACTTAGAGGCAACCACCGTGCTCACATGTATGTTACAATTTCTTGATATTTTCGAAACAACATTGACAGAAATATGTATTGATTCTACCGAAATAATATGTGGTGGAGATTTGAATGGATTCAATGGATACAACATCATCTTTATTGGACTTAATAATCACTACTAAATAGGCATTGGTTACTGTCAAAGTGCTAGAGATATCTGATCACGAACTGGTATATTGCACTTTAAATATTTTGGGTAAAAGTAAGCAAAGTGTTATTAGAACATATAGGGACTAAAGCAAACTAGATTATAACAAATTTAAAGCGGATCTGGAATCTATACCATCGAATAATATTTTTGATATTAATTATATTATTGAGTAATTTACTGACGCTTTATGTTCCCTTGATAACTCGTCGCTTTGCTAAGAAGTGGACTTCATGGATTACTGAAAGTATTAACAAGCTTATATCAGATCGCAATGCTGCATTAAGTAGATATAAGAAGACTAAGTTGTGTGGATACTGGGAATTTTATAAAAATCTTCGTAACGCAGATACATCTTTAATCAGGAACAAAATGAAAGCGTTTGTTGAATATCAATTACGAGTTGGCACTAATATGTAGTAACAAAGTAGATATCTATCAAAATATTATATAATGATTCGAATATACTGATTGAGTTCTCTGTCAATTCCATTATGACCAACGAAAATTCAAATTTGGTAAAATTTTATAATGAAAACCAAATAGGAACTTCATTTTGTGAATCTATAACAGAAATTAATTAAATTTAATACAATAAATCATAATGTTATGCTGGCTATTCTGAATTACATTGGTTTGAGTTCACAAGTGGTATAAATGTTTTAAAATTATCTATTCAATAGTTGTAACCAGTAACGATATTTCGTAACCATTATCAGTCCATATTGGGGTACCGCGGGGATAGATTATCGGCCCCTTATTGTATATAATACATTCGTCCGTTTTAACATAATATCTAAAATTCTGTTCTTCGCAAATTATGCAGGCGACACTTAAATTTCTTATCTTTCCCAAAGGACGACATTGTAGGTGCTTGTAATAAGGTAAACGAAGGCCTGCAGAACTTAAAGGTTGTTGTAACCATTCTTTATTTTTAAATCATCCGGAACAAGTCTTGTGCCAAAGTTTTTGGAAGAATTAAAAATATTGTATAATTCTAGACATGTATTGCTACGGAATTGAAAGAAAAATGTTTGTGAGTCTCTTGTGCTATAAAACTTCTGAAATAAAAGCCGATAATTAATATTATTTTTATTTAAAAATGTTTTTTTATTAGATGCTTTAATAAATTTTAGAAATAATAATCACTGAAATAACGCTTAAGATATAAAGTTTTTGAATTATGATTTTATATTTAAGTTTCAAAATTGAAATAAAATGAAAATTCGTAGTTAATTCAAGATGAATGAATTTACAAAAGTATTTTTTAAAAATTTTAATTAGATTTTAAAGATAAGCTTCAAATTGAGGCTCGAAAAATGAAAACTTAGAAAAAACATTGAATGTTGATAACAAATAACAAATAGTAGGAAAATACTACAAAAAAAAAACAAATCTCAAAACAACCTTAATTTCATCATCAAAATTGCATCAATACAATTCTTGACAAAAAAATACGAGGTTTTAACTAAATTCATACCTGAACACCTTGAACAATCTTTAAGATAGAATTTGCAATAACCAGCTTTCACTCTTAAAGGCTGGCTATAATAAACCGTTTATTTCCTACAAATTTACTTAATCTTATGCATTATTTTGGACCTCCAATTAATAATGAATACTTTAAAATATCTTCAATACAGATTTTCTTACCAATCACCAATATTCATCTGCTTGGTGAATCCACTATGTGGTGAAACATATTGTAGTAATCAACAATAAAAATGAAACGCTCCTAATTGTGTTGTTTTATTTAATTATATCAATCAGGACTGAAAGACCACCGATCGATAGACAATGGAAAAAAGAAGACAAGCAGCATAGTAATTGTTGTCGTATTATCATCAAATGTAACACTATTTTCAATAAAGATGTTAATCTCTCTATATCAATCAATAGATGTTAAAGTGAAATAATCCAATTTTATATGTGCAGTAGTAAAAAATCTATCAATTAAATATGGAAGTAGATAAGGAATTTTAACGAATACATGTTGCTGGTAAATAAGGAATATCATGTACGTGATTTTCGTGAATAGTAAATAAATAAACACCATCAGCAAACGAAACGAAAGCGCCCAGCCTTCATCATCAAACATTTCGCCGGCAGTAAAAAGGGACGGCGTCGTACAATAATTGAGACGTTCCGGAAAAAGACATTTATTACGAAAATTATGAGCCGGGAAGTAGTTAACTGTTTGGTAACATTTTCAGGCGTTTCATTTTTCACGAGGACGGGACCATATATCTGTGTTGCCCCGGCCGGCTGATTTCCAGCAGCATCCCGCTCTCGGGAGACAAAGTTTGAATTGAATGCAGCATAAGGAAGCAGCGGGGAAATTTATATTTCAGCTCTTTGAAGGTATCAACTATCAAACTCGACGACACGAACTCGTAAACGTCAGCGTTTCGATTTGTAGCGCACAGAATGGGACGAGTACGGCGGATAAATAGATAAAATCTTGTTCAGATGTGACAGAGATGCGAATATAATAAGCCACCGTTTATTGAAGAAAGAAATTTTTGATTATATTTTTTTTTTAAAGAAATTTGGTCAACTCTGCTTATACGAGGTTACTTAAGTAAGAAACTTGCTCCGTTTTAAAGAATTAATTTGATTATAATTATTTTTAAAGAAATTGGTTCAACTCAGCTTAGGCAGTTGCCTGGCCTAAGCTGAGTTGAACCAATTTCTTTAAAAAAATTATAATCAAAAGTTTTGATTATCAAACCATTGATAATGGACACTTTGTGTCCGAAATGTGCATCTGGATAAAAATGAAATATTGAAGAAAGGTTCTAAGTGTTTTAATCAAAGTTATTATTATCTTCAAGTAACTCAATCAACCAAATCAAAAGTTTGTTTTTTCGATTTAAGAAGAAGAAGAATTAATTTATTGTATATTTTTGTTTTGATGAATTTAATTTAAATTCCATCACGTGAATTTCTAGTACGCGAATGAAATTCAATTCAATTAAATTAAGCCGCGCGGCAAATATGGAAAAGATTATCATCCGGCAATAACAACGTAACGACTGTACAGTCATAATCGACGCCCTTCCTACATATCGCATGCCCATAAATCCCCAAGTAATTATAATTATTCATACACTTGATAACTTTTGGAAATTGCGGAATTGGCAACGCGATAAATTTATGTGCGCGCATAACAATCTTAACGATTATTTGTTTTGTCTCTGTCTGGGTGTACAATATAAATTCCTTCTTACTCATTATTAAGTGCAAGAGAAACACATGTGCAAACACAATGCCCATAAATCACTGTATAAAAGCGCGTAGGCTCACGCCGAACCGAATGCACGTTTTATAAATTGTTATTAAAGTAGTGTTAAATTAAAAGTTGGCGCTGGCGAGCAATTAGTGTTGCATACGCGATAAATTCAATATGGTGAGGGATATTGATTATTAATAAGACTGTTGTTACTAAGAAGGCTTAAATAACTTCATTTAAATTGATTTCTTTATTAAATAAAGCTCTAATAGAAATGTATCCCTGTTTCATTCAACCCCCTTGAGCTGGCCATATGAAGTCGTATCCGAGGCCAAAAAAAGATATATCATTATGGCTTAAAGATTAACACTAAACGCCCTTATATATCTTGCTTTATAAATATCTGGATTCATAATATTCTATAGTAGAACTACGTTGATGAAATCTAAAATTGATCTAAATTGGTTCGTGGTTGTTGTTGGTTAAGAAGAAATAATTCTATGTAATTTCGCCGTTGATGTACTAATGTTATCTATTTCTTGACAGGGAGAAGGCAGATGGACTTTATCAATTTTTGATCTCATAAGCATAGTGCAGATGAAGACGCGTTCTCCTCTTCAAAGTATGGAAGAATAATTCAGAGATGGGGTATGATATCAAATTTCTGCATTTGTTTAAATTAAACTTATTGCACTTATAACCTTGTACCATGCAGAAATAACCATGTTTAATAAGTAAAGCCTTCTTTTATTTGGTTAATTTGATTATAAACTATCAATATATGTCCAAAATTATGCAAAATACATCAGGTATGTACAACATATGCCGTTAATTATTTATAATTAAACTGTAGGTGAATATATCTTTCTTCAAGAAGTATACTAATGATAAACACGCCTTTATCAACTTATCTTAAGCCTAAAGGGTTAACGAGCATTATTTTTCGACTGGAACGCGGCTATTAATAATCCGGACGGGCCCGTGGCCCGAAAATAACTTATTTATTTACGTCTGGGTCGTTTGTTTTTTAAACGACCCGTAGCCCCGGAATTTAAAATAATTTTAATCCCCCGTAACATATGTACAAGGTGTAGTGGGTGGGTGCAACACGTGGAAACCATTGTAAGGGCATTAATGTATTTCGGGCATGGCCGACACGAACCCCGAACGCTCCTCGTTAAAAATGGACAAAAACCCCAGCTGTTGTGCAATCAAAATAATAGGGCCTCGCCTGTAAATTTATTTGCGCCAAATTGCCTAGCCGAGCCGCATCGGCACTAGTTAAAAACGCCACATTTTTTTTGGTCAAGAAAACACCGTGACAGGCGAAATGCGAAGGGGGGGTTGGTCCTCGGCGCCAGGTGGTTTCGAAAAGACATAATAGCCCCAAGGCAGGTGGTTACCATAAGCTAGCCGGCTCATCTACAAAAGGCCTAATCCATCTTTTTAGGCACCCTCGTTATGTGCTGCTATCTCTATCACTGGAACTTTATAATGAAGTCATTATTTCCTCGAGGAAAGAACGAAATTACAGTAAATCAAACCATTATACAGCCTCACCGTGTTATTAAATTCCACGCTCGCCGCAGAACATTCTTTTTTTTCATCCATCCTCTCTGAATAATATTTTGTTTAATTTGTTTTCCGTGCCGCTTGTTAATGCAAATTGGATAATTCGCCGAATCCGCACCGAATGGGAGGTTTGGTTACCTGCACTATATTTCCAATTAACAGACGCGTACGAACATTCCCGATATTTCAATCAGTCTGCTTGTCAAGAGCCTCACGAATTGATGTAATCATTTTTATACACGAAACATATATACAAAACCAAAAAGATCTAAAAATTCTTTATGTATTTCATTCTCACCAAGACTCTAGAAGTATATATATATGAGTATATTCCAAAACGAACTTTTTAACTTTTCAAAGGGGTACATCATCTCCCTGGAGTACGACACGATTAAACCGTTGATTATGATAACATAATCTTGATGTGAGCAATTAGCGAGCAAATCCGACAACCTCATCGTCGGCTATTGTTCATCTAGATTAGTCGCTATCAGTAGCGAAGTAGTAAATCATCAATCATGCCGTTTTGTCCGGGGATGACAATGAGGTTATCTGGATTTAGGACGGCTAAAGCCAAAGGGTGAAATCTGTTCATAACCGCATACCTCGTGGAGGGGAGAGATGGGGGCAAGAACCCGGTGCGCGTACACACGGGTCGGCTGTACATCCCTGGTCCATAATAGACAAAAAAAGCTCACCTGAAAACAAAAGAAAAGACGAATTACAAAAAGGTTTTTTTATAAATAAAGAAAACAGTTAAATTTTTTATACCAACACTTAAATAAAACACTTACAATGTTTTTTACCATTAAAAAAATCATGATAATGGTTGAGACCGTTACTACGTGGTAATTCATGATAAAAACACTTAAATAAAACACTTTCTATGTTTATTACCACTAAGATTTTAGTGGTAAATGATTATCATTATTTTTTACCACTTATATTCCAAGAAATGTTTAAATCTTTTCTTTTTAGGCTCAAAAACTTACAGTCGATAGACTAGATTAACATAAATTTTAAAGTCCTTGATGCATTAAAGAAAATTAACAACAGATAATTTGTAATCGAATGTGTTAATTTTGAAAGATGTGTATATCTGATCCTTAAAAACACGATTGAGAATAGTGGTGATGCACGAGTACTCCAGAACGCGTACATAATACATTCAACAGAGACATGAAAGCATTGTAATCTGAACGTCAATATTTATAACGTATTTGTTGCAGCGCATTTGAATCGGGCATCCGTCCTGTCAGAACTATTATTCGTCCATAAAGTCGGATTCATTTAAAGCATTACAGCTATTTATGCCAGGCACTGATTGCACATATTGTCTCTCAGCCGTCTGTCAAATTAAACGGGATAATGGACGAATAACGCGAGGCGTCCGTATCTATCTGGCTTAGATCGTGAGGAAATTAATGTGTTTATTGTTAAATCCAGTCATTGCTACGGGCTCACTTCTCGAGAACGGCGATTTGACAGAGGGAAGTGTTTTATATGATATTTATAGTTGACGAAGTGAACAAACCAACAATTTCAAAGTGAAAACTTTTAATTGTAATTAAAATGTTTGTTTATTATATGAATCAACTTTTTGGTAACATATTTTCTAACAATGCATAGATAGAAAACTACTCCAAAATTACAGCTTAGAACTAAATCAAGCCTCGCAGTATTAGCTTCAAAATTTAAATAGGTAAGAATATAAAAACATTTAGTAGTACAGTGTATTAATTATATTATGAATATGTCTAAAAGCATAAAATATAGATATATTCTTATAAAATAAAAATGTACTTGAAACCAAAAAGTAAACCCGAATTTTTCGAATGTTTTCGAAAATAGATAGATTGAAATAAAAGAGCACAGTTGAGAGGGTTTCATTTATTGCTGAACACTACAATATGTGGCATCATTAAGCCGATTACTTCTTGAAACTACTTGAAGCCACTGTGCACATTTAGCGCTGTTCAACAACAAATGTGAAACCCTCCTAAACTGTATTGTTTTTTTCCAATATATTATGGAGTTTCATCATGTATCCGCCTCATCAATTCAATAGTTATTCGAAAATGTTTTGTTTTTAATCTGAATAAATTTAAATCAAATTGATTGCCCAACCCATATTTTATTGTCATATGTTTTTATTTTATAATTTTATTGTATTTTTTTATCTCCCTCATTAAAGTTAACAAAGCTAAGAGGTTTTAGTAAATAAATCTTTAGTAGAGAATTAAACCGGAACGCCAATAACATTGATATACCCAAAAAATTCTGACACTTTTAAATATGTAAATAAATCTAAAAATCAAAATCGTCAAATCAAAAGCTGTAGTTTAAATGAAAATATAAACCTTAACAACATTAATAGTTAGTAGTAGTAGTTTTTCGATTTTACAATTTTGATTACTTTTGTTATAATGTCTTGTAAATCTTTGTAATATCTCTATTATTTTTCAAAATTTTAGAATATATATTTAGAAGATTAATAGAAATATTAAAAACGTGTACAAGACATACAAATTAGAAGACACTAAACAATTATTATTATACATAATTAATATTGTTTAAACAAAGACGGCCACGAAAACCATTTATTTTCGATTCGATGAAAAATTAGATTTTATTTTTTTGTGGGAAAACCGTACAAGATATCAAATATTATTAAAAGACAAAAAAGTTTTTAAATTGAACAGTCTTACAAGTAGTATTTTTTTAGTTTTTATTACATGCACCAATAAAAAAATAATTTAGTTTTTAAGTGGTGGTACTACTGTTTTTTATACTTCTTGTTAATTAATAATAGCCATAATAACTCAAATGATGTATTATATTATGTTAGTTATTGATAATAAATTTCATTCAAATCGAATATAGCGTTCAATTGTTATAAACAAATGAAATAAATTTTTTTGGAACTTTGAAGTTAAATTTCGGCTTAACCGTAAATTTTTGGATATAGATATTTTGGGTTAAATCATCATATTCTGACCCCAGGAATCTATGGTCCAGCCATTTCCCCACATTAACGGGACACCCTGTATAATTTGTGAAAGAATAACATTGATATATTCAAATAAATTCCAAAATTGTTGGAAACTCTTAGGAAACCTAAAAACCAAAATTTGCCTAAATTGCGAAATGAAAGCGTCTCCAAGTCTCTACCTCTCTCTCTCTAACCTTTAACCAAAATCCTTCCCAATAACCATTCTCTTTTCTCTAACTTGTTTTATCTAGTTTGTTTGTATTTTTATTATATAATTGTATTATATGATGCTGACGTATGTAAGACATTTATTTCAAAACATTAATAAATTACATTACATAAAAAATTAAAATTTGCCAACATTATTTGATTCATAATTTAATTAAATAATTATTTAGAATCTTAGAAATCAAAATAAAAATTCCCCGTGATATTATATTTTAAAACAAAAAAAGACACAACGTAAATGGAGACGAGATATTTTTGGATATTGCGTAATTATCAGATTTTTTTTTTTAATCTTGCAACTAAAAGTGAGAGCATATTTTTTTGTACACTAGTTATTTTTTACATTAAATTCTAAATAAAATTATTAGCTTCATTTTATAATTATTCTTCATTCTAGAGATTTTTATAATTTATAATTTGTTTATACTTGAAAGTAATAATTGTTTCCATTTTTTAAATATTTACTATATATATATATATATATATATATATATATATATATTTGCCTTCATAGAATGTTCTAATGATTAAATTTTTCAATATATAATGATTCTTTGTTACATTTTTAAAATAATACTTAGCTTTTACAATCTAAAATTATTAACACTTAATTTATTAATTTTTCTTTCATTATCATTTTTATTCTTGATCAACAATAAACACTTAACATAATAATAATAGTAAACTATTTATGATTTTCAACTATTTATTTTAACTCACTACAATGATTTCTCTACACTGTAGGTTCTTCAGGCGAAGAAATATAATACAAACAGTTAAATAAGCAAAGTAACTAAATATTTTATTTTGAAATTTCTATTATTTTTCTATGATTATTTAGTTTTTTTAGAATATTCCAATTACTGTATAATAATTATTTTGCACCATTTTTTTAAAAATAATTTTTGGTTGGTTCCTGTTTTTTATCATTATTAATTTTTGAAAATATAAAAGATCCTCCTATTACCTTTTCTGATCATACACAATTTAATTGAACAAACACTTTTTGTAGAATATCCAGTTTTCTAAAAACTAAACAAATTTTTAGTTTTCAGAGCGTTTTTGAAATTTCTCTTTATATAGATTAATTAATTCTGAATATTCTTAGAGTGAGAAAACATCTTTATTGTAGATAGTATTACAATATATAATTATAATCATTATTAGGTTTCTTAGTCCTATTCTTGAGTATCGACCGTAGGTTTTTCAGCCTGAATATTCTTATTTCCTATGAGTTGTGTTTTGGTTCATTCTGAAACCATCTAAAATATTTTCAAGATATTTTTCTTTTATATTGAACTTTTTTTAAATTTAATTTAGTTAGGATTAATTTTCAAAACTCAAAAATTAACTAATTAAAAAAAAAAATTGAAGTTATTTTTATTGTGTAATATTTTTGATATTTTTGTAATAGTAAATTATAATTTATATTTATACAATTCATTTATAATTTTCAGAGAAGAAAACAACATTATTATTTTTTTTCTGCGTTGGTCAATTTTTTTTTAATTGGAATTTGGAAATTTTGAATAAATGTAAATTTTCAAAAATTATATCGGTGTATTTTTTTAGGGTGTCAATTTTTGAAATATTTTTTTTATATCGGCTCATTTACAATTTCTAATTACTTTTTTCAAGGTAATGTTTTTTTACAATGTACCCCGCATAATAAAATACGTTTTCAGATTGGTTAATTAATATCAGATCTAGATTAATTTTTTTTAGGGTTACTTTTTTATCAGTTTATTCATTTTTGATTTTAGATTAATTTATTTGTTTACAATTTCTAAAGAAACAAATCGATATTTTTAGGTTTTTTCAAAACCTGAATGAAATATATCTTTACAATTTAATTAATTTTTACAATTTTTAGTTATTTTTTCTGCGAATGTCAATTTTTCCACTTAGATTCCCAACTTTGAGTGACAAAATGTTGCCATTTTTTAAAGAAAACACTTTTTATTCTGTGTATGTTAATTTCTAAAAGAGACTTTTATTTTTATATTGGTTCATTTATATAGAAATTTGTTGTTGAGTTACGTGAAGATATAATTAAAACTTGATTAAATTAAATTTATTTAATCAAGTTTTGGTTCATTTAACTACAATTTCTGTAGAAAAAACCATCGTTTTTTTTTGGTAATATTCAAAAAGTATTTATAAATTTGTTAATTTTTTTTATAATTTTCAAAGAAAAAGAAAATCAACCGTATTTTTGAAGACATGTCTTTTCTGTGTATGCGAGTTTTTGACTTTTTAAGATTTGTTTATTTATTCACAATTTTAACATTTCTCTGTATGTATTTTTTTAGAATTGTTCATTTTAAAATTTCCAGAACGTTAACTTTTTCCTGCGCTTATCATTTTTTTGAATATATTTTTAAATTTGCTTCTTTATTCAAAATTTTTAGAGAAAGGAAAAACATCGGTAGGTTTTGAAGACTATGTTAATTTTTCAATTTAGTTTAATTCGCAATCTATTTTTGCTTATGTTGATTATTATTAAAAGATATTATTGATTGGGTTATTTATTTACAATTTCCACAGAAAAAAAAACACATGGGTATGTTTGAAGGTTACATTTTCTCCGCTGTTGTCAATTGTTTTTTAAATATAGTGAATTGAGGGGGTCAATTAATGATGAAACTCAATAATACATTGAAATAAAATAACACAATTTAGAAGATTTCATATTTATTGTTGAACACTGCAGTGAAATCTTCTCAATTGTGATTGAGATTGGTTCTTTTCTTCACAATTTTCAAAGAATTAAACACCGGTGTTTTTTGGGTTCCGCCTAAGTGAATTTTTACTCTTTATTCGTAAAAAAAAGTTTATATTTTTAAAATATAATAATTTTTCCTGTGTTCAATTTTCGAATCGTTTTTTTTTATATATTAGTTCATTTATTTAAAATTTCCTGAAAAATGGTATTTTTAAGGGTTGCTTTGGTAACTTTTCAGATTAATTGATTTATTCACAATTTCAAAAAAAGATCAAATTTTGTTAACGGTAAAATTTATTCCAGTGTTTATCATTGTTTTAAAATATGTCACGATGTCAAAAAAAAATATTTTTGGAAAACATATTTTTTTCTAGTTATGTCTATTTCTGAATTCAGACTGGTTAATTTATTACAATCGTCAGAGTTAGAAACATTGGTATTTTTGAGGGTAAATAATTTGATTTCTGTGTACGTCAATTTTTGGAACATTTATTAAATTAATTCATTTAACTACAATTTTCAGAGAGAAAAGAAGTTTACACATATCAATTTAAAACTTTACGAACTTTAAAGCTGTTTTTTTTTTGTTTTCACAATTTCAGAATTGTTTCTTAGTTTTATATATTAAAAAAAACATTAGTACTTTTTGAGTACGACGAAGATGTTATAGAAGGAAAACAACAGAATAAATTTTAAAGGCTTTCAATTTTTTGGTTATGAAAAACTGAACAAGTTTTATAAAAACATATTTTTCATAAAACTTTAACTTTAAGAAAAAATAAATTGAAAATTTTGACATTTTTGCCAATTGCTAATAAACTATTAGAGTTACATGAAACTTATATCACAAATAAAAAAAAATTAAAGTACTATGATAGCCACATCACCATTTTTGGTGATGTTTCACTGATTGTAGGGTGGGATAGAGTCCAACCACCCACCCTACATATTCATATAAACTTTAATTAATTATTGACTAGCGATTTCCAATAAAATTAATTACAAAACTTTTAGAATGCAAAGGATATTAAAAAGGAAAAATTTTGAGTAAGTAAATTAGTAAATTTGATGCATAATGGGTGAGTAAATTTTAAACTTCTCTATCCCCCCCTTAAATCAGTAAAACATAATAATTTAGTTAGAAATAGAAATTGTTTTGAAAATTTCTAAATATCTTAAAGGAAATTCGAATAATTTGAAAAAGAACACAAAAAATTACTGAAAAATTTTAGGAACCTAGAAGAAACATTGGCACAGTAATGGCAAAAAAACACCTAATAAATTAAAGAGAAATTTTTGCAAAATAAAGTAAGAAAACTGGTAAAAACTTTTTGCAATTTATAAGAGAAATTGCTAGAAATGTATGAATCAAAATATTGCTGGAAACTTTAAACATTTCATAGAAAATTCTATTAACTTAAAAGTGAACATAAAAAAATGCTGAAAAAGTCTATGAACCTAAAAAAAATTGGAAAAGAAGTGTCACAAAAATTCCTAGTAAATTGAAGAGAAATTGTTTGAAATTTTTAAAAGGAAATTTTACTGGTAATGTCTAATTATTCAAAAGGGAACAGAAATCTGAAAAAAAATATTGCTGAAGAATAAACAAATGATGATTTGAAACACAACAGAAATTCAGTAATAAAATTGCTTAAATAAGGTTTTAAAAATCTTGGATGCAATTGCCTTGCAATTTGGATAAGAAACTGCTCAAACATTCTAAAAAGTCTGGAAAGAATTGTTCAAAAAACTTATAACCTTAAAGAAAAAACGGTGACAATTTGTAGAAATATTAAGCAAAAGTACTGGAAAATACTTGAAAATCTTTAACAATTTGGAAGAGAAGAGATATCCGAAAACTCACTAGAAATCTAAATGAAAATTTGAAATGAAATGGCTTAAAAAATCGCAACAAATTAAAACAGCATTTTTGGAAAAATCAAGAAATCTCTAGAAAGTTTTTGCAGTTTGCAAAAATAATGAAATAAAATGCAGAAAATTTTTTAGAACTAATTTGGAAGAGAAGAGAAATTTCCGGAGAACCAAAAATTAAGAATTTCTGTTTGAAGAAACTTCCAGGAAATAGGGATTAAATTTGCGAGAAATTTTGAAAAAGAGACAGTTTTCGAAATTTGAAAGAGAAATTTTAAAAATCCAGAATAAACATTGTTAGAAAAAAAATTAAAATTCTTTTCTAAAAAATTCTATGAATCCAGTAATAATGTGGAAGAATTCTAGAAACCCAAAGGGAAACTTCTAAGAGTAGTTGCTGGAAAATTCTTGGCAAAAAATAGATATTTCTAGGAATTTGTAGAAATACTGAAAATAATTGCTGGAAAATTCTAGATACCTTTGGGGAAAATTGTGGACATAAGAGGACAGAAATTAAAAGAAAATTTTTGATAAATTCAAATGATCTAAAAGAAAGTTTGAAAGAAGAGTTTCTAAAAAAAATTATAACAATTTCATTTTTAGAAAAATCAAAAAAAATTATAAGTTTTTAGAAATATTGAAAAAAATGCTAGGAATTTCTAGAAATCTTACCAAAAATTCTAAAAAATTTAAAGAGGAATAAAAATTGCTTTAAAATGCTAAACAAAATTAGACAAAAAATGCTACAAAATAATAAATTTTTAATTTTTAATTCTGAAGATTTCTATAAGTAAGGCAGAAAATTTAATAAAAATTCTAAAACTCTACAAAAAATGCTGAGAAATTCTTAACCAAATAAAGAGAAATTTATGGAAATGTCTTGGAAATTTGTAGAAAGTTTGAAACAAATTGGTCAAAAATGTTTAAAATCTAGAATAATTTTTGATAGAAAGCAGAAATTCGGAAGAAAAATTGCTACAAATTATTAAAAGAAATTTTAGCAATTTGGTAGAAAAATATGGTTGAAAAATTTTAATATTCAAAACTTGTTAGATTAATTTTTTTAATTCTAGAAACCTTTAAAAGAAAAGAACTTCTAAAAAACAAATAACAAATTTAAAAAATTGCTTGAAATATGGAAGAAAGTTCTTGGAAATATATTTGTTTGATTTTATTGTTTTTTAAGCAGCAAAATTATCAACGTTTAGTGTTTAAAGTTATCATGTATATGTAGGGTGGGTGGGTGGCCTTTAACCCACCCTCCAATCAGTAAATCATAAGCGAGGGTTTTAATTAAAAGTTGTAAAGTGTAAAGATACATACAAAATGGTGAGTAAACATTAACTTTCGATTTATGTATGTTCATCAAAAGCTTTTCAGTTCCAGGTTTTAACGAAAAAACGTTATGTTTAAAGTTTCACCTCAAAAGAATCATTCGTTTTTGAGATACAGCACCCACAGACATTAACCGAAAAATTATTCTATAAATTCTGTGTAAAATTATATTAAAGATCCAGAAATAATTCCTGCAACTTAAAAACAAATACATATTATCCAATGGTTTATTTACCTTCAATGGCAATTTATAATTTTTTATAATTGATAAACTGTTAGAGCATATGATAAAGTAATATATTTTAGCAGCAGAATGAAGAATTCACATAAGAAATTTAAGCCACAAACATAAATATAATGATAAATAAAGTAATAATTAATAGATAGGGTACCATTTAATACTAAATACCGATGTGCACCTCACTTCCAACTGAGCACAATTTTTAACTTTAAAATTTTAAGTTACGATTGACGTTCTGCCAGACACGTCACTTTACATCTCTTTCATCCTGGCCCTGCAGATACCGTATAAGTCGACACATTTATAACAGGCCAACTTCACCGATACTGTAACAAAATGATTCAGCCTCAACTGTATTTTTACGCTTGATCCGCGCACAAGAACAATTCAGGCTTTGCCGATTTTCCACTGGCACAACAGATTAAAATTCCTGTTATTGTTGAATCCGGCCCTCGATGTGACGGGATTTCTCCGAGTTGGTGTTCGTAATTACGCGCTGAATACCGCCGCATGTGGATCTGACGTTAACTTTATAATATAAAGCTAATGAACTGAAATGTACATGAAAGTTTATTTGTAAGAAACTCGTGATGTTAATTTAATACACCGCTCACCGACAATACAAAACCGCCGGAGTGATCAACACGGTCCCCGGGTCTGCGTTTAAAAAAAAAAGGTAAATACGATTACACGGGCGGCGTCGCCGCCGCCACAATGGACGGGTGATTGATGACTTGACTAAAACACCACGGATTTTAATTGAAACGAGTACGGACAATTCCACAAATGATTTGTCAAAATATTAGTTGCGTTCTCGTAATGCGGTTTGAAGTGTGTGTTGATGTGTTACATCGTTAGGAATTTATCAATAATATATATACTAGAAAAAAAATCATTCATCTATACGTAATTAATATTTTTTTTATAAATTTTTGACACTAAAACAAGTGCGCAATATAATTATAGATTTTTTGTTGTTGTTTTAAATGATTTATTATTCATTTCGAAATCGACAAATCCAATAAAGAGTCACGTCTAAGTGTCAAATATTTTAAGTTTTCCGGTACATAAATATGCGCTAGCAGTCGACATTGTAAAAATCTGGCACACGCTCAAAGGCCTTAAAAATAGACGCCGCTGAAAACACCCGCGCACCATAATATTTACAAAATACAATGTATTATCAACGATGGCTTCCAGTTTCCTCTTTTGTTTTTCCTCTTTTTTTTGTTTATAAACGCTTGAATGCAAACCTGCATACGCGGAAAATGGGAGACGTGCGCGGGGCGAGAAAGAAAAAACGTGAATTATGCGAAAGAGATTGGGGTTGCCGCCGGCACGGGGGCATAAATCACGCCGAGGAGCAGATGTCGCCTTCTATAAATGCTAAAGATGAAAAGGGCTATAATTTTAGCGTTTTGAATATACGGAAAGTGGCCTTACCCCCTTTGTGCTTTTTTGCAAAGCCGCCCCCCGGGTCTTACGAACATGGAAAAATTATGTGGAGGATTAGAGGACGTAAATTATTCGGCCCTCGTTAATACAATAGGGTGGATTATTTTCGAAAATTATATCAGCGTGTAATTTCACCGTTTGTTTCGTGTATAGCGATCGTGCTTTTTCGTAAAAATTACTCTTTAGGCTTAAATGCTTAAAAAAATAAACGAAAACAATAATTTTAATAATAATAATTTCTTGGAACGAAATTACAAACTCTAAGAGTATATTGAAGCAAATAACAAGTGATTGACAGTATAAGAAATACATATTTGTATTATCTTTTTAAATAATCAAATGATTTTATAAGATATTATAACATTTCATCCATGGCATGAATCATTAATTTTCTTATTTATTAATTAATTGCAATCCATAATAATGGTTACAATATAATTACAATTACAATTAAAATTATATATTTAGGATATACAAAAAGGACTAAGAAACAACTATAGTTGATGCAAGTCTTAGCCCTTGGGTAAGTAATATTACATTATCACAGATTATACTCTATCCATTTAATCCATTTAATATCATAAACTTAGCATCCAAAAAAACCTGGTACATACATTGTGTACTTGTAGACTATCTGCAGTCATTTTAGGTGTTAACAAATTGAGTAGCCATAATATATCATTTAAGAAATACAGTTAGGAATCATATTTTTGAAGAGACCTCCAATAAGAATGATTTAACGCATTTTTGAAGCAATTAAGATTCAGAATTTTATAAGTTATTGGAACTTTATTGTAAGTGTTAAAATTAAAAGTAAAGCTTCCTCTGAAAAATATAGTGTTATGTAGAGGGGATGATAATAGGTTCCTAAACCTTAAATTTAGTGTGTAGACATCTGTTCGATATTTAATTTTGCAGTGTAGATATGATGGCTGAAAGGTGAGTATGATCTTATGAAATAGTACTACGCAATTTAACAATCTTCTTTGTTCCATATTCAACCAGTTTGCGTCTTTAAGATTATAAGATACATTTTCATATTTACGTATGCCGTATATAAATCTTAAACATGATTTTTGAACTTTCTGTATTCGCACTTGTGTATCTTTATCGAGACAGGGTCCATATATAACATCACAGTAATTGAAATGACTTAACACTAATAGGTCGCACAATTTAATTTTGTTACTTTCCGATAGAATATGACGGCTTGGATATAACAATTTCAAGTTCATTTAGGCCATTTGGATACATTTAGTTATATGTTTTTTAAAGCGAAGATCAGAATCAATCTCAAGCCCCAGATTTTTCACGGAATTAACACATTCAATTTTAATACCATCGGCTAATATTTCAATTTCATTTTTAACTTCGTTTTTCTTCTTTCCGAAGATGACAACAGATGATTTTGATGGATTTATCGTTAAGTGGTGTTTGTTAGACATTGAAATTAGATCGTTTAGATCTCTATTAATTGCCTGATTTGCGTCCTCTAAGTCACTGGCATCAAATGAAAAATATAATTGTGTATCGTCGGCATAGAGATGGGTTTTACAATTTTTAATACAATTAGTTAGGTAACTGGTTTAGATAGCAAACATTATTGGACCAAGGATTGATCCCTGTGGGACCCCCCGTAAAATTCCAATCTCTGTTGATCTACCTAAATTAGTTTCAACATACTGCCTTCTATTTGATAAATAATCTCTAATCAGAGTTATCGCGTCTCCAGAAAATCCTACGTAATGCAAGATAGCACAAAGGAGCTCATGACAGATAGTGTCAAATGCCTTGGAGTAGTCGAAGGCCGTTGTTTTACCAGCATCCGTTTCTCTAATTATATCATCCGTTATGGTTAGTAAGGCAGTTGTGCAACTATGAAATGGACGAAAACCGGATTGATAGGTGGGAAGCACATTGTTATTGGTAATAAAGTCGTGAATTTTATCCTTAATTGCTTTTTCTGGGATTTTCTGATATATACTGATTGGTCTCAAGTTACTAAATCCAATAGGGTTTTTTGATTTTGGTAATGGTATAATACGAGAAACTTTCCAGATACTTGGAAACTTTTTATCAATTATGCAGGTATTAACTATGTTTGTAATAAAAGGTAAAATAAAAGGACAGCACATTAGGATCATAGTATTATTAATATTATCTGTTATATAATATTATTTCATTTAACGTCTAACAAATATTTATATGTAGAATTTTCATTTATTGGTTTAAAAGTTAAAAGTTGTTCAAAATTTGTTAAAGTATTATTATTATAAAAGTCGATTAGATCTTTATCAACGGGAGGCATATTTGATATAAAGCTCGATAGATAATTATTTATTGCGTTCGGTTCATTTAATGAGTCAGGTAATAATATTATTGTTCTTTTGTTATGAATATTAAATGTGTTTAAGGCATTCCAAAAATATTTTCCGTCATTGTGATTTATATATCTTAAATGCCCTATCTCGCAGATCAATCATATATTTAATTGTATCTGTTAACCATTATGGTCTAGGTTTCCTCACCCTTATTTTACGCAAAGGTGCCACTGTATTGAATATTTCAGTTACTAGTAAATTTAATAGCGTAACTTTATCATCTACATTTGAGGTTTGTAATATATAATGAAACGGTGTTATTTCTAAAAGATTTTCGAGTAGTTCTAAATCTACATCTTTTAAATTCCTTTTTACTTTTGCTCTATCTCAAAAACTAATAATCCGTTTGAGATGAAACTTTAAACTTAACGTTTTATCATTAAAAATTAGAACTGAAAAGCTTTCGGTAAACATTGCTAAACCGGAAGTGGTTGTTTACTCGAGGCGTTTTTTGGATTTTTCTCGATATTTTTCTAAATTTTGAAAATATTACATTACTCTTCAAACAAAAGTTAAAAGGAATGAGAAACTGAGCAAGTTTTATTAGAACATGTTTTACTTTATTACTCGCTTAACTTGCGAGAAAAAAATTAAAAATTAAAAATTTTGATATTTTTTGCCTAGTACTAATAAACTATGCGAGTTACATGAAATTGGTATAACAAATAATTGTAAAGAATCCAAAATTAAGTAAAGTATTAACAATACCCTTTTGCGTAAACCTCATAGTTTTGGAGAAATTGTAAGGAAAATATTATGATGGCAAAATCACAATTTTTATATTTATTTACATTTTACAATTTTTAATTAAAACCCTCGCTTATGATTTACTGATTGGAAAGTCGGATAGAGGCCATCCACCCACCCTACATATACATGATAACCTCAAATATTAATCGTTGATAATTTTCCTGCAAAAAACAATAAAATCTTATATCTAATAAAAAATAAAGCATAATCCAAATTTACGTTTAAATATAAATGTCCTTATATAGCTAATATTATCTATTTTAGATTTGAAGTTTGTCTACCCCTCCTCCTTAAAAATTTTATTAATTTCCTCATCAAAAACTTTACCTTTTGATTTTTTTTAATTCAAAAAGTTCTGTAAAATGTATTTACTCCAAACCGCGAGACGATCAGTAATTGAAATTTATATGTATATGTAGGATGGGTGGGTGGTCTCTATCCCGCCTTCCAATCAGTAAAACATCATCAAAAATTATTTGAAAAATTTGTACAAATAAACCTCAAAAAATGCAATTATTTTGTGTTTATTTATATTTTACAACTTTTTGTTACAATTCTCGCTTATGTTTTGCTGATTGGAGGGTGAGATAGAGAACACCCACCCACCCTACATATATATGATAACTTTAATTGCTAACCGTTGATGATTTTGCTGCTAAAAACCATCAAACCCTTTATGTAATAAAAATCAAAATATAATTTTAAATATAATTAACATTCTATAGCAAATCTTATATAACTTATATTTAACCACTCATCATTCATCATATTTTACTAATTTACTCACTCAAAAATGCTTCCATTTTAATTTCATTTTTATTCAAAAAGATTTGTAATGAATTTCATTGGATACAACGAGACGATAAGGAATTAAAGATTATATGTATAGTAGGGTAAGGGGGTGGTCCTCTATCCTACCCTCCAGTCAGGAAAATACCATCGAAAATGTATTCAATTTTACAATAATTTTGTAGCTATTTACGTTTTACAACACTTAATTCAAACCCTCGCTTGTTTTACTGATTGGAGGGTGGGTTAGAGGCCACCCACCCACCCTACATATACATAATAATCCAGCACTGTACAAGCAGTATTTGTTGAGAGAGAAGAGAGAGAATAACATCTTTATTCGAACAAGAATATATACAAAATTAAAAAAAAACATTTACGAATGATATTAAATGTGTTGGTCTGTCCGTTTGGGCTATCGACCATCGGTCTTTCTGCCCTGTCTTGACTCTAAGTTTTGTGTGAAAAATAAATATCTTTGCTAGCTAGCTTAACTGTCTGGGTGATTCGAACTAATGAATTGATGTAGGGTGATTGAAGGGTGTTTAAATTTAGGTGGGATATTGGGATTTCGGGGAATGCAAAATTTATTAAGAAGGGTTACATTAAAAGGATTGTTGACGAATTTACAACTAAGGCTATATATACGTTGGGAGATAGGAATAATCTGGGTGTGTTCATAAAGGAGCTCATTTGAGGGATTGTGGAGGGGGTTAATGGGATGTCTAAGTTTGGTGAGGGTTCGTAGGGCTGATCTTTCGGCGACATTAAAGTGATGGAGAGTGGAGGGGCGGATTTGGTTGAAGAGGATTGCACCGTAGTCTATCAGAGGTCGACATATGGATTTGTATATCCGAACTGCAGTTTCAGTTGAAATACCTCTGTCTTTATTGGTTAGTGCTCGAAAATGTCGAGCTCTGGCTTTGATCTTGACCTTTATGGCTTGTGCATGGGCTTTGAAGGATAGTTGGGAGTCGAACAGGATGCCTAGGTATTTACAGGAGTAGGTAGGGTAAATTATGGTATTATTTATGGAAATGGAGGGGGAGTGTGGTGTAATTTTATGATGCGGAATGAGGAGTTTGGATTTAAAGGGATTGATTTTTATGCGCCATTTGGAACACCAGGATTGGATGGCATTAAACGATTTTTGTAGGGATTGTTGGGCAACCTGGAGGGTGTATTTGTTGATTTACATGATTTAAATAATTTATTTTATCTTCTCAAGAATTTAAAAATATAGTTTCCCTTCTAGTTTTCAAATCAGCAAGTATCTAGATAATCTAAGTTCCAACAACCCTCTATTATACATATTTGCATCAAATTTTACAGTCATTTGTTTCCAAATTGGACATAATTTCATACTGCCTATAAAATCCTCCCAACTGAATAGGTTTTAAAATATTATTTTTACAATCGCATTGATGATAAACCATCAACAAAATACTGCTTGCGCAGTGATGAATTTCTATTCCACCAGTATCTTATTGTTGCAAATCATCTAGAAAATACTGCTCGCGCAGTACTTCTTATATGCATCTTATATCACTGCGCAAGCAGTATTTTGTAGATAATTTAAGTCAACATATATTTTTAACCACAAACATCCACAACTGCGCAAGCAGTATTTTATTGATATACATGATTTACATAATTCTTGGCTCAAAAATTTAAAAATTTTGTTTTATCTCTAGATTTTAAATCAGCAAATATATAGTTAATTTTAGTTCCAATAACCCTCTTTTATACACACTACAGTTTCTTGTGCAGATGTCGGTGTTGGTTATATGTATTTTTAAAAGCTTATCTCTTTTAGTTTAAAATTTCTTTGGGCCAAATTTTCTTTCTTTCTTTTTTTTCCAAAATTGGACATACACACCTACCTATACAATCCTCCTAACGGAATAACTTTATGAATATTATTTTTACAATCGTATTAATGATAAACCATCCACCAAATACTGCTTGCGCAGTGATTAATTTCTAGTCTACAAGTATCTCATTGATGTAAATCATCTAGAAATATTTTTAAAAAATTGTAATTAATTTCATTGGATACAACGAGGCGATAAGATAAGGAATCAAAGTTTATATGTATATATAGGGTGGGTATGTGGTCTCAATAGAACTGTTTTAGTAATATTGTAAAAAATGCATATATAATGAATTAAATTTTTTATGCGTTTAAAATTAATATCCCAATACAACATAAAATTGTTCAAAGTAATATTGCAAGTAATATATTAATCAATAAATTAAATTCCCATTAATTCGTATCGTTTTCGTTTTAATTAATTAATTAACTTCATTTATTAAAAATCGCCGCCAAAATAAATAAATATTTATTAAAAACGCACGTGACCAATTAATTAATATTTTAACATTTAAAGGGTTTCATGCGAAAATTATATGCAGGCATAAATAAATGGCGTTAACAAAATAAATTTAATGTTTACGCAAATGGGTTCACATAATTCAATATATATATTGTTCACGCTTTAATTGAATGGCGCACGTTTGCAGGAAAAAAAAACAACGCAAAGTAATATTAATTATTACTTTAGTGTTCGGAATTATAATAAATAATAAACGCGTTGCATTAATTAATTATAATTGGAATTGTTCAAGCTTAAACGCATATAAATATATATAATTAATATAAATCAAATCATTTGGCATTTTAATAAAATTAGGTTAAAATTAAAAAATAAAATACATGAAGCAGGATTTGAACGTGCGTACTCTAACTCGTTGCTTCGCCGCTCTACCAACTCGACCACTTACACTTTGTGTAAGTGGTATTTATAAGTTTACAATTGTTGCATTAAAAAATCGATAATTATCGTCATTTTAGGTATTAGAGTAATCAAATATAAGGTGTAGTAAAAAGAAAAAACATTATTTTCCAATAGATGGCTTTAGTTATCTGTTTCTGGCGTTGTACAAGACCCATCGGGTTCCACTAGATGGCGAGATTTTGTAAAAACTTTTCTAACAGTTGCGTGATTAGTTGACTCAGTTTTGTTTGAACTCTTGTCAAAGATGAACACTGGCAAAGAGAAAATACGCTATATTTTATAGTTTTTCTTCGATAAAGGCGAAACCCAAGCCAGGCGGCTAGAAATATGATTAGTGCTTATTGGCCTGATACTGTAACAACCAATCGCCACCAATTAAGTTTACGTCGATTCTGTTCCGATAATTTCGATGTCAAAGATGCATCACGCACTGGTTGGCCAATTGACGAAAATATCAATAAAATCTTGGACATTGTCGAGTCTGACCGTTATGTAAGCACTGTTTCGATTGCCCAAGAGCTAAAAAAACAGTTTGGAACCATTTGAATAAAGCTTGATACAAAGCTGAATCGCAACAAAATCGACCCATTTCTGCGGTTGGTGACTGCTGATGAAAAATGTAATGCGAAAACGCTGGCCAAACCAAGATTGACGACTAGAAAGGTTTTGCTGTCTGTTTGGTGGAATTGGCAGGGAATTATCTATTATAAGCTACTTCCTTCCGCAACACTTGGAACTGTACGGTCAATAATTAGATCGTCTGAAAGAAGCAATCGCTCAGAAGCGTGCAGCTTTGGCCAAAAGGGGAAAAATTGTGTTCCATCAGGACAACGCCAGGCCACAAACATCGATAGCACTCACCAGAAACTCGGAAGCTTGGTTGGGAGATTTTTATGCAACCACCTGATAGTCCTGACCTGGCACCAAGTGATCTTAAATGATTTGATTACCTTAAATATCCTATCATGGCCGTTAGATGGCCTTAAATAATCTTAAGCCATTATATTAGCTGAAAAAGTATTGAATTACATTACATGCCTCAATCTTAAAAAAACCTTGAAGGATCAGATTATCTTGATTGATTTTAAATGATAATTAAATGATTTTACATGACCTTGAGTGATCGTTTTGCCTAGGATTAACTTAATTTCCCAGAAAAACCTTAAATTGTCTATTGATCTTGCAGTATCGTCGGATGGCCTTAAGTAATATTGAATGATAGTTGGATGACAATAAGGCATCTGGAGAGACCAAGACCAAGAATGATAATTGGATGACAAATGTTTGTTGAACGACCTTCATCAGCTGATCGATCAAGTGGCTTTGAATGTTAGATGTTTTTAAGGCGGGTAAATGACCTTGAATAAACTCTGGATAACCTTACTTTAATAACCATTGAATAACCTTGGTTTGAGTGGAAGAACATTGGTACTCAGTGAACTCCGCCCGTGACTCCTGTGTCCTAAATTATTTGTGTATTATTTGATTGTATGTATATTATATATTTTTTTGTATTTTGTAAGCAGGAGAAACAAAGATAATAATAAAGAATAAAGAATAAAGAATGAATTGATTATATAATATGTAAAATCTTAGATATGTTCTAAGTCTTAAAACAACCTGAAATCATCTCAAATAACTTATACCCGCCAATAAATTTGAATAACAGTTGGGTGACCTTCAGAGAGTTTACGAAACTCTTAAGATGATTTTAAATGATGTCGACTGACCGTAAATACCCTTGAATCAACATTAGATGACCTTGAAAGATAATATTTTAACCTTAAATGATTTTGAATGACTATTGGATGTACTTAAATAACCTTGAATGATCTCAAATTAAATAACTTTGAATAAACTTGGATGACCATTGCGTGACCTTGAAAGATCAACGGATGACATCGAGTGTCTTTTAATGATTGATCACTTTAGAGAACCTTACAAGTCTTAAATGACCTGATTGCCTTAAATATCCTTTCATGGCCGTTAGAATAATCTTAAGCGACCATTATATTAGCTGAAAAAAATGTTGAATTACTTTACACCCCTAGACATTGAAAAATCTTAAATAACAGTTGGATGACTTTCCAAGATCATCAAACTTTAAACGAATATTAAATTGTTAACGGTGGAGGCTTCTACTTCGTTATACATTATTCTTCAGAAATAAAAAAACTTTTTAACTGTGTTTGTATAACACTGACTTTATTTAGTGACTATAGTTTCGACAATTTTAACTTATCATTGTCTAAGTTAAAAAGTTTTTTATTTGGGAATATTAAATGACCTTACATACCATTGAATGCTCGTAAGATAATCTTGAACAATTTGCACGACATTGAATAGAATAATCTTAAATAGACTTAAATGAACGTTGAATGATTAAACATAGTCGGATGGCCTTAAGTGACTATAAGAGATCTTGCAAGACTATTGGACGACCAAGAATCATAAATGGATTACATCAAATACCCTTAAATGTTCGTCAAATAATATTGAACAATCATCAGATGATCGATCGAGTGGCTTTGAATGTTAGATGTCTTTAAGACGGTTTAATGACCTTGCATGATCTTACTTTAAATAATCATTGGATAACCTTTAACGAGACAATTATATAATAAGTAGACTCTTAAGTAATATATTATATGTCTTGGGACCACCTGAAATAACCTTAAATGGAGGATTGACTTAAGCTCCCTAAATAACTTTGAATGATAGTTTTGTGACCTAGAGAGATTACCTTGAAAAATTATCTTTTGCCCTTTAATGATCTTGAATGACCTTAAAAGATCTCACACGATATGACCTTGAATAAACTTGGATTACCATTAAGTGACCTTAAAGGATCAACAGATGATCTCGAGTGACTTTGAATGCGTGTTAACTTTAGGGAGATGATCCCTATCCTTGGCGAACAATTTGGCCGATGAAAAATTCGCTTCAAGATAGGCTTGTGAAAAGGGACTCATGAAATAATTTATCGAATAAAAATAAAACAGTAAAAGCTTTCTTTTGAATTTTTTGATTGTAACAACTGGCCATTACCAAACAGTTCAATACAGTTTATGACCGAAAGTAAACTTACAATAATTCAGCAGCAAAACTAACTTTTAAGTGTCCAAATTTATTTTCTAAAATTTTGGATTTTGATAGAATGTTACCAATGTTTTACCTTACTAAGGTAAATTACTGTCCTGGTCAAAATTGGTATTCCACATAAAAACTTTGTTTGGTCGAAAGCTCTAGCTGATAAATAAATAACAAAAACGTTTACTAGATGAAGTAAAGTTTCACGTAACTAAAAGAAAGTATTTTAAAATAGTTACTGTTACTAAATTATAACTTTGGGCAAATGAATAATATATATTTATAATTTAACCACATCAACTATTATAATTATTTAAGTGTCTGCAAACATCAAGGGCACAAGCGAATATCACTGAATAACTTTGATACCATCTTAGCGCCATATTTGAATATTCCGGCGCCACTGACAAAATCCATTCAGCATCCCATTAACATTTACAGTACATTACCGAAATGTGCATAGTTAAACAACGTACACATTGGAGCGTGCACGCAGAACGGGATTTAGTTTTCGAAATGGGGAGGCACTTGTAATTCCCGAAGAGAGGCATTTCCATTTTAAGTCCCATAATTTATTCCGAATAGACGTCGACTTCTTTCGAAAACTCGATCGTGCAGCCGGATTAAAATTCTACACGCTCCTCATACGCCAAAGGAGTTAAACATATCGAGATACTAGGTAATTATGAGAAGGAGGCGTATACACACAAACACACACGGAATACCGCAGAGAGTAGCTGCGAATGGGGTTGTTTATATATATAATTTTTTTTGGTCGGAAAGTGCTCGTTTAGTGGAGTTAATTAAATTTATGAATTCATTAATTAAAAAGCACAGCAAAAAAATCATCCAGGGAGATATATAAAGCACAATTTAGTTGATATCGGGGAATGGCCAGGACTATTATGTCGCGAGAAGTTCCAAGAGGGATTAAAAAAGACCTTTGAAATTATTACTTTTCGTGAAGTGAAGTATTCGGGGGGACGGTTTAAGGATGGGGACGGTGTTTTCTATTTTTCGGGCGGTAGCCGTCGAGCGGAGGAGTTTAAAGAAAGCGAATCCCTTCTTTGTGGCCGTACCTTTCTTATTAAATCTGTTCGTATGTAATACACGGTGCATTAACCAACATCAAACTTTCAACATAGTTCACTTCAATACCCATGCAAAGTTCGCTGCATCACGGCGGTTACCCTAAGCTTTATTGCATAGGAAGTGCAAAGGTATTAAGGAGGATTACAGTTTCCTCTGTACTATTTCGTACGCATAACGCACGTTTCATGGCGGTAAATCAGGTGAGGTCCCATTTACCCCCATGCTTAATCGTTTTAGGAAGTGCAATTAATATTCACGTTTCTTTCATAAACAGACAACGCCAATTATCGATTTTAGTTAGCGTAGAATTACATCTTGTTTAACCAATATTGCTTTAACTGAAATTTAATAGTATACGTATTTAACTGAAATACTTAATGACATCAAGATTTAAATATTTAGTACCTTTAGCAGCAACAATATTATTTTAGGATCTACAGGAAACAAATTTTAGTGTTGGTTTAAAGCTGCGTAATGAAAATTTATTATATGTAATACTTTTTTTATGATTTAATATAGGTTGTGTTGTAAAATTTGTTGTCTTAAAAAAATGGTTTATTTCTCACGTCCTAACTTGCGGTTCTTGCGAAAGCATTATGAAATAAATTATTAAGTATGTACATAAATTAAATCGAATGCACATCATAACTTGTTCGCTGAGGATTAATGGAACTCCTTAATGACAAATCGCAATATGGAAATTAGACATCATATCGCGGTGTTCGACGGCTTCAAGGTGAAACTCGTCATTAAACTCAAGCATGATGAGTACTGTATAACTGTGCAATGAACTGTTTTAATGTGTAATTTTCTAATTTGTTGGCGCAGTTCATCACAATGTATCATTTATTTTTGTTTTAATTTTATTTTATATAGTTGTAAAAGGTTTTAAAAAATACATTTATCCAATAAACTTAGACAAACAATTACGGTGATAGGTATTAAATAAAGTGTTCCACTACTCTTATTAATTTCCCTATATAAGTATATATAGGAAGAAGTATTGTTTTTGTGAATTTTTTTGAAAATTTTTTCTTCATTTATGTATAAGTATTGATTCATAGACGATGATTTACTCAATACGCATTCATAAGAAGAACGTACAGATCTAGGAATCAAGAAGCGCTTTAAAATATTCAATCTAAATATCCAATCAATGGAAAATTGTTTAAAACTACGATAACCATGAAGAAAAAGAAAAAGAAGAAGAAGAATAAAAAAAATTGTTATAATTATCTGTAACCTATCTTCGATAAAGATGTTTCCTCTCTAAATGTAACTTTGTATGCCTAACTAAATATTAGAAATCCTATGAAGAATCAATCTAAGTAATATACAAATCGGTAATCTCATAATTTTCCCATTTTTAGAATATTTTATGCTATTTTACTATCAGACATCTAGATTCTGCAATTCTTTCTTCGACTTTTGAAACTTTCTTAAAATAGATCTTCCAAATTGCATCTCTTCAATGGTTTGTGATGGATTTTCCAGTAATGTTTATTTTCGTCTTCGGAATTTAAATTGCGCGAATTTTCTTTGTAATCCCAGAATTTTAAAGAAAATTTTCTTTCCGATTTCTAGAGGGTTTTCCAGAACATTTTTTCCTCAGATGTTTAATTTCCAGCATTTTCTTACTGTATAACCAGAATTTTCTTTATTTTTTTAATAGTGAGAATTAATTTCGGTGATTCTAGAATATTCCAGAATTTTTTCTTCTAAATTTCTTAACTTGCATATAAGAGTTCTAAAAATGTTTAGTATTTTATATTCCTTTCAAACTTCTTGAATTCTCCATAATTTTTAGAGTACTTTTAGAATTTTCGTTTTTTTACATTTATTTATATTTCTAGAAAACAATATTTTTAGAATTTAACAGCATTAATTTTTACCATGTAATTATATTCATTCAATATATGCATTGGGAGACATTTTTATGGTTCTGTAATTCATAGAATTTTTTCGTTTCTTGAAGAACTTTAAATTTTTTTCAGATTTCTATTATTTTCCAGCATTTCTTTTTTCATTGTATTAACAGAATGTTCTACATTTTATAAATTGTGAAAATTCATTTCGATGGTTGTAGAATATTTCTGTAAATTTAAGCGAACTTTTAGATTTTTCTAGATTTGTACGCTTTTCTTTGCAAATTTTTTTCTAGATTTCTAGAATTTTGTAGTATTTTTTTTCTTATTGGAATTTTCTTGAAATATATTTTCGAAATTGCCATAATTTTTGATAGTTCCAGTATTTAAAAAAAATCAGATTTGTATGCGACTCTTCAAGAATTATTTAATTTTTTTTCAGATTTCTACAATTTCCAAGCTTTTTGCCTAATTATTCTTTCACTGTCTTCAGAGTTTCCATTTATTTCTTAAATTATGAGAATTTTCCAGCAATGATTTTTAGCTGCCTAAATTACAAAATAAAACTGTTTATTTTGTATTTCAAAATGTATAACGAAGTGGAAGGCTTAAATATCAACAATATTTTTAGTAATTATTTCCTACTGCAGATTTTTCCATTATTATTTTAACAGATTGAAAAATTTTCACAAGTCTTTTAAATTTTTCTTTTTCTTAATTTTCTTATTCTAAAATTTCATTTCCAGATATTTACAACTTTTTTGGAAGGTTTTAGAATTTCGCAGCAATGTTTCCTTCAGATATCTCAAGTTTTTTTTTATTAAGTTTCTAAAATTTATATGTTATTTCTTTACAATCTAGATTTTTAGAATTGGGGCAATTTTTTCAGCATTTTTTAAATAATAAATAGAAAAAACACGAAAATATATTCGTAAAATCTTCAACAAATGAGTCTTATTAAGACTACAGACTCATTTGTTGTAGATTTTACGAATATATTTTCGTGTTTTTTCTATTTATTAGTGAATTATCTACAACGTAAAGGACTTATATATTTTATTATTTTTTTAATAACGTTATTTCTTCTTCCAAATTTCTTTCTAGGCTTTTCTAGAAAAAAATTACTTTTTTGGGTTTCTAGAATTTCTCGGTGTTTTTCTTTCTACCATTTATTATTTTATATTAATTTTCCTTTGTCTTTGAAATTACGTGAATTATCTTCGATGGTTCTAGAATATTCCAGCAATGTTTCATTCAGATTTCCCGAGATTTCTTCAGGTGTTCTAAAAATTTTCTTTCTTGAGCTTTTCGGCATTTTTCCAATCAATTCTGACGTTGTTCCATCGGAATTTTCTTAGAATATATTTTACAAATACAAACTTTCTTAAATATATATATATATATATAACGAATTCTTCAGAAATTTTTATTCAAAATTTTTAGAGGTTTATTTTATGGTACCAGATTTCCATAATTTTTTTCCACAGTATTATCAGAATTTTTTATACATCTTTATTATTAAATTGTGAACATTCATTTTGATGATTCTAGAATACTACAATAATGTTTCTTCTAAACGCCTACAGAGGTTTCAAAGATTTTTAGTAATTTTTCTTACTTCTAAATTTCTTCAATTTTCCATCATTTTCAGCTGGAAAATTCTAACCAGATTTTTTTGTCCTTATGTTTTCTAGACAAAAATATTCCTTCAAGATTTCTAAAAGATAGCAAGATTATTTTATCTATTATTTCGATTCTAATATTTCTTCTATAAAAGAATATTTAATTATTTTTTCTTTCAGATTTTTAGAATTTTTCGGCATTTTCCTCTATCATTTCTTTCTTTGTCTTGTCGGAATTAATTTTTCAAATTGCGAATCTTTTTCACAGCACTTTTTTTCTAGATGTCTAATTTCCTAAAAAGGTTACAATACAAACATTTTTGAATTACTATTTTCTCAGATTTTTACAACTTTACATAATTTCTTCTGCCGGACTTTTATATTCTTTCCAAACTTTTCTTAGCTTTTTTCTTTTCCTGTCATATTATTTCTAGCATATTTTTTCTAAATGTCTAGTTATTTATAAAGATTCTAACAATTTTGCATTTTTATTGTAGATTTTGCATTTTTATTCCAGATGTTTAGGTTCCTACAAAGGTTCCAAACATTTTTAAATTAACATTTTCTCAGATTTTTACAACTTTACATAATTTTTTCCACCAGGTTTTCTTTCTCTGTCATATATTATTTCTAGATGTTTAGTTCTTTATAAAAGTTTAAAGAATTTTTAGTAATTTTTTCTTTTCTGGATTTTTAGTATTTTCCATCACTTTTGGAATTTTTCAAACTTTTCTATACATTTCCGTTTCTTATCATATTGGTATTATCTTGTATTTAATTTTAAAATTTTCTTATTCTTAAATTTCCCTTCTTTAACATTTCTCAGCATTTTCTTGAAATATGTTTCCTAAATTTTGTAAATTGTCATCTTTAATGTTTCTAGAATTTTTAGAATGCTCTTTCCAGAATTCTAGAGATTTCTTCCAAAATTTTCTAATAATATTTTATGTTTCTTAAATAGTTCACAGTTTTCAAGCATTTCCCCCAAAATTTTCTGTTTTTCTTTCATCGGAACTTGGTTAGAATATATCCTAAATTGTAAAAAGTTTCTTTGATTTCTAGAGGTTTCTTCGATGATTCTATAATTTTTTATTATTTCTTTTTCGAAATTTTATTTTTTAGAATATATTTGCCAGGTTTCATATTTTTTTAGGTTTTCTTATTGCATGAAATCTATTATTCACATTGGTAGCATTTTTGCGGATTCAGAATTTTCAGATATTTTTCTTTTAGATTCTAAGGTATTCTTAAAGAGTTAAGAATTTTCTAGAGTTTTCAAGCATTTTCCTACCACAATTTCTGTCTTTCTTTCATCGGAATTTTCTTAGAAAAAAGTTCAAATCAAATCATTAAAGAAACTTTTCACAACTTTTAACATATAAAGTTGTGAAAAGTTTCTTTGATGATTTGATTTGAATTTTTCAGAAATTTGCTTAAAATTCTAAAAAATCTAGAGGTTTCTTTGATGATTTTAAAATTTTTAATTATTTCTTCTTCAAAATTTGATCTCTCTTCATTTCTTCCAGGTTTCAATTTTATAGGTTTGTTTATTCCATGAAAACTATCTTTCAAATTGCAAGTTTTTTTTGAATTTACAGAATTTTTCAGATATTTTTCTTTTAGATTTCTAAAGTTTTCTTTCAATATATTTTAGCATTACCTCTTCAGTTTTTTTTTACAATGGTTGCAACATTTTTTAGTAATTTATCTTCATTTTAGATTTTTAGAATTCACAACAAGACTTAGAATTTTCTACATACATATTTAAAACTTTTTTTGGAATGTTTTAGAATTTCGCAGCAACTTTTCCTTTTTTTATTAAGGTACTAAAATTTTTTAGTAATTTCACTTCAATCTAAATTTTTAGAATTTATTTTTCAAATAGCGGAAATTTTTTTTCAGCATTTTATAACTTCCATATCATGACAACTTTCTTTGATGATTCTAGAATTTTTTAGAATCATTCGTACAAATTTTTAGATATACCTTCAGTGGTTTTATAATTTTATTATAATTTTTCCTTCGGAATTTGATTTTAAAGAATTTAAGGCTTTGTTTCTTCCACTTTTCAAAAATTTCTCTATTTCATATTGAAATTCAAAAACTTTCTTTGTAGTTCTAGAATTTTTCAGATATGTTCTTTTAGCTTTCTAATGTTTATAGGAAAATAATGCCGTGGCACCGGAACATTAGGAAGTAAACAGGAGGATCTGATGAGAGCAACGATAGATAGGAAATCGTATGCTGAAATAGTCGCCAAATTGCGTTAGGAGTTGCACCTACAGATGATGAACGTTTTAGCATTTTGTATAACATTTTCTCTTCCAAATTTGTAGAATTTTATAGCATTTCTCTTAAATTAAAATTTTCGTTGAATTTTTTTTGTAGGTTTTAGAATTTCCCAACAATTTTTCTGATGATAAATAGAGTTTTTTTTTTCAAAAATCTCAATACTTAAAAGCAACTGTACAAAACGGTTTACTGCTGCTTTAAAGAATATGCGGGAAATAATGCCCCTCATTCAAGAAAATTATAAAAAGTATCCATCACCTAGATCATTTTTAGTAAGAACTAATTTTAAAGTCTGAAAAATAAAAGTGAATGATTTATAAAAAAAAAAACCAAAATTTATAAGGACGATAAAGAACGCAATAAAAAAACATCCAAGAGTTTAAAAAACATGTCTGGAAAATTCTATTACTATTCTAAACTTTCTTCTAGGATTTTTTCAGCATGTCCTTGTCCAGATTTCTATAATTTTCCAGCATTTCTTATTAGAATTTTCATTGAATTTATTTTTTAAATTGTAGGATTTTTTTAAGTTTTTAAAATTGCCCAGCATTTTTTTGAGCTTGATGACTGAACTGAAAATTTTTTAGTAATTTCTCTTCATTCCAGATTCTTAGAATTTGCCACAAGACTTAGAGTTTTCCAAATTTTTTAAACTAAAACATACA
The DNA here is from genome assembly GCA_963969525.1 of Ontholestes murinus. Lineage (NCBI taxonomy): Eukaryota > Metazoa > Arthropoda > Insecta > Coleoptera > Staphylinidae > Ontholestes > Ontholestes murinus. The sequence continues at coordinate 15,868,898 of OZ018394.1, read as the reverse complement.
GTTACATACACTGTATGTTTTAGTTTAAAAAAATTGGAAAACTCTTAAGCATCCAAGGATTTATAATTGTTAATGAACTGATTGACTATGCACTCAAAATTTGAAAATCAACCACTTATTATTAATTAGGTATTATAATTGTCAGTTGAAGTTTTTATGCGATTCTAAAAGAATTATTTAATTTTTTTCAGATTTCTTCAATTTCTAAGCTTTTTGCCTAATTCTTCTTTCTCTGTCTTATCAGAGTTTCAATTTATTTCTTAAATTATGAGAATTTTCCAGCAATGATTTTTAGCTGCCTAAATTTTTAGTAATTACAAAATAAAACTGTTTATTTTGTTTTTCAAAATGTACAACGAAGTAGAAGGCTCAAATATCAATAATATTTTTAGTAATTATTTTCTATTGCAGATTTTTCCATTATTATTTTACCAGATTGAAAATTTTTCACAAGTCTTTCAAATTTTTCTTTTTCTTAATTTTCTTATTCTAAAATTTCATTTCTAGATATTTACAACTTTTTGGGAAGGTTTTAGAATTTCGCAGCAATGTTTCCTTCAGATATCTCAAGTTTTTTTTATTAAGTTTCTAAAATTTATATGTTATTTCTTAACAATCTAGATTTTTAGAATTGCGGCAATTTTTTATATTTTTTTTTAAATTTCTTTATTATTTTTAATTAATTTTCCAAATTTCTTTCGAGACTTTACTAGAAATTACTATTCCAGGTTTCTAGAATGTCTCAGTATTTTTCTTTCTACCGTTTATTATTTTAAATTAGTTTTCCTTTGTCTTTAAAATTACGTGAATTGTCTTCGATGATTCTAGAATTTTCCAGCAATGTTTCATTCAGATTTCTAGAGATTTCTTAAGGGGTTCTAAAATTTTGTAATAATTCCTTTTCCGTATTTCTAAAATTTTTCCTAATTTTCTTGAGTTTTTCGGCATTTTCCCAATTATTTAAATATAAATTTTCTTTAATACATATATGAAGAATTCTTCAGAAATTTATTTTAAAAATTTCTAGACGTTAATTTTATGGTACCAGATTTTTATATTTTTTTTTTCCAGAGTATTATCAGAATTTTTATACATATTTATTATTATTAAATTGTGAGAATTCATTTCGATGATGATTCTAGAATACTACAATAACGTTTCTTCTAAACGCCTACAGAGATTTCAAAGATTTTTAGTTTTTTTTCTTACTTCTAAATTTCCATCATTTTCAGCTGGAAAATTCTAACCAGATTTTCTTGTCCTTATGTTTTCTAGACAAAAATATTCCTTCAAGATTTCTAAAAGATAGCAAGATTATTTATTTCGCTTTCTTGGAATATATTTTCGAGATTGTTTCGATTCTAATACTTCTTCTATAAAAGAATATTTAATTATTTTTTCTTTAAGATTTTTAGAATTTTTCGGCATTTTCCTAACATTTCTTTCTTTGTTTTGTCGGAATTTATTTTTCAAATTGCGAATCTTTTACACAGCACTTTTTTCTAGATGTCTAATTTCCTAAAACGATTACAAACATTTTTGAATTACTATTTTCTCAGATTTTTACAACTTTACATAATTTCTTCTGCCGGACTTTTATATTCTTTCCAAACTTTTCTTAGCTTTTTTCTTTTCCTGTCATATTATTTCTAGCATATTTTTTCTAAATGTCTAGTTCTTTATAAAGGTTGTAAGAATTTTGCATTAATATTCTAGATGTTTAGGTTCCTACAAAGGTTCCAAACATTTTTAAATTAACATTTTCTAAGATTTTTACAACTTTACATAATTTTTTCCACCAGGTTTTCTTTCTCTGTCATATATTATTTCTACATGTTTAGTTCTTTATAAAAGTTTAAAGAATTTTTAGTAATTTTTTCTATTCTGGATTTTTAGTATTTTCCATCACTTTTGGAATTTTTCAAACTTTTCTATACATTTCCGTTTCTTATCATATTGGTATTATCTTGTATTTAATCTTAAAATTTTCTTATTCTTAAATTTCCCTTCTTTAACATTTCTCAGCATTTTCTTGAAATTTTGTAAATTGTCATCTTTAATGTTTCTAGAATTTTTAGAATGCTCTTTCCAGAATTCTAGAGATTTCTTCCAAAATTTTTTAATATTTTATGTTTCTTAAATAGTTTACAGTTTTCAAGCATTTCCCCCACAATTTTCTGTTTTTCTTTCATCGGAACTTAGTTAGAATATATCCCAAATTGTAAAAAGTTTCTTTGATGATTCGAGAATTTTTCAGAAATTTTGCATCAAAATTTCTAAAGGTTTCTTCGATGATTCTATAATTTTTTATTATTTCTTTTTCGAAATTTTATTTTTTAGAATATATTTGCCAGGTTTCATATTTTTTTAGGTTTTCTTATTGCATGAAATCTATTATTCACATTGGTAGCATTTTTGCGGATTCAGAATTTTCAGATATTTTTCTTTTAGATTCTAAGGTATTCTTAAAGAGTTAAGAATTTTCTAGAGTTTTCAAGCATTTTCCTACCACAATTTCTGTCTTTCTTTCATCGGAATTTTCCTAGAAAAAAGTTCAAATCAAATCATTAAAGAAACTTTTCACAACTTTTAACATATAAAGTTGTGAAAAGTTTCTTTGATGATTTGATTTGAATTTTTCAGAAATTTGCTTAAAATTCTAAAAAATCTAGAGGTTTCTTTGATGATTTTAAAATTTTTAATTATTTCTTCTTCAAAATTTGATCTCTCTTCATTTCTTCCAGGTTTCAATTTTCTAGGTTTGTTTATTCCATGAAAACTAAGTTAAGTCTTTTTTTGAATTTGCAGAATTTTTCAGATATTTTTCTTTTAGATTTCTAAAGTTTTCTTTCAATATATTTTAGCATTACCTCTTCAGTTTTTTTTTTACAATGGTTGCAACATTTTTTTAGTAATTTCTCTTCATTTTAGATTTTTAGAATTCACAACAAGACTTAGAATTTTCTACATACATATTTAAAACTTTTTTTGGAATGTTTTAGAATTTCGCAGCAACTTTTCCTTTTTTTATTAAGGTACTAAAATTTTTTAGTAATTTCACTTCAATCTAGATTTTTAGAATTTATTTTTCAAATAGCGGAAATTTTTTTTCAGCATTTTATAACTTCCATATCATGACAACTTTCTTTGATGATTCTAGAATTTTTTCGAATCATTCGTACAAATTTTTAGAAATACCTTCAGTGGTTTTATAATTTTATTATAATTTTTCCTTCGGAATTTGATTTTAAAGAATTTAAGGCTTTGTTTCTTCCACTTTTCAAAAATTTCTCTATTTCATATTGAAATTCAAAAACTTTCTTTGTAGTTCTAGAATTTTTCAGATATGTTCTTTTAGCTGTCTAATGTTTAAAGGAAAATAATGCCGTGGCACCGGAACATTAGGAAGTAAACAGGAAGATCTGATGAGAGCAACAACAGAGAGGAAATCATATGCTGAAATAGTCGCCAAACTGCGCTAGGAGTTGCACCTACAGATGATGAATGTTTTAGCATTTTAGCACTTCCAAATTTATAGAATTTTCTAGCATTTCTCTTAGATTAAAATTTTCGTTAATTTTTTTTTGTAGGTTTTTAATTTTTCTGTTGATATTTAGAGTTTTTTTTCAAATATCTCAACACTTAAAAGTAACTGTACAAAACGGTTTATTGCTGCTTTAACAAATATACGGGAAATAATGCACCTCATTCAAGAAAATTATAAAAATCCATCACCAAGAAGATTTTTAGTAAGAACTAATTTTAAAGTTTGAAAAATAAAGATGAATGATTTATAAAAAAATAAACCAAAATTTATAAGGACGATAAAGAACGCAATGAAAAAAAAACACCCAAAAGTTAAAAAAAAACATGTCTGGAAAATTCTACTACTATTCTAAACTTTCTTCTAGGATTTTTTTAGCGTATTCTTGTCCAGATTTCTATAATTTTCTAGCATTTTCTTATTAGAATTTTCATTGAATTTTATTTTTTAAATTGTAGGATTTTTTTAAGGTTTTTAAAATTGCCCAGCATTTTTTTTGAGCTTGATGTCTTGACTGAAATTTTTTTTAGTAATTTCTCTTCATTCCAGATTTTTAGAATTTGCCACAAGACTTAGAGTTTTCCAAATTTTTTAAACTAAAACATACAGTTACATACACTGTATGTTTAAAGTTTAAAAAATTTGGAAAACTCTTAAGCGTCCAAGGATTTATAATTGTTAATGAACTGATTGACTATGCACTCAAAATTTGAAAATCAACCACTTATTATTAATTAGATATTATAATTGTCAGTTGAAGTACCTCAAGGGTCCATATTAGGATCTATACTATCTTTTTCTTATATTTGACGTTCATAAATACCTTTCCTAAAGATATAGCTTTGTATAATTATCTACAGATGACACAAAAATTTTAAATGTGGGAAGTTCAGTAGATAAACTTATTACAGAAAATGCAGTTTACCTAAAAATTGCTAATAACTGGTATTCTGATAATGGCTTAATTCGGAATTCATCAAGAAATAAAACTAACTAATCACCACGTCTATTTCATTTTAGATGTGAATTATCGCAAATCCCCAAAAAAATCAAAGAAGTTTAATAAAAACTGTAATGAAACTCAATCAATTTTTTTGGGGATTCGCGATGGATCAAATCTTAAATTGAATGAATAAACCTGTTGTTCAGTTAGTTGATAATTTATGTAAGAGTATCTTTTGTTTTTACGTGATCTATTTTATATGTATTTCACACCTATTTCAATACGAAATAAAACACCACCCAGACACAACGATTCAATAACACCGACCTGTCAGATTGGAGAGGAGCCCGCGAAACCGATTACTTACGGATGACAATCTAGATACCATCTGGAACAAAGAGGTGCAGCATAAAAGGGGTATTAATTACGGTGACTACGCGGTTTTATCTCTCTCGGCTCTCTCTCTCTCTCTTGTGTTTATTTGGGCATTGTCCGATCGAATACTCCGGATTTTTACAGGATACTTTTCAGTTATCACATATTGTTTGCAAGAATGGAATGCGCCGGCTCCGTATATAAACACCGTCCGGTTTAAAGGAGGAATTCTTAATCCGGCCTTTGTGCGTATTTAACTCGAAAACTGGAAATTCTCCATCCCCCATGTGTATGTATATACATGTATACCGACTAATGGGCTGGGGTGGGCAAGAACAGGGATAAATTGGAAAACGGCATCTGCCCAACCCCCTGAAAATGCTAAATTTCATTGCGGTCCCTTTGACTCGATTCGTATCTGTAAAAAGCCATAGATGGAAACATATGTTCGCGTGAGCGGTCCTGCGAGTTTAATTAAATTATCCTGATGTTTGCTGAAGGCGCCCCTTTATTTGTTGACTTTTTACTTGTGCATTTCATCGCGCTAATCCTTAAAATTGCCGCGTAAAAAAAAACTGTTAGAACGCGGAAGTGTAGTAATAGAGGGTGGAAAATGCAAACAGTAAAACGCGACATATTCAGTTACAATCGTGTTGACGATGAAATCATAGTATATATGCAAAATAAAATAATATTTTAGCAATTCAAGCACGCGCATCGCTTTACTTTACCCTATGTTACCTAACACATCTAAGCCATATTTAGTGAATTTTGATATATACCTCACACGTATATTGTTGTAATTCCGACCACGCACTAATCTCCATTGCTAATACGATACTTAAAATTAATTAAATCATTAGTTAGTAAAACATGCGCATGTTTGTTTCGTATATTTTTCGCAGCGCCGTGTGCATAATTAAGACATACGTAATATAAATTGCAAACCGTCGCGTTTTACATTTCGCTTCTTTTATTTCGTACGTATATTCCCTGGGAAATATTGATCTATCACAACTAAATAGTGCAGGGGTTGCCATAATACTTATATTAAAAGGGGAGGGTTAACATTGTATCAAACGTACGGTTTCGGGGGAGGCACGAGCCCACCAGTTCAATTTTGATTCCACGCACGGATCTTTGATTCACGATACTTATAGTGTAAGTAATGAATTCAAAGTGTTTTCTTCTTGACTACACCCACGTGTACGAGGATGGAAAACGTTCAAACGTTATATTAGGACTATTTCATAAGCGAAATGTTTAATTTAACGTGCACGTTATGGATTTACCTCGTAATATGTTTAATATAACGTATACGTTATCATTTTACGTACACGTTACGATTATTAACTAAGTTTAAGGTATTTATATTTATCTTAAATTTTGAATTCCCCTGACGAATAAAACTTCAATATTAATCATGCAAGAATTTAACATAAACACTTAAATTTAAGTGTTTATATCATGAATTACTAAATCATACTAAAAAATAAATAATTAATTATTACATATCTCAGATAAAAAACTAAATATTTGAGTATAGGTAACTATTATAGTAATCTAAATCACATGTTATATATAATTTGATTAGCATTTTTATTAGTGTCTTATTAATTATAGCTAATTCGTGTGAAGGTAAGCCGTTTATCGTTACGATTCGCCACTTAATATCGCACGCCCACAAAGTAAATGGCGGCCATTAAAAGAACACAAATTTAAAAGACGCATTAATTCCCCCTTATCAGGCCCATTCAATTTACTCTTATCATAACTGCGGGTTAATATAATAACAGTTCGTCGGAGGCTCGCGTATCATTCCGACATAATTCCATGGCGGAATGTTCTTCAGACGCCGCGGTGTCCACTTTAATTGTCCAGTCCGGTCTTGATTATGGCATTAAATTTGGGCCTCGTACATCTCCCCCACTACACGGGGGGGGATATTTAAATATCGCTTCCTCTCATTCACGTCCCCGACGAAATTTTTCGAATAAATAGCGTACACGGCGCGTAGAAGGCGAAACACGTGTTCGTGGCATTCAATGTAAAAATCTCTCCGTGTCCAATATGGTAAACGCGAGGACCAGAACAAGTTCTAGGAGTTATACCGGACGAAAACACATGTAGAGCATTCCTACACACACCCCGGGAATATGTTATTCTTTGGTTAATTTGTAATGCTCAAATAATTGAAACGTCATGCCCGTATAAGTAGGAAAAAATGAGTAATTACCGTCGACTCCCACAACCCTGCTTAAAATTCTGAACGCCTCGTCTACTTTGTGTACAAACTTGATTTATTAAAACAGCTGAAAACGTGGATAGTTTGTCCATTGCCGACGATTATGTATGTTGGACTTATTATTTCGAACCCGCCTGGCAGTGAAATACAAAGTTGGCATAAATGTCAACGTTCTCTTTGATTTCCCATCAACATAGCACAAGGAGGCAGAGTTTCACTATGGAGTTTTAACCTTCCAGGTATCCTTAAAGCAATACATTTCACCTTAATGATACTGTCTTAAAAACCTCATTAACTCAAAAATGTTTCACTACAAATTTATTACGTAGTCGTATTCATTATTAATGGTTATTAAAAACCCCTGTGAAAACGGAAAAAAGTAAGCAAATTGTGAAACAAGTAAAACCAAATGATTTGAATTATTCTTACTCTTGACCTACCTTAATAGTTTAAATATTAACCTAGCGTACTCTTGACCTACCTCAATTGTCTATATATTCACCTAGCGTACCCTTGACCTATCCCAACATTGTAAATATTAACCTGGCGTACTCTTGACCTGCCTTAACAGCCTGAACATTAACCTAGCGTACTCTTGACCTACCTTAATAGTTTAAATATTAACCTAGCGTAATCTTGACCTACCTCAATTGTCTACATATTAACCTAGCGTACCCTTGACCTATCCCAACATTGTAAATATTAACCTGGCGTACTCTAGACCTGCCTTAACAGTCTGAACATTAACCTAGCGTACTCTTGACCTACCTCAATCGTCTAATAATTAACCTAGCGTACCCTTGACCTACCTCAACACTTTAAATATTGACCTTGCTTACACTTCACCTACATTCCGTGCGATTTGTAAACCTTCAAACGTGTTTAGGCTTGAATATATTCCCTTGGATATTAATTAATCCGAGATTAACACTTGAAAAACGAAATGAAATGAAGAAAACTGTTTCCAACAAATTTGTTAGATTATTATATTTCATTGAAAGATGTTAAAGTGTACAAAAGAAGCTTCGGAGTGTATAATGTTAATCTAGAACTGTCGCTGTATCATATTGTAGACAAACTTAATAAAGAAACGGAAATTAGATAATAATACTAATAAATTTCGTTCAGTACAGAATGACATACATGGCGTATTTTAAATTTGAATAACAGAAAAACGTTTAACTTTTTATACAACTAAACGTTTTTCTGTTAATTATTAAAAATGTACTACGAAGTGAACGCCTCCAAAATTCAAGATATTTTAGATTTATTATTATTTAGAAAGAAATAATTGTTATTACATCACGTATTAATTTTATTGGTAGATACACTCTTAAAACTTTCAAAATCGCTTAGGCTCGCAGCAATTGTCTCTCCACAATGTGGCTTCTTTACCAAAGAAGTGGAGATGAATTTTCAACAAATGACAAATTTTATTGGTATAACCTTAAGACCAACACAATCGTAGCATTAATAATTTTGAGCAATTTTAGATCTTCCGCATCTTAATCCGTAATTCTCTAGGAATTCTTCGTATCTGATTCCTCCCACTTTCTTCGAATCCATTTCTTTTGAATTTGCATTTTTCCATTTCTCTTCTCTTTTTTACTTTCTTTGAATCCAACTCCAACTCGCATTCCCTACAATTTACTCTATTTGTCACGTTTCTTAAACTTTCCCTTTTCGGTTTGACTTTCTATTTTCCTAAGCAAACCTAATTATCTTTTTCCGACTTTCCTCATCTTTTTTATGAAATTTGATTATCTAAAACTCATTCACCTTCTCTTTATGAGAGACCCATACATAATTTTATACTATTATAGAACGTTCTTAGGCATTCTCGACCAGCTTCAAACATTCTCGAGAATTTTCGAACATTCTCAATTATTTTCGAGCATCCTTAAGCATTCTCTAGTATTTCTGGGCATTCTTTAACAGTCTCCAGCATTTTCTCAAGCATTCTCAAACATTTTTCGAGTAATTTCGACCTCTTTCGTCCCTAAATTTTATATCTTTATATGTTAATCTCTTCTATGAATTTTGACTATCTAGAACTTGTTCTCTCTATCTCGCGCGATCGCTCTCTCTCTATTTCACTCTCTCTCTGTCTCTTAATGACTTATACTTTATTTGATTTCATTGAATAAATATTATAATCCTAAAATCTACATTCTCGAATGTTGTTTAACATTATAGAGTATTATAGAGCGTTCCTAAGCATTCTAGAGCAGCCTTAAACATTCTAGAGAATTCTCGAGTATTCTGGAATATTCTCAACTATTTTTGAGCATTCTCCAGTATTTTTGGGCATTTCCACGTATTTTGGAGCATCCTCAAGTATTATTTCAGCATTCTCAAAAATTCTCAACTATTTTCGAGCGTTCTCTGGTATTTTTGGGAATTCCCATGTATTTTGGAGCATCCTCAAGTATTATTTCAGCATTCTCAAAAATTCTCAACTATTTTCGAGCGTTCTCTAGTATTTATGGGAATTCCCATGTATTTTGGAGCATCCTCAAGTATTATTTCAGCATTCACAAACGTTTTAGAGGATTCTCAGGCACTCTTGAACGTTCTCAAGCATTCTCCAACATTCTTGAGTTTTTTTTGATATGTCTCGAGTCTTTTTGAACATTCTCGATTATTCGGAAACATTTTACAACATTCTCAAGCATTCTCCAACAGTCTTAAGCACTTTCGAGCGAATACTCGCTTAACAGTTTAACTATTCTCGAATGTTCTAGAGCATTCTTGAACATTCTCAAACATTCCCGAGTTTTTTTTTAACATTTGAATGCTCGCATAAGAATTTAAGCATTTTCGAATGTTCTGGAGCCTTTTTGAAAATTCTCAAGCATTCTCAAACATTTTCGAGTGTTTTTGAACATTCTCGACCGTTCTCAAGCATTCTAAAATCCTGAGTATTCCGAAGCATTTTAGAGTTTCCTCAAGAATTATTTCGTTCTCAAGCACTCTTGAGCATTCTAAATAATTGTTGGAGAATGCTTGAGGGTCCCGAGCATTTTCGAGCGAATGCTTGCTTAAGAATTTAAGCATTTTCGAATGTTCTAGAACATACCTGAACAATCTCAAGCAATCTCAAATTCTCAATTCTCGAGTTTTTTGAACATTTTTGACCATTCTCTTCAGAATGGAAAATCCTTCGATTTTCAAGCATTCTAAATAAAGTCTTGACTTTGTCTTGACTTGTCTTTATCTTTCAATCTCTTTCTATCTCGCGCCCTGTCTCTCTCTCTCGCGCGCTCTCTCTCTCTCTCTGTCTCTTAATGACTTCATTTCATAAATATTAGAGAATTTTATTTTTGGGCATTTCCACGTATTTTGGAGCATCCCCAAGTAATATTTTAGCATTCCCAAGCGTTCTTAAGCATTTTAGAGCATGCTCAAGAATTTAAGTATTCTCGATTATTCTGGAGCATTCTTGAATATTCTCAACTTTTTTTCTTACTCTCTCTTTCATAATGGCAACTTTCTTTTTCTTAACTTTCTCCATATATAAAATTCACGTCTTGATAATTTCTCTTTTTTCCCTACGTCGTCGTAAAATTCTATACTTACCATTTCTTTACTTATATTTACTTCCGTATTCTATTTGTTTTATTTCCTTTATAAATATTAAAATCCTAAAATCTATATTTTCGAGTGTTCTCTAAACAGAATAGAGTATTCTAGCGTTTTACGACATTTTCGAGCAGCCTCAAACATTCTTGAGAATTCTCGAATGTTCTTGAACATTCTCAACTATTTCCGAGCTTAAGAATGCTTGAGAACGCTGAAATAATGCTTGAGGGTGCACTAAAATGCTTGGGAATTGATAAAACTACATGAGAATGCTTAAGAATGATTCTCGAGTAGTTTTCGGCATTTCGAATCATTTTAGAGCACCCTCAACCATCATTTCTGCATTCTCAAGAGATCTCAAGCATTTTAGAGTATTCTCAGGCACTATTGAACATTCTCGAGCATTCTCCAACAGTCCCGAACATTTTCGAGCGAACGCTCGCTTAAGGATTTAACTATTCTCGAATGTTCTGAAGCATTTTTGAAAAAATTCTCAAACATTCTCGAGGTTTTATGGCCATTCTAAAGTATTTTAAAGCATTCTAAAACCTCTTCGAGCAATTTCGAGATTTTCTTTCGTCCCTAAATTTTATATCTTTATATGTTAATCTATTATTTTTATAATCTCTCAATGAATTTTCACTATCTAAAATTTGTTTTCTCTCTCTTTCTGCTTCTTAATAACGTATACGTATGTTTGACTTTATCCTATAAATATTAAAGTCGTAAAATCTCTACATTCTCTAGTGTTTTCTAACATAGAGAATAGTAAGCGTTCTTAGGTATTTTCGAACAGCCTCAAACATTCTATAGAATTGTCGAGTATTCTTGAAAATTAATCCTCAAGCATTATTTCACCACTCTCGAGCAGTTTAGAGCATTCTCAAGCACTCTTAAGCATTTTCAAACAGTCTCTAACAGTCTCGAGCATTTTCTCGCTTAAGAATTTAAGCATTCTTGCATGTTCTAGAGCATTTAAGCATTCTCAAAAATGAGAAATTTCGAGCATTTTTTGCATTCTCAAGTGTTCTGTAGAAATTGTGAACATTCTCAATCAGTATCTAACATTCCTGTGTAATCTTAAATGTTATAAAATTCAAGTATTCTTGAACATTCTCAAGTATTTTCGAGCATTCTCAAACATTTTTGAGTATTCTCAAACGCTCTCAAACATTTTATAGCATTCCTAACATTTCTCAAGCATTCATAAGCCTTTTCATGCATTCCGTAACTTTTTCGAGTATTGATTTAAGCATTTTGAAGCATTCTAAAATATTCTTGAGCATTCTCGAATGTTCTCAAGCATTCTTGACCATTTTTAAGCATTCTCGAACATTCTTGAGTATCCTGAAGCATTCATAAGTATTCTCGATTTTACTTTACGCATTCTCGAGCGTACTCAGGCATTTCCAAGCATTTTTGAATATTTTCGTGAACTTTCGAGGATTCTTAAGCATTCTCTGTCTTCTGGAGTAATGTTGAATATTCTCAAGTGTTTTATTCACTTTATAATATTCTCGAGTGTTCTCAAACATTCTAGAGTTTTTGAGCATTCTCGAATGTCCTCAAGGGAGCATTCTTAAGCAATTTTGAGTATTTTTAAGCATCCTCACGCATTTTTGAGCATTTATAAGTGTAAGTAATGACTCATACTTTATTTGACTCTCTTTTTCACTATTTCTCTATCACTCTATGAAACTTTTATTTTACCTCTTTTTCATATACGTAAAAACTCTTAGGACTCTATGTATCTCTATCTGAAGTACTTTCTTAAGCTCTTCATGATTTTGTCTTCTTGATTGTTCCTTTTATATTTTTATAAATCAATTTAACTCTTTCTTTTTTTATTTATTTGAATATTACACAAAAAATATTTTCAAGAAATAGTAAATCATATGCTAATAAGATTACGTTATTAGTCACCAAGCACGATAATGTGTAATAAAGCCCGCAGAACAAACTAGATAACCGCACTGTCAATATTTACTCTTAATCCACTTGACTTTTCCTTATTATTAAGACCTCCGCTTAAAACACCCATCCATACATCCCATTAATTTAAACGGCTTATCTTTGTTCGCGCTTAATTAGATACATCCTTTGAAATATGTAACATGCAGACCCCGCGGCCGAAGGAAGCGCGGCGCGCTTTTAATCAGGTAGACATGAAATTCTTCGGCCATAGGTAGCCCGAACAATGTTCGTCTAAAAATATATCCATCATTTTTAATACATTCAACTGGTTTTATCGACGAACACGCTGCCAGAGCGCATCAGACCACACGGTTTCATTTATTTTTGTCCACACATGGAGCTACGACAAAAAGTAGTTAATTAAATTAAGAGCTTAATTATTATTAAGAAAATGAAGATGGCTACTTCGCCAAAATTAGTATTGTAAGTTTAATTAAAAGTATGTATAATATAGTAATCTTCATAATCTTTGTAAACAATACATCCTAGGTGATCTGACATTGTATCCTTTACTTCAATTTCTCTTGAACATGCATTTATAAATGTATATATTTTTACTTGACTTTCTATTCTGAAACTATATCGTTCGTAGCATTTAATCTATAGTCTAGGAGGACCGGACCACACCCGAGCGCTCCAGAAACAAGACTGCTGATTAGTGCATCGAGATGTGCATTCACTCTCAAGCGGAGGAAATTGATTTCCTATCGTGATCTAAATCTAAAACATTATGTATTGCTTTAGGAAGTGCCATTAACGATTGTCTTATTAAATGGCGCTGTTCTTTATTTAAAACTTCTATTCGGTTTGTAAGTATAAGAGGTAGTTGGGGCGAAATGTTTTGGGCTAAAGCTCTGAAAAGCTTATTAATTGCTTTCACAAAAATACTAAAGTTGTTATTACGGTTTAACCAACTAATTTGTACACAAAATCTATAACGAAAATATCTCGACTAATCGACCAATAAATTCAGCACAATAACATTGTAAATCATACATCAATAACATCCCTTCGGGCCGTATGTTTTTTTTTTCTGCTCGTGATAATGTGATTTGCCGTTTTTCCGCAGTAAGCACTTCTACGTTTCGGCGTCGGACGGACGCTTATTGGTATTAGTTTCTCGCACGAAATTCATTTCTTTATCTCACGCTTTCATTACTTACCCAGTGATATCTCAATACCTCCAGTTCGGTTTTATGCCGCATCATCGAGACATGATTATTGGCGTCTCGGCCATTCGCCGACTGCTGAATTGATTTTTTTTTTAGCATCACAGCCAATTTCCAATTTATCGCCTCTTTATGTATCCTGATAAATCGCGTCGAAGCGTTGAGGGCAAAACTCAACTCTGTCAAAGATTACAAGCCCAGAAAATAATACATAATAATACTAATAAATTACAACAGATATCAAATATATAAAACTTAAATCATATAAGACAAAAAGTTATTGCTTATGAAAAAGAAAGGCAAAAGTAAAGTATTGGTAGATGCTGGCCGTGAAAATGAAACTAAACCAAAATACCAAGAATTTGAGAGTGAACGTCTTAGTACAATCTAAATTTGTTTTTGTGTTATTATTCTACACCCTACAACTTCCCAATAAGAAAACAACAACAATTAATGTGTCGGATGCTTGAAGTCTTAAATTTGTAATACATCTTAAATCTGAAAATTTATCAAATGAGCAGCCTCGAGCATTCTTTAGAATTCTCAGTATTCTCAAATATTTTCAAACATTCTTAAGCATTCTCGATCGTTCTTGGGCATTTGCAAGCATTTTAGAGCATCTTCAAGCATTATTTTAACGTTCTGAAGTATGTTAGATCATTATCAAGCATTCTTGAGCATTCCCAAGCATTCTCCAACAGTATCGAACATTTTTAAGCGAATGCAGGCTTAAGCATTCTCGAGGATTTTCAAAAATTCTCGACCGCTCTCAAAAAATTTCAAGAATTCTAAAACATTACCAAGAAATTTTGGGTATTTTTGGGCATTATCCAGTGTTCTGGGGCAATTTTGAACATTCCCGAGCAGTCTCTAACATTTTCGAGTAATCTTAAACGTTTTAAAGTATCTAAAGCGTATTTTCAGGCATTTTAAAGCATTCCCAACTTTTCATACCATTCATGAGCATTCTGAAACTTTTTTCAACTTACTCGAGTGTTCTAGAATGTCGTCAAGCGTTCTTAGGCATTTTCAAGCGCTCTTAAAAATTCTTGAATATATTCTTGAGCATCTTCGAATCCTGAACATTCTCATGCATTCTCGCACATTCTCAAGAATACTGGACCATTCCTAAGCATTCTCGACTATACTTTTTAGAATACCTAAAATAATTAAAAACACAGTTTTTTATAGATTAGTGGAATATTTCTAGAGTAATATAGTGCGTATTCTCGAACATTCTTAAGTATTTTCTAGCATTCTTACGGATTCTCTAGTATTCATGAGCATTCGCATTTTTCTACTTTCTCGAGTATTCTGAACATCCTCAAGCGATCTCAGACATTTTCAAGCGTTCTCAAAAATTTTTTGAGCATCCTCGATCATACCAGAACATTCTCAAGCATTTTCGAATGCCTTTTAGTATTCTGGATCATTTGAAGCATTTTTGAGAATACTTTTTAAAATACATAAAATATT
Organism: Ontholestes murinus; assembly: GCA_963969525.1. Classification (NCBI taxonomy): domain Eukaryota; kingdom Metazoa; phylum Arthropoda; class Insecta; order Coleoptera; family Staphylinidae; genus Ontholestes; species Ontholestes murinus. The sequence goes on along the minus strand of OZ018394.1, from coordinate 15,853,590 downwards.
TATAGAAATTCTTAGAAGATTTCTACAGTAATAAAGTGTTTTCAGAAATTCTTGAGTATTATTGAGCATTGTTTAGCATTTTTGAGCAAATGCTCGCTTAATACATTCTCAAATCTTGAAACCACTTAAGTATTCTCATTCTCGAGTAGTTTTGAACGTTCTCGATCGTTCTCAAACAATTTTTAACAAAGAAAACACTTAACTTTTTTATACCACTTATATTCATAATATAAGTGGTATAAAAAAGTTAAGTGTTTTCTTTATTAAAAATTGAAAATGTACCACGAAGTAAACGCCTTCAAAGTTCAAGAATTTTTAACAATTTTAAGTATTCTTAGACATTCTCGAGTGTTCTCTACAGAAATTTTGAATATTTTCAAGCTCACTCTAACATTCTCCAGTATCTTAAGCATTCTTGATTATTCTCAATATTTTCGACTGTTTTCTAACGTTCTCCGGCGTACTCGAGAATTTTTCAACCGTTCTCAAAAATTCTCGACAATTTTCTAGCATTTTTGAGCATCCTCGACTGTTCCCGTTCGTACCTAAAAATTCTCAATCATTCTTGAACATTTTCAAGTATCTTGAACAATTATTAAGTATTCTCGAATATTCTTGATCATTAGCATTCTCAAGCATTTTAGAGCATTCTTAAGTTTTCGAATATTTTTAAACATTCGTTAAGAATTTAAGCATTCTCAAATGTTCTGAACACTCTCAAGCATTCTCACATATTCTCTAGTATTTTTGAACATTCTCGACCATTCTCAAGTAGTTTTAAGCGTTCTCAAACATTCCCGAACAAACATTCGAGGATTCTTAGACATTCTTGAGTGTTCTACAGTAATTTTGAGTATTCTCAAGTTGTCTCTAACAATCTCGAGTAATCTCAAGATTCTTAGCACTCTCGAATATTTTCAAACATTCTCAAGTATTTTCGAGCATTCTCCAACATTTTTGAGTATTCTCAAGTGATCTCAAGTAACCTAGAGCATTTATAACTTTTCTCAAATACTCATAAGCATTCTCAAATACTCTCCAACTTTATCGAACTCAAGCATTCTCAAAAATTCTCTAGTAATTTCGCGAACACTTGAGGATTCTCGAACGTTCTCAAGTATTCTTGAACATTCTGATGCATTGTGGGCCATTCCCAAGCATTCTTGAATAATCAAGCATTATTCAATATTCTTGACTGTTGTCTAACGTTTTCGAGCGAACTCAAGTATAAGAACTCTCAAGCATTCTCGTGTGTTCTATAGCAAATTTCAACATTCTTAAGCATCCTCCAACAGACTCGGAACATTTTAAAGAAAATACACGCTTAAAAATTTAACCATTCTTAAATTCTGGAACATCCTTGAACAGTCTCAGACATTCTCGAGTATTTTTGAACATTCTCGACCGTTCTTAAATATTTTCAAGCATTCTAAAATATTCTCAACTAATTACGAGTATTTTTGGGCATCCTCGAGTGTTCTGGAGCAATTTTGAACATTTATAAGCAGTCTCTAACTCAACTTCTAAGCATTCTCGATTATACTTGAGCATTCTCAGACTATTCAAGATTACTCAAGCATAAGAATTCTTAAGCATTCTCGTGTGTACTGGGGCAATTTTGAACATTCTAAAGTATTTATTTTTGGGCATATTTAAGCATATTTAAGTGTCCTGGACGGAGCATTCTTAAACATCCTCAGGAATTTTAGAGAATTCTCAAGCATTTTGAACATTCTTAAACGTCATCAAGCTTTTAGAGCATTCTTAAGGGATCTAAAGCATTTTTGATTATTATCAATCAATCTCGAACATTCTCGAGCATTCCCAAGAATTTTTTCTCGAGTGGTCTTAAGCATTTTTTATTGTTCTCGAGCGATTGCAGAGCAGAGCATTATTGTAGTGACGTGGACAAGTTCTTTCGTTTGGATTTGGCTAAGCCTCACGATAGAGTTAATCTTTAGGTGCATTTCGTGGTAAAGTTTTTTTTTTTGCAGAAAATCGTTCTCTGCATACAAAGATAACAAATTCAAATTAATAAACTCTAATGCGATCTTCGATGTGTTTGGAGGATCTCATTTTAGACCTGTTTTACTTTCACTATTCAAAAATTGCATTATAGACGTTATAAAATGATCAAATTGCTTATTAAGTGCGGAAGATCTAAAATTGCTCAAAAATATTAACAGTATGATGATTGTATAATAATTATTAAGCTTTAAGCAGGCAATTATTGTAAAACATAAAATCTGTACTGATGTGAATTAAAGCGTACTTGTTCGCTAATATAAAAGCGAAATGCATGAAAGGAGTAACGCGAAAGTAAACACAGGATGTGTGCTAATAGCGTCTGATGACTGACATTACACAATTCAATTTCCTGCGGGATAATTACGTGATAAAAATACAAAAAGTAATTTCCAATAAGGACATGGGGTATTCATTAGGATTACTTAAGTAACGTGTATGAATGAAGATAAAAAATAATAATAAGATTAATGCTTTATTATAGTTGATACTTGTTGAGCTACCGACTTCACCAAAATTAATGCTTTATTGTTGTTCTCACACGTTACTCTAACAAAATTTATTTCTTGGATATAAGGTTCAGACAAATATAATGGCAATATAATCTTAGGTATCAAGAGAAAATTTATTTCTTGGATGTAAGTAAGAGGGCAATATAATCTTCGGTAAGTCGCCCATGTTGAAGTTTTTTGAAAATATCTAATCTTTGCTTAAATTCTATAGGGAAGTTATTATCAAATCAGCATCAATTTAGGATGAATGTGTTAACATATCTGATCCCAACATATCGGATTCTTTAATTAAAGGATCAATTATATTCCACATGGGAATTACGATCGAAGCCAGGCAAAATCTGCGTACGCGATAACAAAATCCTGCCGTTAGTTCCACCGCATGGAACTTAATTAATCCGGGGCGCCACACCCGAACAAGACATCATTGTTCCAAAACCGTATTTCCAGCTACGAATTGTGCGTGACTGTGTGCCGCTTGATCTGTCTCAATTAAGTGTAATTAGCGGAAGCGTCTTCGTCTGTGGTATGTCGAACGAAATTAGCAGTATACACTTTCGCAAGAGATCAAAAGCCCCAAAGATTCACACATCATTTACCAATTACCAGCCGAAATTTCCGACTTGCGCAGCACCGAAAAATGGCGGCGAGCGGAGATTTATCTAATTACGAGAAAAGTGGCAGTTGAATTAATACGTCTTCCCCGATATGAAAGGTAACGGATGGAAAGATGGAAAATAAAAGGGCAATAAGATGGGAGCGGGGCGCGGGGCGGGCGCGGGGGGGCCCCCAGCCAGCTCTCCTCGAATCTCTCACGTACTTTTCAATTAAAACTTTTTATATAACTCTATCTCCTCCCAGATTTCTGCTCTCTCCCATAGACGGATCATTCCGTCTCATATAAAATCTAATTAAATATCATTTTAGAATCGCGCACTGGAGGGAAACCGTTACGTCGCTAGAAAAATTACATTACCTGCCAGAATTAACGAAACTCTCGAGCAACTCCTCCACTACGTGCCCTGATTTGTCCGAATTAAATTCGTTAGAAAATTGAGAACACAATTCCGCTGATAAAATATAAAAGTGAATTAAGAGTGAAAAAGTTTTTACCCCGCATCTGGGATATTAGTTCAATCCAGCTCGGATTTTTATGAGACATTAATGGACACCACCCACCCAGATGTTCGTTTAGTATTCATTCGAATACTTGAAAATGTTTAATAACTTTTAATTTCATTTTGCACCTATACAATTAAAGAAATTTTGCGCTAAGCTAATGAGTTCCAAAATTGATCAAAATCTGTATGTAGATATTGTTGATAAGAAAACAATTTTTTAAAGACTTTTAGATATTGTTGATAGGAAAACAATATTTCAAAGACAAGAACCCACGAGTTTGTAAAATAAATAATTTATAAGGGCAATAAATTGTTAAGAGGAATTTTCTAATTATAAATTCTGGGAAATAAACAAGACTATCTTTTGGGGATTATTTTATCATTAATTAATAACGGTCCGGTAAAATATCTTTTGGTTTTACGAGGTACGCATTCGAACGTGTAACCATTACGTAAACACCCGAATGCCGTTTTGATTGCCCGATAAAGCTTAGATTTTCCTGATCAATTAGAAACGTGAGATTCCGTGTGATCTGATAGAATGTTTAATTATAAAATTTGATGATGTGTAGGTTTTAAATACGAACGTCTACGAGGAATTAAAATTGGTGTTTCGGCCATTAACAGTTTCTAAATTTTTAGATCATGATCAAATTTATTGAGTTGTTCTAACGAAAATTTACTTCATTCACTATAGATTTTTGTCGTACCTCTTTTCAGGATAACTTATTAAATATTAACGTATCACCCCCGAAGAGTACGAACTAAGAAAAAACGAATTCCATTATTCTGGGTAGGTAATTTCGTTTTATACCGAAAAGCTACGATACACACGGAAACCCCTCGCGTATTTAATCTTCTTTATTTGTCTATACAATATACCCTCTTAATGCATATTTCAGCGGCCATAAAGGGTGGAAATTACTCGGAATTCGGAGGAGCGATTACAGGGGGGGAGGGGAGCGCGATAGTGCTTCTCACACATAATCTCCCAGATCATCATCAGGCGGTCTCCTAAGAAACTCTAGTGTTGCAAATGACAGCAACAATGCGGCCTAAGTTATTTCGTCAATCGCTCTAGGAAACGTGAAGTGTATTAGTTGTGTTGGAGTGTTTCTTGTGTTTCTAAATAACCTATTTTTTTTGATAGATAATGTGGAGATTTTTTTTATTAAAGTTAACATCTAGTACTTTCAATAATATCATATTACAAGAAACAATTTTTTAGTTACACTTCTACTAAAGTATTCCACCCTAGCCGTCCTAGGGTGGACAAAAAACAGGCGCCCCGATCAGACGAAAATAGCCCGGAGCGGTGCACATGTTTGCGCAGGGCACTTCTTACAACACGCGACGTTTACCAACCGTTTACTTGTCTTAAAAGACGATTCCACAAAACAGAATCCTGTATCGTCCTTTACACGAGTATCTCTTTTTTTCCCTTTTCCCCAATCTCTCCCATTCTACAGCGCCGAGCAGAAGCCTCATCTGTGCCGCACCTAAGTCCGTTTACTTCCGAGCAATAAAAAATACCGTCCGCAATAAAAAAAAAAGAGTAAAAAAGAGAGTACTGCTGTGCTCAAATTTCACGTGTCAATAGTTCGTCCCGATAAAGTCGGGAGAAGTGGATGGGAGGAAAGGCACGTCTGCTCAAAAACAAATTTACATATCTCCTTCCTCTCGTATGGGCCCCGCATCCTCGCTGCTGTAATAAAACTACTTGACTTTCCACGAATTGTCGGTTATGGTTTCGTAATCCCGAGTTTTTTTGAGCAGGAAACGTCTCTTTTAACTTCGTCGTGAAATAATACATACGTAATGGAGTTGCGAGATGTACTGCGCTCCTGTTGATCTTTTCCCTTGTCGTTTCTTTTCTAAATTCTCACACCGGACTAGCTTTATTCTACAAAAAATTAGATTTAGATATTCGATATTTTCAATTGAATCATATGTATCGGTCATTAATATATGGTTTTGATACCTTGAAGCTAAGCTATAATGGCAAAATTATTGCCTGAATGGTAAAAATACTTTACTGACAGAAAATTCCATAATCCCATAATCTTAATCAGAAGAAAAGTCTTGATCAGATCACCAAAATAAATTAATAAACTCAATCAAATGCAACAAGAATTGTTTTTGAAGTCACTGAAGAAAATACTGGAACATTCTAAATATTTGGAAGAAAATTTGTTGGAAAATATTAAAATTCTATAACAAACAAACTAGAAATATAGAAAGTATATTTCTGGCAATCATTCGAAGTTTTTAAACTATAAATATTTCGCTGAAAGATTCTATAAATTTAGAAAAAAAATGTTGTGGATCTCAGCAATTCATAAAATTCTGGAAAATTTTTTAATTTCCAGACTGAAGAGTTGATAAAGGCCAAACTCCCACCCTACATATAAACGTTCACTCCAGCTAAAAAGCTTTTTATAATTCTTTAAACTCGCATTTTACATTTTTGAGTTAAAAAGGGTAAATGAACTACCACATAGTAACGGTCGCTACCGTCATTTTCATTTGTGAGTTATTACTTTCCCTATATAGTATATATAGGGGAAGTATTGTTTTCGTGCATGAAAATGTCTGTGGGCGCTGTATCCCAAAAATGAATGATCCGTTTGAGATGAAACTTTAAATCTAAGGCTTTATCATTAAAAACTGGCACTGAAAAGCTTTTGGTAAACATTCAAAAACCGAAAGTGGATATTTACTCGAGGCCGTTTTTTATTTGAACATTTTTTCAAAAACGTGCGAGAAAAAATTTATAGTTACGTTTTGGTCATTGATAATTAACCAGTTTGCTGAATCAGTCGATAAATTATTTTTCAAAAGCAATCGTAGTGAAATCTGGGGTACCACAAGGATCACATTGATTGGCTACACCTTTTCTTACTATTGTAAATTCTATTTTTTTAATCTTCTTGCATTACATATATTGGTTTGTTATTTTGAAATGTATTGAATATGTTCAGAAATGTTTGATGATTTCACAAATTTATAAATCCAAAGATTATAATAATCCTAAGATACGTAGTTTTGAGAGTTACGTGAAGATAGATTTGATAATTACAGAGAAAAACAATGGTAACACTTTCACAAATTAAGAAATTCAAAGTTTTTAAAGATTGAAAAAAAAATTATTTTACGCAATCTCTAAAAACCCAGAGACTTTCAAACTTTTATATAAAAATTCTTGAAAATTTGGAAAAAGACAGCTGAAGAATTTCTATAAAAAAAAAGTCAACAATGATGTAAAAATATTGATTGTTGAGTTACGTGAAGATGAACAGTAATAATAAAGACGCTTGTAATCACTTTCTCTTCTTCTTTATTATTAATGCTGAAAAACTAAAAGAAATTATGAATCTAAAAGAAATAAAGCCAGAAAATTGTAGAAATCTGTAATTTTTGAAAATTTCTAGAACTTTTCAAGAAATTCTCGTAATTTTGATGAGAAATTCATGATAATTTTGAAGGAAAAAGGAAAAGATGATCCAAAGTAGTAAAATTACTCAAAAATACTGATTGGATAAAACTAGACATATAGGAAAGTTTTACAAAATCTGAAAAAGAAATTGCTGATAAAACATTGAGTTTTTGAAAAAAATCTTTTAATTTGGTCAAGTTCATGGAGAATTCTAATAAAGTAGAGGGAAAATGTTCAAAATAGTTTTATAGTTTTAAAAGTTTCTAGAAATTTATTTAAAAATTATGTTGAAAATGTCATTGAAATAAATTTTCGAAAATTCTAAAAATCTGAATGAAAAATGAGCTTAAAATTCTAGACCCCTTGAAAAATCAAACTGCTATAATAATAATAATAATAATAATATTTGGAATGGAGTTTTTAAAAGGAAATTTCGAATTCTTCAAAAATTAAAAATAATATAGCTTTAAATTTTTAATAATTAGAAAACTGGAATAGATTACATTTTTTAAACGAATTTTTGTAAACCTATCTTATCATAATCATGGTTAGAAATAAAATATTTCTATAGAAAATTTTGTTTTTTGAAAAATTAAAAATTTGTTTTTTTTAAATAATTTTCTTACTTATCTCTTGATGAAACGTTATGAAATAACAGGTAAAGAAAAAAACAGCTATAATTCGTTTTATAACACTATAGGTTGAGATACTCTAAAAGAGAAGTTGGTGGAAAATTGAAAAATGAAAAAGTTTTGCTCTAAAATTTAGAAAAGAAAACATGAATTTTTTTTTATAATAATTAGACAATTTCCAGTTTGAAAGTCTTGAAAAGAAAATATTTTTTTAATTTCTAGAAATCTGATAGTAAAATTGTAAGATTTCCATAAGTTATAGCAAAATAACAAAAATACTCAATTTTTTTTTTTTTATTTGAACATTTTTTCAAAAACATGCGAGAAAAAAATTAAAAATTTAAAATGTTGACATTTTTTGCCTATTGCTAAACTACAGAAGTTATATGAAATAATTGTAAAGAATTCGAAAGTGAACAAATTATTAGGAATAGCTCGTAAACCTCAATTTAATTCTTATAAAATTTTATGTTTAGAAAATTCAACGTATAGAAAATTATTATTAGAAATTTCGATGTATAAAACATTATTTATAAAGAAAATTCGATGGAAAGAAAAATCTTTGTTTAGACAAATCGATGAACAGAAAACTCTTTGTTTAAAAAATTCGATGTATAGAAAATTCTATGTTTAGAAAATTCGATGTACAGAAAATTCTTAATTTAGAAAATTCGATGTATAGAAATTTCTTTTATAGGATGAAATAAAACATAGAAAATAGTGTTTTATTTCATCCTATATTTGAAAATGAAATACCACATAGTAACGGTCACTACAATCCTGTTTCCAGAAATTTCTTTGTTTAGAAAATTCAATACTTACACAATTTTATGTTTAGAAAATACGATGTAGAGAAAATTCTCTGTTTAGAAAATTTTATGTCTAGAAAATTCGATGTACAGAAAAGTCTTTGTTTAGAAAATTCAATACTAAAAAAAAATATGTTTAGAACATTCGATGTATAGGAAATTCCTCGTTTAGAAAATTCGATGTACAGAAAATTCTTTATTTAGAAAATTCGATATATAATTTTTGTTTTGTTTCGAATATTCAATAAATTTTTGTTTGAATTTTGCTTTGAATTATTATTAGAAATTTCGATGTATAAAACATTATAAAGAAAATGTATAGAAAAATTATTGTTTAGACAAATCGATGAACAGAAAACTCTTTGTTTAGAAAATTCGATGTATAGAAAATTCTTTGTTTAGAAAATTTTATGTATAGAAAATTCTTTGTTTAGAAAATTCGATGTAAAGAAAAGCCTTTGTTTAGAAAATTCAATACTAAAAAAATGTTTAGAAAATTCGATGTATAGGAAATTCTCTAATCAGAAAATTCAACACTTAGAAAATTCGATGTGTAAAAAATTCTTCGTTTAGAAAATTCGATTTTATGTTTTGTATATATAGAAAACATTTTGTTTAGAAAACTCGATGAATAAAAAATTGTGTATAGAAAATTATTTGTTTGGATAATTAGATAAAATTCTTTGTTTAGAAAATTCATTACTCAAAAAAATATGTTTAGAAAAGTCGATGTATAGAAAATTCTTTGTTTAGAAAATTCAATACTCAAAAAAGTGGATGTTCAGAAAATTTGATGTTTAGAACCTTTGTTGTTAAAAATTTCGATGTATAGAAAATTCTTTGTTTAATAATAATAATAATAGTTTATTACCCAACAGAGTACATCCAATAACAGGGTAATATAAAAAGTAAGTATAATAATGAATCACTTAAATTTAGAAAATGCGATGTATTGAAAATTCTTTGTTTGGAAAATTCAATACTAAATAAATATTTATGTTTAGAAAATTCCTTGTTTAGAAAATCCTTTGTTTAGAATAGAAAATTCAATACCCAAAATTTATATGTTTAAAAAATTCGATGTATAAAAAATTCTTTGTTCAGAAAATTCTTCGTTTAGAAAAATCAATACTCAAATATATTTATGTTTAGAAAATAATAATTAGTACAGATAATTCTTTTTTTAGACATTCCGATGTTTAGAAAATTATTTGTTTAGAATATTCAATGGTTAAAGAAGTGTATGTTTAGAAAATTCGATGTACAGAAAATTATTTATATATAAAATTCTTTGATTAGAAAATTCAATGTACAGAAAAATTTGTTTAAAAAATTCAACAATTATAAAGAAAATTGTTTAGAAAATTCTCTATTTAGAAATTTTAATGCTCATAAAATATATATTTATAAATTTCGCTGTCCAGAAAATTCTATGTTTGGAAAATTAAGTATTGAGAAAATTTTATATTTTATAATTATTACTTATGACTAACCCATGAATGTAAATATTCTGCTTGGAAATAAACAAACTCTAACTCTATAATTTTTTTGTTAAGAAAATGCATTATAAAAAAAACCTGCGTTTTAGAAAATTCGATGTATAGAAAATTCTATTTAGTTGAATATTCTTAATAGAATCTTCTATACATCATTCAAAAACATTTTCTGGTCTTACAAAAAAAACTTATAAAACCTTATATTTAGAAAATTCAATATTCATAAAACTTGTTGTGTTTAGAAAATTCGATGTAGAGAAACTTCTTTGTTGAAAATAATTTAATAATAAAAATTTGAATGCTTTCTATGTATAGAAAATTCAATGTTTACAAAATTCAATACAAAGTTTATATGTATAAAGAAACGTAAAGAAAATTCTTTGTCTAGAAAATTCAATACTAAAAAAAATGTATGTTTAGAAACTTTGGCATATAGAAAATTGAATGTATCAAAAATTCTTTGTTTAAAAAACATTTCATAAACATCTATGCTTAGTAAATTCGATGTACGGACAATTTTCTGTTTAGAAAATTGAATACATAAAAGAAATTTCAGAAAATTTAATGGATAGAGAATTCTCTGCTTAGAAAATTAAATACTTATAAATGTTTATGTGTAGGAAATTTGATGTACAGAGAATTCTGTACTTAGACAATTCAATACTCAAAAAATTGGATGCATTCATTCGAAAATTTAACATTTAGTTTAGAAAATTCTCTATTTAGAAAATTAGTTAATTGATAAAAATATTTACCCATAAAAGAAACTAAATTGGATGTTTAAAAATTTAATATATAGAAAATACGATATATAATAAATGTACATACAAAAATTTCTAAATATGATGTTTGATACATTTAATGTAATATATTAAAACACAGAAACTTCTAAATTCAATGTTTAGAAGATTTGATACATGGAAAATTTTATATTTAGGAAAAACAACATCTAGAAAATTAAATGTTTACAAAAATTCAGGCTAACACATTGATAAAAAGGTATTTTCATCCAGAAACCGCTAAATTAAACTTTTAGGTGATTTAATAAGTTAAGAAAATTCACTGTATCGAAAATTTAATGTTTACAAAGCTCAAAAACTGATTTAGCATAAATGACCGGACTAACCCTCATTTTAAATTACAAAAAAAAAACGAAAGATCCTAAAGAGATGAAACTTTAGATTTAAGGTTTCATCGTTCAAAACTGGAACTGACAAGTTTTTAGTAAACATTCATAAACTGGAAGTGGATGTTTACTCAAGGTCTTTTTTTTTCGATATTCTTTTTAATATGAAAATTTTTACAAAACTTATCAAACAAAAGTTAAAGGGAATAAAGAACTGAACAAGTTTTATTAAAATAAATTTTTCGTAGAATTCTTAAAAAATATAAAAATTGTAAATTTTGACATTTTTCCTAATAGTAGAGAATTTAAAAGTGAACAAATTATTAAGAATAGTTTTTTGCGAAATCCTTATAGTTTTCGAGTAAAATATAGGGAAAGTACTATGATGGTCACATCACCATTTGTTTAATTTGTTTTTTAGGTAATGTGACCAAAAGCATGGACTATTTCATTGAAGCCAATTTAGGACGATGTTTTTTTATTACGCAGCCATAATCAATTTATAAATAATTAACCCAACATGGAGTGTTACGTTTATGGATACAATAATTGATACGTCCAAAAAAAAATTAATAATACACGACGAAGTCGAACGCGAAGATAGAAACACGACAAGGTGAAAAGCGTGGATCATGCGACGAATTACGCCGACAGAATATAAAACAGTTGAGATAAGAATAATTACGGCCGACTTGTGTTCGATATGACTAATTAGACTCGAAACCCATAAATAATTCAAGGCGGGTACGTAATGCGTATTCTAATCGTGACATTTCTGCATAAACAATGAACCTGCCATTACACATTTAAGATTCCGTACATATTTTGAAAACTACTGTCCACATTTACGGTCTAATGTAATCAAGTATTTGTAAATGTTTTGACATATAAACAGGAAATATAAATACTGGATTGATGAGGCTGTTACTTGTTGAAACTTCGTATCACTTCATAATATACTCACACAGTATATGGTTTCAAAAAATGTGTCAGTATTTTATGAATAGAAATATAATAAGTTGAAAAGTTATGAACCATTTAATTTAACTACTATTTAAATTCTTCTTATTTCAAAACTCAACCTGTACCTCCAAAACTAAAATTTCTTGTATTTATCAAACCACTTGTCTATAATTTCTTCTCCTATAAGTCCACTCCGTTATATTCCATTAAATCCAAAAACATCACCAGTGTCGTTTACCTATAACAATAAAATCCACTATCAAAATATTTCAATTTTTGTCATAATACAGATAAAAGTACTGCATTGTTGGCATTCGTTGTAAAACTGCACGCAAGGGTAAACAAACGAAGCGGAGTTTAGTACACCGATACTCGTGTGAAGAAGCACTAAAAGTTCTACTTTATTACTGGCTCTGTTTTTTTTTTTTGCGTCGTGTAATTTTATTAAGTTATTTAAAAACTGACGTCTTGATAAAAATACGAACGGACGTCCAGTAAATTCATAGATAAAAGTGTCGTTCGTATCAGATCGAATGTTTCGGGTGAAATTTCATCTTAAATGTATCGTCCGCCGTTGGAAGGGAAGTGTCCGAGAGATAAAAATAGGAAAGGCTTGCCAAATACAGACAAGGGTAATTGAATATATGAAGTAATAATTTATAGTCTTGCGCCCGTATCAAAGTCCAGAACGTTCTGTGTGTGGTGGTATTTCGTTCGGATAAGGAAGCCAAATTGGATTAGCATATTTGTGGAGCTTCTTGAAGAGTTGTCCTTGTGTAGTAAATAGACCACGCTCGAGTCAAGTTATTTAAATTATTACCGCACTATATTTAATGCACTTTACATAGGTACCGGTAATTTTCTTGTTTGGAATGTTGGTTATTTATTACCGGACGCTTCGTGAGAATGAAGTCGGAATATTATTTGCTTTAATGTCAGTATATCTATTTTTATCAAGATTTCATTAACTTGCATTCAATTTGTCAAAATTATTTCAAGTCAACTAAAAAATGTGATCATGGAAACATATGATCGCCATAAGATGATCAATTAGTTAATGAGAAGCATAAGAAGAAATAATTTATTCGATGAACAAAGCAATAAAACAGTAGCGTACTCTTCCAGAGGTAACAAGTTGATACCTCAAGAGGTATGTCAATCATAAAAATAATTTTATAAAGGAGAATTATTGATGCCCAAAACCATCACCTCCTCCTTCCAATACCTTCTGCTATTAAGGATCTAGCAAAATTTTGGCAATCACTATTTTGGATTTACTTTAGTAGTGTTCAAGCCCAAATCCACCAAACTTCTCCCATCAACATTTCTATTAAGGATCAGACACATTTTTGGAAAACCTTTCACTATTTTGGATTTACTTTAGTAGAGTGTTTGAGCCAAAATCTGCCCAAGAAGGATTGTCTAGGTCTCCTATCAACGTTTCTATTAAGGATCAGCCACAATTTTGACAAACTTCTCACTTAAAAGAACAATTTACCCTGAAAATCTAGATAACATTTCTACGACACTACAGCATTTATTTAAAAATTATTTAAAAGAACAATTTACCCTGAAAATCTAGATAACAACTTTTCCCTATTTTGGATTTCCCTTAGTAGCCCAAATTCGCCCAAGAAGGATTATCCAGATCTACTACTTCTTTTCCCATCAATGTTTCTATTAAGGGTCAGCCACAATTTTGGCAAACTTTTCACAATTTTGGATTTCCTTTACTAGCATGTTTCAGTCCAAATCCGCCCAAGAATAATTTTCCAGTTTTACGATCTCTTCTCTCATTAAAATTTCTCCTCAAGAATGAAAATGGAAAATTATATTCGCTGTAGCTCATTTATGAATTGAAGAATATCTAAATAAATGAATTATAAAATAATATATTTTTATTATGCATTTGATTGTACATATTTATCATTGCAAGTTGTGGCGAATCAGACGTCTAAAAAATCGCCGTTTTTGTAAAACTTAATGTTTTTAATCTATGGCTATTGATTTTTCGTTTGAAAACTTCATTGAATTCATAAATTTCCCGTATTTTCTATTACATTCAAATGAGAAAACACCATTAGACTCAACACTTTGCACCTAAATGAAAGAGATAAGATTTATAAATAAAAATTATTTTCGAAAACCTTATATTCAAAGGATGGATTGCATTTGTGCAAGCACTTTCTTAATATAGAATACTTTGAGTTATTTGTCCCTATTTTCATTTTTATAGTCCCATTCTGAGAGCAGTTTTAGTTGTACTTTTCCGTGATCTGCACCTCCGAGTTCAACTGAAATTGCTCTTTCTGCTTCCATCAAGATTTAGACCGAACAGAGAAATTTATTTATTTTTATCTCTGTACTCCTTTTTAACAAAATAAGACAAGATTTATATTACAAAATATGAAAATATACTTAAAATTTTACTCAAAAAGAGGACGGGCGGAGTTCTCTTCATCGAAGGTTATTCCACTCAAACCCAAGATTATATACCATGTATACTTCTTCAGATTACCATCTGTGGTATAATCATATATTATTTATAATTTTCTGTTTTTGTTTCAAGTTTTCAAACTCGTATATTTTAGATGCAATTCCTTTCTTTCTTATGTTTCTTCTTTTTTCTTAGAAAACGTTAATCATTAAATGCCTTTCTCCATTTGAACTGTTATCCTCCCATTCTATTCATTTTTGCTAAATTGCAAATCAAACTCTAAAGGTTTTAACATCTTTTAATTTTTCTGCCGGATTTCTGAAATATCTCAGCATCTGTAATTATTTTATTATTAAATAAGTCAGTTTTAATTGTTAATACCACTCTGTAATTGGCCCCAGAGGCTGTTGGGTTGACAAATAAATAAATAAATAAATCTCTTGCCGCTAGTATTTTCCAAAAATTTCTCTTGAATCTTTTCAGTAATTTCCACTATTTCTACTATTTCTTATCAAATTAAAACTTTTCAAAATCTCTTGTCTCATTTTAATATTTTCTCTCTTCGAAAATTCTATTATTTTTCAAAATTCTTCAAAATTCCTCCTTCATTTTTACAGACCTTTCTATCATTTTTTTAACGGGAATTTGCCAAGCGATTCTTCTTTCAGATTTGTAATTAATTTTTTATTTTTGCTTCATTTTTTGAGAATTCTCTAGCAATTTTTCCTTTCAATTACAAATTTTTTGATTTGCAAATTAAATTTTAACATTTTGTGGCTTTTTCTCGAGATTTCTAGATATTTTCAGAATCTCTTGGCATTTTTAATTTTGTCAGATTTCTTTTTTAAAATTTCAGTCTTTCAGAAATAGTAAAAATTTACAAACATTTTTATCATATTGCAACTTTTTCTTTATTTAATTGAGAAATTTTTTAGAAATTTCTTTGCTAATTACAAAAATGTTCCTTCGTTTTTTTTTTCATTTTCTATTCTCATGCAAACTAAAGTACAACTTTAAGTATTTTATGACTTTGCAAAATTTTCTTCAGATTTCTAGAAGTGGATGAGGATTGCTGTCTTCCCATCATGGTACAAGAAGGGTTCGGGTGGTAGAGCATAATTTGTTATTGTGAACTCCGCCCGTGCTTCTTTTTTACTCAAAATTTTAGAGTTTTTCACAAATATCTCTATAAGAAAATGTGAAAATTCACAAGCAATGTTTTTTCAACTTTTTTTTTATTTCACTCGATTAAAAAAAAAAAATCTACCTTTTCTTTATGTTTGAAAACTGTATGATTTTTTTCTGTAAATTACAATTTTTACAAAATTCAGTCATCTAAGGATTTTGCAGCATTTCCTACAGATTTCAAAACCAAAACAAAAATATAATTTTGCAACGAATTCTCCAGTTTTTTATAGTTTTTAGCATATCTTCTCTCCTTTCATCAGATTTGTGACACGATTTCATTTTTAAAGAATTTTCCACTATATTTTATTAGTGACTTTCAAATCTGTATCCAGATTATCAAATTTTTTCTTCGTATTTCCTCTGAGAAATGTTTCTCTCGCTCTTTCTGTCTCTGTCTCTTTCTCTGCTTCCATCAAGATTTAGGTTAAATAGAAAAAAATTACAATAGTGTTTAAACAACAATTTGTTTCTATTTATTAGTTTTCCGTGAATTTCTTTTCTATATTCTAAAGTTTAGCTTTGATAGCTTTATAATTTGTCTATTTTGTCTGATTTCCTTTCAAATTTTTAGAAATTTCTATTTAGTTTTAAGAGAATATTCCACAGTGTTTTTTTCGAATTTTGCAAATATTTTTCTTTTGAATTTCTAATTTTCTAAATTTATTAAAAATGATCGAGGACTTTTTTCTCCGAATTACAAGAACTTTCTTGTGCTTTCTTATTAATAATTTTCCGCTAATTTATCTTCCAAATTATAAATCAAACTTTAAGTGTTGTATAATTATCAGAATTTTCTTTATTTAAATATTTTTTGAACCTTAAGCCTAATTTGGTCGAAGTTTCCTTCAAAAATTCTAACGGGTGTCCAACAATTATTGCAGTCCCGGGTGGCGTTGGAATAAAAAACGTAGGTCGATTCTTACATGTTGCAAATAAATGAACTGACATTTTTAATGCACATTTAAGTTATGTTTGACAATTAAAATGTCAGTTCATTTATTTGGCACATGTAAGAATCGACCTACGTTTTTCATTCCAACGCCACCCGGGACTGCAATAATTGTTGGACACCCGTTATAATTTACGTAATTTCCCCTTTTTTTTCACCAATTTCAAAAAGTTCTTCCTGCAAAGATTTAATTTTAAAATTTTGAAAATTTGCTAGAAATATAAAATAACAAATTCTTAAAAATTGAAGATTTTCAGAGAAAAGCGGAATGAATTTAAAATCGATTCTGTAGTAATATAAAATAATAATTTTTTAAAAAGGTCAACATTTTTGAGAAAAGGAAATAATGATCGAAAAATGAAAACTTGCTGGAAATGGAAAATAACAATTTCCTGTTTCAAAAATTGTCACAAGTACAGCAAGTCTTCTATTGTACATCCATATTTCGACAATTTTTCCTTTTATTTTATCCTACTGATGCAGTGTTTTTTGTGCTTTAATCCAATAGTTTAAAGCAAGTATAAATATTGAGCAAGAATGTTAAGAGTTCCTTCAAACTACTGCATTGAAACCTTCTCTTCAGTAAACTTGCTCTCTCTTGAAGAGAGTTTGCCAATCTCTGGCCAAAAATAAAATGGATGAAAACCTCTTCTACTTGATGACAAGAAAATGAATGTATACATTTCGTCAGTGAGACGACCACTGGGAAATCTACGATTATTACATAACTTCGAGTATTGTTGTTTATTTTCTGGTGTACTTTAACTAGGTCCTATATTTGTAAGTATTCATTAAATTCTTATTAATTAAAGAAAGCGATGAATGTCTATCTCTTGATAAAATAAAAACGCCTCTAACACTTTTTTATATGCTATAGATGTACTCTTTCAAAAACCTATAACTTTTCAGATTTTCAATCTTTCACATGATGACGTGAAAGTCGAGGTAAATGCTTCTTAGAAAAAACGGATTGCAGCGATTTAATGAAAATACTTCTCAAACATCAGGATTGAAAATGCGTAATCTATTATTCATATTGGCTGGTTCGCAAGCAGAGTAAGTAATACATCGTTTCATTTGAAAGTATAATTCATAATTGCATGCAGTTTATATAAAACTTGAAACTTTATATTTTTTTTATTTTCATCTTTTTATTGGCTAGAAATGGACTTGTCAACTACTGCTCATAAATAAAATGGGTGGAACGTCTTTCATTGGTCAAAATGTGAATCAAGTTGTTTCAAAATGTTTTTACCGTTTTGAAAGCTTCAAAACCTCAACATTACTATTTAGAGATTTACCTCGTAAACTTTACTGCCTAGAGATGACACTACACGATATAAAAAAATTGATTCTCACCCTGTGAATAGAAGTAGCAAACATTGTCTTAAATTCAGTTACTACTTGTTTTTTGTTTGATAGCTCCTGTTCGATTTTTTTAGAATTTTGTGTTTCATATTATCACTATTTTCATTAAGAAGATATTCATATTCTTGTTATGTTTCATACTATTACTTTTATTTTAAAAACAAATATTTTTCTTCGTCAAAAATTTCAATTTTTTTTGTTTAATGGTTTCTATCTGAATTTTCTAGAATTTGGCGTTTTATAATATCAGTACTTTCTTGAGGAAAGAATTCAATTGTATTTTCTAGAACCAAATTTGGATCCCATTACGAAAATTTTAAAGTTAAGTGATTTTAAACTAATTAAGAACATTTATAAGGCGTTGTAAGCTTTATCAAGTTCAAAATTTCAACTAAATAATCAATTTTGTGATCTAATAATTGAGTAAATATTTAGAACTCTACAAAATAATAAACCCTTACTAAAATTCGTTTTTAAGAAGCTAAGAAAATTTTTGGATTCTAAGTCAAAAACTAGTTTTATGCTGAAAAAGTAGTAGAAAAGTATATATATATATATTATACATATGATTACCAACCTTCTCTTAAAAATTATGACATTTGTAAGAGATTATTCTTTTATATTCCTATAATTTACATCTTCTACATCCATATTTAATGATTCATTTATTTACTGGAATAGAAGGTGGTATCTCTAAAAGGATTACATGCTTGTAAACTCACTACTACAGGAAATAATGGTTTGAGTGGAAGAACACTGCCATGTGAACTCCGCCTTCAAGTCTTGGGATCTAAAGTTATTGTATATGCATCTTATTTTGTATTGACTTGTAAAGCCAATAAACTAAACTACTAAGATTACTCAATTCCGACAATGAAGAAACATCGCCGTTGCTGTAAACTGTTGATTTTATGTAACTCCTCGTTGGTGAATGATGGTAATTCAATTTCGAGAATTTTTAATTATTTCTTTCCATCCTATTCGAATTACTGTGCAATTTTTATTCATAATTAATTAAATTACTAAAATTCCTTTCTAAAAAAATTCTTCTAAGCATAAATAATTTTTGGAAACAAAGTGAAAAAACTCCGTTTTTGCAAATCTAAAATAATCCTCGAATCACACTTGAACATTCTCAAGTATTTTGGGCATTTTCAAGTACCCTTGATCGTTCGTACGAATTCTCGAGTATCCTTTTTAGAATACATAAAATAATTAAAAACATACATTTTTATAGATTCTTAAAAAAATTAATTAAAAACATAAATTTTTATAGATTCTTAGAAGATTTCTAGAGTAATATAAAGCGTTTTGGGGCATTTTCGAGCATTTTTGGGGATTCTCAAGTATTATCTAACATTCTTGAGTATTTTTCAGCATTCTTAACCATTCCTGAGTATTTTTAGAGCATTCTAAAGCAATTTAAAGCATTCCCAACCGTACTCAAGCATTTTAGAGCATTCTTAAGTTTTCAAACATTCTCAAACAAATGCTCGCTTAAGTATTTAAGCATTCTCGAATGCTCTCGAACATTCTTAATCATTCTCAACATTCTGAATTATTTTTTAACATTCTTTTCCGTTCTCAAGTATTTTTAATTATTCTCAAACATTCTTGAGCAATTTAGAGGAATCTTAGACATTCATGTTCTACGGAAATGTTGAAAATTCCCGAGTAATCTCAAACGTTCTAAAGAATTTCGAGCATTTTAGAGCATTCTTAAGTTTTCAAACATTATCGAGCAAGTGCTCGCTTAAGTATTTAAGCATTCTCGAATGCTCTCGAGCATTCTTAATCGTTGTCAACATTCTGAATTATTTTTTAACATTCTTTACCGTTCTCGAGTATTTTTAATCATTCTCAAACATTCTTGAGAAATTTCAAGGATTCTTAGACATTCTTGAGTGTTCTACGGAAATTTTGAACAATCTCTAGTGATCTCAAATGTTCTTAAGAATCTCGAGCACTCTCAAGTATTCTCAAACATTCACAAATATTTGCGAGCATTCCCAAACATTTTTGATTATTATCAAGTGTAATCATAATAATAATAGTAACAATAAATTCAGCAATTCAGAGCATTTATAACCTTTTTCAAGTATTCATGAGCGTTCTCAAATATTCTTGAGCTTTCTCAAGCATTCTCAAAATTCTCGAGCATTTTCGCGCATTCCTGAGCATTCTCGAATGTTCTCAAATATTCTTGAACAATTTCAAGTATTTTAGACCATTCCCCAACATATCGATTATAGTTGAGCATTCTCAAACAATATTCACTTTTCTCGACTGTTGTTTAACATTTTCGAGCGAACCAAAGCTAAGCATTCTCGTGTGTTTTGGAAAATTGTTGAACACTCTCAAGCATTCCATAAGTCTCGAGCATTTTTAAGCAAATGCACGCTTAAAAATTTAACCATTCTTAAATTCTGGAGCATTAGCCTTCACCAATCTTCATTTGATTAAGTTATCTAAGCTGTATATCGATTGCCATAATTTTGTTCAATAATAAAATTATTGATATAAAAAAGTTTTGAGATTTCTTGTAGTTGTATTCTAATAATTTCAGAAAAAATAAACCAAAGCACTTTTTTGTCCAACTTGCATTATAAACTAACTTAAGGAATATACATAAAGTATTGAAACACCTTCTTCACAAATTGTTAGTGTTTCAATACAATTATACTATAATAATCTCAAGAAATATATTTCTATTCATAGAGTCATTGAATAATAGATGCAACCTCTGCACTTCTAAGCATGGTATAAAATTCTTTAATAAATTATCAATGAATACTAGAATTTTGACATCTCGACAATTTAAAATTAAAAAATACCTCATTGAAAGCATAATTAAATTAAGAATAGATACATTATAATTAAGATTTCTAACTTTCAGATTTGTAATGACAAAGTTTTTAGCACCATTCCTTTTGAATGATTGATACTCTCACCGACTGCATTAGAATTAGTTAACAATTAATTCCGAACACCCGACCGAGAACTGTGCTAGTTGGAAGTTATTTATACATGCACAAGAACATTTTAATTTCACATCTCCCGAGTGTATTTATCTCGTGATTAATTGAAATGCCCCGGGAGCATTCAAGTTAGGAATTCCCGATCTAATATATTACCCGAATACCTGTAACCTTTATACATCCTTCTGCACCAATTTATCCCGCATTTCCCGGTATGCCTCGTTAATGGCCTCAAATATTTTTCCAAATTCCATGGATTTATGTCACTAATACGGTTTGCCCCTTAATTATTCCAAAAATTTTAAAATCAGTTTTATATCTCAAAAGTGCTTGAAATTTGTAGATGCAGTTTCATACAAGCTCAATTAATTACCTTATAGGATATAGAATTAAAGATTGAACTTTAAATTGCTCTTTAAAAATTCTATACATTATTTTTTTCATTGAATTAAAAAAATTACTACAAAGATTATTTTTTTTAATATAGCTTGAGTATGGATTACCATGTAGTAACCATTCTCTTCAGAATAGTTTATATTATTAATAAAAATGTAGTCGTTGATTAAAGATATTTTATTGTTTATCTAAGAAAAGAAGTACAATTCTTGCTTTAGAGGTTGGTGATAAAAATTTTATCCGTTGATTAATGATATTATATTTATTTCTTGATTAATGATATTATATTTATTTCTCTAAGAAAGTACAATTCATGCTTTTAGATGTAAAAGTAAAAATAGTTACAATTTTAATTTTTGTTACTATTCCATCAAAAGGAAAGCTACAATGCATTTAAAAATTGTAAAGGTGCGGTCCCTTGAAAATTAAATTTTAGGCGAATAAAGGGCCTATAGAAAATTTGCGCACACCGTAAGTTTCAATTGTTACCTGGTATTGCTGAAAGGCGCATTTATCAAAAAAAGGTCCTACTATAGAATAACGACATATTCACCTCTCCCGAAAGGTCCATTACAAATCTGTATTTTGTAACTGTAAGGATTTCATTTTTTTGTACTGTTCATTTATTTCACCATTGGAAAAAATCAAAATGCCACGTATTCATAAACCTTACCCTACCTTCTTGATTTTTTTTTTCAAATAATTATTTAATGGTGCATGAAAATAAATTTCTCGTGAAAGTGCTCGACTATTTTAATTGGACGGATTCCGAAACCTGTAAATATAGAATAGTTTTTCCAGAAAATCCCTCTCGAACATTAATCACCTTCTAAAATTAAGGTACAATGAAGCAATCACACCCACGTTTCGAGGCTGTGAAATGTTTAACACTAATTTATTCCAGTTATAACTATATCGGCGCTCAGCAAGTCGTAACTCTTCCCCACCCACCCGACTCATTTTCTCCTGTTTTTCTTTCATAATTAGAAGTTTGTGTGTTGCCGCCACCGCCGCCGTCTCGATCCTAATCGCTGTTTTTTTCTCAATATTATTATTTAAGCATTATTATTATATAGGCCAACGCAGGGCCGAATATTAGAATATCGAACAACTATAAATCATAAAACTCGCCAAGGTAAATCCGCCGTCTTAACTTCCCTTCTGCCCTGCCGTTCCACATACATCCGAAGCCCTATAATTTATTTAAATGTATGAAGTGTATGAGGACGAAAACGCCGGAGAATTATAATGAGCTTATTACTATGGGCACTGGAACTGCATAATATAACGATTTTAATTTTAAATTTTAAATCGGCGTTTTCGAATTATAACAACTCCATCAATAATAAGCACCTTAAAATGCAAATCGTAATTTATTCCTATATTGCAATTATTGCATCCAGATTTATTCTACAGGAATCATAATTAATTCAGATGATATACAGCGTTGATTTACTGATTTTATAATTTTCGACAACGTAAAGGACTTTAATTCAATTTCTGCTTTTAAACACAAATTAAATATGCATAGTTAATGTAATTCATACGTACATGTGATTCAAATTTTGCATGAATTAATTTTTATTTTACAATCGTATTTTATTTATCTTTATTGTTAATTTTTTTGTAAAGGTAGTTACCGTAAATAAATGTATTATTATTAATACAGTTTTTTTTTATCTTGATTAATACAAATATTAACTTGTATGATACAAGAAAACAAATTATTGAAAGCATAGACAAAAAAAACTTTAGCTTGTGTTATTTAATGGACCAAACTGTTTAATCTTACGATAAATATAGACTAAATTATTTTGATTTATTAAAAGTTTGATCTAACCTTTCAATTTATAGATTTTATAATCGATATTTAAAAAAAAATCATTACGCATTTATAATCGATACTTAAAAAAGTAATTTCGTACGGACAGTAACAAATTATAAACATTAAATATTGATGGGTAATTATTCATTTGAGATTATTATTATTGGCAATAATAATGACAGGTAATTCTAAATGTAAAATAAGAAACGTAAATATAGATATTATGATATAAAAAAAATAAACTGAGAGGAATTATCTAAGTTTAATTTTTTTTTTTTGAGGCACAAAATCCATTAATCAATTACAGTTCAAAGTTGGAAATTCCATTAGAAACTTTTTTCGGTACACCCATCAACCATTACAATACAACGACACAGACAGGCAAGTGATATATCAATTCTGCATTCATTTCTAAAGGCCTTTTTCCCCAATAAAATATTTTTATAAAATCACATTTTAACGCATACAAACATATATTCGAGAAAAAACAAAATAATGTGCGATTAAACGATGTATTAAAATAAATTAACTAAAAATAAAACATCAGAATATTAATTTTAAAAATTGCCTTGTTTTTGGTTCATTTAGGAGCATTAAAAGAATGTTTTCTAGATTCAAAATTAATAGGGTATAGAAGAAAATTCTTTTTAAATTAGTTTTTTGTAATTGTGTTAACAAGTTGCCAAATTTTAAATACTTCTAAGATATTTTTAAATTTCTGAGATTATTCATTAAAAGATTATTTTTTTTGTAAAATATTGTTTTTGATTATTTTTCTCCATTCATTTTCGATAGGGTACTAAACTTAATAATTATTGGTTACATTTCTCAGATAAAGACAAATAACCATTACAAGTGGTAGATGTGTGCAGTACAGTTTTTAATATACAGGGTCTATTATAAAAGTAATGCACTTTTATTGATCGTACCGGTACAAATGCTTAAAAATATTTTCCTCCCCCAGCATAAATACGCTTGCGGAAACTTATCTACCAGGACTTGAAGGCACCCTGAAACTCCTTGACGGGAATGTCTTTTAGGAACGTTATAACATGCTTTTGGATACAACAGTATTCTTTATATTGATACACTCTTCACAAAACCCAAAAAACAAACATCGATGCTTTTGAATGTTTTACTAAAATCCTAAAATAGAGCGTCGTTAGGCATTCTCAAATATTCTTGACAATTCTCAAGTATTCTTGAACATTCTCAACTATTTTGGGCATTGCCAAGCATTCTCCAACATCCTGGAGCATTTTTAAGCAAATGTACCATTAAAAATTTAACCATTTTCAAATTCTTAAGCATTCTCAAACATTCCGGAGTATTTTTGAACCTTCACAGCCGTTTTCAAATAATTTCGAGTATTTTTGGGCATTCATTGAATATTTTCAAGCAGTCACTAACATTCTAGAGTAATCCCAAATGTTCAAAAGTATTTCGACTATATTCTCAGGCATATTAGAGAATTCCTAACTTCTCCCAAGCATTCATGAGCGTTCTGAAGCATTTTCCAACTTTCTCAAGTATTCTCGAACATTCTCAAGTAATCCAGGCATTTTCAAGCGTTCTCTCGAAAATGCTCGAGAATATTTTGAGCATCCTCGAATGTTTCTGATCACACTTGAACATTCTCTTAAGTATCCTTGACCATTCTTAAGCATTCTCGAGAATATTTTTTAAAATACGTAAAATAAATAAAAACACAATTTTTTATAGACTCTTAGAAGATTTCTTGAGTAATACAGAACGTTCTCAGGCATTCTCGAGTTATCTTGAGAATTCTCAAACATTCTCAAGTATATTCAAGCATTCAATATTCTCAGTGTTAGTCAAGGATTCTTAAGTTTTCGAACATTTTCGAGCAAATGCTCGCTTAAGAATTTAAGCAGTCTCGGATGTTCTGAAGTATTCTTGAACACTCTCAAACATTCTCGAGTATTTTTGAACAATCTCGAACGCTCTCAAGTATTTTTAAGCACTGTCAAACATTCTTGAGCAATTTCCAGGAGTCTTAGATACGCTTGAGTTTTCTGCAGAATTTGTGTACATTCTCAAGCAGTCTAAAGAATCTCAAGCACTCCTGAGTATTCTCAAGTATTTTCCATCATCTTTGAGTATTCTCAAGTGATCTCAAGCAATTTAGAACATTTATAACTTTTCTCAAGCATTCATGAGCATTCTCGAGTGTCCTCGAACATCCTCAGGCGTTTTTAGGAATTTTCAAGCGTTCTCAAACATTTTCGTGCATTTTTTGAGCATCCTCGAACGTTCCCGATCATTCTTAAACATTCTCAAGCATTCTCGAACATTCGCAAATATCCTTGACCATTCTTAATTAAGCATTCTCGAGAATACTTTTTAGAATTCGTAAAATCAATAAAAACACAAATTTTTATAGACTCTTAGAAGATTTCTAAAGTAATATAGAGAGTTCTCAGCAATTCTTGAGAATTCTCGAGTATTCTCGAATATTCTCAGCGAGCACACTTAAGTATTTTCAAGCATATTTCAGCATTCTCAAGCGTAGTCAAACATTCTTAAGTTTTCGAACATTTTCGAGCAAAGCTTAAGAATTTAAGCATTTAATATTCTGGAGCATTCTTGAACACTCTCAAGCATTATAAAACATTCTCGAGTATTATTGAACATTCTCGGCCGTTTTCAAGTATTTTTAAGCATTCTCAAATTTTTGCGATTTCTCAATGACGTTCGAGACCATTCCTAAGCATTCTCGAGCATTATACAACTATTGCCTAACGTTCTCAAGCGTACTTAAACATTTTTTAACGTTTTCGAGCATTTTTAAGAATCCTTAAGCATTTTTGTGTGTTCTGGAGTAATTTTAAACATTCTCAAGTAGTCTCTAACATTCTTGAGTAATGTCGAGCACTCCTGAGTATTCTCGAATATTCTTAAGTATTTTCGAGCATTCTCAAATATTTTTCAGTATTCTCGAGTGTTCTCAATCAATTTAGAGCACTTATGACTTTTCTCAAGTGTTCATGAGCATTCTTAAATATTCTCCAACTTCCTCGAGTATTCGCGAACATTCTCGAAAGTTCTCAAGCATTCTCAAAAATTCTCGAGCATTTTAGCGAATTCTTGAGTATTCTCGAACGTTACCTTAGAGAATTCTTAAGAATTCTTGTTTATACTTGAGCATTCTCTAGCATTTTTGAATGTTTTCGAGCAGTTTTAAGAATTCTTAAGCATTTTTGTGCCTTCTGGAGCAATTATAAACATTCTCATTATATTTATAATGATACACTCTTCACAAAACCCAAAAAACAAACATCGATGCTTTTGGATGTTTTACTAAAATCCTAAAATAGAGCGTCGTTAGGCATTCTCAAACATTCTTGACAATTCTCAAGTATTCTTGAACATTCTCAACTATTTTGGGCATTGCCAAGCATTCTCCAACATCCTGGAGCATTTTTAAGCAAATGTACCATTACAAATTTAACCATTTTCAAATTCTTAAGCATTCTCAAACATTCCGGAGTATTTTTGAACCTTCACAGCCGTTTTCAAATAATTTCGAGTATTTTTGGGCATTCATTGAATATTTTCAAGCAGTCACTAACATTCTAGAGTAATCCCAAATGTTCAAAAGTATTTCGACTATATTCTCAGGCATATTAGAGAATTCCTAACTTCTCCCAAGCATTCATGAGCGTTCTGAAGCATTTTCCAACTTTCTCAAGTATTCTCGAACATTCTCAAGCGTTCTAGGCATTTTCAAGCGTTCTTTCGAAAATGCCCGAGAATTTTTTGAGCATCCTCGAATGTTTCCGATCACACTTGAACATTCTCTTAAGCATTCTCGCGAATATTTTTTTAAAATACGTAAAATCAATAAAAACACAATTTTTTATAGACTCTTAGAAGATTTCTTGAGTAATACAGAACGTTCTCAGGCATTCTCGAGTTATCTTGAGAATTCTCAAACATTCTCAAGTATATTCAAGCATTCTCAGTGTTAGTCAAGCATTCTTAAGTTTTCGAACATTTTCGAGCAAATGCTCGAATTTAAGCAGTCTCGGATGTTCTGAAGTATTCTTGAACACTCTCAAACATTCTCCAGTATTTTTGAACAATCTCGAACGCTCTCAAGTATTTTTAAGCACTGTCAAACATTCTTGAGCAGTTTCCAGGATTCTTAGATACGCTTGAGTGTTCTGCAAAATTTGTGTACATTCTCAAGCAGTCTAAAGAATCTCAAGCACTCCTAAGTATTCTCAAGGATTTTCCAAAAATTTTGAGTATTCTGAAGTGATCTCAAGCAATTTTCAGCATTTATAACTTTTCTCAAATATTCATGAGCATTCTGAAGCATTTTCCAACTTTCTCGAGTGTCCTCGAACATCCTCAAGCGTTCTTAGGAACTTTCAAGCGTTCTCAAACCTCTCGAACATTTTCGTGCATTTTTTGAGCATCTTCGAATGTTCCCGATCATTCTTAAGCATTCTCAAACATTCTCAGATTCTCAAGTATCTTTGAACATTCTTAAGCATTCTCGGGTATACCTGTTGGAACACGTAAAATCATTAAAAACACAATTTTTTATAGATTCTTAGAAGATTACTAGAGTATAGAGCGTTCTCTAGCATTCTTGAGAATTCGCGAGTAATCTCAAACATTCTCAAGTATTTACAAGCACTCTTAAATATTCTTAAGTACACTGGAGCATTCTCCAGCATTTTAGAGCATTCTCAAGCATATTTCAGCATTCTCAAGCGTAATCAAACATTCACTTTAAAATTTAAGCATTCTCGAATGTTCTGGAGTATTCGTGAAAACTTTCAAACATTCTCGAGTATTTTTGAACATTTACGACCGTTCTTAAGTATTTTCAAGCAATTTTGAGAATTTTTAGACATACCTGAGTATTCTGCAGAACATTCATAAGCAATCTCGAGTATACTTTATAGAATACGTAATTTCATTAAGAACACATTTTTTATAGATTCTTAGAAAATTTATAGTGTAATATAGAGCGTTCTCAGGCATTCTCGAGCATGCCTGAGAATTCGCGAGTATTCTCGAACATTCTCAAATATTTGCGAGCACTCTTAAGCATTCTAGTATACTGGAGCATTCTCAAACATTTTAAACCCTTCTCAAGCATATTTCAGCATTCTCAAACGTAGTCAAACATTTACTTTAAAATTTAAGCATTCTCGAATATTCTGAAGTATTTTTTGAACACTCTCAAACATTCTCGAGTATTTTTGAACATTCGCGACCGTTCTCAAGTATTTTTAAGGATTCTCAAACGTTCTTGGGCAATTTTGAAGATTTTTAGACATACCTGAGTATTCTGCAGAACATTCTTAAGCATTCTTGAGTATACTTTCTAGAATACGCAATTTCATTAAAAACACAATATTTTAGATATTCTTAGAAGATTTCTAGTCTAATATAGAGCGTTCTCAGGCATTCTCGAGCATTCTTGAGTGTTCTCGAACAATCTCAAGTATTTGCGAGCACTCTTAAGTATTCTCAAGTATACTGGAGCATATTTCAGCATTTTCAAGCGTAGTCAAACTTTAAAATTTAAGCAACATTCGCGACCGTTCTCAAGTATTTTAAAGCATTCTCAAACATTTTTGAGCAATTTTGAGGATTTTTAGACATCTAGAATTTTCGCGAATTCTTAAGGATTCTCGAATGTCGATTATACTTGAACATTCTCAAGTACTATACAACTATTGCCTCACGTTCTAGAGCGTACTTAAGCATTTTTGAACGTTTTCGAGCATTTTTAAAAATTCTTTAGCGCACTAGTGTGTTCTGGAGCAATTTTGAACATTCTAAAGCAGTCTTTAACATTCTCGAATAATCTCAAACGTTCTAAAGAATCTCCGGCATTTCTGAGTATTCTCGAACATTCTCAAGTATTTTCGAGCATTCTCAAACATTTTCAGTATTCTCAAGTAATTTGGAGCATTTATTATAACTTTTCTCAAGTATTCATGAGCATTCTCAAACATTCTCCAACTTCCTCGAGTATTCTCGAACATTCTCAAGCAATCTCAAAAATTCTCGAGCAATTTCGCGACTTCTTTAGTATTCTCGAACGTGGCCCTAGAGAATTCCTAAGAATTCTTGATTATACTTGAGCATTCTCAAGCATTATTTAACTATTACCTAACGTTGTCAGGCGTACTTAAGATTTTTTTAAACGTTTTCGAGCATTTTTAAGAATCTTAAGCATTTTTGTGTGTTCTGGAGCAATTTTAAACATTCTCAAGCAGTCTCTAACATTCTTGAGTAATCTCAAACGTTCTAAAGAATCTCGAGCATTCCTGAGTATTCTCGAACATTCTCAAGTATTTGCAGCAAACATTTTTCAGTATTCTCAAGTGTTCTCAATCAATTTGGAGCATTTATAACTTTTCTCAAGTGTTCATGAGCATTCTCAAACATTCTCCAACTTCCTCGAGTATTCTCAAGCGTTCTCAAGCATTCTCAAAAATTCTCGAGCATTTTGGCGAATTCTTGAGTATTCTCGAACGCCACCCTATAGAATTCTCAGGCATTATACTATTATTGCGTAGCGTTCTCGAGCTTACTTAAGCATTTTTGAACGTTTTTTGTTCTGGAGCAATTTTGAACATTCTAAAGGAGTCTATAACATTCTCGAGTAATCTTAAATGTTCTAAAGAATCTCGAGCACTCCTGAGTATTCTAGAAGATTCTCAAGTATTTTCGAGCATTCTCAAACATATTTGAGTATTCAGAAATTTTGAAACATTCTCAAGTAGTATCTAGCATTCTTGAGTAAACTCAAATCTAAAGAATCTCGAGTACTCCTTACTATTTTTGAACATTCTCGAGTATTTTCCAACATTTTTGAGTATTCTCAAGTGTTCTCAATTTAGAGCATTTATAACTTATCTGAAGTATTCATAAGCATTCTCAAACATTCTCTAACTTCCTCGAGCATTCTCGAACATTCTCGAGCGTTCACAAGCATTGTCAAAAATTATTATATGTTTAGTGAGTATTCCCCATTTTAATTTGTTTTAAGACATTTTGTTAATATTGCATTATCCACGATTGTAGTAAACAATTTGATTCTGTTTTTATTCGCTAATTTTCCATTATATTTTATCCCAATGTTTTTACAATAATTCAATGAAGTATTCTCGAATAGGACGAAACTAGTCACAATAAAAATGAAAATTCGTGATATTAGCAAAGTGTTTATTTTTCAACCTACTTCGTAATTAAAATGTAACGGCTTCAACAATCAATTATACACTAAAGTATTGTTGGTGTATTTTTGGTCTATCTTGACAAAGTTTATACCAACCTAGCGTACTCTTGACCTGCTTCCATTCTCTATGTATTAATGTAACGTACTCTTGACCTAACCCAAAAAATTATATATGAATCTCGACATATATTAAATATTTTTTGGTCCAGCGTACTCTTGACCTACCACAATATAATGTATATTGACCAAGCGTTACTCTGACCTATCCTAACAAACCGAACATTGGCTTAGGGCAGTTGTATAGAAGGCCATTGTACTGTAAATTGGGGTAGGTCAAGAGTACGCTAGGTTAATGCGAAAAATGTGAAAATATAGTCGAAGAGGAGCTGCAAAAAATTAAAAATCATCAGAAACGTAATAGTTGTAAAGAAGATACGATCTTTAAGACAAAAAACGATAATTGAAAATCAATGCCTTTGAAATATTATAAAAAAAATTGAATGGAAAAATAAACCTGTTAAAAATGTAACAGTAAGAATTAATTAACTCTTATTATTTTAGTTAAATCGACGGTTTTAATGGTAAAATGTGTTGCTGGTGTTGTTTAACTGGTTCAACTGGTTCAATAATAATAACATGCTTACTATAATCGATTAAATTTTGAGTGCTGTTTTATTATTTATATATGGATTTACATATGGGAATAAAAAAAGGAAAAGTGAAATAAATTACCTATCTCCATAGTTATTTATGTTTTTCTGTGTTTTTTGTTTCTATTTATTAGATTTTAGAAATGATATATTTTAAAACTTAATTTAGGCTTACCTGAATGTCATCAACTTTACTATATCGGAAATTTATAAATAATTTATTTGCATCTACAATTACTGAAAATATTTTTGTACAATTAATATTAAAAATATTGCGGGATTATTAAAATAGAGAGAGATGGTTGAAAGGGTAATGAGTATGCAGTTAAATGTATTAATCTTCTATGAAAGCCGTCTGTCAACATCACTACAATTATTTGAAAAATGAAATATGTCAGGGCAGATTTTTAGTAAATGAAAATTGATTGTTTGATTAAATTTCATCACAATATATAATATGACAGAGTCATCGGTACAACATAAAATTGCAAATAATGGATATATATATATATATATATATATATATATATATAAACTAAATATCGCATGTACGTGGCATGTAGGAAAACAAGAAATGCAAACTGAACTATATTGTGAAAATAATGCTCAATCAATATGGCCATTGTTTGCACAATGTATTCGAAACTGGAACTCCGAAATTATTATGTTTTCACGAATTTATTGCATTTTTATTATTGCCGGGATATTTGTGTCACGATTACATTTCCGTTGACTATATTAATTGATCGTTATTAAAAAACAGATGAAAAAAAGTTGATGAACTAAAACAATACGAAATAGGAAATCGTTAATGATGATTGATTAGGAAATTATACAAATTCAATTTTTACAACTGTTTCTTAATTAAACTAGAAATCATAGCGTATTTTCAACCTACTATAAAAATCTATGCATATCGAAAGAAACATTCTAATATAATCTTGAATTATTAAAAATTGTATAGAAATTTCGTGTAAAATGAACAAATTAATTTGTAATAATTTGAAATTTTTTGCAATTATTATTAAAAAAATAGTGTTAGCGTTAAAGAAATTGAAGGGTGGGATAGAGGCCGCCCACCCACCCTACATACATCTTTAAACTCTAATAATAAACAGTGTTTAAGTTTGCAAATATTAAAAATCAAAACTGTGCGAATGAAAATAATTTAAAAACCGTTTTTCAATTTCAGTTTCATAAGTTTAAATATGTATTGGTGGGTGTATCTCTAATTCACCCTCCAATCAGACAAGATGATTTCTTTTTTAAATTATTACATAAATATAAACACTCCTTTTTAATAAAATATTTGTTACTGTTTCTATTGAGGGGAATTAAATTCCTGTCTTCATGAATATAAAGAAAAAAAACAGTTACTTAACCAGAAGTTTATTTTATATTCATTTATTGTAGTAAATGAAGCGAAACGTCTGCTAAGGGATTATAACCATTTATCTCCGTCCATTTCCTTCACTGGAAGAAGTCATCTATCATATTTGGTGTTATAAATCGAGTAACACACATTTCTAGCCTACAATAATTCTTATAAGACAGGTTTTGAAACGATATTGATTTTCTCTTATACCATCATCATACGGTGATGTAATCAAGGAGTGGATTATTAGATGTGCTATGGCTGTAATTTGGACATTATACATAAGTAAATAAACAATTTATTATGTATACAAATTAAATATTGAAATTTGAGTGCAATATTAATAATAATAATTAATTATCAATTTATTATATGATGAAAATATGTTATTAGCCATTCGACTTATTGAGATATGGATCGTTGCATAAATTCAACGTACAAATAATCAAATCGTTTAGATAAAACAATAATTATTGTACTTATCAGAAGAAGTGACTAATTTCTGAAGTATTAATTACGAATGAAATTAGGAGCAAGTATTAAAATGTAATTTTCATAGAACTTATATAATATAAAGGAAATTGAATCTAAAAGAAAGACAGAACAGAAAATATAACTTTAATCACTCAATATCATAGTTAAATGACACCAATTAATAAATTTCTACAATACCTTGACTTTTGGCCCACGCTCTACGCGCCTCGAAGACCACCAAAGCACTTCTTCAACACACAACTCACACAAGAATTATCAATAGCAATAAAATAAATTGATATCACAATGCCGTCCACGTGAGAACGCCCGGGCCAAACAATACAATAAAAATTCGAAACCATCCCAAAAGAAGTACTCTTACCAAATCAGATCTACGCGTCGCACCATTCATTAATTGTCAGATGAATTTGATATTCAGCTCTTGCACAATGGCCGAAACTACACCTCGTACGTGATTAATATTTTCCTGTCGAAACTTAGCCTACCCATAATCCGTTTTCGAAGTGAACGGGGCAGGAAACCGTTTTGGGTTTCACAATAAAACCATCATTATCGCGATATAAATATCTAGCCGAATTACCAAATCCCATTCAAATGCAAATGGAGATTAGTAGCGGACAACTGTAATTAATAAATAAACACAACGTCCAGATGATTTAGGCGATAGGAG
This sequence comes from Ontholestes murinus, assembly GCA_963969525.1. NCBI lineage: Eukaryota > Metazoa > Arthropoda > Insecta > Coleoptera > Staphylinidae > Ontholestes > Ontholestes murinus. The sequence goes on along the minus strand of OZ018394.1, from coordinate 15,819,908 downwards.
GCGATGATATTCAAAAAAAATTCTTGTTGCCGCCTTTGTACGCTGTGTACAATGGCTGCCGTTTTAAAAATTAACATTAATGGGTTTTTAAACAGTTGTAATGGCCACAACACGCTTTTTATTATTAATCTCTTGTATTAGTATTAAATTACTTCTAGTTTTCCATACTAAGGTGCACTTATTTTGTAGTTAGTGTTAAAAGTTAAATCACTTCATTGCTGATTTATTTGGATTTGTTTTTGTTGTACAAGTAGATTCAGAAACTTTCTTACAATAACATAATTTATTGAGACTCGAATTTTCATTATAAGTTTCAGTTGGCCATATTATATTTTTTGTATAATTCCCCCTTCAAGTAATTGCAAATAAAAGTTACACAGCATATTACAAAAAAGTTGGCAATAAAATCTATATATTTTGTTTTATTCCTTAGATTATACTTTTATTTTCCCAATATAATGAAAATAAAAAAGAATATATAGGGAAAGTATTGTATTTTATATAAATATTACAATTAACAATAATAATCGTATGAGTCAATTATTAACCACGCATGTGAATTAAAATTCTAATTTATTAAATCGACGTCTACACAATTTACACGTATACACATTTACAATAACCACAATCAAACGGCAATCATTAAAATAACGCACCTACGCACACGCATATTATTAATTTATTAGCGGATGAATTCCAAAGTGAAGTTTAATTAAATTTAATGATTTAATCATATTGACCGTGCGTGTTAATTGCTGTTTAACTTTTGTAATGGTATGTTATTGTTATGGTTTTTCTGGGTTGTAATGTTGGTAAATCAATTTCATATGCGAAATGAGTTTGCCAAGCGTGTACTATTCAATTATAATTTCGGCCAGTTGTATAACGCGTTAATTAAAATTATCGGTCAGCGCGGACGGGCCGCATAATTTGCATTTTTAAAAAATGCGGGGCGAAACGGAAAAATAAAAAAAAAATTGTACACAATTCCGACTGTAAGAGACACCGGGATGGGGCAATTAACGCACGTGGAATGGCCGCCCTGTGGCCGCGAAATGTGTGGCCACTGAAATAATACGTGTGTTGAAAAATGTATATTCAGTGTTATACGTGAATTGGTAAATCAGAGTATGAAAATAAAGTATTAATACAGAAAGTTTTATAAAATTGCAACTATAAGTTTGTAATTTAAATAGTTGGAAACGTTATAATTTTGATATATCAACGAAAACTAGAAGAAATTAACATATAAGTTGTAACCTATTCTTGACATTTATATATTTTAAATATGCTAAAATAAGATAAAGACTTTTGTCGTGGATTGAATTATACCTGACAAATCGATTTCAAGAGGTTATATGCAATGGTATCCTCTCCTTTTCTAGTGTCTTCAGATGTCCCACAAGGATCTCACTTGCGACCAATCTTCTTCAATCTATTTGTCAACGATATCGGAAAGAGTTTCAAGACAAAATATTTGTCATTTGCAGATGATCTGAAGATATATACCCGGATAACTTCCCCACATGGTGCAATGCTGCTTCAAGAAGACCTAAATGCGCTCTTAGAATGGTGTCATAATAATTCCATAGAATTAAATGTAAGAAAATGCAAGAGAATGTTATTTAATCGACAATATATATCCACAACTTTACCTGAACGTTTTGAAACGGTTTCGTATGAAATTATTGTTTGTGTACTTTCCTTTACAAAAAAACCCTCTTTTATATTTTGATAATTGGAGGGTAGGATAGAGGCCACCCACCCACCCTACATATTTTTTCAAACTTAAACTAAAATAATACTTTTAAATATCCCTAAATCACCTTTACTAACACTAGAGTGATTTGTTGAAAACTAAAACAGTGACAGTGGCTTAAAGCTAATGTATATGTAGGGTGGGTGGGTGGCCTCTATCCCACTATCCAATCTGTACAATATAAGCAAGTGTTTATCTGATTCTGATTTTTTTTAAATAAAATGATTATTTTGATTTATTGTTTTATGCACTTTTCTTTTAACAAACCTTCGCTTATATGTTGATAATTGGAGGGTAAGATAGAGGCCACCCACCCACCCTACATAAACATTTAAACTCATCCTAAAATACTACTTTTAAATTACCCAAAATTATCATTACTAACACTCGAATGATTTATTGTAAATTAAAACAGTGACAGTGACTTAAGACAAATGTATATGTAGGGTGGGTGGGTGGTCTCTATACCACCCTCCAATCTGTACAATACAAGCAAGTGTTTTATCCGATTCCGAATTTTCAAATACAATAATTTACTTATTACAACAACATTGTTACAGACTTAAGACAAATGTATATGTAGGGTGGGTGGGTGGCCTCTATACCACTCTCCAATATGTACAACATAAGCCATTGTTTTTTTTTCTTTTGGCAAACCTTCGCTTATATGTTGATAATTGGAGAGTAGAATAGTGGCCACCCACATACCTTAGATATACATTTAAACTTAAACCAAAATAGTGCTTCTAAATATGTGAACACGATCATCAACACTCGTGTGGTTTGTTGAAAATTAAACAAGTATTAATAACTAAAATCGTTTATATTCGGTGGGAGGGTGATTTCGATTCTAATCTCCAATTTTCGTACGCTAATGTTGTGCTGAATTATTTTTTGAGTATAAGAATTATTTAAATTTAATATGACAATGTTGCTTAGTGCACATTTGCTTTAATAAACCCTTCTTTATATTATGATAATATATATATAACCTGAAATACTACTTTTAATTATCCTAAAATCATCATTAGTAACACTGGAATGATTTATTGGAAATAAAAACAGTTACAATGAGTTAAGACAAATGTATTTCTTTAATTGAGGCTACCATAACTAGAAAAAAAAGACACGGTGGAAAGAGGAAATCATGTGGCTTAGAAGAACAGTTTCTTAATTAGGTTTCAAGAAATATTCGTTGATCTGATTTGACGTATTTCCAAATTTGAATCAGTTTGTATATTAACTAAAAGATTTCGGGAGAAAGATATTTTAAGAGAAAGTTCCAAAGTCAAAACATATAACCACATTTTTTTTCTATAATTCAAACCATCCACTGTTTCAAAAGTTGCATTCCATTCTATGATACATAGAGCATTTCTAATTCATCTATCAGAATCAACTAGAACCACAGAACTAGACAAAATTATTTCAATAGCTGAGGATAACGGTTTTCCAGTTAGTTTAATTCAAAATGTATTTAACAAAAAACTTTATAAATCGACCAGTTCATCTTTATCCAAACATTATAAATCAAACCAATAAAAATGTATAACAATTACTTATTTTGCGAAAGTAACAAATAAAATGTCGAATATTAAAATCATCAGATTACTTTTAGACCAGCGAGTAACACCAAAGACAAAATTCAATCAATTTTAAAATTAGAGTAAACCAAATTTTAAAGATACTAATATATAGATGAAGAAGAAAATTCTGGGTATAAGGAATTTAGAAACTGACTCTGAGCTATTCGACACGGATAATGAGGAACAGAACATTGTGAACATGCGTAGGGGTCGAAAAGGAACAAAATCTAGTTCCGAAGACAAATGTGAAGAGAACCATCAAAATATTGAAACTTTCATTGATTGAATTGTTTGGCAAAAAATTCAAGATGGTTCTGGACCTGGAATGCTTCCTAGTATTTTCAAAGATATGTCAACAAGAAATTTGAAAGTTTCATATTTATGGAGTAGGAAATGGGGTCCTCCACCTTTTCATAAACAATGAACAGAAATCGCTTCACAGAGATTATAATATTTATTCGTTTTGTTGAAAGAAGCAAGATGAGCCAGAGTTTGCAGACTGACAAATTTGCTCTAATCTCGAAGGTATGGAATACATTTATTTATTTTTTATTTAAAAATAGTTAAAACTGCTACAAAACAGGTGCAAATATAATTGTTGATGAACAGCTACTTACGACAAAGGCAAGATGAAGATTTACACAATATATGCCTAACAAACTCTATAAGTTCGGGATCAAATTCTGGTTACCATCAGACGTTGAGAGTAAATATATTGTGAATGGATTTCCGGATTTGGGAAAGGATGAGTTGAAACCATCAGCAATACCACAAGATCTAAATCTCATAATGTTGATTGATGAGCCACGTGAAGATATATAATATTAAATAAAATACCCTGTAATAACTTTCTCCGCGGTTTAATAAACTGTGGAGAAAGTTATTACAAGTTATTTTACTTAATATCCAAATCTCATGTTCAAGTATTTTTCAATATTTTAGATTTAGCTGCTACAAGTGCTTGGATTTTATATAAGCAAACAACCGGAGAAAGGATATCGCGACAAGATTTTTTTTTCAGTTGGCAGAGGAACTTGCCACCGAATACCGAGATTTACAGCAGGAAGAAACAAAGAGGATGGAGAAAACTTCAGTAGATTCCACTACAATTTCTGAAATTATGTCAAATTGGATGTTGCAAAAAAATTTAACCATACACATTTGTTCTACACGTAAAAAAATATGTTAGAGGAATATAATATATTTGTTTCTAATTAATTACATGATGAAACATTGTATAAATTTAGGTTTTAGGTTAAATTAAACTAGTCGAATAAATTATTAATTGGTGAAACAAGCCAAGTGAATTTATTTTAACCTAAAACCTACCGGTTTGAGGAAAGTGGGTACGGGAGACACCTTCCATCTGTAAAAAGTGCGACGACGAATAAATTTTATTTAAATGTCAAATATAATGACAAATAAATATCCCTTTTTAAGGAAAAAGGTCATAATTGTCAAAATATTTCATGAATCGTCATCAATAGAGTCTTCATGGAGCAACTGTCACCAGAAGAATGGAGGAAGAGAATGGAAGAACCGATATTTTGTGAATTAAGCCATTCCAAATGCGATCGAAATTTCTGTGAAAAATTATTATGTAAGAATGTTTGAATCGTTAAGTTAGCATGCTGGATAAAATAAATAATACCTAATATCTATTTTTGATTTGAATTTATGTAAATTACTGAAGCAAGCAAATTTTGCAATTTCGAGTTTTCTTTCTAAAAACGTATATTTCTAAAGCCCTAAAAAATACATGTTTTTTCAATTATTAATTATTTTGTGATTTATTTATCGCCTATGTTAAATTCTCTATTATTTATAACTACAACTAGAAAAGAATATAATGTTTCATTTGAAAAGCGATCATTGGAAGAAACAGAGATTTATATAAAAATTATCGGTATGTTAAGTGACCTTGACCTGAAGAGACAAGAAGGATAAATTAAAAAAACAAAACATTGGTGGATAACAAGAGCTTTTTTATGAAGGTTCCAAAAAGAAAACTATAATAATTCCTTTAAAAAAGAGCAAGTATTATATTATTCTACTATTTTATTTAGTTCAGGATATCATAACTAGAAGAAACAGTGCGGAGAAAGAATGTATCTTAGAAGAACAGCTTCTTAATACGGTTGCAGAAAATATTCATTGATCTGAATTTACGAATTTCCAAATTTTAATCATTTCGTATGTTAACTAAAATTAAACAAAAACGTTTACTTTTCCAAGATGTATCACGAAGTTAAAGCCTCAACCATTAATTTGTTAACTAAAACATTTTTGATCATCGGAAAGATATTTTCGATAGAAAATTCCAACGTTAAATCCAAAAACAATTACTTCTTCGTGGAAATTGTGCGTTCGAAATAATTTGGAACAGAAACTGAAAGGTAAACAACCGGAAAATAAGGCTAAGTATATTCCTCACTTCAAGCTTTCACTTAATAGTTTCAAATTTTAGCTAAAGCCGTTTTGTTTAGCAGTAAGATATTTTGATATGAAACTTCCTAAGCGAGACCAAAAGGAAAATTAATAATTTAAAAATACGAAAACATTTCGTGAATCTACAAGGAAAATGATTGAACATTGAAAATAAATAACTTAGTAACTTAATATTTTGTTGGATGCTTCAGTTATGGCTTCAAACTTTGTGATACATCTTGAATCAGGAACTTAATCAAAAACTGTACTGTGTTAAGTACTGTAAGTTAGTTATAAGCTATTGATAATGAGTAAATAGTACTCGAAATGTACATCTAGCAAAATAAAATTAAATTGTGAAGAAAGTGTTAGTGTTTTTATTTTCCAAGTGTATATTAGATAACAGCCTTTTAATGGTTAAAACTATAGTCAGTGAAGAAATCTCGTGTGGATATTAACAAAATTTAGTTTTATTTATCATCTGATAAAGTTCCTGACTTTATATTTTGGCTAAAACAGTTTTGGTTAGCAGGAAGATATTATGAAGTAAGGATTCCTAAACAAACAACAAATAAAAATTATTGATATGCTATTGGAAAACTTACATTCGAAATAACTTTGAGTAAAAGTTTAGGGATAAATAACAGGAAGATAAATTAAAGGTAAGTTTATTCCTTATTTCAATATTTCAGTCTATATTTTAGCTAAAATATTTTTTATTAGCTTAGAGATATTTTGAAGCGTAGCTTCCAAAGCGAGAAAATTATTGATGTGCTATTGGAAAATGTACATTCAGAATATCTTGCAGCAGATGCTTAGAGTTAAATAAAAGGAAGATAAATTAAAGCTTATTTCTTACTTACCTATTTATTCAAATATTAAATGTACATTTCCAATTCAATGTGAACATCGAAAAATTAACTAACTAATTTAGTTCAGGTAAACTAAAACCTTTAATTCGAGGAAGATTTTCAGCAGTAAATGAACTTAATTGATAATTTATTGCTTCCAGTTCGTTTATTTAATGACAAATTTTTCAAAATTAATTATAAAACTCTCTTTGTTAATATTACACGATTGTTTTAATCGATTTATCAAAGTATCAAAGAAAATGTGCATATACAACATAATGTCAATTATGCCTGTATTATATGCTTAGTCAATGTCTCATATATTGAAATAAGTCAAGACTACTACACAGCGTAACTTTAACCCACCACAATGAATTTCATATTAACGCAATGTATTTCTAACCTGCATTGGCCTAGCGTACTCTTGGCCTATCCCAATATAATACATATTAGCTTACTTGCGTACCCATGACCTACCTCAATAAATTTTATATTAACTCAAAATACCCTCGACGTAGAATATGTAATATATGGACCTAGGTTAAGAGTACGCTTAATAAATAATTTAATTATAAGGTAGGTTAGGAGTACGTTAAGTCAATATATTGAAATAAAACAACACAGTTGGGAGGGTTTCACATTTATTGTTGAACACTGCAACATGTTTCGCCACACAGTGGCTTCATCAGGCAGATGAATAATAAATAAATTCAAGTCAATATATAATTTATTGGCCTAGGTCAAGAGTACGCTACCTTAACCCATTACCTACCATGATCCCCATTTGGGGATCAGTGATTTTAATATTTAGCAGTTGTTAATAGTTGACAATTCCATTATTGCTTATTATTGTTTGTTATTTAGAAACTAATAAAGTGAAAATATCGAGGTAAGTCTTGCATAAAACAAATATTGTTTTTCAAATGCATTAATTTATAATTATTTATTATTTTATACATTCCATCTTTGTCACATGTTTAATTTCTAGTTTATAGTAACTAACTGTGCATACAGTTTGCTTTCAAATCATCTAAAATGTAATTATGGCCATTTTAATGATGATTAGTGATCGTGGCTCGTACAATGTTAAAAATTCCTTATAATTATTAATTTACTCTAATTGCCAGATATGGGTACCAGACAATTTTCATCACTTTCTCAATTGGAAGATATAATAAATGATCCAAATTTCTTCGATGAGGATGAGCCAGAAGCGGAGATAGATATTGTCCAACTTCCAGCCGATAACGTTGATGTGGTATCGGATATTGAAGACGAAGATGCATTGGAAGATACACATCCGAGAGACGTGCCTGGCAGAGTTAAAATTCATTCTTCTGCAATTCCTAAAGCATCTACTTCTAGTCCAATAGAATCTACGTTTAAGAAATCGAATGAAAAGATTCCATTACCAAAGCGTCAGAAAAAATATAATCAACTACAGATTGGCAAAAAACAAAAGCTGATTTTGCAAAGGAGATGGGTGACGACAATGAGATCTTAGAGATGAGACCAAATTTAAAAATAAAACTTGAAGGAAAATCGCCAATCGAAGTCTTTGAGTTGTTGTTGAACGAAGACATTATGACCTATATTGTGAAGGAATCCGTCAAATATGCAGCCCAAAACAATCGGCATGGTTTTCGCTTTTCAGTAAACTGCCTAAAAAATTCTTTGGATCTTTATCGCTTACAGGATATCATTCCTTGCCGCAGGAGCAGATGTATTGGTGTGAGGATGAAGATGTATGTTTTGAAAGTGTGCGGAAATGTTTAACAAGAAATCGATATCTCGAAATAAAGAGGAATTTACATTTCAATGACAATTTGGAAATAGAAACTCAACAATCCACAAAGACTTATAAAATAAGTCCACTACTTGAACAATTCAAAACATTTGGAGTGTTTTCAAAGAATGTAAGTATCGACGAGGAAATGATTCGATATTATGGCCACCACTATTTGAAGCAGTTTATAAGAGGAAAACCGCTCAAATTTGGGTTCAAGCAGTGGGAAATGTGCTGCTCTGAAACGGGATATTGCTTTCAGTTTGAGTTGTATGAAGGAAAGCAAGAAAGTGGGCATCAGTTAGATGGATTGGGTGCTTCTGTTATTATGAAAAATGTTTCGACTATCAGAAATCCTTCGAATCATGTCTTTCTTACGAGTTTTGAGCTAATGAAGGTCCTGAAAGAAAAAAATATTGCAGCTACGGGAACAGTGCGTTTTAACAGGATAAACAACTGTCCTATAAAGGCCGATAGTGACATGAAAAAAGAACATTTGACTACCGCTTTGATGTTAAAAATGACATATTTGGGGTGGTATGGAAAGATAACAATTGTGTTAAAACAGTACGCAGATGGTCAAAGGCACAAAAGAAGCAAGTCAAAATATCGCAGCCGCAGTGCTTAGATCGTTACAACAAATATATGGGAGGAGTAGATAAGATGGAGTGGCTTATCAATAAATATAGAATTAAAATTAGACAAAAGAAGTGGTACTTCCCTATTTTTACCAATCTATTAGACATGGCAGTGGTGAATGCGTATGCACTTTATTGTCTCGCTAACAAGAGTATACCCCTCCTAGAATGAAGAACGATTACGAAGGCCTACTTGCGCACATCGACCATTTCTAATCCAAAACATGCTGGCAGAATCGGGTTCCTGAAGATGTTAGAAGAGATCCTGTAAGGCATCATTTAGAAAGAACCGAGGAAGGAAAACAAAGAAAATGTGGCATATGCAAAAAGAATACACGAAAGCAGAGTACAAAATGTAATGTAGGACTTCATATGCAGTGTATGATAAATTGGCATAATTTGTAATTGTTATAACATAATTATACATACTAACAAAATTTCTACTATTTAAAAATAGACCTAACTCAAATGGGACTTTTTCAAAATGTTGTTTTTTTTCAGCAATGGTTTTTTTGTTAATTTAACTTACTAAAATACTTTTCAGTAACAAACAATATTTAATTTACAAAAAACAGAAATAAACAAATTTGGCAGGTAATGGGTTAATAAATAATTTATTAAGGTAGGTTAGGAGTATATAATTTATTGGCGTACGTCAAGAGTACGCTAGGTTAATATATAATTAATTGAGGTAGGTCAAGAGTACGCAACAAAATAAATATATTTAATTGGAGGCGTATGATGATAACCTTAATATAAAATTTATTGAGGTGGTTCAGACTATGATATATTAAAATTTGTATTATTATATAAGGTTAACTAACGATTAACCAATGGTTAAAGTGATTTGTTTTCATTCGAGAAGGATAACTGACGGTTAACCGACGTTTAAAGTGATTTGTTTTGTAGTCTTAATAGACTAACTGTATATAATTCTTTATTCTTTATTGTCTTTGTTTCTCCTGCTTACAAAACTACAAAAAAATTATATAATATACATACATTCAATATAAAATAAACAGATAATTTAGGACACAGGAGTCACGGTCGGAGTTCACTGTTTACCAATGTTCTTCCACTCAAACCCACGTTCTTCAGTAGACTGGTGATATATTTTCGCCATTTTCGGAGTTCTTTTTAATTAATTTAAAATTTAGTTCCATCAAGAGTGCAGAGAATAAATATCTACGGTATTGACTAATTGTTGTAGATTGACGAAATAATAATTACAATAATAATTATAATCATATATTTACAGTATAGAATGTAACAAATACTCTACAATACGTAATACATACGTTTGGTATTTTTTAAATTATTAATAATCTTCCTGTCTCAAGTTCACGGATATGGTGATGGATATGATGGCCTAATCATCATTTTTAAATTAAACAATGATAAACATTATTTCTGTAATGATATTGTTCATCGCAGTTGGAATATTTGAACGTTCGGTTAACTCGTATTACCAAAGGGGATTTTTCAGCCTGAATTCAAGATGGTGTACGTACCCGGCTCAAAATGTCGGAAGTAGTGACGTCTGTTTACAAGCGTGTCAATCGCAGGCAGGAGATTGATGTTGGAAAATTAGTTCAAGCTGCTGATATTAATTACGGGAATTTGAATTTGTAAACAAAACCATTACAAACCTACGTATGTACTATTAGTAGAATATTAAAATACACCATACTAGCTTCAATATAAAATTGGATAAACAAGTTAAAAATAAATCAAATATTTCATGAAATGTTAATATTCTAAATAGTAGTAATTATTGAAAAATTTGATTAAGATTGTTATTTAAATAAAAGATAATTAATTTAAGAAGAGTTGTTAGCGTGTTAATTTGCCACAATATGTCATATTATAAACATTTATGATAGTTTTGTAATATGAAAAATTATCATACAAGTGCCATCTGTTATAATATCTTGACTGAGAGTTTACCTAGAGATATAAAAACACTCCAAAGTAAAACTCTCTGTCTTCAATTGTGCTATTCTGATGAGATCCAAAATAGATCGAAACAGGACTGCCATTCATCGAATTCTTCTTAATTAACAATAAAGCTACATTTTATTCACTATGATAATAAAAACTAATCACAGCCTGTATTATATATTATATCATATATTACAGGAATAATAAATCAAAGACTAAAATATCATAATTAAGTGCACTACACTTTATGCAAATATTACTTGTTTATTATAAGATACAACTATATTAAAATTCCTTATAGATTACTGTGGCGTCTCCAACATGAAAATGTCTACTTATTATTCACCATCGAAACAATTTACATTAATCCCCAACGTTTACACGATTTCCCCAGTAAAATAAATAGTTATGATGAACATATTAAACACAGATAAAAATTTATCTTATCGCTGCGTTCTAGGTATTAAAAGAGCGAGAAGACGCAATAAAGAAAGCCGCGTCGCGTTATTAATTATTCGATACAGGTTCCTTCTTTATTAAACTGGAATCGCGGCGCACTGTAACGTATTAATATTTAAATTTCTGGCGTACGTTATAAATTTTTATTGTCGCTTTCGCATTCCACATTCCACGATAAACACCGGTGGAAATAATTCGGTTGTTTATTAAAAAAAACCGCCGCGTAATTGTCATAATTTCAGACCACAAAAATATTGAGAGAAATTATATAAAACGCTTTTAATAATAATTTTTTTAATGGAATTTTGTAAAATGTTTATTTTATCAAGATAATTAGAATAGTTGTCGTTTAATTTTAATTTTTCATATTATTAAAGTAGGATAATGACATTTTATATTTAATTGTAATTATTACATGAAATCTCAATTATAAGGCTGAAAGATTTACCTTCGATAGTTAATGAACATAATAATTTCTATGTTTTTACCCCTGTATATTAATGATTTAACAACATTAATAAATTATGTTCGACAATAGTTTCGACTATTTTAAGTCATTATCAAGTGCTAGTCAAACATAAACACTTTATGTTTAAAAATGGTACGTGCAGTTACCGAAACTTGAGTCACAAAAATAAATTTCGTGTTATACAAAGTTATCTAAACATAATTTATTAAGTTTGTAAAGTCATTAATATACAGTGGTGGAAAACATAGAAAATCATGTTTTATTTCATCCTATATTTGAAAATGAAATACAACATAGTAACGGTCATCACCATCATGTTTCTTAACATAATAATTATTACAATTATATATTATAATACTATCTTCAATAAAGATGTTTTCTCTCTCTAATAGGAATTTCCTATAATTTAGAGAGAATGAGAAAACATCTTTATTGAAGATAGAATTACAATAATAAATAACAATTATAATGTTTTTCATTCTTCTCTTCTTGACTATCGACCGTCGTCATTTTCAAAATTATTTTCTATTAATTTTGTTATATTTTAAATCATTTGATTCAATCAATTCTATTTTTTACTATTAAATCTAACATTTTAATATTATGTATTTAATAATCTCGGGTGTATTAAATAAATCCGTACCAGCAGTCAAAAAAAAACACCCTCCCGGAACGTATACATCCCCTTGGCCTAGAAAGGGTTAAGAAGACGATATTTATTCAATGTAGCCTCGGATTACCGGCCGTATATTTCCAATTGCGTTGTTCGTCTTCGCGTTAACAGATGTCAGGAATTGTGCACGAGTTAAAAGTTGCCCTTAATTTTATACGCCCCCGCGCGCCCTGAATTTAAATAAGAAAATTACGGAGAGAAAAAAATGTACACAGAAAACACGGCGCGAGTTTTTTTTATTATCATTATTATCATTACGTTACGGACGATCCGGTCTCCGGTTCTAATGAGATTTTCGTCGGAATTCGCAGTGCACCGCGAATAAAATGTGTAACAAATTAGACATTAATGACGTAATAAATCAAGAGGCGATGTAACAATATAAAAATTTGATATCGGCGGCGGTGCAGCAGCCGACAATTACAAAATGTTGTCATGAACACGTACCGTCATTAATCAAAATGTTAATTATAGCACCGCGCCACAATTACCTCTCTCTCGACTTTGGCATATTTTAATAAGGGGAGTGACTGGCGACTCTTTTAAATAAAATCTCGAACCGTTTCATTAATCACAAAACGGGGTACGCGCCGCCGCTGTGTTATGCCAACTAATTTCCCTAATAATAGTCGGGATCATCCCGAGGGGTTTTTTTTTGTTTCACTTTCCTAAAGGGCGCACCCTTCATAAGGAAAAAGTTTATCATCCTTTAAAAGATGACAATTTCAGGTTTAAATATTTTCGTTAAGCCTATAGAAAATTTTAAGATGATGTGAAAATATTTTCTTATCTATTGGGTTGATTTCACTAGAATATATCTCAGAAACGAATGATCCGTTTGAGATGAAACTTTAAACTTAAGATTTTATCATTAAAAACTATAACCGAAAGGCTTTTGGTAAACATTAATAAACCGGAAGTGGATGGAATCCAAAATTGAGCAACTTGTTTCTGTTTTGGAGAAAAATGTAAAGAAATTACTATGATGGTCACATCACCATATTTTTACGTTTCTTTACATTTTACAACTTTTAATTAAAACCCTCGCTTATGTTTTACTGATTGGAGGGTGGATAGAGGCCACCCACCCACCCTACATATACATGATAACTTTAATTGCTAATCGTTGATGATTTTGCTGCTAAAAACAATTATGTAATAAAAAAAAACATATAAATGACTTTCTATAGCTAATCTTATCTAATTTACATTTAAAGTCTGCCCACCCATCATGCATCAAATTTTTACTAATTTACTCACTCAAAAATTTTACCTTTTTTAATTTCTCTTTTATTCAAAAAGTTTTGTAATTAATTTTATCGGAAACCACGAGACGATAAGGAATTAAAGTTTATATGTATATGTAGGGTGGCTGGGTAGCCCCTATCCCACCCTCAAATCAGTAAAACATCATCAAAAATTAAAACCCTCGCTTATGTTTTACTGATTTAAGGATGGGTTAGAGAACACCTGAGACCATTCCACTAATTTTTGGAGAAACAATTGCCACTTTCAAAAATCTTCTGGTCCTTCTCAGCAAAAAATGAAGCAAGTTGGGTTTGACAACATTGTCTGAATCGAATTCTTTACCATTCGAAACGTTTTGCAAAGATCGAAACAAATAGTATTTGAAAGGTCTGCTGAATATGGTGGATGGTTAATCAAATCCCATCCAAACTTCAAAAATTTCTGGCGGGTCACTAAACTTCTGTGTGGTTTCGCGTTTTAATGATGTAACACAACACCCTAACAATTTGACAATTCTAGACGCTTTTCGTTGATGGTTTTATTCAATTTGTTTCATTGGCGAGTGGTAGTTTCGGCGATCAGGTAGTAACTGTTCTGTTCGCTATCAAGAAAACCGAAAAGAATATGAATGTGGAAAATGATAGATGAAATATGATTACAAAGAAAATGTTTCGATATTATAATTATTTTTTACGAAAATTGAAAAAAAAAGGAGAGATAACCAATTATTATATTTAATTGGCAGGTTTGTCACCTGAAATAATAATAGAGTCTAAATGACAGCTAATATGTTTATTATACTTTATCTTTCTTTCCAACAGAATACATAAGAAACTACAATAATATTATATAAAACATAAAATATTTAATGGATGAAACTGAGCGGAGTTCATGCAGCTGAAATGATCTTCCACTCTAACGCTCGTTATATAGCAGATATTAGAAGATATTCTTATAAATATTCAGCATTTCGGATGTAATTTCAAAATCCTCAGCGTAATGGACAGCCCGAAAGGAATCAGTTCATGCTACACACGGATATCCTTTGTAATGTCAGAGATTTGGAAATAGGTGACCTGTCCAACATCCAAACCATGCAGAATCAGGAGCAAAACATCTTCTGGTTGTACAATCATAATTTAAACGACACGAATGCTGTCAGGAGTAACATCGTCAAGTCCAGTTGTAATCTGCAAAACCGTAATTCTATTTACAGGATTTTTATAGCATACATTTTAAAATACAATGATAGAAATAAAATGAAAAATATTTTGATAGTCTTCTTGCATTTTGCGAAATTCGTTAAACTCATAGAGATAAATTATAGGTAAAAGTTTAACAATTGACAGGTGACAGGTGGCGGGCGATAGAACACGGATAAAATATTGCAGTTGATAGGACCATAGGACAGGAAATAATTATTAAATAGAAGTTATCTTAATTGTGCTTTAGAGTGACAGGGGCAATCCTTTAGAGTAACAAGATAATTTACACACAAACAAATAACACGGCGAAAGGACCACGTGGTCGATAGCCAAACACTATTATCAGGAGTATGCATTAATTCATGCGGTTTTCTAAGAGAGGGCGTTACTAGTATTATTTCACGTAGTGTTCATCCGTGACTATATTCATTTGAAAGCTACTGCCATTGCGCATCTTTTTCAGTACATGTAATTTCATTGAAGCGTAAACAACATTTTTTTCATTTGAACATGTCGAACTTTGTGTCAGAAAAAGTGTTTTTGCAGGGAGTTCTTCTTCATTACTTGAACATGAAGAAAAGTGCTATATAAAGTCATCGTATTTTAGTGAAAGATGAAAAATGGATTCATTACGATAACCCCAAGCGCAAGAAATCGTATGTGAAGCCCGGCCAACCATCAACATCAACGGCAAAGCCGAATATCCATGGCGGCAAGGTCATTACCTCTGTATTTGGTGGGATCAGAAGGGTGCGTTGTAGTATGATTTGTTGAAATCGGGTCAGACGATCAAAGGGGACCTCTACCGAACACAATTAATTCGTTTGAAGAGAGCGATTGCGGAAAAAAGACCAGAATATGGGATGGAATCCACAAACTGCCAGAAAGATGAGCAAATGTTGTAGCTTCCGATAGACAATACTTTGATCAAAAATAAAAACGCATGAATTAATGCATTCTCTACTACTACTAGAAGATATCAAATGGTAACAGATGAGATGGTCCAAATTCAAATATTAAGAATATTAAGGCATTGTGCTCATTTTTCTTTTGCACAACTTTAAACACAGTTTTAGGATAGATGTAAGATAGTCAAAAATAATTAAATAATCAATAAACTAAAATCATATTTCTACTACTAAAAAGTGTTTCTCGTGTATTACCGCGTAATAACGATCGCAACTCAAATCAAATAATCTCCAGTTGTTATGCTTTATTAAAAATAAACAAATTCATCTTTAAGACAGATAACTAATGTCACTAAACAATTAACACATAACATATAACAGATATTAGTTGATAAATAAGATATGATTATAAACAGTTTAGATTTTTAATCATTTTTGTTTTTTCAAATGTACCAAAAAATATGTTTTTCTTTTTTCTAAGCTGTAGAAAAATACGTTTATGTCATAAAAATTGCATGGAGTGTATTGAACAATTGTAAAAAATTACCGATTCGAGAAATTTGCCTCAACATTCTCAAATATATATAGAATATACCTATTTTTAAAACTATAAAAAAATAATTGATATATCATTTTTAAAAATAAAATGGCGACCCTTCAAACTTAATCATGTTATATTGCATTCGCCGATTTGAAAATTGTAAAAAATTAACCAGTCGAGCAATTGGCCTCAAAATCCTCAAATATGTACAGAATATACCTATTTTTGAAACTATAAAAAGATAATTGATATATCATTGTTGAAAATAAAATGGCGTGTCTCAAAACTGAATGATGTTATAAATATTGCATCCAGTTATTTGAACAATTATAAAAAATTAACAATTTGAGCAATTGGCCTCAAAATCCTCAAATATATACAGAATATACCTATTTTTGAAACTATAAAAAAATAATTGATATATCATTGTTGAAAATAAAATCGCGAGTCTCAAAACTTAATCATATTATAAATATTGTATCCAATGATTTGAACAAAGGTAAAAAAGAAACAATTCGAGCAATTGGCCCCAAAATCCTCAAATATATACAGAATATATCTATTTTTGACACTATAAAAAATAATTGATATATCATTGTTGACAACAAAATGGCGAGACTCAGAACTTAACTATGTCATCATTGTTGCAAAGAATATGGCGACTGTCAAAATTTAATCAAGTTATAAATATTGCATGCAGTGATTTGAACAATGGTAAAAAATTAACGAACTTAATGACTGATCTTTCTTCTGCTGACTACGCTTTTATGACATTTCCTTGTTGTTTGCCTTGTCTACCTGGTAATTTTAGATTTTTCGAAAAATATTGTAGAAATACATATTTTAAAACCTCCAATGGAATATTGAAGAAAATTATTAAGAGATTTTAGACCCCTGAATAATTTTCAAGAAATATGAAAAACCCCGAAAAACACAGGATCTCCCTTTCTTGTTAATCAAAACTTTTTTGAGCTTAATCAGTTAGTCTTCCCACTGCTCCTACCAACCATGCTTTAATGACTGTTTCTTGTTGTTCAAAATATCCAAATTCAAGTTGTGTTGTAAATTCCAAAAAATTCGAATAATATTTCTGAAAACCCTTCGATGAAATATGGAAAAAAATATAAGAAACCTTAAAAACCCTCTCTCTTCCTTATTGATGAACATTTTAATTAAATCTTTGAAAATTTGGAGGAAAAACGTTCTCTTCCTTATTGATCAAAATCTAAAATATTCGAAAATTATGAGAAAAAACGTTCTCTTCTTAATTGTTCAAAATTTAAACAAAGAATGAAAGAATCTTTCATGTTTTAATAGATTGATACAATAACAAAATTAACAAGAGAATTTACCGTTGTAATAAAAAAACATGTGGATGACCAATTAATAAACTAGTTTGTTTGCCAAAGTCATACGTAAAAATATGAATATTTAATTTTCGCTTCTGTAAATTATAGTATTAAATTCATTCTAGCAAAGTAAATCATTTTTGTACAATTGTAATTTGTAAAGAATGCAGAGTTTCCTGCCCTATGAAAAAAATGTGTTAAATACAAGCATTTTAATGCATAAAACGTGTCTTTGAAACTAATTTCCAATTTTATGAATCAGTGGAGGAATGCAGGAATGGACATCGGTTGGTTTGAGTGGAAGAACATTTTATAAGAACTCCACCCTTCAATTTCTTGTCAAAATTTGTTTGCAAGTTTTCAATATTATTTATCTATTTTGTAATAACAACAGCTTTTTGAGCAAGTATGACAAAGAATAAATAATAATAACAAATAAATCTACAACAATTGAGTTACTTTAACACTTTCTTGTTATTCTTGTTATTTTAAATACAGAAAAATAACATTTAATAAAGTTAATACTTGATGCGCTGCACTCTTGATGGAAACATATATTAATATTGGGTAAATAGTAATTCTTGTTTTGTTCCATGTTGTTTTTATTTTCATTTACTGACACGTGTTTCGGTCTTCGCAGACAATTATCAAAGTTAAATTGATAATGGTCTGCGCAGACCGAAACACGTGTCAGTAAATGAAAATAAAAACAATATGGAACAAAACAAGAGTTACTATTTACCCAATAAGAACATTTAAACTTGAATTTGAAAGACTTGTTCTATTCTTCAATTTTTGTAATTCGCATCTTCTTCTTATGAATGGAAGCTTAAACAAAAGTTGAAAATGATAAGAGTAAAACATTGTTATTGAAATCTTCAACTTTTGTTTAAGCTTCCATTCAAAAGAAGAAGAAGCGAATTACAAAAATTGAAGAATAGAACAAGTCTTTCTAATTCAAGTGGAAATAATAGTTCTTTTTCTAGATGTTCGAATAACAAACAAATAATCGAATATCGTTTTCATTAACTCATTAGTATATAACAAATTATAAGAAGAAAAAGCAGATAAATATGAAGATTAACAAAATCCTTAGAAAAACACGAAAACATTTCATTTCTTAATTTTCTACAACGTTAAGAACTTTAATATATTTTAGAATCCTTGATGGTATTTATTTAGTAGCAATTATTTATCATATCTTTTAGATTAATCCAGAATTATAATAGTCCAGACTGTATTATATTTAATTAGATAAGTGAAGATATTGCAGAAAAATTCTTCTAAATCTATTTTCATTCAGTCAGTCCCCCTTTATTTTGTAATTATTATTTCAAAACCTTATGAGAAATTACATTTGATACTTTAAATATTAACAATTTTAGGAACCCTTCTAATATAAGTAGTAGTAGTGTTTGGCTATCGACCATGTGGTCCTTCCGCCGTATTATTAGTGTATTTGTGTGTGTGTAAATGAGCTTATTACTTTAAAGGATCGCTCCCATCGCTTTAAAGCATCTAATGTATGTATTATTCCAGCAATTTTTAAATAAATATCGGGGCTTTAACGCTTTATAGTACTTATTACATAAAACTTAAAATCATAATAAATACATAAAATAAAAGAGCAACTTAAACAGTTCTGTTTGTTGGTTGATGCATGCGATAGTGAGCGCAAAAATGGCGACTAGTGAACAGAAACAGGCACGTGAACACTCATGATTTACGCATCTGGGGCTCAGTTAATCCTTAGAGGAGTTTTTTATGCCATATCTCGGCGGAAGCAACTGTAACTGGTATATACTTCATATCTTGATGGTCTACAGCCCCCATATTTATTTAGAAACACCCGGTTACGATCATTCTGCGTAATTTCTCAAAAATCACCTTTATAACAAATGAAACAAGATTTTCGACATTAAGCTCCTTAATTTTTATAAACCTTATGAGAGATTAGATTTGATACTTCAAAGCGAATATATTTCTAGACAGCTTTTAGTTACATTTTAGCTGTGTGTATTAAACATATATTGAAGAAAATAAATAATAATTGTGTTTGTTTTCACTCCATTCATACTTTTTTTTTTGTAGTAAAATAAAATACCTAATTAGAAAACTTTAACTAAATCTGATAGGATTTACAACGAATTACAACATTAATTAAAACATTTGGTTTTGTTTTGCTATTTTCACTAAATAGTGAAATAAAACCAAGGGTTTTAATTAAACTATTAATTAACATCGAAATGTTTCACCATGGATTAAGTGAGAATCGTAATTTACAACTACCTTAAAAATACTATTTTTGTCACAATTCACATTAATTTAAATACGACAAGAAAAATCTGTATTCACGAATTATTCTATAAAAATGAGATTTAAATCCGCCTTATTTAGAAGTTAGTGGCAAAATAATCATTCTGATACTACGAATTATTATATTTTACAGTTTCTTCTCAATAAAGACGTTAACTAGCCTGTGGTATAAAATAAATACCATCTGAGCTGGTTGAAAGTTGTACATAGCACAGTTGAAAACAAACCAATTTGTACAGCCGGTAATTAATCATAATCCATTTATTGTTGTATCGGACAAGAACTTCAAATAATTTAACTGGCTCTTGGATCAAATTAACATCGCCGGGATGAACTAGTCAAAAATTGTTGCTCGCTGGGTTAAAATCAAACCAATAATTAATGGAAATTGATTTGTTTTTTTGTATCGAACCAAAACTTCATTTATACATTCCATCGTTCTAGAAGTGCTTTAGATGTACGCACACAACCGCAATAATTGAGATGAACTAATAGAGATGAAATTAATTAGAATTTTTCGTTTTCTTTGTAACCAAAGAGCATTTATTCACTCCATCATTCTAGAGATACTTTTGATGTACATCTCTAGTTTATATTTCAATTTACACTAGGGGATTAAGGATTACGTTGCTGGGCGAACGAATGAAACAAATTTTAGTTAAGTTAAAATTTGTAATTCCTTTGAAAATGATCGTCACTGATTGAAACTAATTTCAGGAAAATAAATACAACAATATGAAGCATAACAAGTGTTCTAATGAAGATAATGACGATACACTCAAGTCGTGTTGTGTTGTTTAGATTTATATAATTGTGCCTACACGTAACATAATATTTTTACAATAATTATTTGTGGTTAAAGCATAGTGAATTTTTCATTTCAAGTCAGTACAAGTGTTCTAATTTAAAATTACCTAATGTTATAATTTCTATTCATCAAGAGTGCAGTAAACAAAGTATCTACCGGAATAAAACAAGAATATATACTACTGGGACTGGTCTTTGATCAGTGTGGACCAACTTGAACAAATAAAGATAGTACGTTTAAATAGGCATCTGTTTGTTGGTTAATTTGATTGTTAATTGCTTTTCCTTTAAAATGTGAATAATAAAATACTAAGAAATATAGCGAGTGATGTTCATTTATATATAAACAGAATTGTTTGCAAAAAAACATTGGTAAAACAAAATCACTCGTAACGATAAGCTACAAATGAGTTTACACTTTTTTGCACTTTTAACAAACACTTCTAGGAATATTTTAATGAAAATCACTTACCATATTTCACTTATTCTTATATTCTATATCATACTTCTAGTAAATGTACGAAAAAAATGCACACCAACAAAATTATATCCGAGATAGTTTAAATCATGGTGGAAAGTATTATTTAATATTTAATTAACTCATTCGACGATGGAGGCTATCCATATTTAATCACAAATTAAAATTGTGTAATTTTCACTTTGATTTGTATAACAGGTATTTATGTTTTGGTGTTTAATTTGTGACAGTGACAGTAGAAAATAAGAACAACGACAATTATGTATATTTATAAAATACGTAAATTTTCAAATCATATCGTACACACAATTTAAACCCGATCAGACCATAAAAGAGTATTTTTTCAGCAGAACGGAGTAAGAAACTCGAATGATTACGTTTTCACAATCACCTCGTTCGGATGCTCATAACACATTATTCGCTCCTCGAAATAAAAAGGGAATTTTTTATCTAATTCAACGCTCCTCCAAGAATACCAATGCGATTGGCTCCCTCGCGAGTTGCGAATTTTGTTTTGCGAAAGCCGACACTTGGACATTTGCATGCGCTAGTCGTCGAAATACCTTCAAAACTTCGATACGATAAACTCCACCAAAACCCAACATCACTTTTATTACTTTCCCCGTTCGTGTTTCTGATGAGAATTTCGTTCTAGATAAGAATTTGCAAATTACTAATCATCAATGCGATCGAAAAATTAATAGACCTTTTATATTTCCACCAAACTAAGCAAGACTTTCAATATTCTACATTAAATTGCGTATTTTATAAATATTAACTTAATTTTTTCGTTGGAATCCTTTTGTTATTTTTTATCAACCAACGTAACTCAGCGTTATCCAAAATGTTAAACATCAATGTAAATAAGTGTATATCGCGATGTAATCACGGAGAATTTTTGCGGTCTTGGTCTCGCTGTTACACCGGTTCCGGTTTTTCTTTTAATTACGAATTTATCTCCTGACGCTTTTCACCACTTTTTGATAACACGCGCGCCACACACATGGAAACAATAGGGAAGATATGTAAAAACTCGCGTTTCGGAACAATAGAAAGTCATTAGGGTCCAGATAAGATACACGTTAATGAAAGCAAAAAGGCCGGCGCTAACCGGAAATACGGCGATTCTCTGATACGTCCGAGTGGGCGAAATTAAATTTTGCACACCGCGTAGTAATGAATTGCTGCGGATTCTTAGCGTGTTTACATCGTAGGATGAAAAAAACGGAACGGAAAAATTTTAATCTTCCCGACATCGAAAGGAGCGTTTTTTTTTCTACACCTGCTAAGGGGATTTATGTACCTCTGTGATGTCGGACATGGTGCGGTCCGGACCCAGAACAGCACGGTTGCTCCATGTACATCGTCCAGCTATTTTCAAAATCGGCGAGGACGTAGCCGGAAATATTCACTAATAAAAACACATAAACGAAAAACTTCGTTTGCTTGATTCTCAACATTTTCTTCAGTTCCACTTTCAACCACGTGCTCATATTTTCCATTTTGCCGGGCTTCTTTTTTCACGTTTCACGCTAATCCCACCAATACAAAAACAACACGCGCTCTTCCGGAAAACTAAATACAATTAAACAAAAACTACAACTTTCTGTTACATAAGTTCGTGTTCATTCACTGGTTTTTTTTTGTGGCGGTACTATTCAGATGCCGGAAATCGCGAACTGTACACTTCGGATGGCTGCCCGTTGGCTAGTTCCCATTGATATTCAAAGATTTACACTGGTTTTCTTTGAACGCCTTTGATCATACTGCATTGTTTACGAATGGTCGGGACGCGAGGGCGGCTGACGCGAACGCACCGTGCGAGGGTTCGGACCAAACTGAAGTGTTTATAAATGGCTGTCTACATCGTGGTCCTCTCGGCGCGCGTTCGGCCGACGTCGGCTCGGGATGTTCGGCCTAAGCGACGCTTACTGGTGGCACACGAACAAGAACGTGTTTAGCTTACTCTTTTGGTGGCCTCTTTGCCGGACGAAGCCGACGCTAAAAGAACCAAATAAAAACCCCTTCAGCTCCAAATTGACATGGACAGTGTGGACCATAGCGCTATTCTATTATTCCCTCCAACGAAAACTACAATCACACCTGCATCTTACTTCTGATTGATATCTAGATAAAATAAATTTTATAATAAGATTTATACATACAATAATAAAATATTTATAAATTAATCACTTTTGAGAATGTAATCTAAAATCGTGATAATTTAAGGAATATCACGATTTTAAATTATGCGTATTTCTTTCGTAGACCAAAGCAAATCTTAATAAAACAAAAGAATTTGCCATTTTAACATTTTAATTAAAACATCATTTGTAATATTCCAAGTCGGAGAAAAGAATTGCTACGGGTAAGTTTAGAAATTAGTTTAATTTGATTTATTTACACAATATTCAATCTTATGTTAATAAAGAGTTTCAACAAGTAACTTTCTTGCTCATCCATTATAATCGATTATATACAGCGTTGCCGCAGTTACATGAAGAAAATTTAAAATATACAAAAAAAAACTGATTCTAAAGCCACCAAAGACCAAATCTACTACAACCAATTTAAAGACACCTCGACAGATAAACTATAACTTTTCATCTATCTAACAAAGCCCCTGTGTGGAGAAACATTGTCATAGGATAATAAAAACATTTTTGACACCATATTCTGTGCCAGTATTTATTAAGAGATAGACTATCATCTAACGCGTTGGTTACAAGGCTTTGTTTTTTATTGCCAAAAAAAGGAGCAAAGTCTTTCGAAAATATTTTATGACCTATTTCATTTCCAGCTGTCCTGTGGCAAATGTTTGGAACAGATTTTAGAAACATACTTGATATGAATAAATTTATAAGCTAATTTAACCGTTGGTTTGAATTTTCCAAATTTTAAAACTGCTGATCGCAATTTAATTTTCTGCAGTATAAGTGTACAACGTTGCAATTTTAATTTTAGCAACGATTTGCTAATAGTTTTGATAAAATATAATAAATATACTCATTCAAATTGGATTTAAAAATTTTCAAGCCATTTTCTTTTTTGGCTATTAATTTACAAATTTTTAAACCACTGAATGCAATTTTATAATCCAATTGCAATGTGATAAATTTTAATAGGATTTTTTCATTTGTAATAAATTCTTAATTTTTAAGGTAATTCTGCTTTTCATTATTTTTTTTTTAAATTTACAACCGTTGAACGAAATTTTATTCAATAATTTAAAAATACGAAAACATGTTATTTCTCTTAGTTCAAGTTTACAGCATCGCCATCTTTTTTCCCACTCTTAAAAATATTGAAACCGCTGAAACCAATTTTATTTTCATCAATTCAAGACTTTATTTTCACCCATAATATATTACTTGTTTTAACGAAATTTATTAAAATGGATTTTAAAATTTTTAAGGCAATTCAACTGTTGATTAATTTTTTACAAATTTTTAATCGCTGAACGCAATTTAATTTCCTTCAGTTTAAGTTTGTTGTCATTTTCAGCTGCGATGTAGCAATCGTTAAAAAATGTTGAGGAATATGAAACCGTGGTTTTAGCTTAAATTTTTTAATGTATATTGTAAATTTAGGGTGGACGGTGGCCACTATTTCACCCACCAATTTTTGTATCACAAGACACGATTTCTCAAGAAAAAATGCTTAAAGAAATTAGCTTAATAAATAATGTAGAAACACTCTTAGTTATTAAATGTATGTAACAAATAGCCACGAACCGGTTTCAATCTATTTTTAATTTCATCAGTGTAGCGAAGTTGAAGATTGGGGAAACATTTGTTGTTTTTTTGACAAGAGGGGCGGATTCCTATTCCCTAAAACGGTCGCTGATGTTACTAGTCTAAGACCAAAAGGTCTTTTCGTGTCGAAAGTTTGAAAGGACTTTATGACGATATTTAACAGTTGTTAGGACGAAGTTTAGACATATTAAAAAGAAGATTTTACTTGTAATTAAATAACAAGCTTAAGCATATGGTTTTCATAACAATTAAGTCAAAAATATTTTCATAAATCAAGCAAAAGTGACATTACTTTTACTCATTTAAATTATGTCTACCAAATGGAAGATAGTCGCCTAACCTCTTAAGACTTCTCTAGTAATACGCAAATGAAAAAAAGAACAATTATTGACACTAGGTGTAGTTATTCTGGGCGAGTTGTTTTTAAATTAAATTTACAATAGATTTGCGAGTTTACTTCATTATATTATTTTTTTGATTATAATGGTGATAAAAACTTAAACTGCAATTACTTATTTTGCGCATCACAAAGATTTTTTTATCAGTTATTAAAAAAAAACTTTATAATGGATCAGACTTGATTCCTCGTCTAATCAAGAAGGCTACCACTGATGTTCTAACTAAACCATTATATGTTAATAATCTGTTCCAAACGTATTCCCTAATAATTAATGGATAATGACTCTTGATAATGCTCTAAAAAGCGAAACTAGTTGAGTAAATATAGAAAAATTGTGAAACAAACCAAGTGTAATTTAATTTAAACCTTCATTAGTAATAGTTCAAAGTGTTTCACCAAGTGATAAATGAGAAAGTGATTCAAGAAAAATTAATGGATGTTTGGTATTTGCACGGTGTTCAAAATTGTTGTGATTGCATTTGTTGTTGCGATACAAATTATTGACTTACCAAATATAGAAGGTAATCTGATCAAATATTTGAGATACTCAAAAAATTAAAGCTATAAAGACCAGGAACACATCACAACATTAACAGTTGTAAAGCTTTATGGAGACAGATATTAATATTAGTTGAAATGTAAAACTTGTTTTAAATAAGTAATTGTGGAGGCTTTCACTTCGTGATACATTTTGATGATTCAAAATAAATAAACAATTAACTTTGTTGGTATCACTTTTTATTTATTTTATTTATAATGATGATACCAACAAAGTTAATTGTTTATTTATTTTGAAAACTGGTTTTGTTCCATAATGTTTTTATTTTCAATTGCCTGACACGTCTCTCGGGCCTCGCAGACCACGTGTCGCATATGAAAATAAAAACATTATGGAACAAATCAAGTTATAATCTTCACCTAAAATCAACAGTTGTAAAAACATAATCGATACTTGTTCTGCTAATCTCTTGTTGGAACCATACTTTCAAATTGGGAGAAGTAAAACTTGTTATGTTCCATTTCTTTATTTTCAGATAACTGACTAGTTTTAACTTTGATAATAATCCGTAAGGACCAAAACTCCTGCCAGTTATCTGAAAATAAAGAAATAACATAAAAGTTTTTCTTCTCCCAATTTGTAACAACATAAAGAAAACTAACTCTCGGGCTATAGAATTTATTATCCTACAATTAATACACAATCGCTTGTAAAACTAAAAATAAATAAATAAAGTAATCTACAATCTATAGAAAACTCTAAGACAGCACAGATGATGTCCATCACCTTAGATGACCAGAATTTTCCAATTTTCTTAAGAATTATTCTGAACTTTTGCGACTACTTTTGATAATGGCTTTATTCCAAAGAAAAAACGCTGCACTTTAATATAGAGGAATTTCAAAGATCCTCAGCCACTGAATATACTCCAGTTGAGGTAGAGGACTGAGAACATAATAAAAGGTAACATGCGGCTCCTAACACGTAACTTCCTACTAAAACGAGGAGTTCTATTTCTCTAATGGTAAACCCAATTATTATCAGACTAGACTGAAAACAGCAAATAAACAGAATTTCACCGTTTCGTTTGCATAGTATCATATCTTCGGAGATTCGCGGAGGAGTTAGGCTCGTGATTCAATATACGTAAAAGCTTCCCCCGCTATGATCCTATTCATAAGAAAGGAAATTGTCCTTTTGTGAGTTAACAATTGTGATCACGACCACTAATAATGCTTTGGCCAGGGCTTGTCGTTTTCTAATCATGTATTTTATTTGTCCGTAAGATTTTCGAGTATTTCTGGTTTTTATGAAATTTATTGTCGATGGAATTTCGAGAGAATTATTATTTTATTTTATTTTGTTAATTATGTATTTTTTTATATGATTTTTATGAAATGATTGTTGCTAGACACATACACAAACAAAAATTTCATCCTTTAATTAACATAATCCCCTGAATGATCTAAGGCTCTGTGATTATTTGTATGAAATACATTTTCTATACTTTAATTATTTCAACTTCTATTATAATTATTATATTCTCACGCATTTTCGCATTTTCTGAACATTAATGATTTCGTCATCTCCAAAAAGTTTCATGTATATTAAATTTCTTGTAAGATGTTTTAGATAAATTTTAGGAAATCTCCACGGTAAGCCTTTAGTCTTCCAGTAAGACTTGATCAAGATTTCATATTTTTGTTACATCGAAAACAACAACCAATCGTTTATTGTCTAGTTATCACCAGAAAGCGATTCGAATTTTGGGACAGTATCGTAAATTTAAAATCCAGTTGAAGGTTTTATGAAGAATTGAGTTTGAGTATGAAAAAAATGAGTAGTTTCTGCCAAACGTATGTCGAAAACGTAGTAGTTAAATGATACACAGATCAAGAATTATTTGTGAACTCAAAAATAGAACTGACTTTTTATGAAATATAGACGAGCTGTGCGGAAACCGCCAAAACATATTTCTATTGATCTGAATATGAATCGCGCAGTTATGTGTCAGTAATATGGTGGCCAAAAACAAAGAGCTTCTTATGCGGCAAAGGGTTAATTTAAAACTTAAGTACTAACAAATATGACTGGAAATGTTTGTAATTTGGATAACTGTGTTTTTACATTTCGTAAATCGACAACTATGACCTAGAAGGCTTTTTACATATATACATTTTATTAATAACTGTTTTTTATACCTGAATTCCTTAATTTTTATATTTAAAAAAATGTCATTTGATGTTTAGTTTAGTTTAGTTTAGTTTAGTTTGTTTATTTACGGTATCACGTTTTTACAAAGTATACAATAAAGAATAACTACCATGTGGCAGGATACAAATTCTGCATAACAATTAATAATAAATAACATTAATAAAAAACTAGTTAATATAAATAATTATAACATTCACATTAATGCACGCACAAGGCAAATACAAATGAATTAATGACATGGCTTAGATCATCAGCACTTATATAAATGTTTAATGATGTCGATTATGTTGACTTGTGTAAAGTTACTCTTACATTACATAATAAATCAAATAAGTAAATATACATAAATAAATAAAAGAATAAATAATAAATAAATAAATTAGAAACATAGATTTATATAAATACAAACATACAACACGGTACCTAAATACATATATAAATCTACAGAAATTGACGCTTACAAATGAAATATCACAGCTGTATATCACTCAAAGTGTATAATATCACAGATTCTAATAAATTATATAAGACGATGATAAAATACTGCCGGACCAACATTATAAAAACATGTAAAACATCAATAGATAAAATTAATAAAATAAATAAATAAATAAATATAAATATAAAAATTTAAAAATACAAACACAAACGATAAAACATGTATCTATGGATAGTAAACATAATAAAAATAAATAAATAAAAATAAATAAATATAATAAATAAATAAAACTCAAAGATATAAATTAATAACATTGGACAAATCAACTCTACGTAAATGTTTTTTAAAGTTATTAAAAGACGAACTGAATAATTTGAAATTAATGTTTCCCGTTAACTCGTTACAAAATCGCATCATTCTACTAATAGGACTAAACATTCCGTACTTAGTAGAATGAAAACCTATTTTAAAAAGGATTGATGATCTGCTAGGCCCTCTACCTGGTACATTAAAATGTAATTGACTCACCAAAAAATGGCAATCGACAAGACCATTCAATAGCTTGTAAATAAAAAATAAATCAATAATGATTCGCCTACACTCCAATGACTCAATTCCCAATATAACCAGCATCCCACTATGACTAAATTGCTGTCTACTATGCCCAAGCCGAGCAGACGCAATTTGTAAGAACTTACCTTGTACCCTCTCCAATATTAGGGAATGTGCCCGTGCATGAGGAGACCAAACACACGAAGCATATTCTAAATGTGGACGTACTAGCGAAATGTAGAGAATACGAAAGGTACTCATACCAAAGTCCTTGGAGAATCTACATATAAAACCAAGCAAACGCATAGCTTTATTACATATTAAATTTATATGATCATTAAAATTAAGTTTCGAATTGAGCATTACTCCGAGGTCTCTAATATTGTCCTTATTAATTAACGGATGATCGCATATATTATATAAAAAGGAACTAGCTTTGCGGCGATGAATTACACTTCTTTAAATTTAAATATAAACGATTTGCTTCACACCATTTAACCAGTGAGTGCAAATCTGCCTGTAGTTTAAGTTGATCATCAAAAGATTCAATTCGCTTGTATAACTTTAGATCATCGGCAAAGAGAAGAAATTGACTGTGTTTTAAATTTTGTCCAATGTCATTAATAAATAATAAGAATAGAATAGGGCCGCAGTGAGAGCCCTGGGGCACCCCTGACGTAATCGTTATGTTGGACGAAGTAAAATTTCCAATTTTAACGCGCTGAACTCTTCCCTTCAAGTAGCTACAAAACCATTTAACAACGTTTTCACCAAATCCGCCTACACTTAACTTCTTCAATAAAATATTATGATCCACACGATCGAAGGCCTTGGAAAAATCAGTATAAATAGCGTCAACTTGGTATCCTTTTTCCAAGGATTTCGAAAGATAAGTAGTATACGTGAGCAGATTAGTGACAGTTGATCTATTTTTAACAAAACCATGTTGTTCGTTAATTATGATATCTTTACAAGTCCATAATAATTGATCAGACACTAAATGATCCAACATTTTTGGTAATACTGACTGTAGAGACACCCCCCTGTAGTTTTCAATATCTTCTTTAATTCCACTTTTAAAAATTGGTTTAATGTAACTACTTTTCCAGATATTAGGGAATAATCCAGTTAATAAAGATAAACTAAAAATTTTAAAAATTGGTTTCGCAAGAGAAAATTTACATTTTTTTAGAAAGTAGCTAGATATTCCATCAGGGCCCACACTACAGGAATCGGTTAAATTTGATAAGGCGTTAAAAACCTCTGTAAGAGTAACTTTTAGATTACATAAATTAATTGACCAATCCATTTGATTATTTGGACACGTGTTTGAATCAGACTCAGTATATACAGACGAAAAATGATCAGCAAACAACTCCACTGCATCACTAAGCGAATACGATCTTTTATTTCTTAAATATAAATTCTTAGGAAGCCCAGATGAATTACGACAATGATCGACATAATTCCAGAAAAACTTAGAATTAACGTTAATAGATTCTTCAGTGCTGCTAATATACTCACTGTATAGTGCGTTGCTTAGTTGATCACATTGTGACCGCAGTTCTTGGAAACAGATATAGTCATTATACAAGCCAGATTGTTTATATTTAGTGTGTGCCCTCTTTTTTGCTTTAATTAACTTAATTAATTTGCAGTATTAGAAAGGATTTATATTTATTTGTGGGGTTCAAACGGGGCAGTGCATATTTTAAGAAACAAGAAAAAAACAATAAATTATTTGCAATGAAAACGTACGTAATTATTTTAATCTGTGCTTTAAACAAATCTTGATAATTGAAATAAAATAACACAATTAAAAGGATTTCACATTTATTGTTGAACACTGCAACATGTTTTTCCAGACACTGGCTTCATCAGTTAGATGAATACTGATGAAGCCACTGTGTCGCGAAACACGTTGCAGTGTTCAACAATAAATATGAAAACCTCTGAACTGTGTTGTTTTATTTCAATGTATTACGCAGTTTCATCATTTATATGCCTCATAAAGTTTATTTAACTTTCAATTTAAACAAAATCGTTTATAATGACTCAAGACGGTGAAAACTTTTAAAACTTCAAATGAACAAGGCTGGTGAGGATACATCATAACCTGATATATCAAATAAAAATTAATCCAAACAATCCTCAGATTACGGAATCATTGCACTCATAACTTACAGCCTGAAAAAAATCATTATCATCTGCATGATGAAGCCAGTGTCGCAGTGCATCGACATTAAATTGTGTAAATTCTCAAATCCCAAGTGTTTTATTTATCACCTATATAATGAAATTGAAGTAAAAGCATCATCAATCCAATAACTAATATATAGGGTAGATAGACAATCTCCATCATCTTATTGAAATATTAAACACCAATTATTAAAGCTTTACATCTTTCACATCAATGAAATATCTTCACATTTGTGACTGTTTTGGATATAGAAGTAACCTTTGATAACAACTCGTTTATTATTTGAGTACAATTGTGCATCTAATCACAGAGAAAGATACAGTGCATTATTTATACTTAAATTATTAGAAACTCATTTAGATTGCCCATAGTTACTTTGCCAAATCAACTTCAATACACCACGTTTATCGTATAGGTTTCAAAGTACCTTTTATATCACTGCAGGATATTATAAATATCTTGCGCTACACTCCCTTATTCCACATGAGCACCAATGGAAATAAACTTTTTAGGATATTTACATTGGTGATCGTTGTATAAATTTAAAAAACTTAGTTTTTGGTTTCAATCTTTTATTTCAATTATTGCACATCCACGTAATGGTCTTCCGTTGGATAATAAATTATTATTATTATTATTATTATCAAGTCCTCCTTTCTAAAGGAAGAAAAATTCCAACGACCTAAAGCCAATGGATATACTTTAATAGAGGAGTATCAACAAAACAAGAATTGTGAAGTGACAGAAAGCTTCAAAGAGGGAGGAGCTCTGTCACTTTGTTTTGTGAGCTAGATATCGTTGTACTATCGTGAATCAGAAAATGTTTTTGATTTATTTAATTTACATGTCATCTACACTGTAGGTTAAGAACTACTTTCTGTCATATCAAGAATTTTGTAGCCTTAACAACTACAAAAATAGCGACAATACTTCTATACTACAATTAGCTAAATGCTTTTTTGAGCTCAATGGAAATTATGAGAATAAAATGCAAACCGCCTTATAGAAAGGAACAGAGGGCCTGTAAAAACATTCTTTGAAAGTATACCTTAACTAGATTGCTTTAACACGTTGACGCCGGCGTTTTTGTACCCTACAATTATTCATTTAAAATGACAAAATTTTGCTCGCACGCCTATGGTTGTTATTGTTGCTATGGTGACTGAAGTCCTAGATGCGCGATAATAGTTATTTATTGTCACCATGGAAGTAATCAGTGGCGTACCAAAAGCGTAAAAACTCGTGTACCACCGGTGGTACCCTCCGGCGTTAACGTGTTAAATAGAACTTATATTCAAAACCTCGCGTGTAGGTAGTACACGTGTAGAAACTTGCTGCAGAATTCTATAAAAGAAAAATAAAAAAATACTATATTAGAGAATACAATAAGCAATCCAAGAAGGGTTGAACTCCTGACAAGGTGATAAGAAAAATTGTGCAGATCAGGGCAGTATTTTTAGCCAAAACATTCTTTGAATGTGTAGGTTAACCAAAATGCTTTAAATAGAACTGATGTTAAAAACCTCGCAGGTATGTAGCACATCTGTAAAAATTTACTGCAGAATCTTATCCCTAAAAAAAATACTATATTAGAGAAGACAATAAGTAAGTCAAGAATTTTTTTCTGACAAGGTGATAAGGAAAATTGTGCAGACCAGAGCAGCATTTTTAGATAATTTATTAAAATGTTTTTATGAACTGATTGGCGAGACACTTAAAAATCCGTATTATATCTGATTAATAATAAGCGGTTGATTTTCAAATTTTTTATTTAAGTCACTAACTACAATTGTTTCGCCACACTGTGATTTCTTCATGTGAAG
The DNA here is from genome assembly GCA_963969525.1 of Ontholestes murinus. Taxonomy (NCBI): domain Eukaryota; kingdom Metazoa; phylum Arthropoda; class Insecta; order Coleoptera; family Staphylinidae; genus Ontholestes; species Ontholestes murinus. Next base: position 15,786,585 of record OZ018394.1, on the reverse strand, counting down.
AATTAGAAATGTTTTTATTCCCGTGTACGTCTTTCACTTGGAAAGACGTATGTTATTTTTAATTAATCCTACCTTTGATTTCTCTTAATTCAAGTTTTAAACGCTGCCATTTTATTTTCGGAAGGGGTACTTCAATTATTTTATATGAATATTAAAGATACATTAATCCTAAACGTATTTTATAATTTTTAAGCTAATCCTGCTACTAATTAAATTTTTACATTTTTCAAACCTATAACTGCATTTTGATTTCTCTTAATTCAAGTTTTGAACCCTACCATTTTGTTTTCGGAAGTGAAACATAAATTATTTTATATGGTTATTAAAAATACGTTAATTCTAAATGTCTTTTGTAATTTTTGAGCTAATACTGAGATTAGTTAATTTTTTATAATTTTTCAAACCGACGAATTCATTTTCATTTTTCATAATTAGAGTTTACAATGCTTCCATTTTGTTTCTGGAAGAAATACTTAAATTGTTTTATATAGATACTAAATGTATGTTAATTATAAATGCATTTTGCATTTTTTTTAGCTAATCCTATTATTAATCAATTAGTTACAATTTTTCAGAGCTGAGAATGCATCTTAATTTCTCTTAATTAAAGTTTTTAACCCTTCCATTTTGATTCCAAAAGTGATACATCAATTCTTCTACATGTGTATTAAAGATACGTTAATGTATTATGTAATTTTGAAGCAAATCCTAAAATTAATTAATTTTTACAATTTTTCAAACCCACGAATGCATTTTGATTTTTGATATTTCAAGTTTTGAGTGCTACCATTTTGTTTCCGGAAGGGATGGTTCAATTGTTATGTATAGATATTAAAGTAATGTTAATTCTAAACGTAGGTATTTTTTAAGCTAATCGTATAATTAGTTAATTTTTACAATTTTCCAAATCTACCAGTGCATTTTGATATCTCTTAATTCAAGTTTTGAGTCCAGCAATTTTATTCCGGAAGTAATACATCAATTGTTTTATATGGTTATTAAAGATACGTCAATTCTAAATATGTTTCATAATTTTTAAGGTAATCCTAAGATTACTTAATTTTTACAATTTTTCAAACCTTCATATAGATTTTGATTTCTCTTAATTCAAGATTCTAACGTTGACATTTTGTTTTTGGAAGTGATACATCAATTGTTTTATATGGATATTTAAGATACTCTAATTTTAAACGAATTTTGTAATTTTTAAACTAATTCTAGTATTAGTTAATTTTTTACAATTTTTCAAACGTGGGAATTTATTTTGATTTCTCATATTTCAAGTTTTGAGTTCTGCCATTTTGTTACCGGAAGAGATACTTCAATTGTTTTATATGAATATTAAAGATACGTTAATTCTAAACGTACTTTGTAAATTTTTAAGCTAATCCTACGATTAGTTTATTCTTTAAAATGTTTCGATTTTAAATCAGATTTTCTCTTTGTTTTGTAATTGTGTATTAATTAGGCGATTAATTCTGCAATTAGTAATAAGTCTAAACCCAGTTATGATTTCTATATATTTGTGTTTTATATTTTGTATCATTTAATTGCAAATGTTTTGGTAATTTTTATTATTATTGATTTAGTAAATAATATATTATTTATATATTTAAGTTTTAATTAAATTTTAGAACTTACTAATAATATATTAAGTAGCATTTTATAAAATGTGTTATACGTTTTATAAATAACTATGTGCGGCATTTTCCGAACAGTCTGTTTTCGGTAGTCTCGGGAATAGCGTTCACGTCTAAACATTTTTTTAACCTGTCCGGCGTAGGTGCCCCTTTTCACCCTCGTAAACTCTCTACCTGCCTTTGAAATTTTAATCACAAAAGATTACAAATACCCAAAGTTTCACAGGCGACGAAATCCCTAGGACATTTATTCGGACTGGGCACACAACATGCCTAAGCCTAATGTTTAAATAAACCGCATGTACACGTTTTAATTAACATAGGCTAATCGATAAATAGCAAGAAAATAATAAGATAATTATATACATTAAAAATGATAACTTATATTCTTTATAACATTAAATTGATTAGTAATAATAATTTAAATTTGAAAGTTCAGTTAATTAGTTTCAGTTAATGTTAATTGTTCAATATTAAATGATTAATCAATATAAATAAGATGAAATTTTTATTTATCTCAACAATTTCAGAAACGTGAAAATCCTTTTTTTATTTTTATAATTAGCTAGTAAAGGTACCTTACAATATAAGTACCTTTACTTGCTAATAATATTTCTGAAATTTTTGTTCAAAAAGACGATATTCCTCTCTTCACAATTCATAAATTCATTTATGGTAATGACACAATGTTTTTTTAAAATTGAAATATAAACAGAGTAGAAACCAAGTTGCCTAACTTTTTATATTTTAATAATAAATAGACTTATTGAATATTAACTGTTTATAATATAAACATAATTCTTAACTATAATGTTTCTTTCTTAGACTTTTTAAGTGTTTAAAAATATTCTTAAGAAAGAATCACTTTAAAAATCTAAAATAAAAACATAGTTATTAAAATTTGGATTTTCACTTTGGTTCAAATTCAACAGAAAACTTACCTGCCCTGAATTTATAATTAAGTGATCTATTGATGTTGATGCTTACCTGAAACAAAACAAAAAGTAATAATTAGTATGATAATAAATTAAGATTATAGAGTGAAGTTGATAGTGTAACAGTTATTGAACGTCTCTTCTAGATAGAACTATTTTTGAACACACTTTATATATAGGAAAGTAAAAGTTAATCACATTTATAATTTTCAGTTGTTGAATCTTTTTATGGGATAAATATGCAGAAGCAAAGATTTAAAAACATAAATATACTATTGTCTAAAGCATTGCAATAATATTTCTTAATTGAATAGATACACCTTTGACAATTCTAGAGAACTGTCAGCAACCTTATTACAGCAATAATAAAATGGTGATGAGGTCATCATAGTTTTCTCGAAAACTATGAGGTTTGGGCAAAAAGGCTATTCTTAATATTTTTTTTAGATATTTTTTTTTTTTAATTTGATTAAAATATAAAATAATTTCAATTTTAATAATCCTGTAAATATTGTATTTATCTATTTTTTAAAATTGTTATCTATGCTATAAAATTGGAATAGTGGAACATAAACATTTGAACGTTAACTAAAAGCTATGATTTAATTTATTTTCGGGCCACACCAACAGTAATGCAGTTGTAGTTTTTAGGAATCTAAAACAGTGTCAGTGGTTGAAGTAAAATTATATATATAGGGTGGGTGGATGGCCTCTATCCTACCTTCCAATTCATGCATCATAGCAAAAGTTTTTTAAAATTTGTAGTTACGTTCAAAACTTTACAGACGTATAAATTTTCAACAATCAACTTTCGACGATTTCTTAATTTCTAATTACCTTAGAGTAATTAATTTCGGATATAACCTAAATAAACTCTTGTTTATGGTGTAGTGATTGGAGGGTGTGATAGAGGACACCCCCACCCTACATATACATTTGAACATCAACTAAAACTCTGATTTAATTTTTGGGCCAAACCAACATTGATACTGTTGTAGTTTTCAAGAATTTAAAACAGCGTCAATGGTTGATGTAAAATTATATATGTAGGGTCGGTGGGTGGCCAGCATCCCACCCTCCAATCCATGCAACATCATAAAGATTTTTTTTTAATTTATCATTACGTTCAAAGCTTTGCAGACGTTCAAATTTTCAACTTTCAAATTTCAAAGATTAATGTTTCCTAATTTCTAATTACGTTAGAGTAATAATTTTAGAAATAACTTAAACAAATTCTCGTTTATGGTGTCGTGATTAGAGGGTGGGATAGTGGCCACCCACCCACCCTACATATATAATGAAATTTTAATCACTGACACTGTTTTTTAGTTTCCAGCATTACAAGACAAAATATTGTTGATGATGTTGACTAACTTAAGCAGTTTTTAGATTATTTATAAAGTTATATATAAGGTGGGTGGTGACTATCCCACCCTCCAATTACCTTATTTAAATTACGGTTTTAATTTATTAATAACATCAATTAAATGAATGTTTTATAATTTTTTGAAAGTTAAAACACTGTCAGTAATTGCTCTCTAATTGTATATTTATGTGGGTGGGTGGCCACTACCCCACCGTCCAATTTTCACTCGAATCTAATCTTATAATCGTGTGAATATTGTTACTATTTATTTTGAAAATTTTTTAACTATGTTATAAGGTTGGAGGGTGTGATGGTGGCCACCCACCCACATACATATGCATTTAAACTTCGAATAAAAACTCTGATTTATATTTTTTTAGTCACACCAACAATAATGCTGTTGTAGTTTTCAGAAATTTAAAACAGTGTCTTTGGTTGAAGTAAAATTATATATGTAAGGTGGGTGGCCACTATCGTACCCTCCAATTTTCTTTGAGTTCACCCTAATCAACAATTATAAATTTGACTAAAATATAAAATAATTCCAACCTTAATAATCGCGCAAATATTGTTTTTACTTATTTATAAAACTTGTTGTCTATGTTATAAAAATTGGAGGGTGTGATAGTGGCCACCCACCCACCCTATATATATAAAAAATTCTGATTTAATTTTTTGGTCACACCAACATCTATACTCGACAATTTTCAGGAAACTAAATCAGTGTCAGTGGTTAAAGTAAAACTGTATATGTAGGGTGGGTCAGTGGTCACTATCCCACTCTCCAATTCTTTTAAATTTCTTCCCAATTAAAAATTTTAAGTTTAACTAAAATTATTATAATAAATATTGTATTTATCGATTAAAAACAATATTTATGTTATAAAATTGGAGGGTCTGATAGTAGACACCCACCCACTCTACATATTTATTTAAAACTGCAACATGAAACTCAGATTTAATTTTTATTTTGGCCAGACTAATAGTATTACAGTTGTAGTTTTCAAGAAACTAAAACCGTGACACTGGTTGAAATTTCATTGTATATGTAGGGTGGGTGGGTGGCCTCTATCCCACCCTCCAATCAATGCAAGATTGCAAAGGTTTTTTTTAAAATTTATCATTACGTTCAAAGCTATGCAGACGTGTAAATTATCAACATTCAAATTTCGACGATTATTGTTTCTTAATTTCTAATTACGTTGAAGTAATTAATTTCGGAAATAACTTAAAGAAAAAAAGGTTTATAGTGTGGGATAGTGTTTTAGCTTCCAGCATTATAAGAAAAAAATATGTTAATGTTGTTAATAAACTTAAGCTGTGTTTAAAATTATTTGTAAAGTTAAATGTAGGATGGGTGGCGACTATGCGACCCTGCAATTACATTATCTAAATTACTGTTTTAATTTATTAATGTCTAAAGAATAAACGGTGAAAATTTGTAGAAATATTAAGCAAAAGTGCTGGAAAATTCTTGGAAATTTTTAACAATTTGGAAGAGAAGAGATATCCGAAAATTCACTTGAAATCTAAATGAAAAATTGAAATGAAATTGCTTAAAAATCGCAATAAATTAAAACAGAATTTTTGGAAAAATCAAGAAATCTCTAGAAAGTTTTTAAAATTTGGAAGAGAAGAGAAATTTCTGGAGAAACAAAATTAAAAATTTGTGTTTGAAGAAACTTTTTGGAAATAGGGATTAAATTTGCGAGAAATATTGAAAAAGAGATGCTAAATAAATTTTTAGAGACAGTTTCGAAATTTGGAAGAGAAATTCTAAAAATCCAGAATAAACATTGTTAGAAAAAATTCTATGAATCCAGGAATAATTATTGAAAAATTCTAAAAACCCAGACAAAACTTGTAAGAAAAGTTGGTAGAAAATTCTTAGCAAAAATAATATATCTCTAGGAATTTGTAGAAATATTGAAAATAATTGCTGGAAAATTCTAGATATCTTGGGGAAAATTCTAACAATGTGGAAGAGAACAGAAATTAAAAGAAAATTTTTGATAAATTTAAATTCCTAACAATTTCATTTTTAGAAAAATCAAGAAAATTTTATAAATTTTTAGAAATATTGAAAAAAATGCTAGGAATTTCTAGAAATCTTACCAAAAATTCTAAAAATTTTAAAGTTTGGAATAAAAATTGCTTTAAAATGCTAAACAAAATTAGACAACAAATGCTACAAACCCAGAAAAAAAACAGCGACCTTAAAATAATAATAAAATTTTTAATTTTAAATTCAGAAGAATTCTGTACGTAAGGAAGAAAATTTAATATAAATTTTAAAAATCTACAAATAAAAATGCTGAAAAATTCTTAACCAAATAAAGAGACATTTCTGGAAATGTCTTCGCAATTTACTTAATATTTGTAAAAATTTTGAAACAAATTGCTGACAAATGTTTAAAATCTAGAAGAATTTTTGATAGAAAACAGAAATTCGAAAGAAGAATTGCTACAAATTGTTAAAAGAAATTTTAGAAATAGCTAAAAAAATTATAAAAAGCAGAAAAGAAATTGTTAAAAAATTTAAAACCAGCGATATAAATATTCAAAACTTGTTAGATTAATATTTTTTAAATTCTAGAAACCTTTAAAAAAACTTCTAAAAAAAATTGCTTGAAATATAGAAGAAAGTTCTTGGAAATAGATTTGTTTGATTTGATTGTTTTTTAAGCAGCAAAATTATCAACGATTAGTATTTAAAGTTATCATGTATATGCAGGGTGGGTGGGTGGCTTCTATCCCACCCTCCAATCAGTAAATCATAAGCGAGGGTTTTAATTAAAAGTTGTAAAATGTAAAGATACATAAGAAATGTAAGTACTTTCCTTACATTTTTCTCAAAAACTATGAGATTTATATTTTTAATTTTTAATTTTTTTGCAAGTTAAGGGCTTTAATAACATATTTTAATAAAACTTGTTCAGTTTTTTCATTCCCTTTAAAATTTATTTGAAAAGTTATGTAATATTTTTCAAATTTAAACATCAAGTTTTGGTTTATGAATGTTCCTTAAAAGCTTTTCAGTTCCAGGTTTTACCAAAAAAACCTTATGTTTAAAGTTTCATCTAAAAGGATCATTCGTTTTTGAGATACAGCACCCACAGACATTCTCATTCACGAAAACAATACTTTCCCTATATATTCAAATAGTGATCTGGTCATCATAGTATTTTCCCTATATTTTACACAAGAACTATGAGGTTTGCGCAAAAAATTTACTCTTAATAATTTGTTTAATTTTGAATTCTCTACATTTATTTGTTTTTTTTTTCGAAAGTTAGGAATTTTATGAAAAAAATGTTTTAATAAAACTTTTTCATTTTCTCATTCCCTTTAACTTTTGTTTGAAAAGTTTTGTAAAATTTTTTATATTAGAAAAAAATATCGGGAAAAAACAAAAAAAGGCCTCTAGTAAACATCCACTTCCGGTTTTTAAATGTTCACCGAAAGCTTTTCAGTTCCAGTTTTTAACGATAAAACCTTAAGTTTAAAGTTTCATCTCAATCGGATCATTAGTTTTTGAGATACAGCGCCCACAGACATTTTCACGCACGAAAACAATACTTCCCCTATATATATACTATATAGGGAAAGTAATAATTTGAATACCTTGAACTATTACTTCCCTGTCAACAATATCCACGTATATTAGATATATAAGCACACATACGCTATTCCCTAATATGTTTTAAGGCTATCGAAGTAATAAACATTGTAAGTTCACGTCTGCACGGCACTATTGCGTTTCCTGTTTATTATTTGTTTGCATAAGCATGCATGAGCCGGCCGGAAGGTACATATTTTATTGAAAGAATTGCGAGCTCGGAGAGAAAATTGTCGGAAAGAGAATTATGGCCGCCTTTCTTACAATTCTTATGTATACACCATTTAAAATAATGCGACTACTGAGAGCGTGAGTACACTTTTCAATTGTTGGATATTTGCACGAAAAATATATTCCTTCGGTTTAGGGATAAGAATAAAAATTAGAAATTATTACTGTGTTTGGAAGTTTTATTATATATGATTTTCTTAAAGGTTGTAATTCATAATAAGAAATCAATCTTATCCAAAAAAACTTGTTGGTTTCCAAGCTTTTAATCTTCTCAAAAAATCTTATTGTTTTAATTGAGCGAAATAATGAAACTAAAGCTAATTTTATGCTATCATTCACATCAATAGGGTTACAAATTTATAGAATTTATTCTACGTGAATTTTTCATCAGCATTTACTTAAGAGCGTATCTTGTGTATGTGATCTTTAGAAGTTGGGAAGAAAAATATAACCTTGTAATGATTAGTGATGATGGGTTCATACATTTAAAGGTGATATGAAAGTTGTCATCATTACGAGATCCATTAACTAACATCAAAGCAAAAAATAATTACGTATCGTAAAAATGTACCTTCCATAAAAATGTACCATCACGAAAAGCTTAAGTTTTCGTGACCCTCCTTTATCACGAATTCTGCAAAAGAAGTTAGTGGTCAGAATAAAAATAAAACACAAAAAAAAGACTATTTAGTGCTTACTTGTTGTAACCACCGCAGGGACAGTACGAACGTTTCCATGCAGCATCAAAAAGAATAATATTGGGGGATGAATAAACAAAGAGGCTTATATGTATAACATAAACTGGTCCAACGAGGGTAAATTTACTTTCGCAGTTGTTTTTTTTTTTATTTCGTTTCCTTTTCAGCCATTGAGTATTTAAGGAAACGCGACGGCGTTCTTTACGATATTTACGTGCGTACGTAGGTGGTTTTTGAAAAATGAAAAGGGTGAAAATTGGGCCAACCGGCGAGAATGGTAACCGCAAACGCTACAAATATCCTCCGAGAAGGGGATAATAGTAGTGTGCCGCCGGGCAGATCTACAGGGAGCAATAAATTCTTTAAGAATTAACAGCGGTAAAACTCCTCCTACTTCTAATCGCAGGCCTTTAAAATAGCACTTAGGGGTATGTTACACTCAGCGGGTTTCTTGTGCGATCCATAAAAAATAACTGCTCGGATGACATGATCTACTTTTTTTCCTCCTAAGTTGACCCTAATACGTCACATTATTTTAACTTATAGTTGCTAATTGTCTAATTGTGCTTCTATTAATAGGAATTTTGTTTTAATTGCTTCGAGTTGAGAAACTTGCGTCATTATCTTTAATAAATATTCTTTTAATAGGCAAAACTTTCTAACTATATTTAAAATAATGTTACATCAATTTTTTTTATATATTAGTGTAATTGTAAATCAACATCAGCACAAGCTGTTGAAATTAAAATCTGAAAAAAATGTAACGCGATTATTAATTTGTCGGCGTAATGAAATTGCAAGTGAATTTTTTTTTTGAAACACTGGCATAATTGAAGCGGGGCCGAAGTTAGATGAAGATGCATCGCTCGAATTAATTTTCGACGTGGAACTGCAGAGGACAGAACGTGGCGTTTAGAAAAGCGGAATAATTTCAATCCGTGCTCGTGGTCCGTAAAGTAAAGCCTCCCCCTTTCCGGAGCGCGCTAAATTACTTAGCCTCCGATCAAAGAGTTCACTTCTGTCACACTTTCCCATTCCGCTGATAAACCCCTTTTTCGGTACGGTACGCTTAAACTCCACCTATGAACTTCCCTTCCTCTATTTCTTTTATTGCGAAAATTTTCTTAATCAAATCTAACGTCGCACATCAAACGGAAGTCCCACGGCGAACGTAAAACCGCCACGGGCCCTAAAACTTCCCATGATCGAAAACATCCACGAAATACTGCCGGAATCAGAGACGTTTTATGGCGCAGGACCATGACTATATTATCCATACAATTAAACTCAAATAGTTATTTATATCTAAAACAATCATCTTTCTTCCAATGTGTTCATACTATGAAAAGGTATAATAACAGTTAACAATCATTAGCCCATTCAGTCAATGGTAGTTATTAACAGGTGCTAGCTTTTCTAATGACCCTAAAATATATATAGACATTTGGCGCTCAAGCGCCCATGGATTCATCAATGTTACCTATATCCTTCTATTTCATGATTATAACTACAAGTCTTGTAGTTCCAATTTATTTTCAAAATTTGGTCAAGGCATACTACCGAACTCCAATTCTTCCTAACGATATTCTAAAGACGGCCATCACGACACGCTTCGACTTTTACTTTTGAAGACACTAGAATAACTTTCGGCTCGAGAAACGCAGCCCAAACATTTCAAAGATTCATAGATTCTGTATATCGATGAAATCATCGTTTTCACAAAGAATGAACATGAACACGTTTGTCACTTAGAACAAATTTTTGATCGATTGACTTCTATTGAAATCAAAATTAACAATAACAAATGTATTTTCGATGAAACAAAAGTAGATTTTTTAGGCCATGGCTTTAGTGGTCCCAAAATCAATTCTCTCTAATCTAAGGTCGATACCATCGTGTCCTTCCCACAAACCGCTGACCAAAAGCTTTGCAATGTTTTCTCAGCATTGAAACTTTCACCACCGTTTCAGTAAATCATCCTCGACTGTTTTACTACCGTGCAACCAGCTATCTGCTGCAAGTCGAATAAACCATTTGTGTGGTCACAACCTGTAGTCTAACACAACGAGAAAATCCACAGATATACGGAAACTGTTCACAATTTCAAAATTTCAATGCCTTTACCATCGACCATTTTTTCGACGAGGTGATGCAGGAAAACGTCATTCCATGCTTTACCATTTTAATTCAGGGTCGTACCTGAGACACCAGGACTCATCCTCAGTGACAATACAGTTCAAGAAATTTGGTGTCGCATCCGCCGTTTGAAGAAAATATTGTGAAGTCTCTAAACATGCCTGCTTCTAATCGTCAGTCAACCGATGTGGCAATGATTTGTAGCACGAATTCACGATAAATCTGCAGTTGATCAGCTACATGCGCACAGGTAATCGACGATCGCTAGAGGTTTTAAATCGACAATCCAAATAAGTACGTCTGTTGTAAAATATTGCATCTATCAGGCTGTTTCTTATTCCCAACTTCCTCGTCCAAAATCATTCCTTGCGGTTCAAATTTATCGACGGTCTGAGAAGATTGATTAAAGGATTCAATTTAATTTTGAGATGTTACATACTAAAAATGGAAGGTAAGTTTCCTCTCCATTTTTTGAGGTATACAATCTTCTGAGGTATTGAATACTCTTTGGCCTTCAAGCTTTTGATGATATTTTCTTTAAGGATTTAATTTATTTTTGAGACGTTAAATACTAAAAATCGAAGGTAAGTTTGTCTACATTTTTTTTTTGAGGTATTCGAGTAATTTTTGCCCTTTGAGCTTTTGATCTTATTTTCCTTCATTTTCTTTTTCCTCTTTCAATTATAATTCATTGTTCACCTTCTTTATACTCTTTAAGAAAGCGCATAGTCTTCAGCTTTTTAAGGTACTTAATTTTCTGAGGTGTAAAATACCAAAAAAGTGTTATTAATTTTGACCTCTAATCGATTGATGGATTATATTTCCTTTCACCCTACCTCGTTTTTTATTTTCTACTATTCACCATATTCATTCTTTTAAGCGATGCTTTCGGTCTTCATATTTTTGACGTACGCAATCTTTTTAGATATAAAAGTTGCAAATAATTCGTCTCTATATGTTATAGAATAAGAAAGCTTACCGTCTTCATTTGTTTAAGGTAAATAATCCTCTAAGGTGCAGGTTCATTAGCCTTTGAGCTTCTGATCAATTTTTTTTTTCATTCCTCTCTTCTTATTTCTGTTATCCACTGCCCGCCATCTTTATTCATTAGGTACATTCTTTTTAAAGATTGAAGTACGAGCGTTATCAAATTGAGAACACTGTTCTGCATTTAAATGTTATTTCTTAATATATTACATGCCTGACCTTTGTCGTGGAACCCGTTTGTGTAATTTGAATTTTTGGTCAAAATGTGTGGTGGTTTTGTACTTTTTATTAGTTTTTATTTTTCTTGTGAAAATTCTACTGAGTGTTTAAAAGCTACATTACCAAAATATTACAAAGAAAAGAAGACGAAACTGTAACAGCTTTAGTATTTTTGTAGATTAGGTAAAGGATCCCCAAATCTTATACTTTGTGGAAAAATGAATGGAAGATTACAAATCACCGATTTTTAAAATCTCAACAAAAATAATAATAATCCAGATGAGCACTATAGACGAATAGACTTTAAGCAACACTTCGAAGCACTTAAAATAGCCGAAGTCCAAGTCAAATTACAACACATCTACAACTTGTTTGCACCAGATCGGAACTTCTCAAGACGTCGCGAGTCTAACCTTCTACAGTTCGAAATGCAGCCGAAGACAAATCTATCATTTATACCCTTGAAGACGAACCTTTCCTCCAGAGACTTGCGTAGACGTGAAGGTAGGAAGAGGCGTAAGGAGAAGAAAAACGAGGTGAAGCGTTCCTTAAGTAATAGCGATATTTACAACAAAGATTCTGAGGTGTACTCGATGCACATGGACATACCTAAAATGAAGCTGTTGATGTTGGTGGTGTAAAAGACCGTCGGTACTCTCTTGTTTGCTATCAGAAAGTTTTAAAGACGAAAAGGTTAATAAATTTAAGTTAAATCATCCCAAAGAATATATGGAAAATAAACGCAATAAAAAAGGTAAGAAATTAAAAGATCAAATTGTAAATTCTAAGGAAGAAATGCCTAAAAAATTGTATTAAAATTTGGATAAGCAATTTGATGTAGATAACAAGCTTTAAACCCAGATGATGGGAAGACAGTTAACAAAATAATAAAGCTTTTTCCCTCTGTATATTGATTCTTTATTGCTCAAAATGTTGTTTTCAAAATGCATGTGATAATATTTTGGAAAATATTAAATTAAAACATAATGTATTCATGTAATCATCTAAAGCACTTTCATTCATTTCTAATTCCTCAGGAAAATTAGTCTTCTTAGTAAGGAATTACTCAAATTAAAAAATATTTAAAAAAACTGTTTTGCTTTTCAAATTTTAAAGATATCTTTCTCTGATAATTAAACACCTATTATCAACTTTCTTTTGTGAAAATTACTTGGAAGAAATACTACAATTTTGTATTCGTTTTTCTTCCAAACTCTGAGGGATTTTAGAATCTTCCTGCAGTTTTTCTTTAAAATTTAATGTTTTTAGTATGAGAAATTAATAATTTTTCACCATTTTCTTGGCCAAATGACGATAATTGGAGAGATTTTGTACATTTTTTTAGCTTAATTATATTCCAGATTCTTAGAATTGCTTTCCAAATTGTGAGGATTTTAGAATTTAATAGCATTTTTTATTTTTAGAATTTTCCTGGGGGTTTTCAAATTTTATATATTTTCTTTTAATTTTCTAAAATAATCTAAATGGCCAGAATTTTACAATTTTTCGGCTTCATCTTTTCTCTAGAATTTTCGAGTAAATTTCTTTTTGATAATTTTGAATAATTTTCCTTCAGATTGCAACAATTTTCCATTCTTTCCTCTTCCAAATTGCGAGAATATTTTTTGAAAGTTTTGGAATTCAATTTTTCAGTGACATTTTGCATTTTTGTCTAGAATTATCCAGTCATTTTTTCTTGAACTTGTATTTTTTTTTCCAAATTCAAGGATTTTGTTGCAATTGTTTCTTCCAGATTACTAAAATTCTCCATATTTTTTTCTTCGGCTTTTAAGAGTTTTTTTTAATCTTTTTTTAATTATTACAATTTTTCAAAATCTTTTTTTTTTCTAGGAAAATGGCGAAAATTGGAGATTTCGTACAAGTTTTTAGCATAATTTATTCTCCAGATTTTAATAATTATTTTCCAAATTGTGTGAATTTTCTTTAAGGTTTTTATTTTACTATTTTTAGAGTTTTCTTGGAAGTTTTCAAATTTTACATATATTCTTTTAAATTTCTAAAATCATCTAAATGGCCAGAATTTTCCTCAAGAATTTTACATTTTTTCTGGCATCATCTTTCTTCTACAACTTACCAGTCAATTTTTCTTCTTCAAATTTATTGAACAGTTTTCCTCCATATTGCTACAATTTTCCATTAATTCCCCTTCCAAATTACGAGAATATTTTAATGAAGGTTTTAGAACTTTCCTGCCGTTTCTTCCAGGTTTTAAGCATTTTCTAAGAGGTTTTTAAATTTTACAATAATTTTTAATTTTGATTATTTTTTTAAATAGTGAGAATTTTCAAGACAAAATTCAATGGTTTTCTTTTTGTTTAGAATTATCCACTCATTTTTGCTCTAGACATCTAGAGTTTTACAGAATTTTCTTTTCCAAATTTAAGAATTTTCCTGCAATTGTTTCGTCCACATTACCAAAATCCTGCAGTTTTTTTTTCTTCGGATTTTAAGAGTTTTTTTATAATATATAAATGTTTACAATTTTTCTGTAGCATTCTAGAATTTTCCAGCAACTTCTTTCTCAAATTATAGATTTTTGTAGTATTTTCCCCTAAAATAAATAATTTTCTTTGTATTTCTACAATTTATTAATAGTAGTTTTTCGTTCAGATTACTATAATTTCGGATAAAATTCATGTGGTTTCCGAAATTAACAGATTTCCATATTTTCTGAATTTTAAAATTTTACATTTTTCCTTTAAGATTTCTAGAATTTTGCAACATTTTCTCTTCCAAATTTCTAGTTTTTTTTCATCATTTTTGAAGAATTATTTTCCAAACTGTGAGAATGTCCTTTCAGAGTTTTAGAATTTAATAGAATTTTTTATTTTTATAATTTAAAATTTAACATTTTCTTTAAAATTTCTAAAATCATCCAAATGGCCAAAATTTTCCTCAATATTTTTACAATTTTCGGCATCGTCTTTTCTCTAGAATTTTTCAGTCAATTTTTTCTCCAGATTTATTAAACAGTTTTTCTCTAGATTGCTAGAAATTTCCATTAATTATAAAATTTTCCAGCTTTTTCTTCCAGGTTCCAGAATTTTCTGCAGGGTTTTTAAATTTTATAATAATTTTTAATATCGATTTTTTTCTTTTGAAGATTTTCAAAAAAAAATTCATTTTTATCTAGAATTATCTATTTATTTTGTTTGCAGACATCTTGATTTTTACAGAATTTTTTCTTTAAAAATTAAGAATTTTGCTGCAATTATTTCTTCCATATTACTAAAATTCTCCAGATTTTTTTTAAATGAGTTTTCAGTTTTTACAATTTTTTTTAAAAAAATTGGAGATATTTCGTACAATTTTTTAGCATAATTATTATTTTCCAGGTTTAAAGTATTCCTTACCAAATTGTTAGAATTTTCCTTGAGGAATTTAGAATTTAATGACATTTTTTATTTTTAGAATTTTCGTGGTAGTTTTCAAATTTTGCATATTTACTTTTAAATTTCTAAAATTATCCAAATGGCCAAAATTTCCTTCAAAATTTTCACTGTTTCTCGGTATCATCTTTTCTAGAATTTTCCAGTCAATTTCTTTTCCAGATTTATTGAACAGTTTTCCTCCAGATTGCTAGAATTTCCAATAATTAACTTTTAGAAATTTCCAGCTTTTTTTCGAGTTTGAAGAATTTTCTGAGAGGGTTTCTAAATTTTACAATAATTATAAAATAGTGAGAATTTTCAAAACAAAGTTAAATTTTTATATTTTTGTCTAGAATTATACACTCCATTTTGCTCTAGACTTCTAGAGTTTTATAGAATTTTCTTTTCCAAATTTAAGAATTTTCCTGCAATTCCTGCAATTGTTTCTTTTAAATTACCAAAATTCTCCAGTTTTCTTTTCCTTCGGATTTTAAGAATTTTTTGTATATTTTATGAATTTTTACAATTTTTCCAATAGCACTGTAAAATTTTCCAGCATTTTCTTCTTCTTCAAATTATAGATATTTAGATATATAGAATCTTCCAGTCAATTTCTTCTCCAGATTTGTTGAACAGTGTTCCTCCAGATTGCTAGAGTATTAGTAGTAGTAGTAGCTTGTTACTCTAAAGCACCATTAATTGTATCCCAATGGTGAATGGTACCGGTCACCCATCCAACTACTGATCCGAACCAACGTTGCTGCACGTCAGTTTGGGACCGTAACCGAATGCGCCACCACCGGCATGTAGATTGCTAGAATATTTCATTAATCCCTCTTCTAAATTGAATATTTTTTTGAAGGTTTTATAATTCCAGATTTTTCTTCCAAGTTTTAAGAATATTCTGAGAGTTTCTTAAATTTTACAATAATTTTTAATTTTGAGAGAGAGAAAAACATTTTCATTTGGCCAAACATAAGTACTTTTAGAAGATATACATTTGAATTTAAAATAAAGGTTAGTCCATTCACCTGTCTTGACTCTTATTTATGTAAAAACAAAGAAAAATTTTCTATCTAGCTTATCTGTTGATGAAGATTAGAATATTGGGGTTTCGAGGAGTATTACATTGAAGGGATTGTTGGCAAATTTTACACTTAGGCTATTGGTACGTTGGGATATTGGGGTGGTTTCCTAGAGGCGAAAACATGGAGAATTTTCATAAAAATTCAATTTTTAAGCAGTATTTTTGTCTAGAATTATCCAGTCACTTTTTCTCCAGACTTGTAGATTTTTTCTGTATTTTCTTTTCCAAATTCAAGAACTTTCCCTACATTTGTTTCTTCTAAATGACTAAAATTCTTCAGCGTTTTCCTTCGGATTTTAAGAGTCTTTTTGATAATTTTTGAATTTTTACAATTTTTCAGTAAAAAATTCAATTGCAATTTTTAGAGGATAAATGTATTCTTATTGATCTTAATATTGTTTACATGAATATTTAAGAAATTATTTTTCTCTTCTTTTAGACAGTATAGTATTAGAAAGTTTTTTAGTTTCAGGAAAAACCTAAAAATTAGCTTTAAATAAAATAAAATAAACTTTGTTTATATCACACACTTTATTATTTCAGTGACTATAGTTTCGATACAATTTAGCTGGTCATTATCAAACTAATTAGTTATAAAAAAGTTATAAAATATGTATCACAAAGTGAAAGCCTCTACAATCAAATACCTAAATATTAGGTAAAAAAATTAGTCATGAAGTTAATTTTAAAGTAGTAGATCACTAATTCTGCCTAAAGGTTTTTAAAGAATTTTCGAGCAATTATTTCTTTTTCAGATTTCTACAATTTTTGAGCCCTCTTCCAAATTCGTGAATTCTCTTCATTAATTCAAGCAGTTTTTCTCTAGATTACTAAAATTTTACATTCATTCCTCCAAATTGCGAATATTATCTTTAAGTTTTTAGAACATTCTAATAAGGATTTTTTTTTCTTTGAGGTTTTCAGTTTAAAACATGATTTCAGATTTCAAGAACATTTGCAAGAGGTTTTTTGAGGGATTTAGAAATTTCCAGTACGCTTTCTTTCCAATTTTAAGAAGTTTCTTTACTGTAATTTTTCAGCAGATTTTTTCTTTGAGGTTTCCAAATTTTACATGATTTTAGATTTCAAGAAGTGATTTATAATTTTCCAGTGCGTTTTTTCCAATTATCAGAAGTTTCATTACTGTATACAAATTTTACAATAATTTTTTTTTTCAGATTTATTAATTTTCCAGCAAAGTAAAAATTCAATTGCATTTTTTAAGGGGTAAATGTATTCTTATTGATCTTATTTTTTAAAATATGAATATTTATGAATTAATGTTTCTCTACTTTAAGAGAGTATACTATAAAAAATGTTTTTAGGCTTCAGGGATAAATTAAAAATAAAGTTAGGTTAAAAAGATTAGTCATGAAGTTAATTTTAAAGTAGCAGATCACTAACTGTGCCTAAAGAATTTTAAAGAATTTTTGTAATTTGCAATTGCCGAATTACAAAATTTATTCAAGAAATATTTTTTTGTCTTTTGAATTTTCTAGCAATTTTTTTTCAGATTTCTAAAATTTTCTAGCCCTCTTCCAAATTCGTAAATCTTCTTCAATAATTCCAGCAGTTTTTCTTCAGATTACTAGAATTTTTCATTAATTCCTTTTCCAAATTGTGACAATTTTGTTTAAGATTTTAGAAAGTTTCAGCAGAATTTTTCTTTGAGGTTTCCAAATTTAACAACATGATTTCAGATATCAAGAATTTTCAATATTTGCAAGAAGGATTTAGAATTTTTCAGGACTTCTTCAGTTTTCTAAAATTTTCTAGCCCTCTTCCAAATTTGTGAATTTTCTTCAATAGTTCCAGCAGTTTTTGTCCAAATTATTAGAGTTTTTCATTCATTCCCCTTTTTAAATTGCGACAATTTTGTTTAAGATTTTAGAATGTTTCAGCAGAATTTTTCTTTGAGGTTTTTTTTGCAACATGATTTCAGATATCAAGAATTTTCCAATATTTGCAAGAGGGATTTAGAATTTTTCAGGACGTTTTCTTTCCAATTTTAAGAAGTTTCTTTACTATTTCCAAATTTCATAACATTTTTCCTTTCAGCTTTATTAATTTTACAGCATAGTAAAAAATCCAATTGCATTTTTTTAGAGAATAGATGTATTCCTATTGATCTTAATATTTCTTATATGAATATTTAAGAATTCATTTTCTCTACTTTTAGATAGTATAGTGTTATAAAGTTTTTTAGCTTCAGGGAAAACCTAAAATTTAAGTAAAAAGATTGGTCATAAAGTTAATTTTACAAATTTTAAGCAAAATGCTTAATATACTAAGCATAAATTAAAATAAATATCTACAGTTGTAGAAAGAATCCGAAGAAATTCTGGAATATATGGAAGATTCCATCAGGGTCTGACTGGAAGAACATTCTGAAGAATGAAGTCCGCCTGCGATTCCTGTGCTCAAAGTTTATTGTATTTTTTATGTATGTATCCATTAGTGTATTTTGTTAACAGGTTATACAAAGAATCATAATAAATAAATAAATAATCTAAATATTAACGAATTTTAAAGAATTTTTGTTATTTGCGATTATCGAATGCTTAAGGCTTACAAAATTTATTCCAAAAATATTTTTTTCTTCTTCTAAATAATTTTTTCTAATTTTCTGGTGAGAATTTGCGTCGAAATTTTTACAATTTATCTAGAATTTTCTTCAATAATTCCAGCAGTTTTCCTCCAGATTATTAGAGTTTTTCATTTATTCCCCTTTCAAATTGCGATAATTTTGTTTAAGAGTTTAGAATGTTTCCAAATTTTACAACATGATTGAGGATTTCAAGAATTTTCCAATATTTGCAAGAGGGATTTAGAATTTTTCAGGACGTTTTCGTTTCAATTTTAAGAAGTTTCTTTACAATTTCCAAATTTCACAACATTTTTCCTTTCAGATTTATTAATTTTACAGCAAAGTAAAAAACTCATTTGCATTTTTAGAGGGTAGAATACGTTTATTGATTTTATTTTTTATATGCATATATAATAATAAATTTTCGTCTCCTTCTTAGTATAGTATAATAAAGTTTTAAGTTTCCGGGATAACCTAAAAATTATGTTAGAGTAAAAAGATTGGTTGTAAAGTTAATTTTAAAGTAGCAGATTACTAGTTGTGTCTGAAGATTATTTAAAAAAATTGTAATTTGCGATTGTTAAATACTTGAGGCTTACAAAATTTAGATGTTTAAAAAAATATATTGTTTAAATTTATAATGATCAAGATTTCCTATACTAAATCTTATTTGTAAGGTATTTCTCTAAAAATTAAACCAACTTTTTTACATGAACAATTATTTTAAATAACTTTGGAGAGCAAAAAATTAAAATACTTTTTGTATAGGTTAAATATCTCTATGATCTTCAATGTTTGTAGTTGTTAAAAGAATCCTTAATGATCCTTAATTTTGGAGAGATTAAAATTAACTTTAATGACCTTCAATTTTTCATATTTTTTGTTGCAAAATTAATAATAGTTATGGATATGAATATGGATTCTTTGTGCAGGTAAGTCAAAAATTTTAATTTAAATTGTTAGTTTTTGATAAAGACCATTTAATAAAACTACAACGGAGTAATCTAAATTCAGATTATATCAACGATTTTGATAAGTTATCTGTGCTAGTAACTAACGTGCCATATATCATACACAGGTTAAGATTTCGTTTTTCCGAGACACTTATCAAGTCATCATTAAAGAAGAGCAACGTAGTTTTCTTAAGGTTTTTAATTGTACAATTGTAAAGTCCAAATGTATTAAAAACTAATATTTTAAAACTTTTTGTTTTATTGCAAAGTGTGGAATGTGAATTTTATTTAAAAGACTTTAAAGAATTTCTTTTGCAAACTGGTTTCTAGTATATATGTAGTTTTTGACCAATTTTGGAAAGCCAAGGCAAAACAATTTAAATATTAAATAATGCTAATGATGATATATACAACTAAGAAATAAAACCTAAATTAGATGCTAAAATATAATGTCAACTTCAACATTAGTTTCTTTTCTTGTACAATTTTCCCTTCACGTAATTTACTTGGTGATAAATTTTGGCACTCAGGTCCAAAAATTGAAAAATTCTAAGGAATGACATTCCTTAGATTTTTTTAAGAAAACATTTTTACAATATAAGTTATAACTATTGTATCTAAATATTTTTCCAAAGCTTTAGGTCTTCCAATACAAATAATTATGAATCGCCTAATAGAACTTTTTTTGTATGATACAATAGTCCTTGTCTTGAAAACACTTTATCTCTTTTTAATCACTGCGAATGTTTAAACAGTTATAATAATGTAATTGCACTTTTCTTTAACAGAATTTATAACTATATACTTCTAAAATTTTTAATTTGATGTTCCTAAAATTGATGCAACACGACTGTCAGTAATCGTCCATATAAGGATTGAAATTGTGACGATATTAATTCAATAGAATTATCGAGCCCTTTGATGCGAAATCGCGCCATCCGGAGCGCCGCGGCGCTATAATGGGAATCCGAAGACGGGTTAGGAAATTCTGTTTTGTTCCGAATTTCCTTAAAATTCCTGGAGCGCAAGTAAAAGCTTCCTATTCCGGCTAAATGAAAAGTCGCGCGAATTTGCGACTCTCCATTCTGGCCGTAAGATTTCGCAAACTGAAAAAGTTCAATTTGCTTCATTTAACTTTGTAAAAGTGAACGCACGGAACGGCGCTCCCCCCCCCCCCCGAAATCCGCACAATACAAATTCCTCGAATACTAATAATTCATGTTCGCCACTTGGGGCTCAAACTCTTGAGCGATTCATCCGGAAACGGGCTTTATTCGATTAACCGGCGATTGCGTAAATGAGCCACACATAAAAATCAACCGCCGTCGCAACGTGAACTAAATAAATTATATAAATGATTCCCGTATTGTTTCACGTCAATAATGGATGTAATATGCAGGCTATATTTATATATACTCTACATTAACTCTATATATTTTTTTTTTTCATTCGTCGGACGTTATAAATTATTAAAGCGGCAATGACTGTTGTATTTTCAGCCACGATAATTGGCACCCTGATGTATAAAATGATGCGTTCAAGTTTAATCATGTACTCGGGTTTTATGCGCCATTGTTTTAACGGTTATGAGAAGGAATATTTTCATCGAGACGTTAGTGAAGAATACATATCGAAATGCTCAACGCTCATGGAATTACATACCCAGTACCGTATTTCATACAATAGAATTCGCAAACTATTTTATTAGAATAGCGACGGAACGAATTGCGGAAATATAAACCATTTGAAAATTCGACTTGCTCCGTGAAAACTAAAGATTCAAAACTACACGGGCAATAAACCGTTTCGAAAAGATTACGTCGATTGTGTACGCACGTACGCGTCCATAATTATCTGATATTTGTGTTAATTCACATTCGTGATGTTGAAATATGTTATTCTCGCGGCGGCCACAATTATTCCCGATGCCGCAGTTATTTTTTTTTATGTGCATTTAAATGGCGGCGGGGAGTCGTTCCGTGAGTTGGTAAGTAAAAATTTGTTCGATGGAAAATATTGATAAGTAAATGCGGTTTTCAACTGGTTTATTATCTCTCATTTGCGGACGTTAATGGTAAATAATTTACGCCATTCCTATTCCAGGTATTACATTTTCATGTCGGGAAATAAACATTATTTCATCGCGTAAGAGTAAATAACATGCTAGATTTTGATAACGCGGATTATATTATAATAATTCAAGATATATAAATCTTAATATATGCATATGAAAATTATAACCTTTATATAAACCTTAATAAATTAATAATACTAGAAATTAACCAAATAATCATAAAACTATGTTAACCACATATTGAAAACTAGAATAATTCAAAAGGTGAAGAATCTTTAAAACATAAACCAACCATTAGACCCTAATCATCTTGAACATCAGACTGGAGCATTACTGTCATCCATTTGTTCATCTGAAGTCTCAGATTAAATTCAGATTTTCTTAAAAAGATTTTAGACTATCGAAATGAAAGGCTTTTAAATCCAGTAAACCACGTTGAAGCTTCTTTCTACCATTTTTTATAGAACGTCATGGAATGCATACTTTTGTAAGCTTGGTGAGAAGCATCGATGTACTTGCGGATTTTATAACCATACCATTCTGATAATCACTGTTGTCCACTTTTATGTAGTTATATTCTTTAATTTGATAGCAACATGAGTAAATTTTGACTTCTTTTCTTCTAGGTTCAACCATATAATATTTTTGCTATATTCTGACTAGTTTCATGGTCTACTGATCGATAAACAAGCAAAAATAGATGCAGGTCTTTGATGATCCATAAAGTTGTTACCTTGATTAAATTCAATTAGATTAGAAATGTTTTTCTTGGTCCAAATATTCCATTGTAAGGGAACACCAAAAAGCCATATCTACTTTTTAACTAATACTTCCGTGATTGTTGATGATTATTTCAGTTTAGTAACTGGTATGCGTCGACCCATTTACTAAAGTAATCCATTGCGATGTATTTATTTGCTTGATGAGATTTTTGAATCGCTTCAGCAATATCAATATCTTGCTGTTTGTATATTCGTGTTTCGTAAAGAGACTTAATATTATAAGTTGAAAGGGATATCTTCGCTGTATTTATATATTTTTAAATGCTCTATGTACATTTCAAACACATTGTGTTCATTGTTAGTTATTGACAGTGAACACATCGTGTTTGAAATGTACATTTAGCATTTAAAAATACATAAAAACAGTGAAGTTATAACATCAATAGCATGCGTTCAATTGCTTAAGTTTAACAGCTACACAGATGTTTTTATTTAGAGGAAAATTTATTGTAAATATTTTCTATCATTTCAGATATATTACTCTTGCTTCTGTTCATTTTCTCTCTCTGAATTTTTCATATATGTTTCACTAACCTACTGTCAAATACAATCAAATACCACTGAGACAAGTAGAATTTTAAAACTGACGAATATTTTGCAATATCTTCTATATTTGCCAGAATTTTTTTCCTTCATTTGATAAGAAGTTTTAAAGTGAAATGAATTTCTTGGCATCTCTGGATATTCCAGCCATAATTTAAAATGTTCTAAGAAAGGACTCCGATATAAACACTTACACTTTTTTGTAAATTGCTCTATCTAGGTGTTCAATATCAAAATTTTGACGTCTTTGAAAACCTTTTTGTATACATTACGGAAATTTAAACACTTGTTCTGCTCTAGTTACCTGACACGTGTTTAGATTTTACAATCATTATCAAAGGTATATTTAAAACTAAAATTAACTTTTATATGGATCTTATTATGGTGGGAGGCCTGCGCTAATGATGTTTTCGGCTTGAGTTAATTCCTGTTGAATATTCAGAAGATTGTCGCCTTTGACGATTGCCCGTTTAATCTAACCTCTCTCCGGGAGGCTAAACCAAAAACCTTTTCGTCCAAAATGGATCGAAATAATCTCTCCCAGATGATGTCCTGTTGTTAAACAATATTCGGATAATTTTGTTGTTATTTTGCCGTCTTGTATGGGCTTATTGTGTTTCTTGTATCAAATTTTGAACATGCTGTTGTATTTTATGCTTACTGTAAAGTCTAGAAAATTAATTTGCCCATCATCTTCTTTTTAGATAGTAAACTAAATTTTTCTATTTTTGTTATTCAAGTCTAAAAATTGTCGTTGTGTACCACCAAATACACAATATGTTATATATGTTGGAGGCTTCTACTTTGTTATACATTTTTTGTAAATTGAATAAAACACGATAACTTTGTTTGTATAACTTGAAAACTTTTTTATTGTGACACATAGTGTGTTTGATAATGACAAGCTAAATTTGTCGAAACTGGTCACACTATAAAGTTTTCAAGTTATACAAACAAAGTTATCGTGTTTTATTCAAATACACAGTACATCCTCACATACGTACCAAAATAATATAATATTTGTATTTTTGCTTTGGCTCTTAAGCTCTCTTCAAAATTCCGCAAACTGTGGTTATGATGGTGATCCCATAATTTTGGATCAGACAAAAATCCATTAATTTGTGGAATCTTATGGGGAATGTTTTATTAAAGACTCCTTTATTATATCTCTTAGCTCTTGTATCAGTCATTTTACGTCAAAAGAGACTAGATTTGTTAATGAGTTATCCTGTTCTCGTGACAAATTGTGTTGTCTTTTTTGCTGTATATCCTGATCTATATGGCATAAGTTGAGTTAATTGCTTATTGAGATGTGCAAACATCTTATATGTTGGTGCCTGACAATAGAATATCCCTGGTCTCATTAGTATATTCTGTTTATGTATTTTGGGCATGCCGTACAGGGTTGGTTCTCTTGGATTCATTTCTGTTCTTCGGGGATATATGACAATTTAATTATGGTGACTAATTCTTTCTGTTATTTATCCGTGGGGTCTGTAGTAGTTTAAACTAGTTCACTTCTATTAAACTTTGCATCTTATCAATGTATTTTGATCTGTTGATGATAGTAATCGTGTTACCTTTGTTAGCTTTGCTGATTATTAATTGGTTACACTTTTTCTTGATCTCTCTAATAATTCTCTCCTCTGATTTCATGACTTTTTAGTGAGTCTACCTTTTCTTATGCCCTTCCGTATGATGTTAATTGTTGGTGTTTTGTAATGTATGTTTGTTGACTCCTGCTCTGTTTAATGTAATTCCTGTTGCTATCAAAAGCTCTTAGAATTGATCATTGAGCGATGATGGTGTGTGTGAATATTTCAAACCTTTTCCCAATAGTTGTGTCTCCTTTTGGCTAACCGGAACCGTAAACATATTTTGTACTCTTTAAAAGAAACTATGAATGTTATTATCTAGTTTTTTGTTGTTTTATGGCCTATGATTTCTCACGTATCCTAGTTTTTTCACTTGGGTATCATTTAGTTTCTTAACAAATTTTTTCTTCCACAAATATATTTATAGGAATGCATCACCAGTTAGAGGGTTGTATGCATTTTGTTTTGATTCTTATTATTAGTTATCCAAAGTAAAGTTTTTTATACTGCCAACGAATAACACATAACTGGCGTAGTTGTACATTCTTCATTTTTTTGAGTACCTTCTAATAATCCTTGTTTCGTTGCTACTAATTAGAAACAATATATTTCTAGGCACTGTACTTAGAAAAGCTAGTTTTGGGAATGAGCACAATCTTCATTTTTTTGAATACCTTCTAATATTCCTAGTTTCGTACTCATTAGAAACAAGATATTCTAGGTACTCTACTTTCTAGTAAAGCTAAATTTGGGGATTAGTGCATTCTTCAGTGTTTTTAATACCTCCTAACATTCCTTGTTTGTTGATATTCATTAGAAACAATATAATCTAGATACTCTACTTTCTAGAAAGGTTAGTTTTGAGGATGAGTGCAATATTTAGTGTTTTGAATACCTCCTAATATTCATCGTTTCGTTGATACTCATTAAAAACAAGATAGTGCAGGTTCTATACTTTCTAGAAAATCAATTAATTTTAATTCAAAATTTCTTTGACCTTTGACTTTCAAAATTATTAAGATCTTGATGTATTTACTTATCAAGATAAAATGAACGAAGTAAAACAGGCTGGTCATGATATTCATTTTTATGTTATATATATATTAAGGCTTCAAGCGCATGTCATATTCGAAATTACATCGAAATGTCGTAATCCTATCAGCATTGTAAATGTTGATTTCTAGTAGTAGATTACTTGGGATTAAAAGAGAATCTCAGATGGGACGCGCATATCAAAAAACTACTCTGGGTCCTCGGGAGACCTAAAAATTATTAGAGAAGTAGTTGTTTCAATAAGTGATTTCTTTTGTAATCTTAGTAAGGTTCATTGTTGAAGATTTACGAAATATTTTCGTGTTTTTCTAATTATTAATTATCAAAGCCTCTATGATAAGCTACTGTAGATATTCTACAGTATCCAAATTTATGACAGTATGTATTTTTTTTCTTGTCATGCGGTCTTGCCTCTTTTGGTTTGATTATTATTAGTTATCCAAAGTGAAGTTTCATACTGGCAACGGATAACTTACAATTGGTGCAATTGTAAGTGCATTCTTCAGTTTTTTTAATATCTCACAATACTCACTAGAAAGAATGTATACTAGATACTCTACTTTCTAGAAAAGGTGTTGTTTGAGCATGACTTTCAATTAAAAATTTCTTTTATATTGGAACAACTCCTCTTCAATTCATCCTCAGTGTATTTTCCCATGGCGATTAATAATCCTATTGATGTTGTCTACATACATCGTCTCAATGACAATCGAAATTACTTCGAATTTTCATAATCCTATCTGCGTTGTAAATCTTGTTTACTCTCGATCCTCGACACACCTAAACTTATGAAATCTTCTATGATATGCTCTCAGAGATATGTTACATCTGGCTTTATTTCTGTATGAATTATTTTCCTTGTCAACCAATCTTTGCGCTTTTGTTTTGATTGTTATTATCACTTATCCAAAGTGAACTCACTCGAAAAGATGTATCTTATGAACTTTATTGCCTAATAAATATTTTAATTTTTGGGATGAGTTTCAATTCAAAATCTCTTGGAATACGTTTTTTAAGTTCTTCAATTAAACATTCGCATCACGATTATATGGTTGAGGTAAAACACGTTAGCGTTTAATGACAATCATTTTGATGTGGTCTTCATTAGGCTCCCAAGAAAAATAAAACAGAAAAGAACTTCCTATTCAACCTCATTTATTATTTTAATCTCTTTAAATAGCTTCTTTAATTTACAACTTTCTTGACACTAATTTTTCATGCTCTTATAATTTTTATTCACTTTAGCACTAGTTTGCCAAGTGGTTAATTAAGTTTAACCCAGATAGTTTAAGAAAATACCGTTCTTTTTTCCTTCTATAAAATTCCTAACCATAATACGTATTTAAATATTAGATAGTTCAGATAAATTTGTATTAAAACACTTGTTTGTTTCCATATTAATATATTCAGTTTCCTGACACGTGCTTCGGTTTATTACAACCATTATCAAAGGATGATACTCATTGTAATAAACCGAAACACGTATCAGGAAACTGAATATAAAACATGGAAAATAACAAGTGTTTTAGTTCAAATGTATCTATTAATACATTTTAGTATCTATTATACTTTTCCATCAAGTGTGTAGCAGAGAAAGTATGAACTCAGTTAGATGGTTCTTCATGTTACCTCTTAGCACGAATATGTGTATCCAGAAAACGCTTCTAAAACTTGAGGACCCTTTTATCCTTGAACACCTTCAACCATTTTACACCCGTCTTCTCGAAGCAAGTTCATGGATCAGATCGCGCACAAATCGAAACCAAGTACACTAAGGTTTGGATCTCCATCAATTTAACGAACTTCACCATTAGAAAAAAACTAGATTTTTTAACGAACAAATGCGGTTATTTCACAAAATTAGGTTTGTAAAAACATTTTCTTAACTCCACATCTCTAAGGCACACAATCTAGCTAAGCGATCCTTTTCGAAAACCTTTACCTCAATCAAAATCCATTATCTTTAAAATCTCTTCCACAATCAATTACTTTATAATTGTACGACCCTATTTTAGAAACATTCTCTTTTAATCTTCCTTGAATAAGAATTTTTTTATAATCCATTCAACCACCATATCCACTCTAGTGAGAAGGTTTCGTAGAATTCCTAATGCTCAAAAAAACTTTTAACCAAAATGTACAAACCTTATTATATACATATTAGAAATTTCAATCAATGAACGTTTTCTATAATTACATTAAAATTGTCCTTCCAAACGCTTTATTCTATTACTATAATGATTTCACAGAAACCCCAATGCCAACTCAAAATTTAAGAAAAAAACCACAAATTTAAACTACAATAATCAATTCTCATCACTATAATTAATTTTTAAAATCAAATAAAGACTTTTTCCTAAAAAAATTGTTCCAATCGCCATTTTCTCTCTATGTAACGTTTACGCAGAAATTACAATTTTAACATAAAAAGGAAAAACATTTCAATGGCAACAGTTAAGTACAGTAGTAGTAGTAGTAGTAAAAGTGTTTGGCTATCGACCACGTGGTTCTTCTGCCGTGTTATTTGTGTATTTGTGTGTAAATCACCTTGTTATTTTAAAGAATCGCCCTCGTCACTCTAAAGCACCATGGTGAATGATACCGGTCTCTCATCCAACTGTTGACCCGAAACTAACGTTGCTGCACTCTCGCGCACCGGCGTATCAATTAAATACATTATATCACATCTTTAAACATTCTTATGGCTATATATTGCCTGACGTCACGTAAAGTAAAACGATCAAGACGCTGGACTTCCTAGAAAAACACTCCACACATAAACTGGGATAAAACCAACGTGACCATATTAGTATCACTAGATTAGATTTAGTTACGATTATCTTAGGCAAATTCGTCTGTATGTATGCAGACCACCTGTTTGATCGTAGTAAATTTGCCACAGATTTTGAATATTTGCTTAAGACGATTGAGTACAATGATTTATGTAATGAAAGCAGCCAGTACCCTGAGATGCAATGATCTTCGTGTCTGCAGCAACACACTCACCACCCAATTCTTTAACTAAGATTTGCTTGACAACAACAATTCAACATTGCTTCTAGAAACAACCTTCCGAAGAGCTTTGTGATGTAAGACTCTACAGTAATAAAATTTTCTTGAGTTAAATTAATGACAATTCACGACTTTTAGACCAGTTCCAACATGACCGACTTATTATTCCAATACATATTTTAAAATTGGATATTCAAAAATACTCAAAAAGTGATGCAGTTATATGATTACAAATTCATTCGTTATAAAATAATCTTAAGGGAACCTATGCCTTACATCTCTCATCACCATATCAATTTGGTTCTACTTCCTTACCTTTTTCGATTCTCACATCAAACTGACGAATAGTACACCTCGAAAATCAGAAATCAGCCAGTCTTCTTAGACATCCAGAAAGCCTTCGATTCAGCATGACATTGAGTTTTGTTATTCAACTTCCTTTAAAATCCCACTACATCTTTTCAGCCTAATTAATGATTTTCTTCTATCCATACTTCTACATAAAACTAGAAAGACCTTTTCCCAGTAATTTGTCCTTTAACAAGGTCTTCTCTAAGGATCCTCCATATCCCTGCTCCTTTATAACATTTTTCCTCTCGAAATATATAATTGTAATCCTCTTCATCGTTCCCCTTGTGCTTATCGTCTGCTTATGCAGACTAATATTTAAAATTCACACCAAAACATTAAAGCAGAGAACAAAGGAGTGTATTCTAGAATTCCAACTTATCAAAATCAAGGAATTTCTGTTAAAACAGCGGTTCACATTTATAAGATCCTTTGGTGTGTCATCCTATTCCAATAACCCATGTCCGCCGTCTTGTAAAAACAGCAGGTATCTGAACCAGTAGCCCTTCGTATCCTCACTAAAATACGATAACCTCTATTAATTAACAGAAATAATACCTATTGAAGGATGTTTGTAACATCTATCCTTAAAATTCGCATAAAATCAGTATAGCCATGAAAACCTTTTGATAATTGCTAAGACAAAACACCCCGAAACCTCCATTCATCAATTCATTTCATCTACGCATAATTACATTAGCAATTTTAACCTTTAAACAACAGTGGACAGTTAGATTTGTTGGATATTAGTAATCACGATGTTTGCAAGCCAGTTAAATCCAAGCTGAAAGACTGCAGATCGATAGCTGTTGAACAGAAGTAAAATGATGTTTGAAGCATAATAATTTAAACTAAGAAATATTATTATTATTATACATAAACTTCTGCTAGTGAAGATGATTGTTTTTGTAATTCTTAAGGGCTTCTACTTTTTATGTTCACATTAGCCGAAGTTTAATTCAACTAGTAAGCTTTGATACTTATTTTCAACTCTGTTATTGCCTCCTTGAAGATCACATCTGGAGTCATTGCGCCAACAGATTATACTGAAAATATAAAATGATCCCGTATTTTCGTCATCAGAACGGCTTAACGAAAGACATTCCGACTACTAATATCATACCTAAAATCGTTCATTCGTCTTGAATTTCATTGGATTTCACTTCAGTGATTAAATGTGGCGAAGCAATTACAACAACCATATCGAGTCTCAAGTCTTGTAATATGCCAATATATATTTTTAAATATTTTAAAATTTTATATTAAAAATAGTAAAAAATAGATGATGAAAAACTGTTTTGACGATACAAGTTGTAGCGTGTCCATGTGGAATCTTAAATTATAATATCCTGTCCCATGAAATTCTTGCAGGTAGCCTCTTTACAAGTCCATTTGATATCTTATTTCATTGGCACTTGTTTTATTCTATAATCCAGCATATAATAAGGTGTCGATATTATTATAGGCCACCAAGGCATCGAAAAATTCAAGCGTTAAGATAATTTTACAGTTAGCCGTAACTGTTGCTAGTCTGCACATATTTTAACATGCACCTATTCTCCTTGATCATTTAATCAGAGATTGTCTCTTCTGCATGTAATATACCCACGAGTTCCAACTTTATTTATGTGCTTATTATCTTATATTTAGAGATAGATGTCTGTAGTAAATTCTTGCACTCATGTCTGCTATCGTTTACGAACAGTTACTAAATAGATCAATATTTGGTTGACTTTCTACACCTAAACTTTTTGTCTTTCAAATTCTATTTAGCTTCCTTATAAGCCTATACTTCTATATCTCCATCTTGAGAATTCCATTTTTGAAATCAAAGATTTTGCATTATTCCCCTTCAGAGTTGCTTAGAAGAGTTAGTTGACTTTCCTTTGTTACTCGTAGCCTTGCAGTTGCTGTTGCTATATGTTTCTAATATAATGTTCTAGAGTGGAAGGTGCAGTAAGGCTTTCATGTAGCTGTTGATACTCAAAGCTTTATTGAAGCAAAATCATCAAAATAGGTACAAATAAGTTTGTTGATCTGCCTTTATAATATAGTCGTTGATGCAAAAATAGAGATCTAAGTAAGTATCATATAACAAACCACTACAAATAGCCCCTAAAAGCTAATAGCAAAATTATAAAATTGTCGTGACTAAATGATTAACACTTAAGTCAAAAACAAAATATATATAATATAACCGGTGATATTTGAGACTTTTGTAGCATTCAATGTCTATCGAGGCCAGAGAAGTAGTAATTTCATGAAAATTTAAAGTTGATTTCTTGGATGAATAATTATGAATTTTATAAAAATTATTATCAGTTTTTCACTTAAAGTTAAAGTGTTAAAGCGCATGTGCCACCCTTGGCGCCCATTGACGTTAGGGCGGCTGATGGGGTGTACCACGAGCATCATCACTAGCTCCTCGACTACATTAACATACTGTAAATATCGATTGTATATAAGTGTGAATAAACGTGTTATTGTTTACTTTTCTGGACTTCTTGAGAACCAGCCGCGTGAACCCACCATCAGCGTTCACATAAAGCAAATTCTATTTTGAGTAAATTTTTAACTCAGAAGCAGTTGTTTTTATATTTATTTTTTAAGAGATTATAATTTAGGAAATTTCATCAAAATTCAAAGTTCATTTCTCTTATGAATAATTGGGTATTTACTATAAATATTTTTTTAAGTCTGGATAAAAACTTAATGTTAGATAAATTTTGAATAAATTACTAAAGTTTTAACTCGACAACAATTGTTTTTATATTTGTTTACAATGTTTAAATTACAGTTTAGAAAGTTTCTACAAAATTCTAAGTTAATTTTTTTCGTGAATATCTCGAAATTTTCAGAAACAATTTTTAGATTTTGTTTAAAGCGTAAGGTTGAATCGATTTTGAGTAAAATTCGGAAATTTGAATGAAGCAGTAATTGCTTAATAATTTATTTTCTAAAACATTAAAATTTGAGAAATTTCATCGAAACTTTAAGTGGATTTCACATGTAAATATTTGAAGATTTATTAAAAATAATTTTCAGTTTTTCATTTAAAAGTATAATTGAATCTATTTTAAGTAAATTTTGAAAATTTTAACCCAACAGCAATTGTTTATATATTTATTGAGTCTTCTTTCTACATATAATTTATTAATTGATTAATGGCTGAGGCGTTAACTTCGTAATACATCTTGGATAATTAAACAGAAACGTTTACTTAAAGTGTGATATTAGCAAAGTAAACGTTTTTGTGTAATAAAATTTATTTGTTGCAAATGTAACTCAATACGTAACTCAAGAACCATTCAAGTAAATTTATATTTTAAGTTTAAA
The DNA here is from genome assembly GCA_963969525.1 of Ontholestes murinus. Taxonomy (NCBI): domain Eukaryota; kingdom Metazoa; phylum Arthropoda; class Insecta; order Coleoptera; family Staphylinidae; genus Ontholestes; species Ontholestes murinus. Next base: position 15,753,992 of record OZ018394.1, on the reverse strand, counting down.
ATTCATGATAAATCTTTTTGTTTTAATACGATTAATAAACAAGATATTGACGTTTCAGACAATTTTAATACGACCACTCTCGATAATATTAGTTTTCGCATGTCTCCAGAGTTATTAATTTCGGATTAATTCTATATTTAGTGCGTAAGTGGTCGCACCGTAGAGTCAACGCCGGCAAATGAAGTGATAAAGTTTGAATTTATAATTAACGAGACGAATTATGCAGATGTAGCACTGATTGAGTATTGATTATCACTATCATCAACTTGCTGTTGGTAATTGAATCGTATCTATCCAGTTATGGTAGTTATTTCAACGTAATGCGCATTCCATAATACCGCGTTTAGTGCATGTATGCGAGGGCCATTGTGCACTGCGATATAATTGAATCGCAACGGGCATTATTTCGTTTACAGCGCGTGAATAATTTTTGGGATTTCGACGCCCCCGAAATGGGAAGGAAGTCGGCTGGGGCGGCGGTGCATAGTTGCGGGACAGGCTTCCGGTGTCCGTCTGAGTGGTGCTTTGTTGACTGACGCACTATTTGTCCTTTCGCCCCGTCCTTAATGGAGTCTGATTAATTCTCCCATCCACTTTCTTTCGCGGCTTGGTCAACTTTAATGAAGAATAAGCCGTAACTTTATACACTGACATTAAGCTTTTTAATATAAAAGTTGCCGCAAGAAATTTGTTTATTTTACTTACTCCACTGAACTTTTTGATGGCTCATTTCTTGACAGGATTTGCATTATGCTTTACGGCGACTGTCGTTATTATTTTAATATCCCGCGACCCTCTCAGACTTGTCTTTAAACTTTCTAATTATTTTTGTTGGCGGAATCTATTTGTTTTATAGATAATGCCGTTATATAATTGTTCAGTAATCACGATGATGTGTTTATTTATTACTCAAGCCCCTTTCCGACTTCGTACCTAAACCACCCCTTTCTACTAATGATGCATTATCACAATTATCCATTGCCCAATGTTACAATTACCCACAGCCCAATGTTATATGTTATATTAGCCATTCGGACAACGCCACTACGGGGCGGCATTAAATTTGCGCAAAAACTCTCAGGATCTCTTTACTCTTCATATTCATAAAGAGGTTTAATAGAAATAAATGCGCCGGCGGAATGAATACACAAACAAAAGTTTTTGTTGCCGCCGCCAACTATGCCCCGATTTTTTTTTTCTTTATTCGGGCGAAAAAGGGGGTCAATCTGTGAGCAGTAGGAAACTGAGCCATAAAGCAAATTACGCAGCAGTGATTTATTACGTCAAATAAAAATATTGTTGCCTTCAACGCGCTGATTCTATTCTCAAGTTTATCGTACACTTCGGAAATACGACGTAAATTTTATATTTTCGTTTCATAAAACGAATGTTTATCAATCGTATGCGATTTGCTATCAAAATATGGGATATTGAGTTAATACCATGGAGAGAGGATACGTGATGCTCAGGTGTACACTTTTCTGTGTTTATGCGTTTGCAAATAAGTTTGTTATTGATCAACAACTCTATGCTACAAATAGAAGATCTGTGATAATAAAACATCTTCTATACATCAATTAACACTCATATTGTCGCTTGGGGGTCAAGCTCAAAGGCAAAAGTGACGTTGCTGACAGATGTTTCTATCAAATAGAAGCTTACCTACTTAAACTAGATGTCTCGTGAAGAAATCAAACGTTTGGGCCTAAAGCTACATTAAATGATCATTACATGAACTTAAATTATAATAACCTTAGGGAACTTTGAAACTACTCTAGAGGATGATCTATAGATGACGTAAAACAATATTGACTCGTCATGGGATGACCTTAAATAATCTCAAATGGTTATTGGATGACCTTTAGTTACAATACTACAATAAAAACTTCAAAGGAACTCGTTACATGATATTGAATGATATTTGATTGTTGGGTGACCTTAAACAATGATCATTAGATGACTTTGAAAACCGTGGCAACTAATAACTGTCAGATAATCTTAAATAATCTTGATTGGTTATCTCATGACCTAATAATATTAGTTTAGTTTATTTTCTTTACAAGATCTATTTAAAAAAATAATACATAAATAACATACACAAATACAATAAATCACTTAAAAATTTTGAGCATAGACCTTGAAGGCGGAGTTCACGAGTTTTCATGTTCTTCCACTCGACCCATTATATTTGGCTGCTGGTGGTAATTCTCATCGGGTGATGGTGGCCACTGCGGCAATATTTTAGCCATTTCTGGCATATTTAAGTCCAATTTTTGGAGACTTTTTATTAGATATGCTGTCAGTGTGACATTTATTATTACCCCATCACTCGCCTTTTTTCACCAACATGGTGTTCCCCAAGGATCACCTCTAGCCCCAATCGTTTACAACATGTATGTATATGATATTTATAACCCTAACCCACATTACATCAATATTTCATCCTACTCGATCCTGTATGCCGTCGATACTGTCTCAGTACTATATGCCCCTACCTTACAAAAAGTACTTATCACCCTACAAGAGATGATCGATACTATACAATTATGGTTCGCAAAATGGAGAGTATATAGGTTATAAGTTAAAATAGGGTGCTAATGAGGTGTGTTAGCCTCTCTTTAACTGTGACCTAAAAAATCTATTGTTCTACCCTTAACCAATCACTTCCCAATCAGTCCCACGTCCTCCATGAACCTGGTAACTTTCTTGGGGATGATATTGATTTTAACAAATTCTGCTCTATTAGTCAAATAACTATGAATCAATTTTATAATATCACTACCAAAACCTATGCGATGTAATTTATCTACTAAAATAGTATGAGAAACCCGGACAAACGCTTTGGAAAAGTCTCTCAAACGCCTTTAATATATAATCCTGGTATATAAGTAAATTTGATACAGTAGACTTTCCAAAACAAAAACCGTGTTGCTCATTACAAATAATATGTTTACAAGAAAACATTAGTTGCTCGGCAATCATTTTATCAAACTCTATAATTCATAATATCTTCTCTTGAACCATTTTAAAAACAAGCGTAATATAACTTTCTTTCCATATTATAGGAAAGACACATGTTTTCAAAGAAATATTAAATATTTTATTTAATGGTGTACAAAGAGAATAGATACAATGTTTAATGAAATAAGCTGGTATTCCATCAGGACCAGGATTAAAAGAGTTTGGTAACATGTTAATGGTATTAAATATATCGGTTTTAGTAATATAGAAATGGGTCAAGTTAATTGAATTTTCAGAAGTTACCATAGATGGTATACCCCTGTTTACATCGTTTACATATACTTCAGAAAAATATTCCGCAAATAAATTAACGCAGTCATCCCTGATCTATCCTTAAAATGCATATACTTAGGATAACCATATATCTTTCTAAATTCATTTATATCATTCCAAAAAGATGTAGAATCGTGTAATAACTAAGTCTAACCAAGTTTCAACAAAAATTAATACATCAAAATTAGTCAAATTTATATTTTTATATAAATTACAAATCTTGGAACGAATTCCACCGACATTTTGAAAAAATTTTCAATTTTTTGTTACTTTTTCGACATTAGATGTAACAATTGATGGATGACCGTTAAAATATTTGATAGTCAGATTATCTTCATCATTTTCTTTGCGATGATCCAGTTCTTGCTTTAAACGTCTATAATGTTCTCGCTGCAATTTGGTCCTGTCATTGGAAAATCTTACAGATCCTTTTTCAACTGATCTTGATGCTTTCAAAAGATTGATAGCTGAACATTATATATCTAAACATTAGCCGCACGCTGCTGCCCCTGATCAAACTCCGCTACCATGTCAGCGTCTGTTGATTTATTCGTTGATAGTAATGAAAGGACATTTTCTAGTTTAGATAATCATTCTTTTATGTCATTTATTTCAGTTAGAATATCCAACATTGAGGTTTGAAATTCAGTTTTGAACAGGGAAGCAGGTTCCTTTTTTAAAACAAGTTTTGTTGTATCGTTAATAGACGACGAGGAACTTTTTTGTCGGGTTCTTTTTGATGGATCAGCAGGCATACAAGTAGTGCAAACCCAGTAGGGCCATAAATACCTATTCCAGTACCTCTGGTATCTTGGCATCATCCGTGTACCAGGCTGATATTCCTCGTCCAAACTCCTTGATTCTCATCAAAGCCGTTTTGGGGTCCTCAATCGACACCTTAAACGGTAATTCGAATTCGAGCTTCCTTTACATGATATCCGTCGGTTTAAACAGAAGAACCGGATCCATTTGCCGCAGTATTTCTAAGTGTTTTGTCCAATCCCCCGGCAGTGTTTTCTTCTTCTGGTGTAGTCGGAGGGCTGCCACAAGTTCCTCTTTTTGTACCACTGTATGGAGCGGTGTGAGACCAATGATTGCTTCCATTCCCGCGGTTGGGGTCACTTAGACATGCTAAACGTTGAAGCCTACTCAGCTTCTTTCGCGTGTCTAGTTTTTGGGTCTTTGGCCACCATACAAGGGCAGCATAGGTGACAATGGGTATCACTGACGTTCTATACAGCCAATACGTGATCTTGGGGTTTAATCCCCAGGTTTTTCTGACATCATTGCCTTCGCCATGATTTTGTCGACACGTTGATTTCAAGTCAGTTTGGCATCCAGAAGTATACCCAGGTGTTTTATTTCGTTGGATAGGTTTATCTCTATTCCATTCAGCGATGGAGCCTTTATATGCAGCTTCGTCCTACGCGTGAATGAAACCAAGATCGTTTTATTCGGCTTGATACTTAGTCCTTCCCGGACACACCAGTTATTGATGCTATTCAGTGCTTTTTGCATTAGTATTGTAAGAATGCCTTCATGTTTGACCTTGATTATTATTACGATATCATCTGCGTAGCCTTGGGTTATAAAGTCCTTTTCATGCAGTTCATCCAGGAGTCCATCCACCACTATTAACCATAGCGTGGGGGACAAAACTCCCCCCTGAGGACAGTCCTTTGTTACAGTCATAGATACTGTGGATTCTGCTACAGAAGCCGTTACTATTCGGCTTTGAAGCATTGCCTCCACCCATCTTATCGTGGAAGGATATAATCCTTTATTTATAGCCGATCGTTTTATTGCAGAGAATGAGGTGTTGTCAAAGGCCCCTCTATGTCTACAAATATTTCGATTGCTATTTCTTTGTATAGAATGGCTCATTTTGCCTCTTTGACGAGGTGGTGTAGAGCATCGACAGTTGATTTGCCAGCTTGAAATGCGAATTGCTTGGCAATTAAGGTTGTTCTTATAAGTGAGACGCCTTTTATGTGCTTGTCGATTATTTGTTCCATAGCCTTTAGGAGAAGAGAGGTTAGGCTGATGGATAGATGTGATTTAGGTTCATCTAGAGGCCTATTGCCCACTTTAACCGGGGTATATACTCTAGCTTCCTTTGTATATCTTCTTGAGTCCTGGATCAATTATATGCAAGCCGCGCTGCAGTAGCGCGGGGAAGATACCGTCCATTCCTGTGGATTTATATAGATTGAAGCTGTTTATGGTCGAAGTCATTTTGCTGAGCGTGAATATTTTCTTCGCTAAGCAGCGGCTGTCTCGATTGGGGCAGCTCACTGCTCACTGGGTCGGTACTAGACGCAATTGTGTTTTTAGTCACTACTTTAGATCGCGGAAAGTGAGTACTTAGGAGTAGCTCTAAACTTTTCTGTTGATCTTTGGTGTGACTGCCGACAGCTCGTTTTAAGATGCCGACCGACCGTATTGGTATGGTCCTTTGAGAGGACCTTCCGGAGACTATTTGCTGGGGTCAGATTGTAGATCTCCTCGGAGTAGGATGTCCAGGCCTTTTGTTTAGACTCCCTCAGTTGCTAAGTCAGAGCCTGTCTTGGCTCTGTTGAAGGATTTCCGAGCGGAAGTCCTGAGTCGATCCAATTCCTTGTTCCACCAAGGAACGTTTCTGAGAAGTTTACATTCTTTACCGGGCAGCTTTTCTCATAGGCTGCTACGATGGTATCACTTAGGTGTAGTGAGGCTTGTTCTAACTACTCTATAGTAGCAATGTTATATTGGAGGCCTTGAAGTTCGGACAATAGGTACTCGTTATATAATGTCCATAATCAAGAAGGTGTCCTGTTGTTGATATCTGAGCTGCCCCATACTGTGTGGTGCGCTTTAGTATCTTCCCTGAACCCAGGGCTCTTGAATTAGCCCTATTTGGACGTTCCTCCTAACCAGCCTGCTCCTTAAGGCACTTGATTCTGTCTTTGAGTGCTGCAGGTTGATCATCCGTTGGGTGATCTCCGTGAACAGCAATTTCCCTTGGTGGCAGTAGGCGCCTGCTTTTAACCTCAGGTGATGTGGACTTCTCGGATAATTGATGCTTCCTCTTGGACATTCCACCGTGTCGTTTCAGTGATCAACTCGAAATGTTCACGTTTGATTGTTTAAAATGTTTACGGTCAAATACTTGAAAATCATGTTCGGAGGACTAAATGTTGTGACGTGGTGTGTTTAAAATTTTAATAAAATTATCTCACTGGAAGATATCACCACTCAAAGGCAGATGTTCAATTTGTTGTTTAAATAAAAACTATAGACGTGTCGAGCAAAGCATGTGTTAGATTAGTATGTGCAAAATCAAAGGTAGCGCCATTGAAAAACTCTTCACTTCCTCGCCTAGAACTCTGCGGAGCAGTACTATTATCTAAATTATTTTCAAAATTAAACAAAATTCTAGAATTCAGTATTACAAATTTTTATTTCTGGTGTGATTCAACAATCACGCTACACTGGATTAAGGGTTCTTGCAATAAGTGGAAGACATTTGTCGCAAATCGAGTCGCGATGATTCAGAGATCAACCAATACAGATGATTGGATTCATATACGCACATATGATAACCCTGCTGATTTAATAACCCGCGGAGCAAATCCTTTAATACTTAGTAAACATGATTTATGGTGGAATGGTCCAATTTGGTTATTAACTAGCAATGAATATAACGACAAGAAAACACATTTACCCGACATAGAAAATAACGATGAATTAGAAATTAAACATGCAAATATATGCAATTTAGGTGTAAATATTGTAAAAAATGAATTACTTAATACATATTTTTGCTTTCAAAAATTATGCCGGGTTATAGCTTACTGCTATAGATTTAAATACAACGCATTTTCAAATAAAAGATTAATAGGTACGCTCACGATTACTGAACTCAATGATGCTACTATTAAACTAATTAAACTAGCTCAATTAGACTCATTTTCAACTGAAATTAATCATTTAAAAAAGTTAAAACCTGTATCGAACAACTCTAAAATCTTAGCATTAAATCCAATATTGGATGAATCAGGCATTTTAAGAGTAGGAGGGTGTATTCAAAACGCAAACATTAGCACTGATCAAAAAAATCCAATTATCCTGTCACCAAAACATGTACTATCAAAATTGATAATAAGATACGAACATGAACGTAATCTTCATTGCGGACCTCAAGCATTATTACATTTTGTAAGGAAAACATATTGGATCCCCCTGGGATTAGATTTATGTAAAAAATGTGTCTACGACTGCGTAACTTGTTTTAAAGCAAAACCAAAATCAACTACTCCATTTATGGGCAATTTACCAGCATCTAGAATCAATCCAGCACCACCATTTTATAATTGTGGTGTAGATTATGCGGGACCGTTCCTTATAAAATCTAAACTGACTCTTAAGGTATCAACTTTTAAAGCATACATTTGTTTGTTCATTTGTTTCACGACAAAGGCTATCCACTTGGAGCTCGTATCAAATCTAACATTGGAAACCTGTATTGCGGCTTTTAGACGTTTTAGTTCCAGACGTGGAGTACCACAAAATATATATAGCGATAATGGCACAAATTTTGTAGGGGCTAAGTCAGAACTTGCCGAACTTTCTACATTCTTAAATGACGAACTAGTACAAAATAAACTTGATTCATATTTTAAAAGTCAAAATACAACATGGCATTTTATACCCCCAAGGTCACCTCACTTTGGAGGACTATGGGAGGCAGGAGTGAAATCTGTAAAAACACATTTGTTTAAAATAATTCGGAATGTTAAATTGACATATGAAGAATTTTATACTGTGCTGACACAAATTGAAGCGATACTAAATTCCCGTCCTTTGTGTCCCTTATCAAGCGATCCAACTTTTCTTGACCCTCTAACCCCTGCGCACTTTTTAATTGGACAATCGCTCAACACACTACCAGATCCTAACGTGCTTGATATAAGCGAAAACAGACTATCACGTTATCAATTAGTGCAAAAATTGACTAAGCATTTTTGGAAGCGGTGGTCTAGTGAATACATTTCACAACTTCAAACACGGCGAAAATGGAACAAAAACCTTTAATTGGAGCTATGGTTTTATTAAAGGACGACAATCTCCCTCCGTGCAAATGGCTCCTTGGAAGAATTGCTGAAATTCATCCTGGCTCCGATGACATCACCCGCGTAGTGTCCGTTAAAACCGTTGCTGGTGTCTTTAAAAGATCAGTGACGAAAGTGTGCATATTACCAACAAACGAACAGTGATATTTTTTGCATCTTGTATATAATTTTATTTCATGTATACGTATATATTTTTTTTGCTTAATGTTCATGTATTTATTAATTATATTTGCTCATTGAAATCATAAAATTTGTTACATGCATGTTACAAACCGTTTCTTTGTATTTTTTTAAATTTATTAGGGTAGAATAATTTTCGCACAGCAGGGGAGTTGTTTTGGTCATTCGTATTTCAGAAAAAACTCATCGGCCATATTTCGGAGAAAAATGCAAATTGCAATTCAAGGAATTTCTTACCACCACCTATTTTGGGATCATCCCCCGACATACGAGTGACCAATAACAGCGACTTTCCCCCCACATGTCTAAACACATTTCCACATTCATATTTTGTAATTTTTTAAGACGCAATATACTTTTAACCTTCAAGCGATAAACATCTACTCTTATACGCATTAAATATAAAACTGACCGTGCTTTAAATACGAATAATATTTGTAATTATTAATTTGAATATTTAATATACCAAGTTAAACGTGCAACGAATTGTTTTTATTTAAACAACAAATTAAACATCGGCCTTTGAGTGGTGATATCTTCCAGTGAGATAATTTTATTAAAATTTTAAACACACCACGTCGCAACAAGAGGTACTGCCACTTACCCTTTATTTTTGGGCCTTGGAATGACCCCCACCTTTGGTATCCTTCAGTTTGTCCTGGGGTATAATACTGCGCTTTGGACGCACATCAGCCCGCTTTTTGGGTGGACTCTTGGTCAGGCTTTCCCTTGCAACCTTCCTAATTCCTGGAGGCTTCTCCGGAACCAGTTGCGGATTGCAACGGCAGAATTTTTCCCGGATCCAGGGGCCTTTTTGGAGCTTGAGGCTCCTGCCCCTTCATCAGGCCTACCCTGCTTCGCCTTTGTTCAAAGCTGTACTTCGGCGTAACGATATCCAACGAGGTAATTGCGGTTTTTAACTTGAGTGGGTCCAGCGGTCACCCTTCTTAAGACCCTCCGGTTTGAAGCATCACACCCATTCTGGACTGCAATCAGTTGCAGGATGCGGTCGTCGATAGCCCACGGCATTTCCTCCGCTCCAACGACCTTTAGGGTTGCACCCTCCATGGGGACGATCTCATCCTGATGCGACTTCAGCCATGTTACCGTAGCTTCTTTGCGACAGGTTATCCCGATCCATCCAGGTCGCTTGTGTAACCCAAAGAATCTGGAGTCTTCCTCATTCTCCGTTGTTAGAACTAGACCCATGATACACTCCAGTGTAAACTCTATTTGTTCTACTGACAGGAGAGTAGCAGGATAGTCCTTTGCTATAACACCAACCTCCATTCCTTGTACAGCCTGACTGTATTATGCTTTTTTTTGAGGGGAGTAACTATTAACCCTAATGCATTCCGACACCTAATTCTTTTTCAGCGGCTATAGAATTCACCGTTTCATATAATCATTAATTATCATTCTATTTCACCACCTAATTCTCGCAAATACTAAATATTTGACCTAAAGAGCATTTTAGAAGCTAAACCTATAAAAATCAAGGCATATCAACCAACAACGCCGCTATCCTTTATGCAATTTAATTATTGCAACGACGAGAAAAACTTAGATTTAGATGTTATAATATTAATTAATTGTACTATACTGTAAACTAATGAAAATTGGATACTTGCCACTATAACATACATTTAATGAGGTAAGAAATCGATTGGACTAGTTATGTTTCACATAGCTTTTCAAATAAAAAAGCTTAAAATTTTCAATTCGATATTTTCACTCATTTTAGACTTTGGAATAGATTGGAATCACTTTAATGAGAGAAGTCCTTCTTGCAGAAAAAAATACTCTGAATGTCATAAAAACTAAATAAGGTTAAAAACAAATGCAGACACGTGTTTCTTTCTTTTGGTCTCATCAGTATAGATTTAATATATTCTTATTTTTTTATAATTTTCACACAACAAATTATTATGATAATATATATAAAACACTTTTGCATCTACGAAAAGAATCGATTGCAGTATTTATTTTTTACCTAGCTGCTCAAATTTAGAAAGAAAACTTCAGAACATGAAATGTTAATCCAAAACTATCAACTGTATCATAGTGTAGACATTTTATAAATTAAATGGAAAATGGGTAAAAATTTAATGGAATTTTGTCTGTAATGTTAATTTAGAATTTCGCTAGATCAAATTCCTCTCTTTAGTGGAATGAATGTGTGAACAAAAAAAATTGTCTTGAAATTTCAGTCTAATTCTTTTCTTTTATTTGATAGAAATGCATTTTTCAATTTGATATTTAGACAGATAGAGATAATCTCTTCAGATCAGTAGATTCCTCTATGTCAGGCAATTTATAATTATCTATTATTTGGCAATAATTGTTATTGTGGAATTCTCGTATTGAAGATTTTAAAATTTTTTAAATTAATATTAGGAAAGTATAGTTACAGATATTGTACAAATATTTAAGGCCAATTTAACACCCTAGAAATAAGACCTTGGATTTCGGTCTATATTTATGCTTGAATAATTTTCATTAAGCCTCGTCACCAGACGACTCACTTCTTTTTTTCAACTAATTAATTCACCTCTTTGGAACACAAATATTTATTTATAAACTAATTGTGTTTGCTTATGCCCAAGTACAAGGAGACGTAATAATCAACCAAATAGCTTCGAGCGAAGGTGTCTTGTCTGCCCGATCCTTTCAAATCTGATATGGTGTGCGTGCCGGGATAGTACAAGTTAAAAATTAGGTAACACGAGTGTGCGTGTTATTCTTATCGTAGCGAGTTAGTTTGTTTTGAAAACATCAAACGGTAGACTTGTAAACAGCGTTTTATATAAATCGACGCCGATGTTCTGTTAACACAAACATATGGTGGGTTTAATGGATTCGTCGGATGTTTGTGGTGTACTTCTATTCTAATCTTTCCATCTAGAGAAATTTCTTTATATTAAAATCAATGTTATAATAATACTTATAATTTTTTCTTATTAACAATCAAGAGATTTTATCGATAATGAAAATTTATCGTATTATTTACCTATTGTAATGAACACATTTATATTTTTTTAATATTTAAGGATTATTATATTATTGTAAGGAATTTTTGAGTGGGTTAAATTGTTTTTAAGCGATATTCCAATGGTTTTGTAAAAATTGTTCTAAAAATATATTTTTGTCAAAAAGAATCTTTATGATTTTAATGAACGTAGTTTAATTGCAATATCGTATATATTCAAAAATGTTTTTTATTATAATTTAAACTGGTGTATGAGGAATAAATAATAAATATGTGAATTGTAAATAATTATAGTAAATTAAAATTTTTTAACAGAATCATAATTGAATTTTTATTTCACACGAAAATATGAATTAACCGTAAATTCGCACACACGGAATAATCACCCATTTAAATTCACGTTTCCATATCCGATCAGAGCCCGACAGAACCCTCATTTTATTACTCATCAATTAAACATGAATCACATTCGAAAGCGCAGAAATCCATTTTTGCCCGCACCGCCCCCTCCGAAGCTCTCCTAAGTAATGGCGAAATTAACGGCCGTTGTTTTACATTTTATTAAGTGGACGGCATGAATTCCATTCTCTAATGGAAAAGCTAATTAAAATCCCTTTTTGCTAGATAAATCAACTTTTTGCCCCGTCGTTAGTAAATTATCGGGGCTTTACCATCATAACAGCAACACAACAGATAACAGCGATATAATGATATTCACGCCGCAGAAGTGTAAATGTAATCAAAAATGGAATCGTGTCGTTCGGGTCATTAATATTTATTAAATGGCGCTTAAATTCTTTATGGGCCCGTGGTGGTCCAGGCGTGGTTTCGTCTTTTTCGTGTTACTACTTTGGGAAGGTCGTAAAGTACCTCCATACAATACTGTCAGGAAATTGTTGTCTTAGGGCGCCATATATCATTAGAAATAAAACATTAATGAGCACTCGAGTTAATAAATATTCAAATAAGCTGGCAGTCGTTGTTTATTCCGAACCCTATTAAACTATTATGTGTTCGAACTTTCTAAAGACAATACAAATAAATTCAACTCGTAAACTTTTCTTTCCTTATTATAAATTCCATTATAATTAATCAACTACGACACCAGACTGATACAGAATTTGTATTGTTCCAATTTAATTTTATCTATGACCATTATTAATTGCTCGTTTGTACATACATTAACGTTATTTATTACTAAACATGTATTGTATTGTAAATCAACATCGGCTTTTTATGTACGCATTTTAATTAACATATTTTTCATCAGTTTCTCTAAATAAATAAAATCCACGAAAAAATAACTGTTCTAGTAGCGTATTTTTGACCTACTACAATGGAATATTTACAATTTGAATAATAAATTAATTTAATTATTTTTCGTTTTAATTAAATCAAAAATTATATCCAGTTATACAAACAAGTTATAAAGTGTTTTCACAAAATGTATAACGAAGTAGATGCCTCAAGAATCAACGATATTACTTATTTTTAGTGAAAGTGACATGATACGTTTCATTAAAACAAAGTGTAATAAATTCTAATCCTTTCTAAACGACAAGTACAAAGCAAAGAAATAAGACTATTAAGAATCAACGATTAGATCGAATAAATCCCACCGTAAAATTTATGTTTTAATATTGGAGTAAACGTGAAAAATAAACTGGCCGTAAAATATTTAACATCTAAAGACGGCGTTTCTGTCGTTTGTAACTCGGAAATCAATTCCTAAAACCGCCTCAATTTTTATGAGAAATCACACATTTCAACTGCCCCCGTCTCGGACCATAACAAAAATGCAGCCGCCGGCAGTGCGCCGCCAACGGGGAAAACCCGAGCAGTATGCAGAAATCTGAACTTGGTAAAGGGCAAAACCCCCGGCCGAGCCAATAACAATTCAAAAACGTGATTCGAATGCGGAAATTACCCTTCCCCAAACGTCTCGACGTAAATCATTTTCACAATTAGTAAATTGAAAGGAAAAGTAGGGAAAAAAAGTAAAAAAAAGTTAGATTGCGACCGGAAACTACCTATAAATACTGCAATAGGCGATAATTCCATAAGTTTTCCTTTTTAATAAAGGAAAAAATACGGCGCGAACTTCTGGCGTCGGTGATTTACTCAATCATAGTTATTTCGTCGATAAATTCCCATCGCGCGCAACAAGCGGACATAATTGATTCTAAAAACGTTTAATTACCACCGCCATAAATATAAAACTTTTTAACAGCTGATAAGTTGATAATAAAACAAAGTAACATTTTTATTGCTCCTATTTTATTGCCACTGATTTTAATTAGAGTTTTATTGCAGCGAAATTTGTTATCTTTATGCTCCATGCGGGGAAAAAAGTTTATTTAGGTCCGACCCTGGAATCGTTAAAGAACTTATCAACTTTTTCGGCCAAGTCGCCGAAAGTGCGCGAAATGCGCGAGGATTGTGAAGTATTTTATGCGTATTTTATATTTGCATTCATTATAGTTTACGGCTCGATCTGGAGATGCAATAAAAGTTTTGTGATTAAAATTTCCGTCATGCATAAATTATCAGATTATTTCCACAATAATTTTCTTTTATTACCAACTCATTACAAAATACCAAATGAACAAATTGTATCAGAAGTATTGTGACTACCAAATATTTTTTAGAGTTACGCTTTTCATATTTTGAAAAATTAATAATAACCTATTAATATTCTTTATTCATTATATTGCCTTTCCTCTTGCCTTTCCTCCATGCATTCATGTACATAAGAAACTCATTGTTAAGAAGGTATGTGATAATGGTCTAAGGCCAAAACTAGACCAAAGAACGTATCAATTAAATTTTGCAATGTGTTTTTTATGAACAAATGAATACAACATTTCAGTGAAAGAAGGAAAAAGTGTTCAAAACAATTATGAAAATTCCCAAGGGATGAATAAATAGAGAGCATGGCGAAACAAACTATCACAAGACCCAGGTATCACGGTTGTAATGCTTAATACCTGAAGCGATTCAAAATACGTACGTAGAATAAGTAAGTAGGTACAAGAATGCAGCCTCTGAATGCTCAAATTTAGAGACGAAAGGTATGTGGTAAGCAAATAACTTGTTAGTTATATTGCCAAATTTTCTAACAGTGGAACGATGTAACAAAAATTATTAGCATTATCTTAGGCGCCAAAAAAGGAATAAACAGAGATAGTACAAGGAGTTGTTATAAAGATAAGATTGCTTGATGAAAAAATGTGCTGAGGTTCTGTTACGCTTCTAAGAGGAATAAAGGAAGTTTTTAGATGGCACTAGGCCTATTTGATTAATCCTAAAGAATCGTGTGAAATGGTCATTATAAAGCATTTTTTCCCTTTTAGAGAAATAGGTTCCACAAACGACATCTGAAACAACTCTGGCTTAAGCGAATAGCAACAAAACAGAAAAATGCTGTGCTACTTATGATGCACGATGGTACTTTTTGATGAGGAACGGAGCCTCTATATTAATATAACCAAATAACAGTAGAATTAAATAAATTAAAGAATTGAGTCATTGCCATCAGAATCGGACCGAGACTTAGCTACATGGGATAGCCACATCGCAAACTTTCTGAGATATTGGGAAGATTGGTTAGACCGACTCTATATTAATTGATGAGGTTGTTTTATGGAAATTCATATTTACTCGTTTAATTGTTAAAGTAAAAAACAACATTTAATTTTTTTTGCTTTAAATGCTCAACAATTGTTTCGAGACATTGTGGTTTCTTCAGGCGAAGAAATGGGTTGTGCATAGTTTAAATAGTAATTACAGCGCTGGGAAGGGGATTGGGGGATTTTATTTTTAAAATTAATATTCAAAAGTGGTGAGCGATTTATATCCGTTTGGTCATTCAACAGAAGGCCTGTGTTTTTTCTTTTAATGATTTCCATGCTTTCTAAGAAGTTTAATTTGTTTCCTTTCCCTTCCTCTTGGAGTATTTTGAAGTCTTCATTGAAAGAATGTCTCCACCTAGCAGTTGGTTGTGATTGTGCTTTAGTTGTTGATATATGCGGTGCAATGTTCTTTAATTCTTTCAGTAAAGCTCGTCCTGTTTGACAAACGTATATTTTGGGGAAGTTGCCGACATTAACGCAAGGCCTCTCTTTAAAGAGAGTATCAATTGGATAGATGCGGGGAATTATATAGACCCCATAGCTATTATCAATTTAGACATGATGAATTTTACTGCTTCATCTGTGAGCAACCTTACACTAGTTCCAGCCTATATCACCATTAGGATTGTCGACTGGATGCTTCGGAAACGAAGCTGCAATCATGATTGATCACCGACTCATCTGAACTACATCAGCGAATGAAGCCAGCGATCAGGTTTGTACTCTCATTCTTCAGGCCTTTATAAAAAATTGTGCAGGCAGATTAAGCATGATTGGGAGTCTCATCATCATGTGAAAAGATACAAATAATACCGCCATTTTTTTAGCTACTAAACGTCAAAAGCATTGGTAGCCATCCCAAGTCATCACTTGAATAAACAAAGCGGTAACTCTTAAACGAAGCAGGTAAGTGCTAAATGGGACGGACCTAATTAGGCGAAGGGTTGATGGTTGTTTCAGAGTGGAATTTGTATGCCATTAGTGCTGGGGCTGAACTGAAAAAGCCGCATCATCGGCAAGAAATTGGACTATAACTTAATAATACAATCTTTGGAGGTTCCTAAAGAACTAGTTGGTTTGCAAAGGAGGAGATGCCATATTGCAAATTTTTCTGCCAAGAAGGAACCAACGATGCTTTCAAAGTGTTAATCTCGAACGTCCTTAACAGAACAACTTATGATTTCAAAGTGAAATAAAATATGCGTTAATATTTTACTAGTACTGCACAAGGTTCACGGTGTAAGGTTTTAAAGAAAACACGACTAGCTCCTTTACACATATTAGGTAATTGGAAAATAAGAAATAGTGCTTTGTATCTAATTGGCGACCTTAAGGCTCAGCTGGAAAAGTCACATCATCAGAAAGAATTATACCAGCTTCGCACTAATCCTATAATGTGGGTTCAGGAAGAAGCAATCACCTCACCCCTTCCAAAATTTTAAAGATCTTGTGCCTTGAGTAAAACAAATCGCATTATCGAAAATATTTTACTCTAACCTACGAGGTACTCTCGAATTTTTAAAAACCCTTAAGATTTCACTGAAAAGGAGGTGATAGCTGCAGTTCCTAAGGCAAAATACCGAACGACATTCAAAATGTTAGTCTACAACTTCCTTACTAGAAGAACAGATCATTTTAAGGAAAAATTAAATGTGTGTCAATGATGATGTCAAGCGGACACGATAAAGAGGGCAAGTTACAGGAAACTCCAGGTTTATGTTTATGTTTATGTTTATGTTTATGTTTATGTTTATTAATCTTTAGCTTTCATTCCAAAAAAATAAATACAAATGAATATACACAAATATAAAACAAAACGTACAAAAATTTTGACTGGATGAAGCTGGGCGGAGTTCGTGCAGCTGCGACGTTCTTCCACTCTAACCCTTGTATTGGTCCATGATGATGAGGGTGTAAATATCCTCTTGGACATCTTTATTCTTTTTTAAAATACTTGTATTTACATTTTGATCCCTTTTTAGGGGAGACGTTTTGGCTGTTTATGTCAGCATGACAGATATATACAGGTATCTGGTATCAAAGATATAGGGTGTCCCGCAAGTAAGGACGAAATTGAATTTGGCGCCATTTTGTCATATGACGTTTGGCAGTGGTGCTTGTTTCATGTTTGTTATTGGCGATCCTTCCCATTAGCAGTCTGATAGCTTTTGTGTGGTGAGGATTATAGTTTGATGTTTATTTTCGCCATGGAGCAGATAACAACATAGCAACGTATCCAAGTGATAAAAAGTTACTGTGAACGGCGAAGTTACAGAAACAGCTTTCTGATTGGTTTTTTGCACTTGTAACGATTTTTGGTTTCAACAAGATGGTGTGACATGCCACACATCCCATGAAACGATTGCTCTGCTGACTGAAAATCTCCCCAAAAAAGTATCTTACGCGTCATCAAAATCTTCAATGAACGAATTGCTTCTTGCCGCGCGGCCTTCCGTGGTCATATGAAGGATATAATTTTTCATACATAAATGGGAGATGTTACTTAATATGTTTATAAAAAAAATACAGTTTCAATAAATTTTGAATTTTCGTCTACTTTTAGAACACCCTATAGAAATGTAATTATTACAATTGACGTGAGGCTAAATCACTTCACAATGAGTCAGGACTAGCAATTATAGCTCTTATAACCTATTCTTCAAATAGTAGGAGATTGGTTAGATCGATCCTCTTCAATAATCAGAGGTACTTATTGATCATTAGTACAAGCGGAAAACCTAATACTCTCCTTTTGGAGGTTGGACAGATAACAATTTATAGACGCGTGATTACCTCATGCCTTATCTGTAATCTATTACACTGTTTTGCCTCATAGATGAAGAGGGCATGGCTCGTATTTTACCTAATGAAGGAAAAAGGAAACTTCGGGGCTACAAACCATTCTGACTCCTTGATGTAAAAAAGAACTCCTGGAGCTGAAATGGAAGACCTGTTGGATAGTTGACATTTGGGCTCAAAAAGAGAAGCCATTATGTGGCAATCAAAATCATTATCGGCAAAAAAAAATTTGGTGGAAGCCAATATTGTTATATAAGCCAATTATTTGGCTAAAGAAAAGGAAGTTTGCAGGTTTATGTAGTTAAAACAAGTAAATTCAATCAAATATCATAGAATATTATTGAACAAGATTAGTTCGCGACTCTGTGTAAAAATTGTATTGTGGCCAGAATTTCGTGATGAAATTCATCGTCAGCTATAGGGTACAATGGGTCCAGTAGAATATTACAGCACAGTGAACTCTGCTTTTAAGCCATGTAACCCAAAAGTCAAAGTCTTTATAAATGGTACATAATCTACCCTACATACTGGATTAGAAAAGCACATTAATTAAATTAAAAAAATAAACTAGATGAACTAAGTGTCTGAGGATACAAATCCTCGTCGTGGCTCATAGATAGTAAAGATCATTGTATGTGTAGCTGCTCATTAGATCTTATTACAAGTTGCTATCCTAGAAACCCCCATATGTAGAGCATGTGAAGAAGAGGACGAGACAGTGGAACATGTGTTAACCACCTGCCCGGCTCTCGCCCACCTTAGAGAGTCCATGCTAGGGGAGCTCTGGCCGAACATGGCCAACATAAGGGATAACCCTCCAAGCGTTGTGCTGTCCTTTGCTCGCCACCTTGGGTGGCTAAATGAGTGATAGAACAACGCAGGGCTGTCCCAGTCAGGGGGGCACAATGGGCCTAGTGAGGCCTAAGTGCTCTGGTCAATGATTTGATCACCCTTGGCAAACTCAATCCAGATCCAGAAGTTGCTACCCTACTTAGGCGAAGACTCAAAGTCAAAGCGGCGGCTTCTAATGGAAACTCCTGCATGCCATTCCAGCATAGGTGTCGTGTGTTAGATATACTGTACCATTTAAACATATACAGCTGAGATTCTGACATCACCATTCCTAGCAAGTCAGTGAAATTTTGAAGTCGTAAGTGTGAATACGCCTAAGGAAAAGGCAAAAAGCTAGCTCAACTAGTAGACATAAAGTTTAAAGAAGTGCATGAGTAAGGAAACTCATGTTTTATCTCAGGTCGTGGTTGTATAGAAGGCATAGGATACTCAACTACCTTTAGGTCACGTATGCTTTTGTGTATATTGTACAATTAACGTAAGAAAAATATATACAAATAATTTTGACTGCATGCAGAAGGGCGGAGTTCACTCTTACGGATGATCTTTCACTCGATGATGTAAACCCTCAGTCGGTACGCAAATCTCCACCAGTGAGACCCCAACGAAAACACGTCCCGCCTAATCGACTGCAATATTAGAATAATTATTTAATTTTAAGAATTGCATTGTTCATTTTTATGTAGGAGGAGATGTAATGTATCCAGATTATGTATGGAATGTATTTGGCGCCACCTGTAACGAGATTTCTGTAACACGCGCATATGACATCCGGCCTACATTATTCTAGTGTCAAGTGCCCATCAGTGTGTATTTAATATATATTATATTCAAATATATTTTTTGTCAATAAATATAAGGGAGAGAAGATATTAAGCAAAAGAGTGTACTATTTGTCTCTGGTGTTCACAGAATTCAGAGATGCACTGTTTTTCATGGGCGACCAACATGTTTCGCACTTTTCACTTTCCAGGCTCAACCATTCTGACAGAAGATAAGCCAAACAATCCCAGTCAATGACCTAAAAGTCCTGGCCGAAAAGGCTGGATATGAGACACGGAGGTTAATCTAATAAATTTGAGACATTTTAAAAGCCACTTAAAGTCATTCGAGGTCATCTGACAATCTTCCAAAGTCATTTAAGTTCATACTGCTATTTTCAAAAAGATCAATATGAAAGTACTGGAAAATCTAGAACATTAAAGCAAATTCTAAAATATACGAAGAATCAATGCCTAGAAAATTCTAGAAATATAAAAAAGAAATTTCTAAAAATTTTAATTTAAAAAAATTAGAAGAGAAATTGTTATAAAATTCAAAAAGCTTTGGAAACAATTCTAGAAATCTTTGAGAAAAATGCTTAGAAATACCAACAAACTAAATCAAAAAATGGATAGAACTCAAAATAAAAATATAAAGGAAAATTATAGCAAAATCTTCGAACAAGATTAGAACAAAAATGTTGGAAAATTCAAGCTTAGAAAAGAAATTGCTAAGAATTCTAAAAACTCCAAAGGTTAAGCCCATAATCCTCACAAATTAAAAGAGACATTTTTCAAAATTCCGATAAAATAATACAAAAAGTAAAGCAAATTATAAATTTGCGATTTAAGATGCAAAAAAATATTTTGCAAAGTATACTAAAAAATGTAGAACATTGAAGCAAATTCTAAAATATTCGAAGAAAAGGTATTTCTAAAAATTCGATAAACTTTCACAATTTAAAAGAGAAATTTTTGGAAAACTTCAATGAGAAGATAATATGTTGAAAAATTCAAAAAGCTATGAAGACAATTCAAGAAATCATAAAAAAAAGTTACTTGGAAATTCCAATGAGCCAAAGCAAAAATAGCGGCAACTTCTCAAAGAATAAATGTAAAGGAAAGTTGCTGAGAAATCAATAACCTTCGAAGGAATTTAAAAAAAAATGTTGAAAAATTCAAGCGTCTAGAAAAGAAATTACTAGAAATTCTAAAATCGTCAAATTATAAGCTGGTTTAGCTGAACTAACTGGAAAATTCCGAACTTGCCGAGATTAAAAATCTAAAAAAAAAGTTGCCGAAAATTTCTTCAATTATCGAAGAAAAATATCTTTGCTATTTTCGAATAGAATAGAATAGATTCCTTATTGTGTTACAAACATTAAATTTTTACACTCATCAGACATAAGAGAATTGTAAAACTAATCCTAATATAAACTTAATAATGCAAGAAAACGTGTCGAAAAATGGAAAACAAATTAATAAAAGTGAATCTGGAAAAGAAATTGCTGAAGAAATTCAGAACGCTCGAAAGGAATTCTTTAAATTTAAGAGAAAATTTTTGTGTAGTTAAAACTATCGAGAAAAATTCTAAATGTTTGGAAAGAAAAATTCTGAAACTTTTCGAAGAGAAATTGCTGCTAAAGTGTTACCTGAAAATCTAAAACATTGAAAATTCTAGTAATTTGAAAAAAAAAATATGCCAGAATGTTTTAGAAGAGAAATTAAATTCACTACTGTCCCCACAGTTAGACATCAAAAATTGCTTGGTGCAACTACAAGAGGCAATTGATGTCATAGAAAATTGCCGCATGAGCTGGAAGAATGCCCTAGCATCCGCAAAGAGATTAGTAAACCTACACAAAGAATTTGAAACTGGGAATGCTGAGCCATAAAATAAAGGCAAAAAATGACCGGCTGTAAGCCCTTCTACCCCAAAGGAAAATAAACGTACAAAAACAAAAACACATATTACAGCTATGCCAACTGAAAATACAGTTCCTATGAAAACAGAAAGCGGATGGCAACAAGCTCAAAACCGAAAAAACGGCGAAAAGAAAGGCACAAAGAGGCACCAAGAGTACCAGCTGCAAATGTCCCTGAAGCACCATCCGTAAGTAATAGCGCTCCTAAAAAGAAATGGAAGCGAAACAAAAAAAGAGGGGAGGCTGTAATAATAAAACCCCACGAAGTAAGGAGCTACGCCGATATCCTAAGCCTAATCAGGAATGAGCCCAGCGTACAGGCAGTTAGACAAGGGTAAGACAAACACAAAGTGACGCTGTCCTAGTAGAGAAATGTACTGGAAGTGACCACCAATATACCTCTTTCCACGTAGTGACATGCAGAAAGGTAATAAAAAGCTCAACAAAATCAGGATCTGGAACGTTGCAAAGATCAATGAGCAACTTTTCCACGAAGCGGTCTCATGAAAAATGTGTAACATAACTCCACTCACCTCTGCGGCAGATCACGTGGACAGGATGATGACTACAATTCACGAAGCCTTCTGCTTACTGGTGGACGGAGGAGATTGCAGAGATGCATAGAAACTGCCAACGCCTGAGAAGAAAAGTAACTAGGGCCAGAACTAGACAGTCCGTACCGAACGAAGAGACTCCAGCCTTAAAAAGAGCTAGAAAATCCCTCAAAAAAGCTATCTTTAATAGAAAGCGCTCCAAATGGAAGGCCCTCACTAAGGATGTTAATAATGACCCATGGGGCCTGGGCTATAAGATCGTAATGACAAAGTTGGGTGCTTTTCAAGGAAATAACAGTCTCCTTCCACAAACTATTATTAGAATTGTCGAAGAGCTTTTCCCCACTCATCCAATACATACATTCGAAACGGAGGTATGCATAGCGGAGACTCCACCTTTCAGCGAAGAGGAATTGATTAAGGCCGCAAAATCCCTTAAATGCAGGAGGGCCGCTGACCCAGATGGAATACCAGCTGAGGCACTCAAGGTAATAGTTTTGCAGTTTCCAGACCTCTTACTATCCACCTCTAACGTCTGCCTATCCGAAGGATGCTTTCCCGAACTATGTGTTGCTTCCAAAGGGTAAAGGAGATCCCTATCAGTCATCTGCACATAGACCTCTCTGTATTTTCGATACGACAGTTAAGCTGTACGAGTTGCTTATCCAGAACCGGCTATAACCCAGTAAAATTAAATGGGCCATCAGCAGGTTTCAACCGGGATTTATCATTCTGTTACAAAAGACAGAGGAACTGGTGCCGCACATGTCAAAAACATTCTAAGCCTGCCTGGCTTGAGGACATATACCAAAATCATGGCAAAGCGTAAGGGTAATCTACCTGACCAAGGTAGGCAGAATAGCTAATCTAACGCCAAAGTCATACAGACCTATCAGCCTATGTTCATTCCTACTAAAAACTATGGAAAGATTGATAGATAGGCACATAAGGGACGAGATACTGGTGAAAGATCCTCTCAGCAACAGGCAATATGCATACCAACCGGGAAAGTCGACGGACTCGGCGCTGGATGACCTAAGTCACAAAGTCAAAGTCAGACAAAGTCAAAGTCAGACAAACATATAGCCATTGCTACATTTCTATATATATATAGAAAGGTCGTTTAACAACGTCACAACAACCTCTCTCGTAGAGGCACAAGCAAGGAAAGGAGTACTGTCTCCACTGCTATGGGCAACACTAGTATATGACCTTTTAGGTCCAAAGATATCCACTGCCTAGGATACGCAAATGACCTAGCCAAGGTTCATATATAAATACAACCGGTTTAACATTTCTTAAGCCTGAGTTTAACAAAATAAAACAAAATCAGAAAGTTATCACCACAGATTAGAAAATAAGTTACATTACTAGATCGACTGTTCTAGAGTTGAATATTTAATTTAAACTGTGTTAAATCATTAATCAATTATATTTCATAAATTTATACAATTGGTCACGTAAATTGAGTAAATAATAATTATACGTGCTAGAAACGTAAAATTTTTCAATTAAAATAATTACGGATTACCACTTAATTAATAACGATCGCAACTATCTTCGTGATTACCGTAATAAAGCGTTATATCCACGATATGCCGTAATCGAAACTGAAAACGATTAAGTCGCCGCGAAATATGAGTTAATTAAATGTGAAAAATTGCCGCGAAAACGCGGTTAATTAGCCGATTTGCGAAATATAAAAATGTCACGACTCACGGGTTGTAAATCATTACACGAGAGATAAATCATGCGAAACGTTAATATTTACCAAAGGGGAAATATATAGAAAAACTCGTGGACTTGCCGTGTCTGTTAATACGTATATGGTAATGGTTATCAAAAATGCAATTAATCAAGGTTAAAAAAGAAAACGGCACGTAATCAGAACCGACAACATAATTAAATGATACAGCCTTGTTATAAGATACGATCTTGTTTGAAAACAATAAAATATTTCCGCGTATCCAAGAGGGTGGGTAACCAATTTTTTTTTTCAATTGCACGTGGTTGTGCGTGCAGACTTTCAGGCAGACAGCGCTGCAATTATTTTACTCCATGTGCATGGAGTACATAAGTATGAATGCCCACCATTTTTCCAATAGTCACGCAGCGTCATTATCAGTAATTACTTTTATTTGTTTTCGATTTCGTGTAAGATATATCAAGTAAGGTAAGACCGGCAGTAATCCTCGGCGAGGGTAGGTACGTAAATAGTTTTTCCATTTCCTCGGAGACAGAACTTTTCCAGGCGTTCGGTGTAGGTTTTGTCGTAAGTGCAACGTACACACGATGAATCATGTATCGCCTCATTTCATGTGTAATTTAGAAACGCCAAACAATGCCCAATTATATCCATTTACTTAGGTTCGAAGTAATTACGTAATAACGACCGCATAATGGCGCCTGTGTCACGTTATTTGCGTTGCGCCGTCGAGGAGCGCTGTTACTTTTTTAATTTTCGTTTTAATCAATTTTGCAGGATGTTGATGCTTTAACAACGAGCAATAATCGTAATTACATCTTGCTTAACAAGAATTCGATTTTTGTGCTCATACTAATTACGAAAAGGAAAACATATTTCCAACAGATATAATTAATTTAATTTTTTTAACTGTAGGTAATAAAAAATGTAGTCGGTACGAAACAAACTTGTATAACGATTAAAAATGATGAAATATTTCTTGAATTTCAACCTAATTACTATTAAAAAAAACGTAATCATTATAAGAATTCACTACATAGAGGAAGTGATTATCCTTTTGATGTTTAAAAAAACTGTCGAGATGGATCAATTGATATCCGTTGAGAATTTTCACAGGTTTGTCAACATTACGACAATTGTTTCGCCAGTGGTAAAACAATTGTCGTAGCTTAAAAAATACTGTGAAAATTCTCAACGAAAGTGTTTTATTTCCCACATATTATGAAATTTCACCAAGTAACAGCCTCAACAATCCAACATTCACTTGATTTCCATTGTTATGACTGATGCTTACCCATAGCACCATAGCAATTAAAGAAGAAAATAATAGGATTTTCTCAACAGTTTTATTTTAACTTATCAAACCTTTGTTTAATATATAGCAAAATCTAATGAAGCATTAACATGCGAAGCAAATCTATTTAAAAATTCCGCACACACTAATTAGAACCAACATGCCAACATTTAGTAATAAGGGACCATAAAGATTAAAAACAGATTAGGATGCGACGCCCATGTGTGTGTCGCCCGACAAACTGTTATTCCATTTTTCACTCAACAGTTATACTCCGTACGGCGTTTAAGACGATAAATTATGATCTAATAAGATAGCAGCGTAGAAATAAATACATCGAGATTGATATCAACGGTAATAATTAGAACCGTCTAAAGTTGTCAACGAGATAAATCCGGACCATAACATATATTAGGATTCATGGCCTCCAGATGGAAATCGGAGGTGGCGCGCTGTAAAAAAAGAGCAAAAGTTTATGAGAATTACCTATGCCGATTTATTCCGCTCCTTTCCATTCTCGGGGCGTGCGTTGCACTCACCCTCATCCACCTCTTTTCTTTGCGTTTGACACTCTTTGTCGCGATAAAGGATTGCCAATATAATTACAGCTATGGAAGAATTTTTCAATTATCTTTTTTTCATCCTTCGGATACGATCTATTATAATAGACACTTTTGCAGTTGACTCAAAATTGTAGCCGGGGAATAAAAAACGGCGGGCGGGAGCGTTTGATTAAATTCTACGTCGATTTCTTCAAGTCATTGAATACGGCGGGCGTGCACTTACTCCTGCCTAATATTTAAACTGAAGAATTTAATGCCGGATCCAATGCAGCTTTCGTTAAAGTCCCGTTTTAATATTTACAAACAAAATTTAAGAAAAAATTGTAAAACCAATAAATACACTTATCAATTCTCTACATTACGAAATAATCTTAAAATTTCACCAAGAAATAAGTGAGAAAATTATTCAAGAAATACTTATAATTAATCTGAATTAGTCGAGTTAATTTAAGTAATAATATTCTATATTTGAGGCTATAACTGAATAAAACTCCTGTAACTATAATATAATAATATTCGAAATATTTATAATTAATAAATGATAATGTACTTTCATTGAATCAAAAATTATGTAATGCATATTAGTAGTATTATATAAAACAACATCTGAGGTCAAATAATTTTTAATCAGCAAAGATAGCTTCAATGGGAAACTTAGTTTCTTTATTATAAACAATTTTAATACATGCAGTCAAAATTATTTGTATAAATTTTCTTCTTACACTTTGTGTACAATTATATATTTATTTATGTAATGCATGTTAGATAAATGTTAAATACAATACAATATAATACAATACAATACAATTTAATTTTTTTGAATTTCTAGTGGTTTAAAGTAGTTATTTTTTACACCTATCCATCATATTATGTCATAAGTTAAATGGATTCCTATTAGTGTATGATATAAAAGTTTTAGCTCAAGTATCTACAAGATATTTCGTAACCATCTTAAGTAAAAGGAAGTTTCCTCTTTGTTTCCTTTATCAAAATTTGGTTAATTTGTGTATCCCAGCTGAGATGCTCATCTCTAATAATTTCGAGATATTTTATATTTTGAACTTGGAGTTTATTAAATTAAAAGTAATTATTTTGTATTAATAATTATTTAAAATTTGGTGTTATAGCAGAGTCACAGGAGAAATTTGATGAATTAAAGTACTAATGGTCATTTTATCTCGGAAATATACAGTTCACAGAACTCGCCTCTCAATTGGGCCTTTATTTCGCGTACTGCGTAGCATGTGGCACCGTCTTGTTGAAACCACATGTCAGACAAGTCCAGCTCTTCCATTCTGGGCAAAAAATGTAATCATCGCACGGTAGCGCTCGCCATTCCCAGTAACGTTCCTGCCTTCGTCCTCTTTGAAAAAGTACGATCCAATGATGCCGCCGGCCCATAATCCACACCAAACAGTGCATTTTTCGGGATGCATTGGTAGTTCTTGCAATGCTTCTGCTACCAGAAATGAGCTTCGTCGCTGAACAAAATTTTCCGATAAAAAACTGGATCTTCATCCAACTTTGCCAGCGCCCATTCACTAAAAGTTACCCGTTGTGGTAGGTCGCGTGGCTTCAATTCTTGCACCAGCTGTATTTTAAAAGGTTTTACACCCAAATCCTTCCGAAAAATTTTCCACGTAGTGGAGTAACAGAGGCCCAATTGCTGCAAACGGCGCCGAATCGATAATATTTGACAGATGATAGTTAACATTTGACAGGTGACAGTTAACATTTGACAGGTGACAAATGACAGATAACATTTGACAGGTGGCATATAACTTTTGACAGATAACAGGTGACATTTGACAAATGACAGATAACATTTGACATTTGACTGATGACAGATATTTGACAGATGACAGTTAACATTTGACAGATTTATTTATTTATTTATTTACGGGTAATACCATTGTACAATGTTCACAAGAATGTAAAAATATTATAAAATACACAAGTAAATTAAAACTAGTTAAATATAAATATAAAATAATAAAATAATTTACGGACAACACAAATACGTTAAAAATATGTAGATCATAGTATATATAAAAAAACGAATACACAAACAAATTAAAACTAGATGAATATAGAGATAAAACAATTTACAGACAACACAATACATGTTAAAAAAATTTGAACATAGAATATATAAAATAGAATAACTTAGCGCTTAAGAAACCGGCGTAAATTACAAAGATCGCCACCGAAAAAATCAAAATTGCAGTTGTTAGCGTTTTGGGCTATCCTACATAAGCCAAAATTCCTGGCATAGTCAGTTCGCATGAATGGAACGTGAAATGTTTGTTTAGTTCTAATATTCTTGGATGGTACATGCAGACCAAGGTACTGAACTAATTCAGGAGAGTTTATCAATCCATTAGCAAGTTGGAAGCAGAAGATAATGTCAGCTTGTATTCTACGTTCCCTTAAAGGGGATAACCCAACATTATAAGTAGTGGTGTCATGACTGGAAGCTAAATTAAATTTATATGCAATGTGATTGATAAATTTCTTCTGAACTCGTTCAAGTACCGAAATGTCCTTAGCTGTATACGGAGACCATATTAGCCCGCAGTATTCTAAATGGGGGCGAACGAGAGTTTTATACAGGCAAATTAAGGTGTTAATGTCCCTGAACTGATGAGAATGCCTTTTAATGAAACCAACAATTTGCATAGCTTTTGATGCTATTATTGATATGTGTTTGGAGAAACACCAATTACTAGTAAGATGAATGCCTAGGTCTTTGATTTCGTTAACACGACTTAATGTTACGCCTCCGAGAAGGTAATTATTACAGCATAAATTTAACTTTTTTGAAAAAGTGACAACATGACATTTTGCGATGTTTAGTTTCATTCTATTAATCCGGCACCAATCTACGAATCTATTTAGATCCTCCTGCATCATAGTCGAAGATTCCGTATTATTAAAAGCCGAGTATATCTTGACATCATCGGCGTACAATAAATATTGACAATGTTTAAAACATTTGCCGACGTCGTTGATAAAAACGTTAAAAAGAAGAGGCCCCAAATGGGACCCCTGCGGGACCCCAGAAGTGACTCTAACAGCTGTAGATATTGTACTACCAATACGGACAGCCAAGGTTCGATCTATGAGATAGGACTTTAACCAACTTAGCATAACACCACCAATACCCAACTGAGCCAATTTATTAATCAAGATGTTATGATCAACGGTATCAAATGCCTTAGAGAAATCAGTGTAAACTGAGTCAACATACTCACCTTTCTCTAAGGCACCAGTTATATACTGCCCGTACAACAGTAGGTTGGTCGCTGTTGAGCATCCGGCTCTAAACCCATGCTGGCGATTGTCTAGTAAGACGCCAAGGTAACTAGACAAATAATGAGTCACAATTCTTTCAAATATTTTAGCAATATATGAAAGAATTGATATTGGACGATAATTGCTAACAATGTTTCTTAAGCCGCCCTTATGAATTGGTGTAATAAATGCAGTCTTCCAGCACGAGGGAAAGACACCTTGGTTAAGAGATTGTCTAAATAGAAGCCAAATAGGTCTACTAAGAGAAAATGCACATTCACGAAGGATAATAGTCGGCAATTCATCAGGCCCGGTACACTTTGTGACCTTTAGATCTAATAACTCACGTAAGATGGTGGAGATTTTTATTTCGGGCCCCTCGTGAATATTCAACGGGGTATTGCTATATGATAATTGTGAACACGTTGTAACTTCATTGTTAAAAACAGACCCAAAAAACTTTGCAAATAAGTTTACTATATTTTGACGATCACTAATTATAACTTCATTATCATTAAAAGACTCAGGGATAGACGAGCTATTCGATCTACTGGAATTAACGAATTTCCAGAATGTGCGGGAATCTGACCTTATGCAATTTTCAATCGATGTAACATAGGTTTGATAGCAAGATGATGATAAATATTTACATTCAGCACGTACGCGCTTAAAGATGTCATAATCAGATTGTAGACCAGATTGTTTAAATTTTAAATGCAGACTCTTTTTAAGGTAGATTTTATTAATCAGTTCAGTGCTATACCATTTTGGAAAGCGATATTCTTTAGCAGGCTTTATAACAACTTTAGGCACGAACGCATCAATGGCGGTATGTAAAATGGTGTAAAATAACTGAACATTGTGATTGATGTCATTATTAATAAATACACTGTCCCAATGAGTATTACAAAATGCTTCACGCAAACAGTTAAAATCTGCTTTACTAAAATTATATGTAAAATCAGAATACCAAGAAGAATTTAATTTATTAGAAAAATCAGCATTAACACTTATAACTAACGCTGGATGATGCTTATCACATGCGACAAGGGGCATTTCCGCGACACTCACCGAACACTCTTCGAAAATAGACGCGTGGACAAAAATTAAATCAAGCATTACTGAGTTGAAGTTTGTAATATTGTTGATTTGGAACGCGTTAATAAGTCCGAACGTGTCGGCAATAATTGAGGCATTAGATGACAAATTGCGGACGACAGATAATATTTGACAGATAACAAATAACATTTGCCAGGTGACAGTCAATTTTTGACAGGTGACAAATTACTTTTGACAGATATCATTTGACCGATGAGAGTTAACATTTGACAGGTGACAAATGACCGATAACATTTGACTGATGACAGATAATATTTGACAGATAACAAATAACATTTGACGGGTGACATATAACTTTTGACAGATGACATTTGACAAATGAGAGATAACATTTGACATTTGATAGATAACATTTGACAGGTGACAAATGACAGATAACATTTGACGGATATCGATTATCATTTGGTTTTTTTGTCATATCTCATCTACTATTTGTTACCTGTCATTCATTTTTTGTTATCTGACATTTGTCATCTTAAATTCATTATTTGTTTTTTATCATCTTTAATTACTGGATTGTCATTTGTTTATTTGTCATCTCTAATCTACAATTTGTTACCTGTCAAGTACTGTCATCTATTATTTGTTATCTGTCATTTGTCATATGTTTTATATTGTGAACAAATGACACATGACTCATGAAATTGACATATAAAAATAATTTATAAAGTTAGAAAATTATAACATGCGACAAATTGCAGATGATAATTGACAGATGACCTATATTAAGGTCAAATGTCAAATGATAAATAACAAATGACAAACAAGAAATTGAATATGAAAAATACAGTTCACAGATGACGACCTATAAATAACATATGACAAATTACAAGTAAGAAATGACACGAATAACTGAAAAATAATTGTTACCTGTCATTTGCCATCATAAGTTATCTATAGGTCGCCGGCTGTGAACTGTATGTATCATTTTTCATATTCAATTTGTTGTTTGTCATTTGTTATCAATCATTTTACTTGCAGTAATCATTTGTTATAATTTTCTAATTTTCTGTTATTTGTTTATTTTCTTTATATTTCAATTATCATCTGTCACGTGCTTAAGTTATATGTCATTTGTCAACAATATAAAACATTTAATAAATGACAGGTAACAAATAATAGATGACGGGCAAGCAACAGTAGTTGACAGGTGACAAATGGTAGATGAGAGATGACAAATAAAAACAAATGACAATCGACTAATTAAAGATGATAAATAATAAATAATAAATTTAGGATGATAAATGTCAGATAAAATGAATAGAAGGTATATGATACATGGCACATGAAATTGACAGATGATAAAAAATGGTATCACATAAAGCGTTTTACAGATGAAAAAAATTGTCATTTGTCACTTATTATTGGTCGTCAGTTGTTATTGGTAATCTATCATTTGCCATCTGCCATCTATCATCTGTTTTCTGTCATCTGTCAACTGTTACGGACATTGACATTGTTAATTTCTCATTTGTCTTAAATCATCTGAAACTTTCATTATCAATATGTCATTATTGACTGTTTGAAATAGAAAACAATCATTGGCATTTATTTTTGTTTGTTTTGTCATTTATTATTTTTAATTTACCAAATGAACTATAAACTAAAAGCAAGGATGACAAGCATAATTTATTTATGACTATTTATTGTTTTCTTTTTTAGTTTTTCTGCGTTTATTATCTGTCCTCTGTAATTTATTGTTCATCATTTGTTATCTGTTATCTGTCATTATACACTTTTCATTGGTCATTTGTTATTGATAATTTGTTAACTGTCATCTGTCATTTGTTTTTTATTACTACACATCTGTAATCTGTCATTTATCATCTATCATTTCTTCTTTGTCATTTGTTATTGGTCATTTCTCATTTATTATTGGTAATTTGTCATCTGTCATTTGTCATTTGTTATTGGTAATTTGTTATTTGGCATTTGGAATCTGTTATCTGTCATTATCATCTTTGTTATGTCAGTTATCACTGCTGTTCATTTATTATTTGTTACTTGCTATTGGTAATTTGTCAGTCATCTGTGTTTTGTCAGCAACAACACTGGCGGATAAAGCTACGATATTTTCCTCTGTCCGCACTCTACGTATGCGTGTTGGTGGTTTAATGCCCAATAATGTAAATTTGGTGCGAAATTTAGTCACAAGATTCCGAATAGCCGCCTCAGAAGATCGCCCAAAGTGACCATAAAGTGGAATAAGTGCACGATGCACTTTCCTAACCGAGCATGAATTTTGATAATAAAATTCAATATTTTGCAAACGTTGTTCGTTTGTAAGTCGAGTCACGGTTAAATTATAGACCAAACTGAATATGTTTAACACTTGGTTAAAAGCTGGTTTGACAAAGTTCTTAATAAGGCCGTTCTTAAACGTCCTGTGGGTTCACAAGTGGTACAGAGGACAAGTTTTGTTACAGGAAAACAGCTGAGCTGCCAAAAACAGTGTTGCCAAAAAGAAAGTTGCTAAAAAATCACCCAATACTTTGTGGAAAGTCAAAAGCAGTAGTTTAAAAGTTACTCAATGTAATAGGTAATTAATTAAAATTACCTATTATTCCACAATGTTTCACCACGAGGTAAATTGAAAATTTTACAAAAGAAAGAAAGTTTGTAATTTTTTAAAAAACTTTTCAAATCTGTTTCAAACAGTTGAAACTTCAGTAAAGAACAACATTGAAATATTTAAAGTTTGCTAATTAAGTTGACAACTTAATAGACAGCTTAAAACATAGCTGATTAAAACAAAATATTAAAAATAGCAATCAAAAAATGAATCGTAAAAAATTTGTTAAAAACACGAATAATTTCTAAAGTAAAAAATATAAAAAGACTTTTGACTTAAGACAT
The DNA here is from genome assembly GCA_963969525.1 of Ontholestes murinus. NCBI lineage: Eukaryota > Metazoa > Arthropoda > Insecta > Coleoptera > Staphylinidae > Ontholestes > Ontholestes murinus. Next base: position 15,721,064 of record OZ018394.1, on the reverse strand, counting down.
ATGAAATTATCAAAAAAAAATCGCAGTAAATCAGAAAAAATACGATATCCAGCAGTAAATCACCCAAAGAATTACTATGTGGTCATCATTTGTTGCTGGATATTGTATGTTTAGAATATAGTCCGTCTTTTTCTAGTAAACATTTTTGCGGACTATTTTGAGGACATCAGGAAAGATAATGAAGACTATGATAATTTTACGATACTTTTAAAACAATTTTTTCTCTTATACACCCAATGGTGATATAAAGAGGAAATGTATTTTAGCGTTAATTTTGAGGGCAAAAGCACAGCCATTGGTTATTATAATATTACTCTTGTAATTCCTAAAGCATTACAAGAGAATCATTAAAATTTTTAACTATATTTGTAGTTGTCAAGCTATACTCCATGAGTGCAGGGAATAATAACCTGTATCCACGGGACGATGATCCATTGGCTTTCTTTTTCTAGCTATCGCCTAATTACTCTGCTTCCAATCGTTAATCCTCCATGTATCAGACCAAATTCCTCCCCATCAGTTTGATTTCCTCTAGCAGAGATCCACTTTCCTACCCATATCCATACTCACTAACTGCCAAACAGCACATCTCGAAGGTAAAAATTCGGATATTTTATTCCTTGACATTCAAAAAGCCATTGACTCGATCTGATGCTTAAGTGCAATTAACTTAATATTCCTCCAAAGCTTCAACTTTCTAACCATCAGACTCCTTAATGTTCGTATCCGAAACACACTTTCCCTTTGCTCCCCAACACAAGGTGTACCCCAAGTTTCTTGCCTGTCACCACTCCTTTGTAACATCTACATCCATAATATTTATAACCTGAACCTCCAATACCTTAATCCTTTCGGCTACTGTCTGCCCTTTGCTGATGATACAGTACAAATCACTGATAATAAAACAATATTAAAGGCTCTTAAAACTCTTCAGAGGTTGATAGATACAATCTAATAATGATTTGATAAATGGAGAATTTCCCCCTATTTATTTCATTCTACCGGGCACGGTATTTCAGAGCCCAAACATTCAAAAATCAAGGAATCTATTGAGACTACGGAATATATATTATTTTATACGTGTCCACGTAAGTATGCAACATATGGGAAGCATTTTTATTATTAATTTCTCAAAAAAATGTATTCTTTATAAAAGTTAGTGCTTAATCTTAAACACACTGAAATTACAAAAGAAATGACATTCGACGCTATATAAGCAAAATATTAAACAATTTTTATAACTTTTGCACTTTTATCAAGTAGTCTAAGTTTTCACGTATCTGTATAAATTATGGCAGAGCGATTAACTTTACAAGATAGAGCAGAGTTGGTGCTAATATAACGATAGCTATAAAACCTGCAGAGAAGCAGCTGAAATTTTTAACTGCAGGTACCCCGAAAAGAAAATGAGTTATTCACAAGTTTCATGAATTTTAAAACATTTTAAACGGACCAGAAAATATGAATTGCATTTTGAAAAGAACGTACTAAACCAGTAAGAAATGTAAATAATTAGAATATCTTGCAAAGCGTGATTGAAAATTCTCAAATATCGGTTAGAAAATTGAAACCAAGATATTTTCAAACTTTGCAAGAAGATGATTTCGACAATCGTTCTGAATTTTGTGAAATAGAAATTCATAGAACATTTCCTAAGAAGATCATGTTTACGAATAAAGCTACACTTACTATAAATGGTGTAGTTTCATCAGAAACTGTCGTTGGTGGACAACAGAACTCAGCATACCGAATTAAAAAAGATTTCCATATGTTGCATACTTACGTGAACACGTTGTATATAAAATAATTTACCAACCCTTGCTTGATTACACTGCAATCCTGTTTTATAATCATCGACCCACCATTTTACGAAATTTGCAAGTCTGTGAAAGCCCTTACAATATTGACAAAGATCAATTTAAAAAAAACAGTTAAAAAATTGTTGGAAAATTTTTCATAATAAAAAAATATAAATAATCCGAATATACTGAAAGTAATAGCTTAAAATTTATTTAGAAAAAGAAATTAATTTTATAAAAAGTAGTTACATTTAAGCAATTATTGAATAACTGTTAAAACATTCTAAAAATATATTTTATTTAAAGCTTGAAATAACCATTCTCAAAAATCACCAAAGTTGTTTGTTGAATTTAAGCATTAATAATAAAACTTTCTGTAAAAAATTTACTCACCGGCAATGATGTTTACACCAAAATGAAACTATTGGTTTTACAAACCATTATTATTTTAGAAAATTAAGAATTATTGAAAAAAAATTCTTAATTTTCTAAAATAATAATTTATTTTTATATAAGGCAGTTAAACTCTTTTGAAATATTTCTTTTTTAATTGATTCTTGAATTTAGTCGGCGTTTACTTGTTGGTACATTTAAGAGTTTAAGAAAAGGATGAAATTTTACAAAATAACATAATGAAAGTTAGTAAATTTATAAAAAGTAAAAAATGTCTTTAAAGTTTCTTGTAAACAATTTAACTTATACAAGTAAAAATTAAAAATTGCTAAATTATAAACAGTTCATCACTGAAAAACAGCTTCAAAAATGGTTTAAATTATAACAAAATTAATTTAAAAAAGCGGTATGGTGGTGAACTATGGCACCAGAATTAAGATTATATTATTTGTCAAAAGTTTAATCGTTTTATTATATTAAACATGTAAAACAAAGCAAAAGCTTTATGTTAAAAACAGTAGCTGAATTTTTTTATGGTTGAACTTTTTACTGGCTCTGTTCGAGTTTGATTAAACTACAATTTATTAGCTATATTAAAAAAGGCAATCTTCACTTAATTCTTCGATTTTTTTTGCGAGATCAGTAAGGTTTGTCCTTTTACAATAATTAATATAAATGGTTTGTGATATCGGTTAAATAAAATATGAAAGACCCTCGGTGTTTTGAAACAAAAATCCTAATACTGAAAATCAAATTTAATTTAATTTACAAAAATAATAAAGAATAAAGAAAACAATTTTACTTTTCTTCTTTCTTAAAGTGGTATAAAAAAATAAAAGTGTTTTCTTTATTCTTAATATTGAAATGTACCACCAAGTAAACGCTGTTAAGATCCAAGGAAAAATAATAAAGTACAATTTTTTTATAAAAAAAACCTTCGTTTTCCCTTTATACTTCAAAAGAACCAAAAATACCTTCTAATAGTTCAAGGGATAAACATCTCATTTAATGCACTGAGTATAATTATTTTTATTAAGCACCTTACTGTTTATTCATATGCCCAAGTTTGAAATTTATGAGAAATATGTTTCTTTATTCAATTATCTTTTTATCTCTGAGAGATCGTAATATTTTCTTCTTTGTTGATTTGGTATAGCTCAATATCTAAAGACATTACGAAGAAGAAATTATATGTATATTTGAATTAAACCCAAATGCTTGCCTAATATTTCCAAAATATCAACACCGCTTTTAATACTCTTTTAGTGAACAGTTAGCAGTTATAATTATATTATACTAAATAATATGGATGTTATAGGATATTAACATCATGTATTGTATGTAAGAATATGTTACGACATTTGAGATACAAGATGAAGTAACTTAACCGTTTTTGTGGTTTTGGTCTCTTAACTTGAAACCTAATGATGGCCTAAAATAAAAAAAGTTATTTCATCTTGTACCTTAAACTAATTTCGAAGTGGTCGGTAGAAGATTTTATGATGATTGAAGATTTTTCCTATCCATTTACACCATTTCTGAATGTACAAAGAACTCAAGTTTTAACTGAATGTGAGTAGACAAAATGTAACAAAATTTTAAAAAATATATATATTCTTTAAGAGGCATTGATAATCTATCTGACTTGAAGCTAAAGAAGAATGAAATAAAGCCCAAAATTTAAACAAACATTAATTAATTTTTGTGTATATATTGATATGTATTTTTATTTTTGGACAGTAAGCTAAAGAATAATAAACATAAACATAAACAATTCATTACATTTCCATATTTTGGTAAAACGACAGATGAAATAGGTCACACCCTTTGAAAACATAATAATTAAATTGCTTTTAGGCTCAGTTGCAAATAAATATATTATTCAATTACCGAATGCAATTGTTTATATGTAGTCCAAATTAGACGTAGTTTCTAAAAGAGGTATGAAGAACCTTTTTAGGCCTGTAAATCAGGCCTAATGCTTTTCGAACCATACATGCCACTCGGACCATATACGTTCTTAAGCATCACATGATGGATGGCGAAAAAACTTTAAATGGCTTTATCGCCTCAATTTTTGCAATCTTCGCGAAAAAAGCAAAGCGACTTAAGTCTATTGGGAGAGGAAACGCAAAGGAAGGACGGAATTATGTGATGTGAAAATAATGTTACTTCTCAAAAGGTCGCCACCATCATAATCATTCTCAAAAGGTGTTTGTTCGTGTTTAGAAGACATACTCGTAACCTTTTTTGTTTGTTTTTTTTGTGTAAAATATAATGTTTAATCGAGGCCATATTTGATTAGCTTTTTTATTATTTTTATTTTCCTGCATAAATATCAGAAAAAGCTGACACTTTTCAAACAAAATCTTTAAACTAATCTTGTCATTCTTTTTGGCCCTTAGATCTTTCTATATGACTTTGATAAGCTCATTGTTTTTTAGACATTTAGTTAATGTTCTTTTTTCATAACTTTTAATTGTATTTTGTTAGTCTCAAAAATGTTGCAAGCGAGAATCAATATGTTTGGACAATACTTATATTTTGGGAAAAGTGAAGAGAAAGATAAGGTATTTCCAAAAATATATACGAATATGTAAAAAGTGTTGGTGTACAAAATTGATTTGGAAATATTGAAATAGAACGACTCAGTTAAGAGGGTGGGATTCAATGCCATTATGTGATGAAACATGTTGCAGTGTTCAACAATAAACGTAAAGCTCTCTTAACTGTGTTGTTATTTTAATGTATTATCTCTTAAACCAAATTACTTACGCATATGCTCAAATATAATTTAAAATAGTCGCAATTGTCAGAAAATACATACTTTATTCGTTAAGTTTCCATATACAGTAAAATTAAAATAATAAGCAAATGGGTGAATTATAAAAAGTTTCATTTAAAATAAAGTACAGAGAATGTATTACGATAAGTACTTCACCAATTTTTATTTCTTCATCTAAAATGTAATACGTTCATTTGTTTGATAACCTATTTCATTTGCGGAGTTTATAATTCTCTCTTGTAATTTTTTATCTTTTTATCGTTTCAAGAATGGTTATAAGAACAAGTATGATTACTAATTTGTATAATTGTACGTTTGCATATCTAGATGTGTGGGTTTGCAGCCTCAACATCATTTGTAAATTAATATTGCCTTTCTGTATAATTAAATCCTGCATATAATTAACGAAATACCTTCTACAACAGCTAGATAAAGAAAGAAATTCCGAAGATTTTAAACAATTATTACGTTTTTTAAACGTACTATAAATAAAGTATTCAGTGTTTCTTGGAAAGCCTTTTTTTGTTGGCTTTCACCTTAATAATAGAAAAGTATTTACATAGATAATTACTATTTTTAATAACTATTAACCTTTAAGATTATTTATTGCGGGTATTTACGTAACATATGTGTATTGATCTAAATATTTATTGATATAAATTAATTGATTTATTATGTGAATTACGAGTTTAGGTTTGTTGTAATTAGGTTTCCCAAGTGGCATTAGGTCTTCCTTAATATATCTAAGTAAACTGCAAATACATTAATTAAAAAAATTATAATTTTTCTAATTATCCATAAGTTACGATATTCTGATGCATAGAAATAAAACATCTCTCTCTAAATCTGTTCGAAATTAATTAATTCAGACTTGTTACACTACACTCTTGATAGAAGGAGACGTGCAAATTTGTTGAAGAAAAGCAACTGCTATGTTTCATATTTTGGTATTTGTTTACAGTTGTCTGACACGTGTTGTGTATAAACTTTATACTTTAAAACTGATCATTACTGATTGAAACACTTGCTAGACAGCTGTAAATAAAGTTCAAACTCTAGAACATAACATGTGTTTTTCTTCACTAAATTCTATTTTTATTTTAGAACCTACCGAAAGAAATAACATTCCCAATGACAGTTAGAGGCCTGTTTTTATCTATTTAAAACACATCATCGTTATGTAGTTGATAGCAAAGCAAGCTATTTACAGTTCAAAATAAATGAAACTAACAACTTTGTTGGTATAAAAAAAAAGTAATACCAATAATTTGACGAATAAAGTACTAGTAACTTTTCTTCACAATTGTATTTGATTTACCAACAAAGTAAATGGTTTTATTTATTTTAAATTATCAAAATCCATTATTACTTATTCTATTTACAATTGTTTGTACCCAATTAGGAAAATTAGTACCAAGCTATTGTACCTTATATTAATTACTACATAATTATTAAATGTGTTTTAATGTACAGATTTAATATATCTGTAATCGATAATTCTAATAAGTTGATCAAATGTTTTATTACCCCCCTACCATATAATTTGGAGTTTATGGGATATCCATCGTATTACGCAGTGATCATAAATCAAGTGAAAATGACGGAGAAAACCGAAGAGCTTTTAAAATTGCGCCCTATTATTCCATTAAATCAGCGAGCTAATAAAATGTATCGTGTGTGGGAGAAATGTACGCATGTTAACAGGCTATTCGAATCCGACTGCTACTACAGAAATTAATGCATTTTAAATAAGGGATCATGTTATATCGCTCTATCACGCTGCTCTGAGACTGCTAAAGCTTCTGGCATGATTGCGACTGAAGTGTTAAGTAAATCTATGGCCACATTTACATATTCGCATAATAATAAAAAAAGAAAACTACGGTTAAAAGTCTTTTAACAACGCCATCCATAAAAGAAATATTAGATAAGAAAAATATAAATACATATAGATATTTATTAGAGTAATTTTTATTATCAATATATTTTTTAATTAGTTTAAAAACAACAATGTTAATGTAAGAAGCTTCTACTTCAAGATACATGTTTGAATCATTAATAAAACACTTTAGCATTGTTTGTATAAGACTGTATAGTCTAAAAATTTTATTTATTCTATTTGTTGAATTTGGTTCTCGTTTATCACGTGGTGAAACATTTTTAATATTAAGGGTTGTTTATAGAAAGGCACTTGGTTTGGCGTTGGTTTTCACGGAATAAATCGTAAAAATTGTGAAACCAACAAAGTGCCTTTCTATAAACAACCCTTAATTATTTATTCTAGTCTAAAAAGAAATTAAACATATATTAATAAATCAAAGCACCTAAACGCTTGTAAACGATTCGAATAATTTTTAGTAAAAGATAACATTTAAAAATGAAGCTTCGCAACTGAAAACTTTTTCATATTTTAACAAAACTTTATATTTGTTAGATTAAACAAGAACAATATTGTGGTTCTGGATTATTAGGAAGTCGACAAGGATGGGGTTTGAAAATCTGATGAGAGCAACAACAGATAGGAAATGATATGCTGAAATAGTCGCCAACCTCTGCTAGGAGAGGCACCTGTAGAAGAAGAAGAAATAAAATAAGAGGATCCTTAGTCAAAATAGCAGAAAATAATAAGCAAAAATCCAGAAAAGCCTAACTCATATACTAAAGATGTCAATAAGATTACTGAAAGCTATAGAAGTTTGGATGTCAAAAGAAATAAACCATGTTTGCAATGATGCCAAGAAGGTCTTTAGTTAGGATACGTTTCATAGGAATAATTAATAGTATGAGTAAAAGATTATTTAATTATAAACTCTACTTTTTCATTTTGTGTTATATTTCTTGTTTAACTCACTGATTTTTATTTGCAATATATTTTTAACACAATCAATGAAATGTTCAATATATTTTTGTGGTAACACAGAATTATGCGGTATCAGAATATATATAAACTATAAAATTACTTATGAAATAAGTTAAGTCAGTTACAAATAAGAAGAATATGAAAGGACCAAATGCACTTCACAGAGGGATGCCAACATTATATCAAGTTTCTAAGGAAGTGCTTCTACTTTACAAATAAGTCTGCGGTTTCTTACAAACAAATTAATATTTATAACCCCTATTATACCACCTGGTTATCTAGTTTTGTAAGGGAATCAAATACCCTAAAGAGAGAGGGGCAGAATCCTCTATTTTTTACCTCCTTCACAAATATTTCCTTCTTCTAAGGTCAATTAATAAATATACTTTGTTGGCATTGCACATAATTTTTTTCCTGGCCGGTTTTAACCTTGCCATTTTCAAACTAATTTTGAAATATTTGATGATCTTCCAAGGTTAAAATTGGTTACGAATGAAAAATCGTGTAAAAAAGTATATTCAAAAACGACTTGAAACTCAAGAAAGTTACGTTCCCTCGCCTTCTTCTCATTATCTTTGCATCGTTAAATGTAACTACTTCCTCTACTTCTACTTTTCAGAAATAGTAAATATAACAATAGAGAAATATGAATTTGAAAAAAGGTAAAAGTAAAGAAAGTGAACATTGAGGAGATTATAATATTAGCAGAAATTTTAATGAAGAATAAAAGTTTAAATGGAGAAAATATTGAGCGGAAACAGAAAACAAGAGACATCAAATGAAAAAGAAAAGAAAGATGTCAAAAAATGATCTGCAAAAATTTAATCATTCGATATTAGAAGTCAGACGGGTTAATTTTTTTTTTGACCTGGCTATCTTTATGTCGCTAATTTCACTCATCTCTTTCTTTATTCTCCTAAATTGCCTCCCTCTTAAATGTTACCTTTTTTGCCTTTCTTTCTTGTCACCTGTTCTCCATTTCTCTATCTTTCTACTTATATTCCTAAATCTTATACTTTCTTCATTATATTTGTCTTCTTTTCCTCCTCAATCTTATACGTTTCTATATTAGAAGATTTAGAAAGAAAAAATAAGCGAAGAAAGAGAAGAGAAATAAAAGAGAAAGTTAAGGCGCACGAGGAAGATGATGGAAAACAAATAATTTCAGAAATAGACTAGTTCAATAAAAACAAAATCAGCAGAGTCAGCCACCTTTTTTCTTGGTCCAATATTCTTACGCTCCTAATGTCTCCAACTTAATTTATCTCCTTCATTCTTCTCTTTCCTTGTTAGTCTGTGGAGATCTCTTTCTTATGTCCGTTTTATTTATTTCTTCGGGATTTCCATTTCGCTCTTTATTTATTTGTTTTCCTTATTACTATCCTTTCATCTTCGACGTTGTTATTAACCTCAAATGTATTTGTTTATTAAAAAACAAAAATATTTGTTTACTGTGAGCTTAATAGCTAAGGCAATTTAGCTTGCAGCACAATAACAAAACCAAATAATTTATAAATATTGTTGTTAACAATAAACGAAGAATGTTTCGCCCTGAAGAGTATTCTAGTGAAGAAGATGAGGATGATGAATATTTCACTAAAAACAATGTTCATAATATACCAAAAGTCTTGTCGAACGAGGAGAAATTACAAAACAGGAAAATTTCTATAACCGAATAACATTTGGAGAAGTGTCAGCAGTTTTAAAATGTATAGAAGATGGTATGGATGTAAACACATTTTTTCGGGATGGTTGGACACCTTTACTATTAACAGCATCCTATGGAAATGACAATCTAGCTTTTGAACGATTCAAGTGTGGAGCTGATGTTAATCTTACACGAGAATTAGAAACTCCGCTTATGGCAGTATGCCGTTGTCTTGCGTCGACTTCTCCTTTCAAAAAGTCTTTTAAAATCATCGAATGTTTGATCCGCAATAAAGCAGATGCGAGTTTGAAGAACAGGAAACGTATGTATGCGGCCAGCACTGGAAACAATCTTGCTATAGAATTTCTATTGAATTTTTGTGACAATGATGAGGTTGATAATCAAGGATGGTCTTCACTATTCTGGGTCATAAATGACAATCATTATGAATCGGTTGTAATACTGATTCAACCTGTTTGAATCTTACAAAATGGATGTTAGACGCATGACGCCACTTGATTATGCAAAACAAGTAGGGATTAGTAAAAAATCGACCTTTTTCCTGACCCAGATAGAGAAAAGTCACTACCCGTGAATATAGCAAGCCATTACGATTTTTATGAGGAAATAAAAACGTTAAAGTTTGAAAGAGATGTTTTGCTAATGTTAAATGCAATGAAATATTCATATTTTCATAACATCTTCACAAACAAAGTATTGATTTGTACGGATTTCTAACACTGAAATCTGAAAAGTTGTCAAACATGGGAATTGAGATGCCGTTGATGCAAAACCGAATCTTGGGTGGTATTCACAGATTTCATAGACATTCCTTTCAAACGAGATCTTTGCCTGCCATTTCCAAAAATGCAGTTTACACCACTACAGATATTGCCAATTCTCTCTTTACATCGATTAGACAAATAATATTTATGAGTGGATATTTAAAATAACTAGAGTTGAATCTAGATGTTGAAAAGTATTCTGAAAAGGAGGCATTTGTTAAAAGAGATTCTCAAAATAGAAAATAGGGTATGCAGAGGATTGTGCGAGTACTTAGGAAACGAACCAATCAATGGAATAAAGACAATGCGCCAGTAGATTTAATAACAGTAAACACTAGGAACTTCTCATCTGTTACAAAAGTATTACCTGTTGGTACAGTGGCTTTATTAATATACTATAAGCTTGCATTGTGATTTTGAATTCTGTTTAAAATATAAGTTACTTTTTTTATATCTTCTCTTACTCTTCGTTCATCTGTGCTTTTAAGATTTTAAGAATAATGACTCAGAACTTCTAAGAATAAAAAGAGAGAAAAGATTAAGCGGAAAAAATGTAAAATAAATAAGAAAAGAAAATTCATGAGGAGAATGACGAAAAAGCAACTACGGGAAGTCATCTGTTAAAACTTTTCGTCATAGTTTTTTCTACTTATCACCACCTGCGTAGTCTTCGATTTTCTCATTTTACAATTGCATTTCTATTTCTTCAAGTCACCCATGTTTCAAATATTAAATAACTCGGTCACTTTCTGTATGTATCACTCCTAGAAATCCTCCAGTTTTTCTTCATGCATTACCTCAGCTGGAAATTTCTTTCAAAAACTTTCGCCGGCGCAATTACTGAAACAAATTGCGCCCTTTAACAATCGTTCATTATCGGGTAGTTCGCTGCGACCACCAACTTTGAGGTTATGTTAGAGTCTGTTTACATGAAATAATGAAGATTAGAGCACATGTTTTCTTGGCCGCTGAGCTTTTGTTAGCATCTAGTACTATCTCCAAATGAATTTGAAGCAGAATCTAAAGAAGTTATAGAAGAACCCTTACCAGTAGTCGGCATTCCTTACACTAGCCTTTTCCACTGGACTCTGCTAAAGTTTAGATAGCAAAACATTTCGACAATGGGGCACAGTTTATGAAGTTGTGGATTGAATCACAAGCAAAGAAGGAGGGAATCTCTGAGAATGTAGGGAAATACGATGGCATTTGGTCTGTGGAATCGTTCGAAAGGGATGGCTTAATGGGAGATCTAGGCCCAGTGTTGAAATCAAAAGCCAAACATGCTGCTATTCCTTCCCGTTTAACGAAACCATTCATTTTCAATACGAAACCGTTAGTCGTACCAAGCAGGACAGGCATGCGGTCGAGCTTATATTAATCTCTTGAACAAAGGTGTAGATACCAAAAATTTGGCTCATTTACAAGATAAAACATCTTATGCCATTATGTTCGGGCCTGGAATGTGTGGCACAGATCATAAGCTACATTTGATCTTTAGCCAAAAGAATTCTAAAAATGCGACCATTGAAAAGAAACATTGCAAGAGACTATAAAAAAGGTTTGAGGAGATTTTCATAGACCACCTTCTCCACTTGTTAATCCTGGTGATACGAAGGTCTGGTCGATAAGAAGGTCTTTAATTCTGGGAGCCTTTTTGAAGATCTCATTCCGCCTGCAAATTCTCCGACTGAAGTGATGATCTTAATGATAAAAAATCTTGCAGATTGGAATAAAAGGCAGAACATCTCTGATCTGGAAGTCTGGAATAAGGACGCGCCTTCGCAGAATTCCGATGAAAATGCTGTGATGCCGAAAGGCTGGTTGGAGGATGAGGTGACTAATATTCCGGATGAAAACGCTGAGAAATCAGCGGATTGGGATTCGGAAATTGATGGGGATTGAGAACCGCCGCTGGTTAATAATCTTCAGTTTAAAGGAAAATGGAAGGCGCCGTTAGTTGACAATTCCAGTTATAAGGGAACTGTCAACGTCAATTGCTATATGTCATCTATCCATCTAGAGTCAACAACAATTGCTTACTGTTAACTGTTAATTATCAAGTGCAACTGCAATTGCCACCTGTCAACCATTATTATTAACTGTCAACTGTCAATTATCAAATATCAATATCATTTATCAACATCAATTACTAACTGTCATTTATCAACATTCAACAGTTAACAGAAATTATTTACTGTCAGCCATCAATAGTAAATGCTGACTGTCAAGTCAACATAAATTGCTATTACCATCTGTCAACCATTAAAAGTCAACAGAAATTGCTTTCTATCAACTGCCAATTAAAAACTGTTGCTAACTATCAACCATTAACTATCAACATCAATTACTACTGCCAACTGTCAACCATTAACTGATAATAGTAATTATTAACTGTCAACTGTCAATCATCAACCACCAGCATCAATTTCTACATATCAACTGTCGATATCAATAACTAACCGTCATCTTATTAACCATCATTATATTTATGATATTTTTACCTCCTGTAAACCCTGTACAATGGTATCACCCGTTAATAAATAAATAGTTACTAGCAATTGTTTACTGCTAACTCTTTAATAAACTAACAGCAGCAATTGCTAACTATTAAATATCAACCATCAAATGTCAACATGAAGTGTCAACAGCAATTGTTAACTGTTAACCATCAGCTATCAATATCAATTGCTAGTACAAAATGTCAACCCTAAAATTTTTGCAATAATGTCAACTATGAACTGTCAAGATCAATTGCTACTGCCAACTGTCAACAGCAATTGCTACTTCAAACTGTAAACCAAACAATTTTAACAGCAAATGTTAACTGCCAACTGTCAATTATCAACTATCAACATCACTTGCTAAATTTTAAGTTTTAATAGCAATTGTTAATTGGCATTTATCAACCATTAAATGTAACGTATATAATAAAACAGTCGTGAATACTTATTGTCAACATTCAACCATTAACTAGCAACACAAATTGTTAATTTTCAACTGTCAATCATTCATTGACTGTTAACAGCTATTATTAACTGTCAACTGTCAATCATCAATTTCTAAATGTCAACTGTCAACAGCAATTGCTAACTGTCATCTATCAACTATCAACAGTAAACGGCAATGGCTTACTGTCAACTGTCAACAGTAATTGTTAACTGTCAACTGTCAACCATCAATTATCAACATCAAATGTTTACTGTTAATTAACAATTATCTAATATCAACAGCGTTTGTTAACTGCCGACCATCAACTATCAACTGGCACTGTTAACCATTAACTATTAACTGTAAAAGCAATTGTTAATTGTTAACTGTCAATTATTGCTAATGGTTATTTGTCAACAGCAATTGCTAATTGGCAACTGTCAACCATCAACTGTATCCTCATTCATTGAGTATCGTCAATTAACTATTATATTAATTGTCACTTTAAGATGGTATTTTATAATTATTTTTATTTAGGCCTTTATAGACTTGCAACAAGAATTATTGGTAATGTTTGTAAACTGTCAATCATTAACTGTGAACGATAATTGTTGACTTTCAACTGTGAATAATTAACTATCAATTGCTAAATGTTGACTGTTAATAATTGCCAACTGTCAACTGTCAACCATTAACTGTATCATATTGGTTAATTAGATTAGAATAATGAATTGTCATTTTAAGATCCTCACTTTTTTAGGCCATTATAGGGCTACAATAAGAAATTTGGTGAAAAATTATTGGAAATGTTTGTTAAGTATCAACAGTAATTGTTATTATTGTATAATAAAAGTCTATCATGAGAAATTCGGTAAAAATTTATATAAAATATGTTTGTTGACTCTCGATTGTTTTTTTATTTTTAAAACTATCAAGTTTTTTTTTCCCTATTAACATATTTGTTTGCATAGATCTGTCAACTGTCGTGTTATCATAACGTCGTTGAGATATTTTCACAGTATTTAATTGAATCATTGATTCTGTACTTGTTTATTATTAGTATTGTTGTGTACTAGTGTTGTGTCATCGTTTGTTTTACATTTTTAATACTGTAAGTACTTTAAATGCTTAATGTTTGTTTTAACCTATAAATTTAATGCTTCTATTGTTTCCCTATTTACCGTGGTCTAGTGTTTCCCCTGGCGTTCTTGTTAAAGTCAACACGACGGACCCCGTGTTGTGAAGAGTGTACGCCCACGTGTTTTCCTTCTTCCATCCAACCCTTTGTATCTATACCTCTGTTGTCCCCTTTATTTTTACTTTTTAAATTATTATTAATTGTAATTTTCCATAATGAGTTCAAAGTGCTACCGCTGTAGTAAAAGTGTATCATCTGGAGTTGATTGTACTGAGTGTAAAACAGTTTTCCACCGTAGCTGCATTAAACGCTATAAGGGATTTTATAGTTACGACGGCCCTGCGCAAATCGTAAACTGTCCAAATTGCGACAAATCTATTGATGTTAACGACTACCCATCCGTAGATGGCGCCGTTCCAGTATCTCCGCAACCCGGCTGTTTTGCGTGCTCTCCAAATTGCACTATCCACTCTATTGTGATGAATTTGCACGAGGAAATTATTAATTTGAAACGCGAAATTACATCTTTAAAGAGTTATAATACCAATTTGTTTCAGCAATTAATTTTAGAAAGCCACAGTGCCCTCAAACTAGAATTAATATCTAATATAAAAAGCATGTTATTTGAATCAATTCCAGTAAGGCAGAAGATTGATGCTGAAGAGTGTAATATTGTTACTGTGTCGCCATTAGATGTTAAAACCAACCGCAAATCCGCACGTTCTCCGATAGTAAATAACACTATATCTGAAGCTAGTGTTGGGATTGAGATTTCCGATGTTAATCCACCATCTCCTAGGGATGCGACTTATTCGACATGTGCTCCCGAGCAACCATCCGTATTATCTCAAAGGAATCGTCCCCGTAATTCAAAAAAATCAAACTCCCAAGTTCTAATCCGTGGAACGGCCGAAGATACTGCGGTAAAAGGCGCGAATAAGCCTGTTTTTTATCACTTGAATAATTGTGCACCAGGCACTACTGTCAATAATATAATTGAGTTTTTAAAAAACAATATTGGTATCACCAACTGCATCTGTTTGCCCCTAACTAATAATGATTTTTATTGTTCATTTAAGGTGGGTATTTATGAATGTGATATCGATTCCTTCTTGGAAGCCAATAAATGGCCCAAGAATATTGTAATTAGAAAATTTAATAACCATAATCGCCGAAATTTCAATAAAAATGTCATCAATAATAATAATTCCGATGCAAATAATTTTTTTGGAAAAATTCCAAGCCCTCATCAGGCTTGAGAATTAATAATATTCAAGAATTATCTAATGCTTTCTCTAACTTGAAAATTTATTATCAAAATGTTCGCGGTCTACGAACCAAGTTAAAAGATTTACGTACGTCTATACCGTTGTCGGAGTTTGACATTTTAGTTCTAAGTGAAACTTGGTTAAGTGATGACATTTTCGACGCCGAGTTGGGTTTCCATGGATACAACATTTATCGTTGTGATAGAGATCCAGAAGCATCCGGTAAATCTCGCGGTGGTGGCGTATTAATCGCTGTGTCGCAAAAATTTAATTCTCACGTCATACGTAGCATATCATTATCTCAGGAGGAATTATTTGTATCAATATCAGTACATGATATGAAGATTCTTCTTGGAGGAATTTATATTCCTCCAAATGTCCCCGCAGCAAATTATGAAAATCATGTGAGCCTGGTTGAAGAACTAAGTGATATGTTACCTGATCATCAAATATGTATTATGGGTGATTATAACCTACCAAATGTAACTTGGATCAATACTGAATTAGGCGTTTCTACTGACTCCTCTCTTCTGTCTGCCCAAATCACTGCTGAAATGTTTGGTGCATTAAATTCATTACAGATCAATCTAATATCTAATGTAAATTCAGTCATATTAGATTTAATATTCTTGGACTCTATTTTTAGTGAAAAATACCAAATCTCAAGATGTCTGTTGCCCTTACTACCCTGTGATCCACATCATCCCGCATTATCGTTAAATATTGACCTAACTGAAGCATGCGACAACACCAGCTGGAATTCTCAGTTCACTTACAACTATTCTAAAGCTGATTATTCATCGTTAAGTAATATTATTCTTAATATTTCCTGGGACAATTTATTTTCAGGAAATGATATTGATCACAATGTTGAATTGTTTTATAAAATTATATATTCTGCGGTTGATTCGTATGTTCCTAAGATTGTTAAAAAAGTTTCGAGTGGGCATATACGTCGATTTCCGAAATGGTTCAATGCGGAACTCATAGATTTAATTCTTTATAAGAAAATGCTCCATTTGAATTATAAGCGCTCCGGACTTAATAGCGATTACGATTTGTTTAAGTGTGCACGCGCTCGTTGTAAAATACTTTCACAAATATGCTATAATAACTATGTTAACTCTTTAGAACAATCTTTTAAAAATAATCCGAAATCGTTTTGGAATTTTATTAACTCGAATAGATCAAGTTCCTCTATCCCTGAATCTTTTGTACATAATGGGGAGGTAATAAATAACATGCAGATTATTGTGGATTTATTTGCTGAACACTTTGGTGCCGTATATAGCCAACCCTTGCATAATTTGCCGTTACAAAGCTCAGAAAAATATTTGTATGACCATATTAACTTCAATAAGGTTTCTGATATTTCCATTACAAATGTTCTAGATGAGCTGACCAAACTGAAAGCTACCAAGTGTACGGGTCCTGATGGATTACCATCGATTCTGTTAAAGCATTGTGCTTTTTCCTTCAGCCGCCCAATATGGCTACTTTTTAATCAATCTTTAATGTCTGGAATATTTCCCTCGTTCTGGAAAAATGCTCTTATAACACCCATATTCAAAAATGGCAAAAAAAACTTAGTAAGAAACTATCGGCCGATCTCCATTCTTTCTTTTATTCCAAAGATATTCGAGAAAATTATTACGCGAAGTCTCTCCGATTGTTTTTCTAGTGTTTTATCCATTAAACAACACGGTTTCAGAAGCGGTTGTGCTACTTGGAGTAATCTACTTACTTACGGCCAATTCATCATAGACTCTCTGGACAGGGGCCATGAGGTTGACTCCGTATATACGGACTTTTCAAAGGCCTTTGATAGAGTAGACCATGGCATTCTCCTTCAGAAGCTTGAACACTTTGGGATTGGCGGTGTGTTTTTTGACTGGATCAAATCGTATTTAGTTGGTAGAACTCAATCTGTTCGGGTGGGTAGTTTCTTGTCATCGGAGTTTAGCGTTACTTCTGGGGTACCACAAGGGTCGCATCTAGGACCGTTGCTGTTTAACCTTTTTATTAACGATGTGGTCAATTGCTTTCTCCACTCAGAATGTCTGCTTTTCGCCGATGACATGAAAATTTACAAAGATATCACATGTAACGAATCTTCGCAGCTATTACAGCAAGATCTCCATCGATTCGATTCCTGGTGTCGACTAAATGGCATGCATCTCAACATCGATAAATGTAATATTATTACATTCTCAAAAAAAAGATCTCAAACGGCTAGAAATTACGTCATAAATGGGACACAACTCTCTAGGGTAACGTCGATTAGAGACCTTGGCGTTATTATTTCCAACAACTGGAGTTTCTCTGAACACATAAGCAACATTATATCGAAAGCTTATCGTGCTCTAGGGTTTTTAAAACGCAATAGTGGAGAGTTAAATGATATTCAAACTCTAATTATTCTTTATTCGTCTCTAGTTCGCCCTCATCTAGAATATTGTTCTGTAATTTGGAATCCTTGTACTCACTACGACATTGATAGGATTGAGCGTGTTCAGAAAAAATTTATAAAATTTCTCATGTACAAATTCCAGTTATCTGGTGCTTACACAGACCTTTTAAAAAGATTTAAATTATTGCCCTTAGTAACCAGAAGGATACACACCGATATTGGAATAGGGTACAAAATTATTAATGGTTTAGTTAATTGTCCGGATTTGCTAAGTAGATTTGATATTCACATTCCGTCGAGAAATTTACGATCTGCGTTCTTCTTTAAAGAAAACTATTATCGGACTGACTACTGTAGGCATTTTGGGTTGGCACGAATCGCAAGAAATTGTAATGCGTCCAACATTGACTTTTTTAACACTAGCTGGGCTAGACTACGGTTTTTATTGCGTTGTAAATAATTTTTAATGTATATGTGCGAGTATGTGTATATATTTTATTTATCTTTTATTTTGTTATGTATATTAGTATTGTGTACTATCGCTTTTTAATTATTCTTGACATTTATAATTTTATCGTTTTTACTATGTAATGTATCATCCATAAAATGTTTGTTTTATTTATTTAATTAGTTTGTAAGATACTTTAGGTTAACTTTTATATTTTATTATGTTATTATGCCCTATGTAACTCTGTACAATGGCCCTGTCCGTAAATAAATAAATAAATAAGTATTATAGATGTCAACAATCAGTATGAAGGCCCAGACTACTATGCGGACAAGAATGTTGTCCAGTGGGCGACAGACACCTGCGACAAAAAAAAAAACTCGCTGCTGATGCCAAAAAGACTGAAGTCATCGCTAATGACCGGAGGAGGCCGAGGAGGATTTGATAGGGATGAGGATTCAGGTGATGACGACGATGATAATGATGAATATAAACAGTTACTAAAGAAGGTCCTTTTCGTAAATAAAATTCAACTATCCTTATATTGTTAATCTTATATATGCTTTTTTCTTTTCCTTTTTAACAGTAGAAGTGGGACAGAATATGTTGGACATGATTGAAGTTAGAAGAAAAAGAAGATTAAAAAATTGCTAATATTAAAAGTAAATAATGGAATTGATTGAAACATCCTTATAGACTATTTGTTCTACCCATATCACATACAACGCGTTCAGGAACTTCCTTCTGCTGATTTTTCTCCACCTATTGCCTTCTCTTATACCTCAACTATTGACACTGACTATTTTTACCGACAAGGCAAATTTCTCAAGAAATACAATGAAGAATTTTAATAATAACCATGCGTGGGCTAAAAAAACCCACATATGAGATACTTGAATGAAATCCATATAGAAAGCATAAATGACAATAAAATATGTTAAAATCAAACTTAATCTACTGTCGGAATAGAAACCACCCTTTGGGAAATATCGTCAGCTTTAAACAGCCCGTTTCGTCCCAATAACCTAGTGTATTTTGCTCAAGCTTGCATGATTTCGGTATTCCAGAATGTTGATTTGTAGGGATATAGGTTTTCGGTACATTGAATTTCTGGGATTTGCGCCGACGGGCTGTTGGCCGTCGTGATTGTGCGGTTTCGTACGTTTGCTTTACACACGAATGCAAATTCATACAAAAAATAAAATAGTAATTAGTTTATATGATCCGACGTGTTCGCACCACGGTGAGCCGAATTTATGTCTATCGATCGCACAACAAAAGTGCACGGTTGGCGAGCTTTCCTCCTGTGTTTTAATTGCCATTGTAATTTATACCCACACCGTGAATGAGTTATTTCACGGTTAAATCCTTAATGTCTTAATATCCTTTGTGCCCGCGTCAAAGTCACCGGACGCGACGGTGAAATAAAAATTAAAAAAAAAAAACTTAAAATTTTCCGACGTCCGCGAACGGACATAAATTAACCGCATTTCATTCCGTTTCATTCCGATATGAAATATTATTACAGGTATAAAATCTTAAAATGAAATTCGAGCCCTCGCTGAGAGTGACCAAGTTGAACAACTTCATTATGCACCTCTCGCTTTAATAAAAATGTTAAGAATGATGCGCTCGCTATAAATCTCGGCCATTCATCGCATGTATAATGAATTTATTATAATCCTGTTTAGTGATATTCATATTTTAATATGGTAAATTATCGTCGGGAACCTGTTTCGGTCGGTAGGTAAGGTATGGAGGTAAACCCGGCAGTCGTCGGATATTTATAAATGGACACTGCTTGGTAGCGTGTTACTTTTTACATAATTAATTAATCTGAATGAGTCGATGGTTTACAGGCGATTTCGCTATCTGCGACAGCGCCGTTTAAGATTCTTTCATTTAAATGTTTGTTAGGAGTTATGCACTGTCATTCCTAGTTAAGGCATGATATTTTAATTATTATTCACTCTAATATATATCTACAACCTATGTGTTGTTTAAATTAAAGATGATAAAGTCTATCTATTGTCTATCATCTGTTATTTATTAGTTATCATCTAGGATTAATCAGTCTGCCATTTAAAGAAGTTAAAAGTAAATCACTGAGAACTTTTTGATAGAGAAGTTTTTAAAATTGTAAAATAATTTAGATTCTGAATTAGTAATTGTGTTTCCATTAAAACCATAGTTAATAATTATCTACTTGAAATTTCTTATCATATAGATAAATGGAGGAAAGAAAGACAGAGAGGATATTTAAATAAGGTTTCGAAATTGACGCAGTAGATTAATGGCTTAACGCCAGAAGAGGGTCGATAGTACTCCGTCTACTAATTTATAGATGAAAATAAACACCGACGTCTTTTACAGTTTTATTTATATAATAGATTAATAAAGTGTAGTTTGCATGTGGGCCTTGTTTAGAACATTTATCTCATCGGGCCATGTGCCCTCTCCCACATTACCATCACGAACGTCGCAGCGCCGCCCCGCGGCGCCGCATCCACGCGGCCACATTATAAAGATTAATCGCGAAAATTATTTATCAATCTGAAAATCCCCCGGAATGATATAACTCGCAGGCGGTGATCTTATTAGCGGTGCGGATTTGCATCCCCCGAATACACCTCGTCTTCCCTCATCCGCTTTACCCCGAGCCGCGTCTCTGCCCCGAGGACAGGCCTTGTTCTCTCAGCTTCATTTTACATCACCTGACACCCTCTAATTATGTATTTTGTACCGAGTCAGTAGACATGTTGTTCCCCCCCACATCAAAGGCCCTTAGGCGAGTTATAAATATGTAGAACTATTTCAATTTCGCCTTTGAATTAATTTTTCCCCAGGGTTCTATTCAACGCAATTTATTGGTTTGTATATACCCCATGTTCCTTTTTTTCCAATATGGCATCGAATTTCCACTGCAAAACCACCCTTCCACAAAGGCCTCTCTTGTGTTTTAAATCAGTTTGTCTGTCGGCCAAATTTTATTGAGAAAAATTGGCATGGATATATTTCGGTTATAAATGGAAAACCATTTATTTCCATTTTTCATATTTTATTATTGTTCCCAATGAAATAATGCCATTGATATGTATACTTTTTTACGAGAATTTATTCATACATAATTTACTTATATCCTCCTTAGAGTTTATTCTTTTAAGATAAACATATTTATTTATTCTTTGCAAAGTCAATTGAACATAATATATACCATATAATTGCTGTTTTATCGTTACATTGTAAAAGTCAAAACTATAGCAAAAAAGTCCTGGGTCTGATTTTAACAAAAAGGTGATGAGGCCATCATAATACTTTCCCTATATTTTTCTCGAAAACTATGAGGTTTACGCAAAAAGGCTATTCTTAATATTTTTTTTTAGATAATTTTTTTTTTAATTTGACTAAAATATAAAATAATTTCAATTTTAATAATCCTGTAAATATTGTTATTATCTATTTTTAAAAATTGTTATCTATGTAAAATTGGAGCTGGAATAGTGGCGACACACCCACCCAACATAAACATTTGAACTTTAACTAAAAGCCATGATTTAAAAGTTTTTTTTAAATTTGTAGTTACGTTCAAAACTTTACAGACGTATAAATTTTCAACAATCAAATTTCGACGATTTTTTAATTTCTAATTACCTTAGAGTAATTAATTTCGGAAATAACCTAAATAAACTCTGGTTTATGGTGTAGTGATTGGAGGGTGTGATAGAGACCACCCACCCACCCTACATATACATTTGAACATCAATTAAAACTCTGATTTAATTTTTGGACCAAACCAACATTGATACTGTTGTAGTTTTCAAGTTTTCAACAGTGTCAATGGTTGATGTAAAATTATATATGTAGGGTGGGTGGGTGGCTACTATCCCACTCTTCAATCCATGCAACATCAATAAGATTTTTTTAAATTTATCATTACGTTCAAAGCTTTGCAGACGTTCAAATTTTCAATATTCAAATTTCAACTATTAATGTTTCTTAATTTCTAATTACGTTTGAGTAATAATTTCAGAAATAACTTAAACAAATT
Organism: Ontholestes murinus; assembly: GCA_963969525.1. Lineage (NCBI taxonomy): Eukaryota > Metazoa > Arthropoda > Insecta > Coleoptera > Staphylinidae > Ontholestes > Ontholestes murinus. Next base: position 15,698,554 of record OZ018394.1, on the reverse strand, counting down.
TTCGTTTATGGTGTCATGATTAGAGGGTGGGATAGTGGCCACCCACCCACCCGACATATATAATGAAATTTTAATCACTGACACTGTTTTAGTTTCCAGCATTACAAGACAAAATATTGTTGATGATTATTAATAACATCAATTAAATGAATGTTTTATAATTTTTTGAAAGTTGAAACACTGTCAGTAATTGCTGTTTAATTAAATATGCAGGGTGGGTGGGTGTCCACTATCCCACAATCCAATTTTCTTTAAGTTCACTCGAATCTAATCTTATAATCGTGTGAATATTGTTTCTATTTATTTTGAAAAATTTTAAACTATGTTATAAGGTTGGAGGGTGTGATGGTGGCCACCCACCCACATACATATGCATTTAAACTAAAAACTCTGATTTATATTTTTTTTATCACACCAACAATAATACTGTTGTAGTTTTCATAAATTTAAAACAGTGTCTATGGTTGAAGTAAAATTATATATGTAAGGTGGGTGGCCACTATCGTACCCTCCAATTTTCTTTAAGTTCACCCTAATCAACAATTATAAATTTGACTAAAATATAAAATAATTGCGCAAATATTGTTTTTACTTATTTTTAAAACTTGTTGTCTATGTTATAAAAATTGGAGGGTTATTTAAAACTGCAACATGAAACTCTGATTTAATTTTTATTTTGGCCAGACTAATAGTAATACAGTTCTAGTTTTCAAGAAACTAAAACCGTGACACTGGTTAATATTTCTTTGTATATGTAGGGTGGGTGGGTGGCCTCTATCCCACCCTCTAATCCATGCAAGATTGCAAAGGTTTTTTTTAAATTTATCATTACGTTCAAAGCTATGCAGACGTATAAATTTTCAACATTCAAATTTCGACGATTATTGTTTCTTAATTTCTTAAAGAAATTAATGGTGTGGGATAGTGGCCACTATGCGACCCAATTACATTATCTAAATTACTGTTTTAATTTATTAATGACTAAAGAAAAAACGGTGAAAATTTTTAAAAATATTAAGCAAAAGTGCTGGAAAGTACTTGGAAATCTTTAACAATTTGGAAGAGAAGAGATATCCGAAAATTCACTAGAAATCTAAATGAAAATTTGAAATGAAATTGCTTAAAAAATCGCAATAAATTAAAACAGAATTTTTGAGTTTTTACAATTTGGAAGAGAAGAGAAATTTCTGGAGAACAAAAAATTAAAAATTTCTGTTTGAAGAAACTTCTAGGAAATAGGGATTAAATTTGCGAGAAATATTGAAAAATAGATAAAAAATGGCTTTAAAATGCTAAATAAATTCTTAGAGACAGTTTTCGAAATTTGGAACAGAAATTCTGGAGAAATTCTAAAAATCCAGAATAAACATTGTTAGAAAAAATTGTTCTAAAAAATTTTATGAATCCAGTAATAATTGTTGAAGAATTCTAGAAACCCAGAAAAAAACTTGTAAGAGAAGTTGCTAGAAAATTCTTAGCAAAAAGGATATATCTCTAGGAATTTGTAGAAATATTGAAAATAATTGCTTGAAAATTCTAGATATCTTGGGGAAAATTCTAACAATGTGGAAGAGGACAGTAATTAAAAGAAAATTTTTGATAAATTCAAATTCCTAACAATTTTTAGAAAAATCAAGAAAATTTTATAAATATTTAGAAATATTGAAAAAAATGCTAGGAATTTCTAGAAATTCCAAAAATCCAAAAATTCTAAAAATTTTAAAGTTAGGAATAAAAATTGCTTTAAAATGCTAAACAAAACAAATGCTACAAACCCAGAAAAAAATAGCGTTCTTAAAATAATAATATTGCAATTTTTAATTTTAAATTCTGAAGAATTCTATAAGTAAGGAAGAAAACAATAAAAATTCTAAAAATCTACAAAAAAAAAATTCTTAACCAAATAAAGAGAAATTTCTGGAAATGTCTTCGCAATTTACTTAACATTTGTAAAAATTTTGAAACAAATTGCTGAAAAATGTTTAAAATCTAGAATAATTTTTAATAGAAAACAGAAATTCGAAAGAAGAATTGCTACAAATTGTTAAAAGAAATTTTAGAAATAGCTGAAATAATTGTCAAAAGCAGAAAAGAAATTGTTGAAAAATTTAAAACCAGCGATATAAATCTTCAAAACTTGTTAGATTAATATTTTTTTTTAATTCTAGACACCTTTAAAAAAACTTCTAAAAAAATTGCTTGAAATATGGAAGAAAGTTCTTGGAAATACATTTGTTTGATTTGATTGTTTTTTAAGAAGCAAAATTATCAACGATTGGCAATTAAAGTTATCATGTATATGCAGGGTGGGTGGGTGGCCTCTATCCCACCCTCCAATCAGGAAATCATAAGCGAGGGTTTTAATTAAAAGTTGTAAAATGTAAAGATACATAAGAAATGGTAGTGCTTTCCTTACATTTTTCTCGAAAACTATGAGATTTATATTTTTAATTTTTAAATTTTTTTGCAAGTTAAGGACTTTAATAACATATTTTAATAAAACTTGTTCAGTTTTTTCATTCCCTTTAAATTTTATTTGAAAAGTTGTGTAATATTTTTGTAAATTTCGAGTAAACATCAACTTTTGGTTTATGAATGTTCATTAAAAGCTTTTCAGTTCCAGGTTTTAACAAAAAAACCTTATGTTTAAAGTTTCACCTCAAAAGCATCATTCGTTTTTGAGATACAGCACCCACATATATTCTCATTCACGAAAACAATACTTTCCCTATATATTCAAATAGTGATCTGGTCATCATAGTACTTTCCCTATATTTTACTCAAGAACTATGAGGTTTGCGCAAAAAATGTACTCTTAATAATTTGTTTAGTTTTGAATTCTCTACATTTATTTGTTAAATAAATTTCATGTTACTCCAATGGTTTATTAGCAATTGGCAAAAATGTCCAATTTTTAAATTTTTAATTTTTTTTTTCCGAAAGTTAGAAATTTTATGAAAAAAATGTTTTAATAAAACTTTTTCACTTTCTCATTCCCTTTAACTTTTGTTTGAAAAGTTTTGTAAAATTTTTTATATTAGAAAAAATATCGGAAAAAAAACAAAAAACGGCCTCTAGTAAACATCCACTTCCGGTTTTTAAATGTTCACAAAATGCTTTTCAGTTTCAGTTTTTAACGATAAAACCTTAAGTTTAAAGTGTCATCTCAATTGGATCATTAGTTTTTGAGATACAGCGCCCACAGACATTTTCACGCACGAAAACAATACTTCCTCTATATATGATATATAGGGAAAGTAAAAATTTTAGTTTCTGAATCTTAATAAATTATTGTTGATATGTATTTATGAATTGCATAAACTAATAACTAAGAGGAACCACAGGTTCATAATCCCTATACTTAAAAAGAGAGACAAATTCATATGTAACAACTATGTTCTAGGGAAATATCGGTACATAGCACAACATAAACAGCTAAAAAGTATCTCCTAAAAAGGGAAAAAAAAGTATATAAAAGCATTTATAGAAGAATCCAGAAGAATGTCCAAGAGGATATTTGCTCCCTCAGCATCATGGACTAAAACAAAGGTTAGTGTGGAAGACTGCGCCTAGCTTCATCCATTCAAAATGTTTGTGCGTTTTCTATAATATTTGTGTATATTGATATGAATTTTTTGGAAGGGAAGCTAAAGACTAATACACATAAACATACAAGGTATTTACAATAATCTTTAAGAACAAACCTGAACAATACGCCAAAAACACCACCGGGGAGTCAGAATTCAGATCTGGAAGGTCTAAGGTCGACCAACTACACACCGCCAGACAAATATATTAAAAGTTTGACATCGATATTCACCAGCTCTCTAAAGATTTTAAACAGTATAGATAAAAACAAGCTCTACTCTATCTTGCTTTATTTAATATATTATATAAGCTAATGAGACTAGTGAGAACCAAGATGCTAAACACCAAATTCAGAGTACGAGTAGAAACAATAAGAGGAAGTCGACCAGCTGGTGGACTAAGATCAAGATATGAGAACAACGTATTCAAAAACGCCCAAGAATTGCTTCAGCATAAGAAACTGGAAAAGATCAACTAATTAGCGTGAACATTGGAAGCAATGACAAATATTATTTCTATGTCTGGAAAATGATATTTTCGAATCAAAAGTTACTCCAAGATTCCGAATGTGATCAACAGAAGATAATACATGGCCATTAATAGAGTAGTGCAATAGCGATTATTGGCTTTTGGAAAACTGAATATGAAAACATTTGCTATCATTCAAGTGTAAACGGTTTAGTTTGCATCATTCATTAAGATTGTAGAGATCCTCCTGAATTAACAAGTTATCGTTAACACATGATATTGAACGAGATATTTTCAAATCATCAACAAAGAATAATATTTTACAGTGATGAATACACGCTGATATATCATTAATAAACAGTAAAAACAGTGAGAACCCTGTGGTACACCAGATAAAACATTAATTATGTTAACTTGATAATAAGTGTGTAGTGACAAACACGATCAAAGGCTTTGACAAAGTCATTATAGACTGCATCAACATAATATCCAGATTCTAAAGATTGCAAATTATAAGGCTGATAGCATAACAAATTCGTTCCAGTAGATTTGCTTTGGCAAAAACCTTGCTGCTCTTTGCAAATTAAATGCTTACTAAACGAAATTAATTTATTAGCAATTAGCTGATCAAATAATTTTGGTATTACCGATTGAATACAAACTCCTCGATAGTTTGTTATATCCTCTCTCTTTCTGCTTTTAAATAATGGTGTAATAAAGCTGTGTTTCCAATAGGTAGAAAAGACACCAGAACTAAGTAAAAGATTAAAAATTATATGTAGCGGAATACACAAACAATACATACAACGTTTCATAAAGTAACTGGTGAATCGATCATAAACAGCTGAACAAGAATTAATTTCATTAGGATGAGATAGAGAGCCAGAACGATCCACGTAGACATCTGAAAAGTAGGCCGCAAAGAGATTTTCGCAATCATCGCCATTCCCACAAGTTCTACCATTAAACTGCATATTTTTGGGATAGAAATTAGTTTTACAAGACACGTTAACATATAATTGATTGATGAGGCTGACATATGTTGAAAGTTCATCTTCACTTTATATGATTAAAACTATATAACTACTTTCAAAAATATATTTTAAGACGCTACAATTGTTTCGCAACACTGTAGCTTCTTCAGGCGAAGAAAATTTTAGAATTGTAGCGTCTTACAATATATTTTTGAAAGTAATTATACAGGGTTATTCACGCTATACGGCACGGAATATTGTGGCCAAAATACGTGACTTTCAAAAAGATTCACTTTGGGGATATATGGGGGTCTATTAGGGCTACTTTTTAAAATTACTTTCATAATATACAGGGTGTCCCAAAAACCCTAAAAGTATCAAAGTTGTGTTTTTTTTAATGTAACACCCTGTATTTTATTGCATTTTTGGATCCTTCGATAAAAATAAGTGTGTGTTTTAATAAGGTTTTTATTACATAAACCTTAAGGTTTTTGAAATAATTTGAATTTTGTAAAAATGTAACCTAATTTTCATGTTTCAAATATTTAAAAAATAATTAAGTTATGCATACCAAATTTACACTGAAATGTAACAATAGATCATATTTTATTTTCCAAGTATAATAAACTTGACATCTTATGCCGGGTGTAAAAAAAATGGAATTAAACAAATGAGAACTTTAAATGGCTATAACTTAATTTATTTAAATGGAACGCTATATTTATTAATTTATCAGCAAATGCACGTTTTAATTACCTTTCGAATGGTATTTAAATCTTAAGTGTTAAGTCTTCTCGTTTTTGCAGAAAACGCCAAAATATTGTTTTTTAGTACTTTTTAAGTAAAAAATTTTATGTATCTAGTTTTCTATGGTATTTAAAAACGTCAGATAATAATTTAGTCTGTCATTTTAGTTTAAAAAGCCTGTCTTTTGTTATAGTTGTCTTATTTTGCATTTTTGTGTTAGATCGTTAGTAATCGTTATTTTTTGAACATCGCTGTTGTATTTTTTGGTAAAAAATGAAGATTTACTCAAAAGAAGGGGTTATTGGCATTATTTTTATGCTTGGAGAATGTCATCAAAATTGTTTATTGGCTTGTACTTAAAGGTTTCCCGAAAGAAATCACCCTAACCCAGCCATTTTTGAGAGACTATTAAACCAGTTTAAAGAAATTGGAAGTGTCAGTTATAAAAACCTCAGTATAAGAAAATCTGTGTAAATTTTCATTTTTTACTATGACATACAACAACATGTTCAAACAATAACGATTACTAACGATCTAACACAAAAACGCAAAATAACACAACTATAACAAAAGACATTCTTTTTAAACTAAAGTAACAGACTAAATTAATTATCTGACGTTTTTAAATACGATAGAAAACTAGATACATTAAAATTTTTACTTTAAAAGTACTAAAACGGTGCAATAAACAATATTTTGGCGTTTTCTGTAAAAACGAGAAGACTTAACACTTAAGATTTAACTACCATTCGATAGGTAATTAAAACGTGCATTTGCTGATAAATTAATAAATATAGCGTTCCATTTAAATAAATGAAGTTGTAGTCATTTAAAGTTCTCATTTGTTTAATTCCAATTTTTTTTGACCCGGCATAAGATGTCAAGTTAATTATACTTGGAAAATAAAATATGATCTATTGTTACACTTCAGTGTAAATTTGGTATGCATAACTTAATTATTTTTTAAGTATTTGAAACATGAAAATTAGGTTACATTTTTACAAAATTCAAATTAATTCAAAAACCTTAAGGTTTATGTAATAAAAACCTTATTAAAACACATACTTATTTTTATAGACGGATCCAAAAATGCAATAAAATACAGGGTGTTTCATTAAAAAAAACACAACTTTGATACTTTTAGGGTTTTTGGGACACCCTGTATATTATGAAACTATTGGTACTTGAGTCACTGTAACTGTTTTAGTTTCTTGATAGAAAAACAGAAATTCTGTGCGTGTGGTTAGTGATTTTATAAACACTATTGCAGTTTATGTTTTAGCAAAATTTGTAGGGTGGGTGGGTGACCACTATCAAACCCTCCAATTTTAAAATTACAATCGACTGTTTTCTGATGATAAAATGTTTAAAAAAGAAGAGTTTCTATCTCTAAACTTCTTTTAATTACATTAGCATCCAGAAAAACACTCGTGTATGATTTATTAGTAAAAGCGTTGCATAAAGGCCATTCACCCACCCTTTAAATCTATTAATACTTATACCACTGTAATAGATTTCTAAACTAAAAATTTAGATGTTTATGATGTTATAAATACAATTGTAGATTAGATATCATTAAATATGTGCAGGGTGGGTGGGTGACTGGTTATCTGACCTCTAGTTTTCGTGCAAAATCTAATATAAAACTACTTGTATTCAAGCTGACATTTAGGAAAACACTTGCGTATGATTCATAGGTTAACTCACTGTAACAGTTTAAGTTACAGTATTGTTATTTTGTTTCTACTTACGATGAGGCAATTGTTTTGATGTTATTTTATCGAAACACTAATTATTTTTAAATTAAAAAAATTAAACTAATTTCTTAAGTTCTTAATGTTAAAAAAAAATTAAACCCCTGAATGTAATTTTATTTTCTTTAAAACAAGTTTTTGATGTTGTCATTTTTTTCCGTCTACGATTTACCAATTGTTTTGATGCTATTTTATTAATCCACTAATTCTTAATAGATTTTGAAAAAATTAAGCTAATTTTCTTAGAAGTTAATATTTTACAAATTTCCAAAACACTGAGTGCAATTTTATATCCTTTAATTTAAGTTTTCAGTGCTGTCATTTTCCTTCTGTCTATTATCTAGCAATTGTTTTGATGTTATTTTATTAAAACTCTAATTTCTAACAGATTTTGAAAATTTTAGACTAATTTCTTAGGGGGTTGATGTTTTACAAATTTTCAAATATCTGAATGTAATTTTATTTCCTTGAATTTTAATTTTGCAGTGTTGCAGTTTTGTTTTTACAGGCATTGTAGCAATTGTGTTGATGTTAACTTATAAGCACACTAATTTCTAATAAAATTAGTAAAAATTTAAGCCAATTCCTTAAGTGACTTATCTTTTACAAATTTTCAAACCTCTAAATGCAATTTTATTTCAATCAATTCAAGTTTATGGTGTTGTCATTTTGTTTCCATCTGTAATATGACAATTGTTTAAATACTATTGTATAAAACCACTAAATTTCTATGGATTTTTAAAATTTAAAACTAATTGCCTGAGTGGTTTATTATTTCTAAATTTTTAAAGTTCTGAGGGCAATTTCATTTCTGTCAATTCAAGTTTTTAGTATTTTTAATTTGTTTCTACCTACAATAAGGCAATTGTTTTGCTAGTATTTTATTAAAGCACTAATTATTAACAGAATTAAGAGAAATAATTAAGATAATTTCTTAAATTGTTAATATTTAAGAATTTTTAAACCTCTGAATATAATGTTATTTCCTTTAATTCAAGTTTTCAATATTGCTATTTGGTTTCCGCCAAAGATGTACTAATTGTTTTGATGCTATTTTATTAACGTACTAGTCCTTAATAGATATGAAAAAAATTAAGCTAATTCTTCAAGTATTTAAAGTTTTACAAAGTTTCAAACGCCTGGGTGCAATTTTATATCCTTCAGTGTTGCCATTTTCTTTCTGTCTGTAATGTAGCAATTGTTTTGATGTTATTTTATAAACACATTCATTTATAATAGATTTTGAAAATTTTAGGCAAATTTCTTACATGGTTGGTGTTTTACGAATTTTCAAATATCTGAATTTAATTTTATTTCATTGAGTTTTAATTTTGCGGTGTTGCAGTTTTTACATGCAATGTGGCAATTGTTTTGATGTTGGCTTATAAGTACATTAATTTCTAATAAAATAAGTAAAAATTTAAGCTAATTTCTTAAGTGTCTGAATGCAATTTTATTTCCATTAATTCAAGTTTACAGTGTTGTCATTTTGTTTCCATCTGTAATATGGCAATTGTTTTAATTTTATTTTATAAATATAATAATATTTAATAGATTTAGAAAATTTTAACTTAATTCCTGAGAGGTTAATTTACTATCAATTTTCAAGTCCTTTTTTGTATGATTTTATTTTATGTATATATTTATTTAAATGTTAGCAGGAGAAACGAAGCCAATAAAGAATAAAGAATAAAGAATAAAGAATAAAGAATAAAGAATAAAGAATAAAGAATAAAGAATAAAGAATAAAGAATAAAGAATAAAGAATAAAGAATAAAGAATAAAGAATAAAGAATAAAGAATAAAGAATAAAGAATAAAGAATAAAGAATAAAGAATAAAGAATAAAGAATAAAGAATAAAGAATAAAGAATAAAGAATAAAGAATAAAGAATAAAGAATAAAGAATAAAGAATAAAGAATAAAGAATAAAGAATAAAGAATAAAGAATAAAGAATAAAGAATAAAGAATAAAGAATAAAGAATAAAGAATAAAGAATAAAGAATAAAGAATAAAGAATAAAGAATAAAGAATAAAGAATAAAGAATAAAGAATAAAGAATAAAGAATAAAGAATAAAGAATAAAGAATAAAGAATAAAGAATAAAGAATAATAATCTCAAATTTGAGTTCTGTGTTGCCATTCTGTTTTTCTCTAAAATATAGCAATTATTTTCATGTTATTTTATAAATACACTAATTTTTAATAGATTTGTATAATTTTAAACTGATTTCTTTGGTGGATACTTTTTTAAAATCAAATTTTTATCCTCTGAACGCAGAGAATGTTTTATAAACACTATTGTAGTTTAAATTTTAATAATCATGTAGGGTGGGTTTGTGGCCACTATCCTATCCTCCAGTTTAAAATTAAAAGCGATTGTTTTCTAATTAAAGAATAAAATTAAAACAATATACTAAATTTGGCCATTAGTTTTTGGCCATTAGTTTGGATTCAACAATTCGTATGATTTTTCCGCTGGGATTGATATTTTAAAAGAAGAATATTCTTCTATTCGTTTTGAATCCATCTTTTCACATTTTCTATTTTCAAAATTTTTGCTCTTCAAGTATGTAATTAGTGCCTCTACACGTAATTTAGGGTCCAGTTTACATACGTGAAAATGTGAATAATTGGTTACTCCTTTATTTCATGTATACTTTCATTTGTCCCTTGTACTCTGTTCGATTGTTTGCGGTTATATTTTTTTGTTTTCCATCCTTCATTATTAGGTTTCTCTCCGGAAAGTTTTAAGGTGATGTTCTGAGTACTTTCTTCTTTTCTAGAGGAGGTCTCAATAATTTTTCGAATGTGGTATTATCACTTATTGTATTATTTTTCGTAATCACTTTAAATTGTCAGTTTTATCTTCCTTTGTTTCACCAGAGTTTAAGTTATTAATATCATTTTTCAATTCACTTATTTCACTTTTTAGTTAAACAATTTCACTACACATTTGGTTTGTACATTTTTTAAACGTTATTTTTAATCGTTTCAAAGTCTGCACTTTTCAGGAAAGAAATCACGTCGTCACTTTTCGAACGCAGGTCAGGGGATATTTTATTACTCGAGTTTTATGGCTTTTTTTAGTCCGATACAGGTCAATGGCTAAACAAGGTTGATCGGTGGTATAGAGGCCACCCACCCATCCTACATATAAATGTATACTCTAATTAACTAAAACCAATTTGCAATTATAAGTGATTGAGATAATAATGAATGTTTCGAAAGGTATCTCATTTGTCGCTGGAGATGGTAATTACTTGAAACAATAATATATCTTTGGCGTTTAAGACGCTGGAGGTGGAATTATCGTAATGTGATTAATTACGGTCACTAATTGCACTGGCCTAAAATGCTTGAAGGTAATTGCCGAGTGATTTAAAGCGTGCGCTCAGCAGAAAAAAAAGACTTTATTTAGAGGCTATATATGATCTATTTTGTATTGACATTGAAATTTTATAATCGCAAAGAGATAACAGTGACATCAAGTTATCAATGGAAATATTTTCAATATGATGGTTTGAACGTGTATATACAGCCCTTATGTATTTTCTTAAATTACTGTTCAAGATTTTTAAGTTGCAAATAAATAAGCAGGTGTAATACAAAACATATTTAATACACTTGCTTTTGTAGACCCACATTGGTTCATCTTGTTAAGGTAAAATAACATATTCACTATGGAATTGATCAGGGTGATACTTGATGAAACTCCATAATACGTTGAAATAAAAAAAACACAATTTGGAAGGTTTCACATTTTATTGTTAATCACTGCAACATATATCACTACACAGTGTCTTCATCAGGCAGATGAATACATAGGAGCTTTATGAAAACAACAATTTCTACACATTTGATTGTGGCCTTGTGAACGACAAAACTATAGCCAAAAATACTGGGTGTGTTATCAACAAATTATAATTTCTTTAAAACTGGTGCACATACTTGTGAATTTCGAAAGAGTTTAAAAGTTTTACAGTTTTTACAGGTATTCATTTTTAATCACCTTTAAATTCATTTATTTTTGTATTTTTGATAGTCTAATTGGCTTCTTTTTTTAAATACTCCTCTGATTGTTTTGGTCTCTCTTGAAAATTCCACTTATTCCTCTAGTTTCAGCTTCTAATAGAGCGTTATTAAAATTTTCATTACTATATTTTTCTAATCTTATTTTTTCCCAGCTCTCCTTTGATCTTAACTCTGTTTTTTACATTAGCTTCTTCCATTGAGTCAATTGAGAAGTATCCACAACCTGAATTACTTATTAATATTATTTATCTTTCCCATTCTCCCATTTTTCATTTGTACTATTAATTAAAATATTTTTGTAATCAAATTAAAATTCGTTTCTACAGTATACAAACACGCAATTGTAAAATGTATGTTTTTATATTCTTTTCAGAATCTTATGCCGTGCACTTCGTGTTTGTTCTTTCTTCTGCTAGGCAACAAATGTCATATGTGCGTCGTGATTAAAATCCGGACTGGTTTGTGTGCACGTGAAATAATTAAAAGTCACAGCATAAAATTAGTATCATAACGAGAAGACAAAAAATGTAACAGCTTACTCATTAGCTGGCCTTTTCCCCTTCTCGATTCCCTCCACTATGTGTGACATATACGCATCCAGTGCACCGTGTCTAGACTGCATACAGTTCGTTTAATTTAGACGCGGCTATATTAAGATTAATATGTCCTAATTATGCGTTTCTTTCATCTTGTTATGAGATTACAAGCAAGTAAATTTAATTTGAGTTAATGGTACTAATTTTAATTCTAATTATAATTTTAATGATCTTCCATCTCACCTCTGGTAAATGGCGGACGCGTGAACACCACCGACTCGGTAGAGGAATCACAATATTTCACATTCATATATATTAATTACGACAGGAAAGAATAAACAAATGCTTTAAATTCTTGAGGGGCATTGTTGGATTAAAAAAGTTTTTTGCGATAATCCTAACAAAGTTCATTTATTCTAATAATTTAATCCTAGTTATAAATTATCAATGTTTGAAATGGTTGTTTGAGTAAAATAATAATAATTAATAATGAAATAAAACATGTGAAGGAAGGGATTTTATTGAGTTCATCATGGTAATTTATTTATTTAAAAGATCGAAAATGTTCGAAGAAGTACAAGTAACAATTTAAAATGTTTTGATCTTTCAAATACTATGTTCAGTCAGACAGCACTTCCTTTCTTTTACAAAATCTAAATTTCTTTATAAATGGAAGAATCCAATATTAAAAGAGTCAAGAATTAGCTATAAAAAAACTCTCAAAATAATTCATATCGTAAGCCTAATGAACCTACCACATAAACACCAAAATTAGATGATTAAATTTTAATTGTAGACTTTCCATCAGTTCTTAATTAATTCCGTCTGAATTCTTTTTCAAATTGCGAACATTTTTTTCAGGATTCTAGAATTTTCCAGAAGTTTTTCTTTTTTTGTCTTGTTTTTGCCGAGATTTTAAGTTTTTGAGAACTTTCATTTTGAATTATTTCATTTCTCTGGACCTTTTTATCATTTATTATTTACTTTGTCTAAATATTTCTTATCATTTCTTATCAAAATTGTGAGAACTTGGTCGTTGACTGCTATATTTTATTGGAATTTTCTTGTAATTTAATAATTATTCTTTTATTTTTCTACTACTACTTTTTCACTAATTTGAAATTGTGCTTGAATAATGTAAAAATGGTTAGATTTCTAACTAAAACTTCAAACGAGCGGGTTTTACTAAATAGTAAGAGCTTAAGAGTTTTCTGTTAACTTCCAATCGCCAATCTTTTCCTTAGAGGATTAAAAACTTTCTAGTAATTTTTCTACGAGAATCCTAAAACTAACTTCTTTAATTTTCTAAAAATTTTCAACGTTCTGTCTCTATATTTCTAAAATTTTCAACTTTATTCTTTACTTTTATAGGTGTTTCCATTATTTATAGTATGTTTCTTTTCATATTGTGTACATATTCCATCATTTCGTGCTTTTTTCCTTGTAGATTTTTAGAAAATTTACAGAATTGTTTTCAATGTTTCAATTTGTTCAAAGGTTTTGCAATGTTATTATTTTTGGACCAATCATTATTTTGTTTTTCTACATTGACATACAACAAGATCATATTATATAGGAGTAATGCTTACAAGTTTCTTCTAGAAATGTTTCTTTTCTTAAGAATATTCCATAATTTCTTGTATAATATCATCCAAATTACAAAAAAAAAAACTCGAGGGCTCTACAATTTTGGAGATTTTTTTAAAATATCTTCGAAATTTCTAAAAGTTTAGGAACATTAAAAAAAAATTCGATTATATAAAAAATCGCAAATTTTCTCTTCTAAATTTCGAAGAATATTCTATTACTTTCTTTAGGTTCTTTATAGGTTCTTGTTTAATTTGTTGTGTATTTTCCAACAATCCTCTTTCAAATTGCGAGAATTTTCTTCAAGAAGTATATATTTTTTAATATTCTTTTAGATTTATAAAATTTTGCAGCATGTTTTAACAATTGTCATTGAAAATGCGAAAGTTTTCTTTAGGGATTTTAGAATTTTCCAGAAAAATTTCGAATTTATAAAATTTATCAGCATTTTCCATCTTTATTTTCTGTCATTTTCAGAATTTTTTTCTTTTAGATTGAATCTACTAACATTTTTTTTGTATTTTTTCAGATATTTCCAGAATCTTTTCTTCAAATATTCTATTATTTTCCAGAAAATTTCGGTATTATCCCTTATAAGAATTGTGTTTAAAGTTTTTAGAATGTTCCAGAAATTTTTAGAATTTATTTAAAAAGTTCTACAATTAAAAAAAAAATCTAGAAATTTTTAACATTTTTCTATTAAAAATTTTCCAGAATTTTCTCTTCTAATTTCCAGAATAAAGTTTGAGAAGCTTTTGAATTTTCCAGCAAGTTTTCTTTCATTTTTAGAGAATTTTTCACCATTTTTTGTTCGAATTTATCTAAATTTTCTAACAATTATTTTCCAAATTGCAAGATTTTTTTTCTAAAAGTCTATAATTTTCTAGATTTATAGAATTTTCTAGCATGTTTTCTAACTTTTTAACAGTTTTTATCCAAATTGTGAGAATTTTCTTTAGCATGTCTAGAAGCTTTCAGCATTATTATTATTATATTGAGAATTGTTGTCTTTCAAATTGTAAAAATTTTCTTCAATTTTTTTAAATCTTCTACATTTATAGTATTTTGCAGCATGTTGATTATTCATTTTTAGCAATTGTCATCCAAATTGCGAAAGTGTTTTTTAAGGGGTCTGGAATTTTACAGAAAAATTTCGAATTTATAGAATTTATCAGCATTTTTCATATTTCAAATTTGTTTTTTTTTCATTTTTAGAGAAGTGTGTCATTTCTAGAATTTTTTTCTTTCAGATTGTATCAATCTACCAACTTTTTTTTTGTATTTTTGCAGATATTCCCACAATCTTTTCTTCAAAAATTCTATTATTTTCCAGAAATA
Organism: Ontholestes murinus; assembly: GCA_963969525.1. Lineage (NCBI taxonomy): Eukaryota > Metazoa > Arthropoda > Insecta > Coleoptera > Staphylinidae > Ontholestes > Ontholestes murinus. The sequence goes on along the minus strand of OZ018394.1, from coordinate 15,683,527 downwards.
TGCAGAATTATCCCTTACAAAAATTTTGTTTTTTCAATGTTTCCAGAAATGTTTAATATATTTTTCTAGAATTTTTCAGTATTAATTGTATAGTATTAACTGAATTTTCTAACAATTCTTTTCAAATTACAAGAAATTATTTCGAGTTCTAGAATTTCTAAAATAAAATTCTTTATTTTCTAGAAATTTATGGCATTTTGCTGTTTAAAATTTTCCAGAATTTTCTCTTTTAATTTCCAGAATATAGTTTGAGAAGTTTTCGAATTTTCCAACAATTTTTCTCTCATTTGTTCAAATTTATCTAAATTTTCTAACAATTCTTTTCCAAATTGCAAGAACTATTCTAGAAATTCTTTCAGATTTATAAAAAATTTCTACCAAGTTGTCTAACTTTTTAACAGTTTTTATCCAAATTGTGAGAATTTCCTTTAAGGGTTCCAAATGTCTATTTTCCAACAATTTGCTTTCAAATTGCGAGAATTTTCTTCAAATTTTTGTTGAAATCCTAGATTTATAGAATTTTGCACCATGTTGACTATTCATTTTTAACAACTGTCATCCAAATTGCGAAAGTTTTTTTAAGGTTTCTAGAATTTTCCAGAAAAATTTCAAATTTATAAAATTTATCAGCATTTTTCATTTCAAATTTGCATTTTTTTTCATTTTTAGAGGAGTCTGTCTAGAATTTTTTTCCTTCAGATTGTTCAATCTACCCTCATTTTTGTATTTTTTCAGACATTTCCAGAATATTTTCTTCAAAAATTCTATTATTTTCCACAAATCTTCAGAATTATCCCCTATATAAATTTTGTTCAAAGTTTCTAGAATGTTCTAGAAATGTTTAATCTAGTTTTCTATAATTTTTCATTATTACTTATATAATATTAAATGAATTTTCTAACAATTCTTTTCCTCATTACAAGAATTTATTTAGAAAGTTCTACAATTTCTAAAAAAATTCATTCAATCTTGTTAAATTTCTAGAAATTTTTAGCATTTTTCTATTTACAATTTTCCAGATTATAGTTTGAAAAGTTTTAAAATTTTCTAACAAGTTTTCTTTCATTTTTAAAGAATTTTTCACCATTTTTTATTCAAATTTGTCTAAATTTTCTAACAATTCTTTTCCAAATTGCAAGAATTTTTCTAGAAATTCTTTCATATTTATAGAATTTTTTAGCGTGTTGTCTTTTAACTTTTTAAAAATTCTTATCCAAATTACGAGAATTTCCTTTAAGGGTTACAAATTTCTAAAATCATTATTATTATTATTTTCCAACAAATCTCTTTCAAATTGAGAGAATTTTCTTCAAATCTTTTTTTTTGTAAATCTTCTAGATTTATAGAATTTTGTAGCATGTTGACTATTCATTTTTAACAATTGTCATTCAATCTTTAAGGTTTCTAGAATTTTCCAGAAAAATGTCGAATTTATAGAATTTATGAGCATTTCCCATCTTTCAAATTTGCTTTTTTTTTCTCATTTTTAGAGAAGTCTGTTATTTCAGATTGTATCAATCTACCATTTATTTTTAAATATTTTTTCATATTTCATATGTAGATATACATATATTTGTTTCTATCTTAAGATACCTCTAATTTTAATTTACATGTAAACTAAATGAGTCTATTATTATAAGTGACTTGGGTAAAGATTTATTTCTATTAGCACCAATAAAATATCTATCTATCTGTCTATCTATCATATATTTCCAGAATCTTTTCTTTTTTCAGAATTATCCCTTATAAGAATTTTGTTTCTAGAATGTCTCCAGAAATTTTGAATATGTTTTTCTAGAATTTTTCATTATTACTTTTCTTTTAAATTATTTTCATAATTACAAGAATTTATTTCGAAAGTTTCTAAGAAAAATTCTTTAATTTTTCCTAAATTTCTTGAAATTTTTAGCATTTTTCTATTTAAAATTTTTCAGAATTTTCTCTTCTAATTTCCATAATATAGTTTGAGACGTTTTCAACAATTTTTCCTTCTTTTTTGGAGAATTTTTCACTATCTCTTCCAAATTTCAAGAATTTTTCTAGATTTATAGAATTTTCTAGCATGTTGTCTAACTTTAAAACAGTGCTTATCCAAATTGTGAGAATTTCCTTTAAGGGCTCCAGATTCCTAGAATTTTTCAGCATTATTATTATTTTTAAACAATTCTCTTTAAAATTGCGAGAATTTTCATCAAATTTTGTTTTGTAATTCTTCTAGATTTATAGAATTTTGCAGCATGTTGACTATTCATTATTATCCAAGTTGCGAAGGTTTTCTTTAAAGTTTCTAGAATTTTCCAGAAAAATTTTAAATTTCCAGAATTTTTCAGCATTTTATGTTTCGAAATTCAAGAACTTTTTAAATTTTTTATTTTTATAGAATGCTTACTCCAGATTTAATAAATCTTCCACCATTTCTTGTTTTATTTTATTAGAATTTTACTTGTATTTTCTCAAATATTTCCAAATTTTTCTCTTTAAAATTTTTCTACAATTATCTGTTATGATACTTTTATTAAAGGGGGTATATTCTAGAAATGTTTGTTTAATTCATTTATATAATATTCCTTCAATTCTCGTTTCATTTGATCTTATTTTTTTGAAAAATTATCTTTTCTTATATTGCCAGATTTTCATCGAATTTTTCTTTCAGAGTTCTAGAATTTAGCAGCATATTGCTTTCCCCATATTTGTTTATGTTTATTTCTTTTAATTCTGTGCCATAAAAACAGCCTAACACATACAAAAAAATACATAAATAATATTATTTACATAATTTAGACCGCACCAGAATTGGGCATTGAGTTCATCCTAGATGATCTTCCACTCGTACCTCGAAGTATTCTTCTGCTGACGCCCATGAAGGAACGCACCAGAAACCAATATTTAGGTGTATTTTAGCCTTAAATACAGGCATTTTTGTCCCTAATGTGGGAATTTCTAGAACTGTCCAGCAATTTTTCTTTCAGATTTGTGTATTTTCCAAAATTTTTGTACCTTGGAACAATTTTTCTTTTACTTTAAGAGAATCTTCTGTAAATTATTTAATTTTATTTGTATTTTATTACAATTCTTTTACAACATCCGATTATTTTTTAAGGTTTCTAGAATTTTCTAATAAAAAAGTTGTTTACAGAAAGGCACTTGTTTGGTTTCACAATTATTTATAAATCGTAAATAATTATGAAACCAACCAAGTGCCATTCTACAAACAACCTTTAATATTAAATATGTTTTACCATGTGATAAACGAGAATCAAATCCAACAAACAAATTTAAAAATAAAACTCTAGAATTTTTTAGCATTTTATCTTTCATTATTTTAATATTTTTCCATATTTTCTAGCACTTTTTCTGCCAGTTTTTGTAAATTTTTCGCCATTTTGTAGTTAATTTGATGGGAATTTTCTTGAATTTTACCTTGATGATTTATAGAATTTTGCAGTAATTTTTTTTCATTTATTTGAGACTTTTCTACTAATTATTGTTCTATTTTTATAATGTGTTTATGTGTATCGCAAAAAAAGTTATTTAGCTCATCTTAAGAACTTAGAAGCTATCTGTTATATTTTTTCAGAATTTTCTCTTCAAAATTGTGTGAATTTTGTTCGAAGATATTGTTTATCCTTTCTCATTTAATTTTGTGTGAAATTTTCTCTTACAAACAGCGAGAATTTCATGATGAAACGAAAATCATAATATATAACACTTCACATTACTCTACCCGAAATTTAGCGAGAATTTTATTCGAAGGTTCTGGAATTTACCAAAAAAAAATTCCAGAATTGTGTTTTTTTTTTAATTTTTCAAGAAGTTTCTATTATTTCTACTATTTTTCCTCCTTCCTAATTTTTTTTATTGTATGAGTGTTTTCTACCATTCTTTCCTTTATTTTATTGGAATTTTCTGGTAATTTACCTTTAAGATATCAGAAACTTTGCAAATTTTTGTCTTATTTTTAAAATTTGTCTGCCATGAAATTGCTAAAGATTTTGTTCAAAAACTCAATACGAAGAGCTTAAAGTTATCTTTCAATTTGTATCAGGATTCTACTTGATTTTAGAAAAAATGTAAAGAATAATACAATAGCTTTTTTGTTTTTTAAGAAAAGGAATGGTACAGCGATAACCAAATCACCATTTTGATATCAACCCAGATTATAATGATCTGGATCTGGATCTGGACCTGGATTGAGTTTTCGAAGGGTGATCAAATCATTGACGAGAGCACTTAGGCCTCACTAGGCCCGTTGTGCACCCTGGCTGGGATTATAATGATCTTTAGATATACTAATTATATCCCTAAAAAAATAATTAATTGTATTTGTGAATAATTCATCATTCGAATTTGATTGTAAATTTATCATTGCCAAATATGATGATGTTAATTTATCTCGATCCCCTTACAGGGCACTGTCAAAATGGAACAATTGCGTTTATTTTTTGAAATTACGCGATGAATTTCAAACAATAAACATCAAGCCGTTCACCTGCGAAAGCTAATTCCGACTCAATTTTTATTAACACGTCATGTGTATTCGTCGTGTTTGTGTAAACGCCGACGTTTCAATTATATCGTTCAAATAGTGTTTGAATTCGTAAACAGCCCGTCATAATGATAATCGCGGAACAATGATTGCAGATTTTTGCAATGCAAATTATCATCGAGGGTCCATTCAAGCCGTTTTTGTGTGACGCGGAACGCTCCGTTTTAATGATACAATAGAAATTCAGGATGTACCTACACGATCCCGCCATATTAGACTGTCCCTTTGTTCTCTCAACAATAGGGGCATTTTACAGGGTGCGGTTGTTAAATGCATGTCCAACCCCCTTTTCAACATTTCTTCCACTCTCATTAGCTCAGGCCCGCTCACCGGAGTTGGGTTGGCTACCAGAAGTTGTTGAGGTTTTCAGGGTTAACCAACTTGCATCACTTCTGCATGGCAAAGGGCCATTCTTGTTCTCCCCCCTATAATAATCAATATGGATGTCTACCTTTGATCAATACGTAACCCGTTTATTATATAACTGAATCATTAATTATACAGTTGATGATATTCCGGCTATTACATAATTGTCAGCGTACGGATTTTTCACCTATACATTATTCATGAGTAATTATGCCGAGCTTTGATTTTAAATGATTATCCGATATATAAATGTAGTATTACCGATTTTAACTCATTAAAATATTATTTATGTATGTATTGGATTAAACTAACTCGTGACGAGCGGGATATTCTTATAATGGACACGCAAATCATAAAATTGAAATAAATTATTATTGGATTAAACATATTTAGTAGAGTTAATTTTACAGTGAAGATAAATAGTAATACGAGGGTGACATTCTGAAACTAGACAAAAGACACATTCCTACCTCAGCGCAGTGTTAAGGGTTTCTCCCTTTAATGCAGCCTTCCAAAGCGATGAATAAATCTATAAACGAAACCGAACTCGAAATATGATTTATGCCGGTGACTAACTTCACTTACCATTTATAATACGGCGAAACTAGTGTATTGATATATCTCTGTATTAGGAAGAGGAGAGTGTATAAATCATGCGTTGCTCAAATGATGTCTGCTTTTGGTACAGCCTGCGCCTGTATATAAATTCGTATTTACATATTTGAAATGCCATAACTCCTACACCCTCATTTTAAATCAATCCAAATTCAGTCCCCCACCTAACTTTCGGGGCACAAAGCAAATTTTCATCAATTTACATATTTATCCGTCCTCGTAGCTATTTTGTGACCGGGCTGTAGCGGCGCGGTTTTCGGCCGGGCGCGGAATCGCGTTAATTTCCGCAAGTGCGCTTTTTCAATTGGATTAAGCTCGATTTAAATTAGGCTCAGGAGTTATTAATTGTTATGCTAATTTCTCGGCGATGTGGAATATTTATTGTATTACACCAGCCACGTTATTCGGCGTCTATCTTTTGTACAAACGTCGCGCCATTATCGCCGCTTTTATTTCGTTTACGTAATCAAAGCCTATTTAATACTTCAGTAACTAGGCCAGTATATTTAACGTGGTGCATTTAACGCAAACATCCGTTAGGAGCTATGAGTGACGGGTGTATTATGTACAGCAGATGTATCAATCTGTTTAGATTCTATTATATGAGATGGAACTTCTCATTAAGATTCTGAATTTAGATATCAAATCTAATCAAGTTCTTGTTTTTAAATATATAAGTAATTTATGAAAAATTGAGCTATGCAAGCGAAGAAACAGATTCACCTTCTAATTACTTCTTTGAGTGTAATACAAAGTTAAAGCTATTCACTTATTATACGAGTAAAATCCAACGAGTAACAAAATTGCAATTTTGATTAAACTTATGACGTTATTTAAAAAAAATATATTTTCCATAGTATCTTGCAAAAAACAATGAGTGTAACTAATATAACTGTTTATTCAAGTTGGAACAATAAAATTATCATTCTTGTGAGAGATTATTTAAAACAGTTTATCAGGTTATTGAAGAAGCAAAGAAAGAATGAGAATCTCTAAATAGTTTAAATCAGGCGAAGAATAATCCTTTCATCTCATCATTATTTTTAAGTTTGTTTTCTCATGATTTATTTATGACACATGCATGATAAATCTTGCTAAAAATAATTTTCTTCTGTTGGTTAAAGTAGCAGTATGTGGCCAAAAATCAATCATACAAATAATTCCCAGGAGGTAGAGCTTACATCAGAAAAATAATGCATACGATCAGTAGCACGCAAATTAATAAAGTTAAATCTTTCTATAATTTTTTTATATTTTGTTAACTAACATTAAATCAAGATTCAAAAAATTATTTTCATAAAACATCAAAAAAAATTGCGTACTTGAAGAAGCACACTAATTAATGAAGATAAGCTGAATGTAATTTTTGTGGAACCTTTTTTTCTTAATAGAAAGAAAAAAGTTAAATACAAAAATAAGAAGGCAATAGATATATTGAGATTAATCCCGCTTTTGAATTACTTATTCATTACTTCTTCATTTGTTATTTTCTGCTTAAACGACATGTGTAATACATTTTCCCAGATAACAAAAGAAAAGAGCTGAAGAAAATTCAACATTAAGAATAGTAATAATTTATTAAATATATGACAATATAATACAGTCCTTGACATGAAAGAGGTACGCACATATCATCTTGATGCCTTCAAATAAGTTCCTCACAGGTACATGTTCATTAACGCCACCTCTATTCTTGCTCTAACTCCTAAAACACAAAATGTTTATGTTTATGCACTTCATATCCTTATCTCCACGAAATTCTATATAGATCTGTATTGTTGCTCTTCGGACAGCTTCGTAGTTAGTCGACGCCGTGTCTTCGAACCAAGGTCCAGTTTTAAAGTTGGATTCGATCTCAACAGTATTTTCTATACCCAATTTCTTTGACAAAGTGTTGAAGAGATACTCAACTTTGGCAATGCACTATTCAGCATTTTGCCTTGGAACAATTTTGGCGATAAAGTGCCTCTTCACTTTCGAAACGGATTTTTTATCACAGATGCAATCCTGAATGTCGTCCACGTAAACCATCGGCTTTCTCCAGGAATGCATTAGGAATTTCGACTTGATCCACGATTGTCTTTCAGGCGGTAACGATTTTCTGCATTCCATGTCGAAAACAAACCCATCAGTTGCTCCTCATCTGGTGTTATAGAAGTCACGTGCTTATCGAAATGTGGTACCAAAATTTGATTGCCATTCGCGATCTTCTCGAATATTTACTCCATAGCTTATTTCATATCATGAATTACCACGTAGTAACGGTCGCCACAATCCTTACGATTATTTCGGATTCGTTTTAGAATTGTGATTCTTTGTTATGGTAACAGTAAAGTGTAAAATACAAACATATCCGTAAGTTACGCACATTCAAATTAATTTACGTTGACGTAATTAAAAATAAATTAGCAGAATTTCTAATCTTCTAATTTTTTTCATACTATATTCAATCATAAACTGTAACGTATAATTAATAACTTTGTGTTTATTTAAGAGAAATAAATACGTTCAAACTAGTCTTGCTTTGATATACTTGCTATTTGTAACACGCAAATTACTTTTGTATCATTCAATGTCTGTGGAGGTATTAGCCAATAAGTGATTTTGTTTTTTGTCTTAATAAGACAAAATGTTTTCGTGTTTTTTCTAATTATTATATCTTACAATATTTTTCAAAACCTACAATGAATCATTTTTATTATCTCAGTGTTTATACAGAATTATGGCAAACTATTAAAGACAAAGAAGGAAACTCTTTATTTTCCTGTATTATTAAAAACTCCTAAAAAAACTTACTTTTTATTGATGTTTTCTCTACTATTTTGTTTTTATAAATAGTTTTCTATATTTATCGCTCGCAATTTCTTTGATCCAATTCTTTACAAATTTCCAACAGTATAATTTTCAATTGTACAAAATTTAAAAAAAAATTGAATTTGCCGCCATTTGTGCAGAAAATAAAGTGCAACACTGAAAGAAAAACAATATGACAGCTGTTTTCACTATTGAATAATATGAGTAAAACACAGTTTGGCATTTTTTCACTTGTTTTATTAAATGCTAGATGTACATTTCGGTTACAATGTAACCATTATCAATAGCAGTTTGCTATTGAAATGTACATCTAGCATTTAATAAAACAAGTGAAAAAAGTGCCAAACTGAGTTTTACTCATATCAACAGTTTCACGTACTCAAAAAGCCAAATTAATTGAATAATATCTCAATTATTATTGAAAGTCTGGCGGCAACAGTTTATACAAAATATAGTCGGATTTCGTCATCTGTGAAGAGATTAATAAAAAATTTAAGGAGATTGAATCACTGGTCGTCCACAAACAAGCCGTCCATGTGTTAATATCGAAGCAATGTTTAAAAGTGTTGGTAAAAATCCCAGAGCATCAATTCGGCGTCGTAGACAAAAATTGCAAAATTAATACTATCGTTGCTGCATTCTTAATGGAACATAATTACAGAGGTGGATTTATAAATTAAAGTCTTGTTTCGTTCCATAATTGCTTTATCAGCTTCAGGAAACTGATAAAGCAATTATGGAACGAAACAAGACTTTAATTTATAAATCCACCCAAAAATTGCAAATTTCAAAAAGCTATCTTCAGCGGGTGCTCACAAAAAATCTGTGTCAATATGCTTACAAAGTTCAAATAACACTACAACTGAAGCCTAATGACCATGTACAGTGAAGAGAGTTCGTTGAATGGATTATTGAACATCAACAAGTCGATGCTACTTTTGTCTAGCAAAATTATCCTAATTTTCACCTTGATGGCTTTGTTACTCGCCAAAATTGACTCGTTTGGGGTTCGGAGGACCCATTTATGATTGTTGTTCATTAGACCATAATTTTTTGATAATGATGCTGGACAAGCAGTGACTGTTACTGGTGCTCCATATCGCGACATGATAACACTGTTCCTTCTACCGAAATTGAATGATATTGATATGGCCAATATGTAGCTTCAACAAGACCGTGCCAAATACCATACAGCTCGTAAAACCATTCAAGTCAACTATACTTCCTTAACTTTTAATGGACATTTAACTAATAAAATAAGTAATGAAATGAAAAAATTAGATATTAAAATAGCATTCAAAACAAACAATAGCCTTGGCAAAATTATTAAAAATAACAAAGACAAAATGAACAAACTCAATAGTTGTGGAGTGTACATGCTAACATGCAATGACTGCCCTAAAAAATATATTGGACAAACAGGACGAGCTTTTGACGAAAGGATTGCAGAACACAAAAGTGCATGGGAAAAGAAAAAGAACACCTCAACATATGCAAATCATCTACTATCCGAAAACCACACCTTCAACCAAGATTTCCAGATTCTCCACACAGAGAAGAAAGGGAGAAAATTAAATCTACTCGAAAACCTGGAAATCAACAGATTCGAAAAAACGGGCCTCCTGCTAAACGAACAAATTGAACTGTCAAACTCCCCACTACTTAAAATATTTACCCCTCCATAGTGCCAATATTGTTAATGTATATATATAGTTCTAAGTTTTTTCTAATTTTATTGTAAACTTTCATTCACCTGAAGAAGCAATAAATTTGCGAAACAATTGTAGTGAAAATAAACACACATTTTGAAAATCTTAGTTATTTACAACTTTAATATACAAATTCAAGTCAATAACTGCATGAGACATTTCCTGGTCGAGTATTATCTTGTTTTGATGATCAAAATTGGCCCTCTATATCCTGCTATTTAACACCATTAAATTATTATTGTGGGGTTATTTGATGTCAAAGGTCTATGTGTATGAGGAAAAAAGTGCAAATGTGGCAGCAAAACCGATGTTTTATTAAATAAATAACTATATCCCATGTACTTTATGATTTAAAATTAAAATTAATTAAAGACTTGCTTTCTAATTTAACTCCTTAAGACTCCTTTTAGTTATTAATTGTTTTCGTTCCCCAAGTTTTTTCCAATAAATTGATTTTATCGACTGTTTCTTATTAATTTCTAACAATTTTATTGTTTTCTGGAGTGACATTTAATTGTTCTTACTTCAACTATTTTTAATTATTTACACTTTTAATAATAAAAATATATAATTCCTTTACGTTGTAGAAAATTCACTAATAATTAGAAAAAAACACGAAAATAATTTTGTAAAATCTACAACAAATGAGTCTTATTAAGACTACAAGAACAAATCAATGTCTGTCGAAGTATTAGCTAGAGAAGTAGTTGTTTCAAAAGTGATTTGTTCTTGTAGTCTTAATAAGACTCATTTGTTGTAGATTTTACGAAATTATTTTCGTGTTTTTTCTAATTATTTACACTTTTATTGTCAATTGTAGTTGTTTTTGAAATTATTTAACAATTTTAATTTTTTCACTTCTAATTTCTAATTTTATCAATTGTCTAGCAACTTCAATATTTTTTTCTGTTTTGGCTTTTGTGTCAGTTTTACCTGATTTCGTTTTTATAGTAATTTTATTTATTTTAGTCAAGTCTTTTGTCAATAATCAAATGATTTTATACATTGCCTTCAAAGGAAATTCAAACAGATACAATTGATTTTTGAACAACATTAATGTTTTAGCTCTATTTTTAAATCAATTCTTTTTCGTAGAAAATGCAATGCTATTGTGTCAAATGTTCCTTTATTATTATATTTCTTTTGCAAATTTCTAAAATTATCAACCCTTTTTTAACAGTTTTAACTAATTTTTTAAAATAATTTTCAATTCATTCTGTTTATTTAGATCAACAATAAGTATTAATTTGATTGTTGAATTAACACAAAAATGTTTCACCACGGGTTAAATGAAAAACTAATTTATCATATAAACAATAAGCTTTTTTAATTAGAATTATTTTAATAATTTTTAATTGTTTTTGTTGGTCAACGTTTTGCCCATAAATTGATTTTATCGATTGTTTCTTTCTTCAGTTCTAACAATTTCATTTGTTTTCTGGTGTCAAATTTAATTGTATTAACATTTTTGTCAACTATCATATAAGGATAGTAGTTTAAAACATACTGCTGCGACTATATTCAATTCTGCTAATACCACTTTTAAAAGAAATTAATATTAAAAATTTATTTTGAACACGTTCTATATAGTAAATCTAATTATTATATGCCGGGCCATTGTATATACAAAATGCATATTCAACTTGAGTCTTCCCAAGGATGTATATAGTATTTTTTGTGTATGAATCGAAAAGTTTTTAAGTAATCGATTAATAAATTTAAGCATCTATAAAGCTTTTGAGCAAATTCAGACAATGTATTTAGAGAATAAGAGATCGGAGTCAAATAAAAAACCTTGATTTTTAACTAGTTTAACAGAGGGTAATAAATGAATTTATATATAATATTTTCAATCATGCAACCCCTTCCAAAAGAGATTAATATACTATTGTTATAATTAAAAAAAAGATAGTTATCAGAACACCATTTAAAGATATTGTCTAAATCATCTTGCACGTACGCGGAGCCTAAGGTGGAGTTTACCACACGAAATATTCTAAGGTCATCTGCAAACAATAAAATCTACAATGCTTAATATATATGTACTAATAAAACAATACTCGCCCGCACTGTGACCCTTGTGGAACCAAGGAAAACACCGATATTGGTTCAGAGATGGAATTATTAATTTTTACAAATTGTTGTCTATCAGCTAAAAAACTAATGAATTGGATTTGTAGTTATAGGCTCCACAGCATGTATTTTGTTCACTAACAAAATACGTGCGACAAAATATTAGGAGATACGCGATCGAATGCTTTGGAGAAATCTGTATACACTGCGTCTAATTGACCATGTTTCTCAAGTTGGAAACAATAGATCTTCTAACGTAAAAACCATGTTGCTCGTTAAAGATAATGCTTTTACATTAAAAAATTAATCTGCAATGAGTTTATCAACTGATTTCGGAAAAGTGAATTTAATTAAAATTGCTCTACAAATATTCTTTGAGTTACTTCTACTAGCATTTTTAAATACGGGTTGAATAAAACTAGGTTTCCAGATTAAGGAAAATTCACTTTGTTAAAGAGAGACGTTAAAAATTTTGTTTAAAAGTGAACATAGTGAAAAAAATTGGTAGGTCCTGGATTGGGAGAATCTGGTAAAGAGTTTGTTGCTACAAATATGTCGCCACCATCAATTTTAAAATTACATATATTAACTGATTTGCATTATTTGATTGGATATTATCATTAATATAAACGCTTGAAAAATGTGTAGCAAATATGTTAACACAGCTTTTCTAGAATTACAAGATATTTCTTTAAAGTACATGGACTTAAGAAAGGCAATGTTTCCTCGATTTATTTACATATTCCGTAAATGAATTAGTGCTAGTGCAAATCTTCCTAGATAAATATTCTTTCGAATCGCTTTTCTTGGGACTAATCCACGTTTAATCTTATCTGATGTAAAGCCTTATAGGTCATTATTTCTAAGGCTGAGCGCTGTGCCTAGAAGCATCTTCTTTACGTTCAAGGGAAGAAGTAATAGTAGTGCTTCGATGGCTTTTGGGATGGTGCGTATGGTTCTAGCAATCTTATACATTCTATACTTTGAACGAAATGAAGCTTGTCTATGGCAGTTTTGAGTTTAACTTAAGACCACGCAACTCTGTGAATATTAGAGCAGGTCAAATAACGCCTGTGTAGACATACAGGAGGTAGCTAATATTAAGCACCCATTACCTTCAACTTTCATACTTTGGTTTGTAATTAAACAAATTCAACTAAAAATCTAGGATTAATCTTAGATATTTTACCAACTGTTTTTTAAAAGTTTTTAATTATTTTCATTTTAATATTAAAGTCCATTAAGTCGTTATTATTTGTTTCTCTTTTATTGCTTGTGTTTGTTTTTAAAATCATTTAAATTTTCATTAAGTTTTTTGTCAATAAACTTGGAATAAAACTATTTCTTCACAAATAGTTTTGTGAAAAAATTGTTAAAGTTTATATATTAAATCTCTACGTAACTCGAGAATGAATTTCTTTTTAATGTTTAAATGGTTTTATTAATTGTTAATTGTTTTTAATTGTTTAATAGTTTTAATTAATCTATGGAGTGGATTCAAATCAACTAATAGATAAAAACGACAAAATTCAAATGCTATTATTGTTTGGTAATTGTTTATTATTCTTGCAAATTTATAAAAACTTCAACTGTTTATTGTTTTGCACAATATTTTAAAAATAATTTTCAATAATTGCTTTCGTTCGTCAATATTTCGCCAATGTCAACTACTTTTATCAATTATCAATAGTGTAAATAACAACATTGTTGTATCCTTTCTTCACACTTTATTTGCTATGAGTACTAGGCGCTCATTATCAATAACAACTGAATAAAGTGTGAAGAAAGGATATAACAGTGTTATTTATATTGACATACTGTTCATGAAACCCAAAAAAACAAACAATCGTTAATTGTTTTTCCTTTATAAATTTCCAATTTCAATTGTTACCTGAAATGATATCCAACTTTTTCGCCTTTTTAAAAATTACTACTGTTTTCTTACATTAATTTTTAATTGTTTTTTTTATTCAGAGAGTTATTATTTTAATTTTGCTATTAAACTAATTTTATTGGTTGTCTTAATTGTTATTGCATTTTCAACTAATTTTTTAATATCTTTTCGATTCTCTCTTTATATATTATGAATTGTTTTTGCCTTTGCAGTTCCTAATAATTTAATCTGTTCTTTTCTAGAGTATTTTGTCAGTTTTAACCGTTCCCCTTTTTAAATAAATTTTAATTGTTTTCATTCATCAAATTTTTTCGTCAATATTCAACTGATGGGAAAACCTAATGTAAAATTTTAACAATTTCAATTGTTTTTTGTGAGGTTCAGCGTTTTTTTAAATTAATATTTCATAATTTTTAATTATTTCATGTTTTTTTTACTATTATCAAATTGTCTGTTTAATAATTTTCAAATGTTTTCATATGTCAAATTTTTAACAGATTTGATTGATCATTTTTAATATATATTTTTTTAAAACAATTTTAATTGTTTTCTTGAATAACATTTAATTCTCTCATAGCTTCAACTATTTAAATTCTTATCGTTCATCAACTTTTTTTTCAATGTTCAAATAATTTTTTCCAATTTCTTCATCATTACTTGTTCTAGCGTACTCTTGACCTACCACAATAAACAATGCATTGACCTATCGTACTCCTAACCCGCCCAAATAAAATGTACATTGAGGTAGGTCAAGAGTACGCTGGTTCGAGGAACGACATAGGGGTTAGATTAATATATGACTTCACTTAATTAAAAACACAGTTATATTCCATTCTTCACATTTAGCTGTGAAAAATAAAAAGTAAAGAAAGGAATATAACTGTGTTTTTAATTAAGTGATATTTAACCTTCACATACTCAAGTAACTACATTAAATATATGATTTATTGATAGATAGAAATGTGTTACTGACTTTTTGTATCTCTAGTGTTTCTACATTATTAGTAATATTTATCTATTTTGTTATTCATATTATTTCATCAATAAATTTAACCGTTATTTTATAGTGACACTTTATAAAAATGAAATATTTTTAATATTATTTATTTTTCCTATTTCTATTTTCGCTGTGGATATTGTGTCAGTGATTATTTTCAAATTTGAAAACTATATATTGTGTTCAATTTGATCAATTTTAAAGTAACTATCTATGTTTAATAAACCTAGTTTTGCTTAAATGCTATGAAAACTTTTTCATAATATAGTTTCCAATTCTCTTATTTGCATTAACAGAAATAAAAGACATCTAAATTTAATCGAAAACTTATTATTAATCAACCCTTAAGCACAAGGCATTGGGAAAATACACGTTCACCGCAAATCTCGTGTAAATGCCAGTCGTGTATGCGCACAAACTTCGAACCATCAACACAATGTGCTCCCATTAAAAATTAGCGCTAATGCGCCGAGTTAAGTACATTCGCAAATACGAATATAATCGTTAATCATGCGATGAAAACATGTGGTGCAAGATTCCACAATGGAGTCATCTTCCCATTAATTTATCGCCCGGAATGCACACACCCCGCACAGTCAATATGTACATTGTATATGCAATGTGTCATATGTTCCATGGTTTGCAGATCGTTTAAATAACTGAATCCGTTTCTGGTGGAACAGGAATGTTACTGGTGCATATTTGGAAATGCACACGTCGCACGGGAATACGTGTAGGGTTTTTTTTTTCGTTGTCGATATTTAAACATCATTAAATGTGATTACACAGAAATTATCTATGGCACACTTTGATATGTACTAATCATTGGATTTATTACGTTAATCCTAATTTATTGTTTATGGAGATATGTTTATGTATGATACATACCCGAAAATTATAACTGATATTAATTCAGTATTTCTCGTTGACTGATAAAACTTATTTTTTTAAAGAAACTTAATTATATAGTCAATAATTTTGATAAAATATTAATGCAAATGTCCTCATTGTCATGGTAGAAAAGGATGGCCATTGCAATTCCGCACATTCGACAATGTGCATCTACAACACAATAATGTCTATGAATTGAAAGAGTCAAACAACGTCATTCCACGAGTGCCTTCCGATATATTGCCGTCATTAAAGTGATTCCGCCGATTGCCACCGTTTTAAGCAGACGCTGTGCTGCGCCATTACGAAGAATATCCCCAGCCAGTTTCGCGTATTCCAGGTAATAAACTTTTATTGGGACATAAAAATAATACAAAATCATACATTACGATTGCCGTAATATAATATTACATAACTGTACTGTCGCGAGCTTACGGTAACTTCTAACTGTAAGGTCTTATATGGAAATCGTATGGTTTAATAAACACTTTCTTGCCACTTTCTAGTTCTGATCGAGCGGGTTTATATTATATAAATATATAACTCAGAATCGTTACATATGAAGTAATATCTATTTTCATATTTTATTTTTAAATGGCGCATTATCATTTCAAATATTCAGGTAAATTCTTGTTAAGCGAGCAGACAAATAAATCAATTCTAATATAGAATGTATTCTTTAAAATCATCTTGGTATATTTTGTAAGTACATTTAAGGAAAGAAGGGAGAAAGTTTGGTATAATCAGGTTTGAGAGTGTGACATAAATTTGAGTTGATGATCCTAAGCTTGTGTGAGGATAAAGCAGTTAAAAACCAATATAAGTAACTTAGGATATCTCTAAAATTTTTATAAATTTTTGAGGGTAACGACACTATTAAAGCCAAGAAAATGGGTGGTAAATGATTGCTTTTTGTTTATTTGCCAACAGTGGAGATTATTGTTGGTGTTAGATACACCAATCTCTATTGCTGGATTTCATTTGCTTCTTCACCTAACCTAACCTCTAAACTTACTGAAAATCAAAACTTACTTTAAGTTATCTTTAAGATCTCTACAGAATTGCGACACCTTGGACAATATTGAAACTATCAGTCTTTAACAAAATCAGCTGGCTTATATTTCTTAAGGAATCTGCTCAATTTCATTAAAAATTTTCTATAAGCACACCTCAAATAAGAACTGTTCTATGAAATAAGAAGCGAAGAGGTAATTCCGACAATAAAAATTGCTATATGCTAAAAGTATCACTCCATTTTTTGTCACGTTTTTTTTTCTAAAGAACTGGTTGCGGAAATCATCAGACGGATCAAAAACATAAGATATTTTCTAGAATGTTCAGACATTTCTTCCAGCATATCATATCGAAATATTTCATCAAAACTTTGTAACTTCTTAAAAAATAGAGTATATTTCACATGTTTAAACATATTTTTAGAATTTTCTTAAGGTTTCTGAAATTTATTTAAAAGATTTTTAAATTATCGAGCAATGGCTCCTTTAATTATCCGGAAATTTTTATCTAATATTAAAAAAAACATTTCTTGTTTTAACCTAAAATTCTGTTATTTTCCAATAAATTATTTGCCACATTTCTACAAATTCACATCATCACATCGAGAATTTTAGAATATTCTTCCCAAATTTTTATAGCTTACAAATGTTTTGCTTAAAGAAATTTTAAATCTATTTTTCCAAATTACTAATCTAAATCGCCAAATCGAAAATGGTAGAATGTGGGTTTTTAAATTTAGCGATTATGTTAGGGTTTCTATGAAGACAGTAGAGGGATAATATGTGGAAGTTGAAAGGATTTCTGGAGAATTTTTTTGATAGGAATCGAAGGCATTCTTGAATGGGGATAACTAAGGTTGTATCATAGAGGAGGTGGTTGGAAGGATTATGTAAAGGATTTAGAAGATTCCGAAGTTTTGTTAGGGTACAGAGTTATGCTCGCTCGCTAACTTGAATATTACGGGAGGTTGGGTTGCTGGGATTGGGATAGAGGGCACAACCATAGTCCAGTAATGGGCGGCAAATCATTTTGTATATTTTAACTGCTGTTTTACTAGAGATGCCATCATTTCTATAAGTTAAACATTTAAATATTTTGCCCTAGTTGTTATTTTGTTTTTAATTATAGCTGTGTGTTTTTTGAAATTGATTTTGGGGTCTATGGTTATGCCTAGGTATTTAACCGAATTTGAGGGGGGGGGGATAGTAGTTTGGGAAATTGAGATGTTGTAGGGAGAATTATTGGTGCGGTGGTATGGAATTAGGAGCTGTGATTTATGGGGATTGATTTTAATACGCCATTTTGCAAACCAGTGTTGAAGGGAGTCAATTTGCTCTTGAAGGAATTGGAGGGCTTTTGGTAACGTGGTAGCATGGGTAATTAGAGGCAGTATCCATTTATTTATTTTTTCAGCTTTTATTAATTTATCTAAACTTTCCAGAATTTTTTTTTAATTTTCCAATTTTTTTCCATCAATTATTGGATTAATTGGATTTTTTGCAATTCCTTCAGATTTCTGGAATTTTCTTCATATTTTTCGTTCTTTTGTGTTTCATCTAATTAAAAATTTTCTCTTGAAATTTCAGAATTTTTAGTAATTATTATAAATTTTTTTACAGATTTTTAAAATTTGCTAAAGCAATTATCGCTTTATTTTATCAGATTTATTTAGTAATACTTCTTCCAGATTTCTAGAACTTCCTATAAACAATTTCTCAATTTTATAATTGCATCAAATAATAATACACATTTTTATTGACAAACTATACATATTTACATTTAAATAATGAATAATGGATGATGTGTTAGTGAGTTAGTTCGTCAAAAGGCTATCGACCAGAGGTCTTTCTGCCTTGTTTTGTCCGGTCATATGGCGTCAGTCGTTAATGCGTAGATGGATGAAACGATGAGATGAAATCAAATATGGTTGAATTAGGATTTTTAAATTTGGGGTTTACACTAGGATTTCTAGGAATACAATATAAGGATAATATGTGAAAGTTGAAAGGATTTTTGGAGAATTTTTCTGATAGGAATCGAAGACGTTCTAGGATGGGGATAACTAAAGTGGTATCATAGAGGAGCTGGTTAGAAGGATTGTGTAAGGGATTAAGAGGATGACGGAGTTTTGTTAGGGTACGGAGGGATGCTCGCTCGCTAACTTCGATATTGTGGGAGGTTGGATTGTTGGGATTGGGATAGAGGGCACAATCATAGTCCAATAATGGGCGACAAATCATCTTATATATTTTGACTGCTGTTTTGATAGTAATACCATCATTTTTGTATGTTAAGCATCGAAAATATATAATTGCATCTTTTTATGACATTGAACAAAAACTGATGGAATTATTAAAAATTTAAAAAATAGAAAAATTCTAGAAATCTGACAATAATCTGTAATCTAAATTACAAAATTATTTTATTTATTATTATATTTTCTAGGAATTTTTTTTCAATTTTATAAGTGTTTTCCTAGAACATTCCTTCTAAATTACTTTCTTTCTAAATTACGAAGAAAATTGACTTTTTCAGAATTTTCTTTCAGATTTTAAGACATTTTGAGTATTTCTTGTTATTTTTAATGTTTTTAGCAATTCTCTATTTCTTTTTATGTAGTCTGTAATTTTTGTTTTAATTTCAGAAAGTTTTCTAAGATTTTGTTGGAAATTTCCTTTCTTTTATCTGAATTTTCAATAATTTTCTAGTAAATATCTTCCAATTTGCTAAGTTTTCTAATTTTATCTTATTAGAACTTTTAAAGATTATTTTTACAAATTGAGAAAAACTTTTTCTTCCAGGTTCAACAAATATTCCTTCTTTTTGTTTTTTTTAGGAATTCTTATTAGTTGTCTATATCTTCCTACAAAACATTTCTTATATTTTTTTAGTTTTATCATTTTCATTCATTAGAATTTTTGTTGCAAAAAATAATTAAAGTTTTTCTAGAGTTTCAGACATTTTATTAATTTTTTCTTATAGAATTTTAAAATTCTCTACATTATTTTTATTTTATTGAAATGTTTAGTTATGTTATTATATATTCATATTTGTAGAATTTTCTAGAAACATTATTTCCAATGGTTTAGATGTTATCCTACTAGAACATTAAATGAAATTTGTTTCCAAAGTTCGAAATTGACTTTTTTAGAATTTTATAAAATTTTAATAGTTAGAAAAAAGACGAAAATATTTTTTAGATTTACGAAATATTTTTATGATTTTTATAATTATTAGTTAATTTTCTACAACGTACAGGACAAATAAATTTTATTTCCTAAAATTTTATTTCAGAATTGTTTTGAGTATGTCTTGTTTTTTTTTAAATTTTTTAAGCAATTCATTTTTACCTAACTCATTATCTCATTGGAATTTTAGAAAATTTAGGGTTTAACACTTATCACTGCCACCAAATTCCAAGAAGAAATAAAGGCAAGAGAGAAGAAAAAATAAATCAGCGTTCAATAATAGAGGTTATTAATTCTAAAATCATACTAAAATATACAAAAAGATCATAATTATACCAAGCATTCAAGTAACTTAAGAATTATCTAAAGCTATCTCCAACATCCTAACAAGATATTATTATTCGCAGAAAATATACACCTATTCTGTACATAATTTTCGTCAATTTTGAGCCACCTTGAATTAAAATATATTTGATTTGATTGATATTGGAGCCATCAGATTTTTATGAGAAATGAGGTAAGACTGATTGAGCGATAGGGTTTGGCCTAATGACTGCTGAAAGTTTTCCTGGCTTAAATTTTGAGGCAACCTAAATCTTTGTTCGTACAGGGCAAGTTTCTAGACGGAGATCGTCTTTTCATGCGCCTTTAGAATGTTATTTCTGAGTAGAAGCATTGCTGTTCCTAGTTCTTCTGTAGTCTGTATGTTGAGGTATAGATCTTTGGTTCCCACACTTAAGCATTCTCTATAGAGGCTCCAGTTTGTGTTTCTCGGATTTCTACTCTCCATTGCGTTATCCTTTGTGACCACTATGTTAAACTCAATTTGCTGATGGTCCGGCAAAATGGGTTCTTCCACAAGGCCAAATTTGAACTGTGCTTGCTGTGAATGCATTTGTTCAACACCTCCTGTTTGATTACATTCAATTAATAATATCTAAATTGTTACGGATAATAAATTCAAGACGTTCCTTATCTCTATTATCGGCGTCCGTGCTGCCCCATACCATGATGTGGGCGTTGGCATCACAGCCCAGGAGGAGGTGTTTATTGTCTCTTCTGCACCACTCCACGGGTCTACTTACCTCCTCAGGCGTTGGCTTGCTTTATGGGAACTTCTACTAGGGTTGCTGCTAGATCCCCATTGGTGAATTTTGTCTCTTATAGATCCCAGGCAGATGCAGGAATAATATGTCAAATTTGGCTTTTTTGAATCTCGAATAAAAGAGATGCTGCTCAAGAGTGACTGGGATTTAATTGAATTGAAATTTTAATTAGTGTAGTATATATAGCAATAGCAGATTCCCTTATATACATCAATTGATTAGTGCCTTTTAGGTCCCTTGTCATTATTGATGATGGATGATTTTCACTCGGTTTTTCTTGTGGGCTCTTTTAGAAGCAATACGCCGCTTTGCTCCCTCCTACCATTGGATCTTAGTTCAACCTGGCCAAATCGATAGTTGATTTTATGATCCAGCTTCTCCACCCTGTCGGCTAACTGTTTATCCTCCCCCAGCGTGACCTCCAACTTGGCCCCTTCAGATAAGGAGAAAACTTTACAGTTGGAGGCTTTCAGATCATTCTGTGCTTCAATCAGTGATCTTATCTTCTCATTGGTGTACCCTTACCTATTGGGAAAGTAGTCAATTGGGACTTTAGGGTGAGGCATTTCTGCCTATTCCAATATCCTAATGCTTGCCCCTTCCCTGAATTTGAAATGAGCAAATGCGCCTTTTAGCCAGTCGGCTGTGGCAAGGTCAACACATGACATCCTGGTCTATGGTGAAACTGTTGGAAATTGGGTTTCATTGTTCTCTTCTTTCCATCCTCAATTATTCTATCTACAATAACCTACGGAAAAGTAGGGTGCTCATCAAAATTTTTGAATTTTTCTTGAAAACCGCATCAGATTTTAAACTTAACAACCTAAAGATTTATTTTTTTATTAGAAAATCTGACAAATTTTTGCATAATTTTTGATGGCACCTTAATGGTAATATAGTAGTGTTAGTGGTTTATTCCAAGCTTGATAAAAAAAGATATATTGTGTTTGAAAATAAGCCTACAATATATTCATAAAATTTAATCTCTCAGCGGTCTCACAAGTTATTATTCATAGATTCGAAAAATAATGCCATCTACTGGCGCGTAGCATACTTAAAAAAGTTTTGTTCTTTGTAGGAAAAAAAAAAAGATTTTTATGGAAAATGTGTTTTCATAGAATACTATTGCCGAAATTGACTTGCAAAATTCTATTAATCAATTTTGATGTTAAAATTAAGAATTCTTCAACATAAAATAAAACTTTAATTCTAATTTGAGAGAAGAGAGAATAACATCTTTATTCGAACATAGATATTTACAAAATTAAAACATTTACAAATGATATATAATGTGTTAGTCTGTCCGTTTGGGCTATCGACCATCGGTCTTTCTGCCCTGTCTTGACTCTAAGTTATGTGTGAAAAATAAATATCTTTGCTAGCTAGCTTAACTGTCTGGGTGATTCGAACTAATGAATTGATGTAGGGTGACTGAAGGGTGTTTAAATTTAGGTGGGATAAGGGGATTCTAATTTGATTAATTCTGAAACCATAAAAAAATCAAAAATTAGAAAGGGGTCTTGAATGAATTTATTTATAGTAAGAGAAACAAAGCATTAAAATTCAAAAATGCGAAAAATTGTCCAAATTTTAATAATAATGTCCTAAAAGGTTTTTGAAAAACCGATTACAATTTTTAAGAGAAAATTCCTCAAAAATTTGATATTTGTTTTGTATTAAATTGTCCCAAATTTTCTTAAACATTTTACAAACTTGAAATAAAAGTTCATGTAAAATTGTGGAACACAAAAAACATTTTTGCAATTTAGAATAGAAATTTTTGGAAACATACAAGAAAAAAGGCAGGAAATGGTCCAAATGAAATTGATGTTGTGAATAATTAAAGTTAAATATCAGGAAGAAAAAAAGGAAAAATTCTAAAATCACCGATAAATAATCTTGCTACTTAAAAAAGGGTTTATAAAACTTTTTCGATGGAAAAAATTTTCGTAAATTTTCTAAAAAAATCTACAAAGTTGAAATAAAAATTGTGACATTCTAAATAATTTGATACATTTCTTAAAACGTTTAAGAGACAAAAACATATTAGAGAAAAAAATTGTCCAAATTTTTTCAAAATGGAATGTAAATTCTCAAAAGGGTGAAAATTTGGAAAAATTCTAAGAATTCTGATAAAATTTCTTAATTTTTCAGTATTATAAAAAAAAATCAGATGTTTGAAAAATTCCAATATAAATTAAAAAAATTTAAAAATTTCTGCAAAGTGTAATAAAAGTTTCTTAGAAAGTCATGAAAACATTTTAGAAACACCGATAAAAATTCTTAATATTTGAAAGGAAAATTCCACGAAAATTTTAATAAAAGTTTCTGGAAGAAAATTCTTGCAATTTTTTTCTAAAACAGGAATTCTCGCAATTGAAAAGAGAAATCTGTAAACATCGGAGAGAAAAAGCAGAAAATGGTCAAAAATTCTTCAAAATGGATATTTAAAAATTCCAATATAAAATTTAGAAATTGTGATAAAGTTTTTAAAGTGTAATAAGAATGTCTTAGTAAGTCTGGCAAGAATTTGAGGGAAAATTCTAGATGTACTAATAAAAATTCTTACTATTTGAAAGAATTTTTTTTCGATAGAGATTCTCACAATCGGAAAAACCGATAAAAATTCTTAATATTTGAAAGGAAAATTCGACGAAAATTTTAATAAAAGTTTCTGGCAGAAAAGTTTTGCAACTTTTCTAAAAAAATCTTCAAATTTGAAATAAAAATTGATGCAAATTCTAGAACACAAATTCTCGCAATTGAGAAAAGAAATCATTAAACATCGGAGAGAAAAAGCAGAAAATGG